>CM041051.1:2545397-3745397 GCA_023078785.2 Hyles euphorbiae | reverse complement strand
TTCTAACATAACAACAGTCTTATTGAAAAAAAAAACATTAACATAGTACAATAATTATGAAATTATAAAGTTTTTCTGCTATAAATAGAAGTAAATAACTGTAAATAAATATTAAATTCAACATCCATTATTTAACCGTAACATTCCATTAACAATAATTAAATGAACCATGTGATGTAGGTATGATGAAACAAAGCAAATAATAAATACATGATCAATCAAAGGGCTTTTAATTCAATAGGGCTTATGTTACATAAACTTTACTCATTCATGCTGATTTTTCTGAATCCGGTTCCTAAATAATTTTCAGGAGATGAAGTCATTGTCCACAATAATCAATCATAACTCTCATAGGTTAAGAGTTACTATATTTTTACATCAAAATTTAATTTACTCACTTGATCTTTTTATGCACCGACAACGATTGAGGATTATTCTGTTCATTTTGTACACTTTTCAGACAGTTTAATTAAAGGTATATTGTGAAAATTATAACAAAAACAAAATCAACCTTTATACACCATGACAATCGAGTATATCCATAGGATAAAAATTGCAATTTTAACTTTCGAAAATTAGTGTCAGAATTTATTCTTTTGCTTTACCTCTCTCTTTCTAGCTTCAACGTTTTGTATACGGCTATCTCCAATAAAATAATATGCTACAAATACCCATTCGTTTAAAAATTCTGCATTAAGTATTTGTGCAATAAGTATTATTTTAAAACCAAGTAGAAATGTATTTTATAAAATACACAGTAATATTTAATTACCCTATGTTTAAGCCTATATTTTTATTTTATTTTGATGTTTCATCATGAAATGACGGCTTCGCATGTTCCACTGGCCAAAGAATAGACCACTATCATAGTTACTGGCTAATTCTTTTGTGCAAAATAGGGATGGGCAAATGGAAAAAAAATATCGATATTTATCGTATCGATATTTTTCAAATATATCGATATATATCACCCAAAAAATATCGATATTTCGATATATCGATATTTTTTGCCCAATTTGCAATTATTTATAAAAATTGCCAAAATTATCGAAATTTTAAAGCAAATACACATCTGGCTGTTTCAACATAAGTCATATTTTTTTAAAAAAAATCGATTTGCTCGACATAAAAAGTAGAAACAAAATAAAAAAAAACATTATCCAAACCAGTATTTGTTTGATATTGACATCAGGAGCACTCTTTGTTTGATGAGTTCCCCTGTTAGTCTGCTCCTATCATTTGGCACAGCCAAATTTACCACTGAAGCTACTCTTTCAGATTACACTGAAGATGCTTGACAAATCAAATATTTTAGAGCGATATCCAAGAGAACCGGTGTGAAATGTTGACAATTTACCCAGAACTATATTGAATCAGATTTTCTTTCTAAAAGTGGTTGGTCCAAATACTGCTTCAGTTCATTGGGGACACAGCTACTGCTTGGAACCTCTGACGAACCTATGCTCAGATTTAATAATTTCCCATATTTTCTAAATTTAAGAAATCGGATTGGTCAAAAACATGATGTGACGCATGAGCAGACAGCAGAGCTTTAAAAATATATCGATTTTGATATATGAAAATAAATATCGAAAATTGATATATCGCGGGAAAAAATATCGCTAATTTATATCGATATTTTTCTAAAAAAATATCGATATTTTGATATATCGATATTTTTTGCCCAAGCCTAGTGCAAAAGGATTATAGATGGGATCTGGGCTCGGGCTCAGACCAAGCTCAGACCAATATTACAATATTACGTAAGGTGACTGATAGAAAATCATTGTTTTATGAAACGAAAAGACAGAAAAACTCACTGTTTCTGAAATTAAACTTGTGAATTTACAATAATATTAATGTAAACCAATTAAGAGTCTTGAGCCTCGCCATCGAAATAACTGTTTTTAGTATTTCTAAATGAATATTGTACCTATTTTTTTATTTAAAAGAATTATAAGCTGTCTAACATAATAAAGGGAATAAAATATAGCCGAACTAATTAAGAATACATTTATATTTTTCCGTTCATTATGCATCGATTAAAAAAGATTTTACAGGAGCAAGCTATTCGTGCGGTGCGAACGTACATAATTATTTATTATATCCGAATACCATTGTGTACATACGCTGTAAGCTGAATGTAACAAGTTTGATTATTTGGATTTTGGAACGTAGTAATTGTTCTATAAATTCGGGATATTGTGAGGTTATTTGGGATCTTTGTTTCTCTTTCGTATTTTATGCAAGATTGAAAGAGAGAAAGAATATATTGATGACATAAACGTCGTAAACAAACCTCACGTCGCATCAGTTCTCCCCAGTCCTCTCATATTCATACTCAGAAATTTTAAAAATTAGAATATCACCATCTGGAGTTTTAGTTGAGAATAAATGAATATTATTCGCTCTAATATAATGAATATAGCTAAAACAGCTACCAGAGCCAATTCAAATGGTAAGTCGTAACAAAGTATATTACAATTTTATAAACTATTAAGCCGTATAATCGGTTTGGCTACAGTAAATATAAAATTGGGTTTGAGTTACGCACCCTCTTACGTTAAGTAGGCTAATTAATTGTCTCTTTGTTTCTTATGACTTGATTTTTAACTGCCCAAAATTGCATTGGTACTATAAAACTAGCTAATCTCCATTCCTGCAGTATATCATCTCTGCTTATCCTCTAGAACTAGATTCTAGTTACGAAAATACAATTGTAACTGAAAGTGTGGGGATTATTAACTCTGGTTTACGCACAAACCAAATTAAACGTGAAACCAATATTGTGGATGTGGATCTACAGATTTGCTAGTTGCTGTTAATTTCTTAGTTTCCTGTTCTTTTACTCTAAACTTCATGTTTCCCATTCCAGGTTTGCAATCATTAAGGACTATACCAACAAAAGATGCAAAAGATGCAGCAAAAAGGATAGTATGGGTGGATTTAGAAATGACCGGACTGGATATTGACAAAGATCACATACTAGAGATAGCATGCCTAATTACTGATGCGGATCTAAACATAATAGCTACCGGACCTGACTTAATAATCCACCAACCTGATAATATATTGAATAGCATGGGAACCTGGTGTGTAGCGCAACATGGTGAGGTATAATATAAATAATAATTGTAAATATAATAATGTCATCTCTATTCAACAGTCATACAGTCCTGAAACCACTGAAAGATACTAAGTGTGTATTATGAGTGTTCATAAATTTTGATCTTGTAACAATATTTGTCTAGGTGTGATTGTGTTGTAGGTTGTCTAGTGTCTCATAGTACATCACATTGTCACACATCACAAAGTCAAAAATAAAAGTATTTATTAAGCTTATAGTTCTGATAACTGATTCCTCATATACATATGTACATAAATATATAGCTTTATTTGTTCTTTTAGAACTTTAGAACAAATATTATTCACTAAAATGGTATCCTCAAGTCAATGTTACAACTAACAAATGTTATTGGGATTTCTAAACTGCCAATATCATAATTTAAATGTTTTCTAGTTGAAAAATAAATTACTCTTATTTTATATTGCTGCATCTGACATTGCATTATTTAATTTAAAACAGATGGAAACATTTGTGGATGCTTTACAAGTTGTTTCACTAATATCAATCTTAGTGTCAATTATGTAAGGTGCTGGAGGACTCAATAAAATATTGATATTCAATTATAATTAATTTATTGATTAAAAATTACAATTAATACTTATACCTAGTGACCCAATCAATGGATGATCAAAAAGTGCATGCACCAGTGATCACGTTAAGATGAATGTGTGGCTCACGATGCGGAGTCAGTATTGTTTCATTGCATGGATTTTGGAATATTTGTCCATATGTTAATAGTGTGATGTAGTCTTAGCACTTTGCTATAATAATAATAATAAATAATAAATAACCGCATGACGATAACCTCGTCAAAGCTGAAAAAGACAAAATGTCTAAATATTTAGATTTGGCTCACGAGGTTACCGACATGTGGGATGTCGATTCAACAATTATTGTCCCGATTGTCGTTTCTGCTCATGGGTTGATACCAAAGAGCCTCGACCAACACCTACAGAGGCTCTCAATTGGCTGTTGGGTCAAGGGTCAAATACAGAAGGCAGTATTACTGGACACGGCACGCATTGTGAGGAGGTTTCTCACTTTGTCTCCCTAACCGTCGGTGGCTTGGGTCTTGAGCTTCACCACCGGAGGGTAAATAAATTATTTTTTATATTTTTATATGTATATTTTTTGTAATTTATATATGTAAAAATAGAAAAAAATGTTTAAAAAAAAATAAAGAGAATAATAATAAATAACACCCAACAGTCACATATATAGTCCTGACCCCACACTAAGATCAAGTCTTGTGCCGTGGGTATCAGGAACTACGAGAGACTTTTCGGCCTCACAAACACCCAGACAAGACACCCACACCCAGAAATATTTGTGGGCCGCACAAACATTTCTCTCGCTGCGGGGGTTCGAACCCGCGGCCTCTCGTTTCACAGGCGGCGTCTAACCGCCTGCGCCACGGAGGCTGTCTATGTACATTGTTCTGTAACATGTCAATCATAATTCACAGCTCTTGAAATTTCTTTGTTTGCATGTAAATATTATCATTTCAGAGTGGATTGACAGAGGCTAGCCGTACATCGAAGATTTCACTGGCTGAAGCTGAGAAACATGTTTTGGACTTTGTCTCTGCCCATGTGCCAGAGAAGAAGTGCCCATTGGGTGGCAATAGTGTCTATATGGACCGACTATTTATACGCAAATATATGCCGACATTGAATGACTATTTACACTACAGGCTGATTGATGTTAGTACAATAAAGGAGTTGGCCAAACGTTGGTACCAAAAGGAGTACTCCAAAATGCCTCAAAAGAAGTTTGAGCATAGATCCCTCAATGATATTATAGAGAGTGTACAAGAATTAAAGTATTTCAAAGAGCATATATTTAAAACATAAAAGCTCAAGTTCACAGTTTTTATTAGTTTCAATTTTACAGAAATAGATTTTATTATTTATAATTAGTGGACTCGAAACTGATAGCCCTAGGCTATATAAAGATATTTTATTACAAGAATCATTTATCATATACAAAAACGCTTACGACATGTATAATATTTTTTGTTCAAAATAAAATGAAGTAGGTACATATTTTGCATCTCTTATAATTTCTTCAGTCATTTTAATTATGCAGTATTGATATTGTATTCCTTTTTACTGATTTATGTATGTTTTTTTCCTTTTCTCTTTATTTTTAAAGTGGGTTTCAAATATAAATATTTATATCACCATCATTGTATGATTATTATAAAAATATAAATAGAAAATGTGTAAATAATAATGCTTATTATGCTGAAAAGTTTTGTCTCAGTTACGCAAACTGAAGCTTGCATTATATTAGTTAAATACCTCATAAATTAGAATTGTAATTACCTACTTAATACAAATATATGGAACTCTTACTTAATTTAAATATATGGAACTCCAAACTGTATTATAGCTTTTATTTAAAATCTTACCAAAATATGAATAAGCGATGAATGATGATTTATATGAACTACTAGCTGTACTCGCGACTTCGTCCGCGTGGAATTCAACAAAAACTTTATTTTTCTAAAATAAATGGAGCCTAAGTTACTCCTTATTAAACCTGACATAAAAAGTCCCGTCAAAATCGGTCTACCATTTCAGAGATTAGCCGGAACGAACAGACAGACAGACAATAAAATAATTTAATTAAAAATTAAAAGACCGACTTCAATGTGCACTACAAAGTAATAAATAATACATATTTCATTGTGCTAGTACACATTGATTAATTTTCTTATTGACTAGACTAGCCAACAAATCTTAAATACGTAATATTTTGAAGGCGGGTCGCCAAGTGCCAAACAAGAACAAATTTAAGTAAATGTAACACAGTTGAATATTACCTACTTGTAGATGTATCGTTGGCGCTCAGTTAGGTCCATATGTAAACTAGAAACAAATTAATTTAACATATTGATCCTACGTGTACATTCGTTGAAATTTTAATAGAATTAGGTACTATGTGTCATATGTGTGGTCTAATTTTATAAATTTATAATGTATGTAATTGCATACGATCAAGGATACAGTGGTCAAGGGTTTCAACTCCAGGGTACACCATTGACTTATTGGAGTTACTAGTATATTTATATACAGTTACTTTAACAGTGATAGGAATCATAGGAGGAAAGTATAAGAAAGGGAAGGGTTGTTAAGTTTGTATGTTTCCCTCGATTGTAGATAAGTCCGATGTTCAACAATGTTGATTAAGAGCTGATTAATATATCAGGACGGGCGATTTTTCTATTAGTTATCAGGACAGGGACTGGAATTTGCGCCCGATATGGCTATAGACTCTCGCCCCCTATCACACAGAGGGACAAAACACACAAGGCGTAACGTGGGTGTCCTGGTTGATACTAGGAGAATCTCTGCATACCCCTTCTGGGAAAATGGCGTGAGTTTATATAGATTAAGACAAATTAATATTGCGTGTAAAATTGCGTGTTTTTCGCTAGGATGTTTTACACAAATTAAATTTAAGTGTAGGTTGTCGTGTTCGTCACTTGGCGACCCGCCTTCAAAATATTACGTATTGTCGTATTTAAGATTTGTTGGCTAGTCTAGTCAATAAGAAAATTAATCAATGTGTACTAGCACAATGAAATATATATTATTTATTACTTTGTAGTGCACATTGAAGTCAGTCTTTTAATTTTTAATTAAATTATTTTATTTATTACTTTTTAGTTTTCATAAGCATTGTAATGATGCCAAAGGTATGCCAATCATATAATGAAAACTGGAATCAATGTATTTAAAAATGAATCGTTCTGATCCTTTATAATTTCAAAAACGAAAATTAATAATAGGTATTCGGATCCGAAGAAATTATTCGATTATATGATTTTTTAAGGAAGCCACACTGTCATTTCGTTTTTATGATAAAAAAATACTAAAATCGGCTCAACCTGCCAGAGAAATTGAGTACGCCTATGCGTGGTAATCATTCGTCACCCCCTCACCTCTACGCCTTCTTCACTTCCTTTTTTTGACCGACTTCAAAAGAGGAGGTAATCAATTCGACTGAATTTTTTTTTTGACGTGACAATGTCTTAAATTAGGTTGCGGCTGGGAGTCACTTATGAAAAAGTGTAACGCCCGGTAACGTTACGATGAGTCACCGAACGAGAGAGAGGCCCGCCGAATGCCTTGCGTCTCTCTCCCACTCAACTATGATCGGTCTGCCGCGCGCGCAGCACTAGAGAATTAGGCGCATTGAATCGGCGCATGCTTGTGTCTCTGTCTTTGTCTTTCTCGAACGTTCTTGGCGTTGGAAAAACAAGAAAGCGTCACAATACAAGTTCACACGTGTGGTTAAAGTATCGTCATCTGTGTCTGTAGTGAAAATATGGAGTGCTTAGATTCGTCATTTATCATTTACAACAACTACAACAATAAAGGTAAATAATTGTACACTGATATTTCATTATCGTAAACTATGATTGATTGATTAATTGTTAGATTGACACAAAAGTTGAGAAACTGAGTTTATAGGTTATGTCATACTATTGATAAATGTTGATAGTGTTTTAGTAAACAAAATATATTTCTATAGTTAAAATTTGTGCAATTCTTATTTTCATTCAATTCCTTGTTCCTATTGTGCAATTTAATTATATTCATATCAATAAATATTCTACCGAGAAAAAGACGTTGTCACGTAAAATCTTCGCCCGTAAAACCGACTTTACAGGCAACCATTTTTTTTTGTATGTTTGTTACGCGATTACGCCGGCAATTTGGAACCGATTTTGAAAATTTCTTTTTTGTCGGAAAGCATGATATACAGGGTTGGTCCCATATAAAATTGGTGAAGACCTGATGAATATCTTAGGATCTGCTGACCAGAACTCCTCAAAATTAAACGATCCAGCATTAATTCTTTTTGCGTAAGATTAAGTATAAGTATATTATTACAAAGGGTGGGTGAAAATAGGTAAAGGGTGGGGGTGGAGGGGTGAGGGGGGTAGAAAATAGGTACAATTGTTAATACTCAATATCTCCGGCAGTTCTAAACCGACTTAAAAATAACTTTTTTGTCAAACAGTATTATATGATAAGTTAGACCAAAAAAAGTATTGTGAAGACCTGATGAATATCTTTAGACCTGAAGGGCAGAACTCCTCAAAATTGAACAGTACAGCAATAATTCTTTTTACATTAGGTTCAGTTTAAGTTTATTACTACAAGGGGGGGATGGAAAGGGGAAAGTAGAAAGGGGCGTGGGAAGGGGGGGATATATACAAATATAAATACTAAATATCTGCGACAGTACAAAATGATTTTAAATAACTTTTCTTCGGCACGAATTATACATAATGTTGGTCACATAAAATATGGTGACAATCTGATGAATAGGTACATATCTGGAGAGTAGACCTTCACAAAACTTTGCAGAAACGCAATGATTTTTCGTCCATTAGGTTAAGTATATGTGTTTTATTAAAAATAGGAAGTGAAGAAGGTGGAGAGGTGAGGGGGTAACGAATGATTACCACGCATAAGTGTACGCAAGTTCTCCATCAGGTTGAGCCGATTTTAGTATTTTCTTTATCATAAAAACGAAATACAAAATAAAAACGAACAGTGTAGCTTCCTTAAAAATTATAAAATATTAATTTTCGTTTTTGAAATTATAAAGGATCACAATGGTTCATTTTTTATATACATTGCTTTCAGTTTTCATTATATTATACCTTTGGCATCATTACAATGCTTATGAAAACTAAAAAGTAATAAATAAAATAATTTAATTAAAAATTAAAAGGCCGACTTCAATGAGCACTACAAACTAATAAATAATATATATTTCATTGTGCTAGTACACATTGATTAATTTTCTTATTGACTAAACTAGCCAACAAATCTTAAATACGTAGGTAATATTTTGAAGGCGGGTCGCCAAGTGCCAAACGAGAACAAATTCAAGTAATGTAACACAGTTGAATATTACCTACTTGTAGATGTATCGTTGGCGCTCAGTTAGGTCCATATGTAAACTAGAAACAAATTAATTTCACATATTGATCCTACGTGTACATTTGTTGAAATTTTAGTAGAATTTATATGTGTTATATGTGTGATCTAATTTTAATGTATATATTTTATGTGACCAATATTATATATAATTCGTTCCGAAGAAAAGTTACTTTAAATCATTTATTTAATGTCGCAGGTATTTAGTATTTATATTTGTATATATTCCCCCCCCCCCTCTTCCCACGCCCCTTTTTACTTTCCCCTTTCCATCCCCCCCTTTGTAGTAATAAACTTATACTGAACCTAATGTAAAAATAATTATGGCTGTACTGTTCAATTTTGAGGAGTTCTGCCCTTCAGGTCCAAAGATATTCATCAGGTCTTCACAATATATTTTTTGGTCTAACCTATCATATAATACTCTTTGACAAAAAAGTTATTTTTAAGTCGGTTAAGAACTGCCGGATATATTGAGTATTTACAATTGTACCTATTTTCTACCCCCCACCCCCACCCTTTTCCCATTTTCACCCACCCTTGGTAATAATATACTTATACTTAATCTAACACAAAAATAATTAATGCTGGACTGTTTAATTTTGAGGAGTTCTGGTCGGCAGATCCTAAGATATTCATCAGGACTTCACCAATTTTTTATGGGACCAACCCTGTACATCATGCTTTCCGATAAAAAAGAAATTTTCAAAATCGGTTCCCAATTGTCGGCGAAATCGCGTAACAAACATACAAAAAAAAACAGTCGAATTGATTACCTCCTCTTTTGAAGTCGGTCAAAAAAATCGAAGGTCATTTTCGTTATAGGTATCGTATATATAACGATATGTAGTTGGACATTTTTTTTATTTTCACTTTACAAACAGACACTTCAATTTTATTTTTACAGGGTATATCATGACTGCTACCGAAAACGAACCTGGGTGGTAGTTTTAGTGACTTCAGACACAATGCAACTAGAGTTTGTGCAAAAAACTGTAACGAATTTTTTTTGTTATTTTTTTCTATCGTCGCATTAGAGTGGTAAATACATAGTTTTTTCTTAAATAATAGTGTACACCCTTTTATTTTTAAAGACGCTACAGTATGCAAAGCTTTAAATTCTTATTTTAGCAAAAACTATGATTTTACCACCCAAACTCGACGATATTTAAAAAAATATCGCATTTCTTTGCGAAATTTTTAGTTAGGTACATTGTGTTTGCAGTCATTAAAACTACCACCCAGCTTCGTTTTTGGTAGCAGTCTTGATATACCCGGTATGTATAGATGAATTACGACTATGAATTGTTGTCTGCCTCGGTGGCGTAGTTATACTAGGGTATGGTTACAAACTCGAGGTCTTGGGTTCAAATCTCGGGTTGGGCAAAGTGATATTAGATTTGTCTATTCATTATCAGCCCAGAGTTAGGAATTTGTATGAATGTCCCCGATATGGCGATAGGCTCGCCACCTATCGCATCGTGGGACGGAACATACAAGGCGATATGTGGGTTCCGTGGCATCTCTGCCTACACCTTCTGGGAAAAAGGCGTAAGTTTATGTATGTATGAATTGTTCGTGTAGGCCTGTTGGTAACGAAAAAGACGCGACTGTCAACATTTTCACGAGTTCAAACCCCAAGCCACACCTTTGACTTTTCAGGAGTCATGTGTGTATTGATAATTATAATCAATCACCACACTAAAACGGTGATAGAAAACTTCGTGAGGAAACCTACATACCATAGCGATTTGTATGAATTTTAATGGGATGTAAAATCCGCCAACCAGAACAAGCGATCACAGACATGTATTCGGTATTAATTCTATATTTATAGGCGTTTCGAAAGACTGAAAAACTTGGGAAACAACGCATAATTAAGAGACGGGTTCCTATATTGTGGGGGTTTTACTTTTATGTACTTAATCCCAAAAAAAAAACCACTGACTGGCTAAGTAACCAAGACATCTATATGCAACAAAAATACGGGCGGGTCCAGCTTTCAAGCCGGGGGAGGGGGGGTTGTCATATTGTTCTTGCCAGAAGTCTGAACATTGGGTACAATTTCTGAGATTTTTACATTATTTATAGACGAAATACATAGAATTTGTTGTTCTTATAAATGTTATTAACATGATCATAAATACATTCTGTCAATCTGGAGCCAGCCCAGGAGGGAGGGTCATGACCCCCTTGACCTCCTCCCTGGATCGCCGTTGGACACAACTAATATCTTCTTATTAGTCTGTCTGGGGTGAGGTATAGTCATGGGACAATTTTGTTTTGGTCTTTATGAGGACTGAAGAACAATTAGAGCTGGCCGGTATGATTATTTATTTATTTTTCGAATTTAACGGTTACAGACACAAAAATATTTAGATTTTGACTTGATATTCGCCGTGGACAATTATTGAAGTAAAATCTTTTTGTTGAAACTGAGAATATTCAGTGTAGGAATGTTGCGGATGTCGATTTTTTCACATCCGCGGATGCAGATGCGGATGCGGATTTTTAAAGGCTCACATCCGCGGATGCGGATGCGGATGCGGATGTTTAACATCTTATATAAATATAGTATATGAATGAATATTGAAATTAAACTATTATTTACGGATTTTATCGCTTACTAATATTTATCGATTTATCTATGTAATTTTTTTATATTTTTTAACGTCCCGATGTTTCGATTACTTTAAAGGCTTCATGGTCACAGGGCGGAATTTAATTACCAGTAATTTACAATTATTAAATTAAAAAGTTAATTTAAAACGTTAATCTGTTTTTGCATTTCAGTCTACGCAGAAGAAGCTAACTGTGTCTTGATGTCGGGCAGTTGGTCTTTTGGGTTCGAATATAATTAAGTGTAGAATTCAAGCCCATGCTTGTGCAAGGTTTTAGCCATCTTCTCTATTGATAATTAAATACATTACCTTCGTTTTGAGTAGCCCCAAGAGCTCGCAAAAGAACACCGTTTCATTTATTAAGTATAACGCAGGTCCGCCTTTTCTGATAACAAGGCGTTTAGGAAGAGGTTGGTAAATTAAACCCACGCTGCAAATAATTGTTCGCTAGGATTACTACTTAGTGGAGTGGATAAAAATCTTTGTGCTTTTGGTAATAATATCTTTAATTCCTCTCGATAAACACCACTTAAGAGGATTTTCATCCACATAGACTCTTTTTTTATTGGGGTAAGAAAGAAAATTTTTTGGAGTACAGCTTCAGTGCTACCATTTTCTGGTATTTCTCGACTCTTATTTTCACTAGAAGAATCTATTATCATAGCAACAACAAACGCGTCGGATCATGTCACTATTTATTTCGCTCCCATTGGTCAATGTCATGTCCGAATGGCGTTGCCAGGTTTAGTTTTTGAAAATTCGGGACAGGACATTCAAATAAGTGGGATTTTGAGTTCTTCAGCGGGACGCCTATTAAAGAAGAGACAACTATTTTTTTTTTGCTTTCACAAATTATTACTCTCCCTCTTTCTAGCAGCATATACTTATTACATAGAAAAACATCGCGTCTTTGGAGACTCTCAAAGACAATAGCCGTTTTTGGTTATTAGTATAATAATGAAAGCGCAGCTCAATCAGACCAAGTACTATATCTCTCGAGGCTTCAATTCATAAGGCGCTATGGTTTCTTAGCATGCATATATACATAAACTCACGCCATTTTTTCCAGAAGAGATAGGCAGAGGTTTCTTACCTTACTCCAAATATTTTAAAAAATTACACAAAACCATTTAAAATTTTTCCTCTAGCGTTTACTATGGGTGTACATAAAATTATTCCTTAAATTCTCAGACTCTTGATTTACCAGAGCGATCTTTATCGCCAAGATGAAAATTTATGTTTTCCGACACGTTTGCACATGAATTTTGACAAATTATGCTCGTTATAATGCTCGAAGAGAATTATGTGAAGTTAAGATGCGTTTTTTTTTTTAAATTACATCTACATATACATGTCGTAAAAAAATCGCCAGTAAGGCTCTCTAAGCCGTATGAAACTTGAAATTGGAAAAAAATACTAAGGAATTTTCATTGGAGCTAGATAATATTCACTAACACATAAGTTTACTAACAGTATTTCCTTGCACATGTGTTGCCCTCTAAAATAAGAAAGGAATTCGTGAACAAACCGCATGAACTTATTCAAAGCCCTATATTTTTTTGGAATCAGCCTATGGAAACTACTTTAGAATCGAAATAGATACTAAGTAGGTAAATAATTGTAAGAAAACGCGAAATACAGTACGGATTATAAAAAGAAGTGTGTAAGATTTCGTTTTCTATTCGTTCTGAGACCGGTGGTCAAAAAGCGGGACATTTGGCGTCCCGCCGAAGGTTCAATCGGGGCGCGTTACCAAACCCCTGAAAAGCGGGACACCTGGCAACACTACTTCCGAACGGCACGCGCCATTAGTCGGCACCGCCAAATTTCTGTCTTGTCTCATTTTGTATTACATCCGCATCCGCATAAAACATCCGCATCGATTATTGCGGATGCGGATGCGGATGCAGATGTCCAAATTTATGCGGAAGTTCCGCATTTGCGGATGCGGATGCGAATATTCGCAACATCCCTGATTCAGTGCAGTAAAATTTTCGTTAATGTAAAAAAATGTTATGGTATAGTAGAAAAAGTTTTTAAAAGAAAAAGAAATAGTTTCGGAATGCATAAGCGGGACCCTTTTATATGAAAATCCCAAGCGACCTAGTTTTTCCATGTTTTGATGTCGATCTTGCAATTTCTCTTTTTGAACAAAAGTAAAAAAAATCCCTGTACCTAGCTTTTTTACGCATTTGTGTAGCGAAATTTCTATCAATTTCGTTACTTCAGATGGTTATTAATTTATGGCAGATAATCTCCAAGACTGTCTTGAGTTGATAATGTTAAGGTCAGGTCCTAAGAAAACCACAGGAGCATATCAGTAGGTAATATGTGCTTCAACATTCCCGACCTCTACCGAGGGGTAGACCAAAATAGCGCAAGAAAATACCCTTACTATTGAGGATGCCGAAGATCGAGGGAAATGAAGGAGACTAAGACGTAAGGCGGACTCTGGCACCGGCCGGGACAACGCCAGGTAGAAGGAAGGAAGGTTATCAGTCAATGTGATCATTCAATTTGATAACGACGCACAAAGTTATACAACAGTCAGTATAAAATAAAAACATATCGGTTTTCTCTCCATAGCCGACACGATTATTATGAAATTTTAAACATTAAAGATGATTTTGCATAACATCGCAAATATTTTTTTTTTGGAAATTTTGCTGTTACTACTTAGTGAAATATAACATGTTAGAAACTTATAAAATTGAGATCTATAATCTTTGCCAGCGTCTATATCATTCAGGCGAGACATTACAAGTATATGTTAAAGTACATTTTACTAGCCGGAATATTTCAGAATTTCCCAAAAGCGGTATAAATTGAAATATTTTCGCAGCGCACAAACAAACCATTTTCATTCATGGCACAACTGCATCATTATTTAATGCAATTCACAATACTTTAATGCAGATAAATGTTAGGATAGCGTAGGTATTACGCTCATCGCAGTTTAAATATGAATGAGACTGGATCCTAAGCCCCGAGGTATCCCAGCGGGCGGAGCTCTGCAATTCTTGCCCCATTCAAAAGAATATTGCCAACCGTGTTTCTTTTGTTGCCTCGCTCGGATGCACGTTATTGCCTAGTGGACACGAGCTTTATTGTGTTGTTCCCGCGCAATGCGCACGTTAAAGTTATTAATGCGAGCTTTGATAGCAAATAGAAATGGTAATGTTGTTTGAAAGATTCATGATTGTTTGTGAGGATAAAAATTGGATTGCAGTAGCCTAGTAGGTATTGTGTTATTTATTAATGGATCTTTAATATAAATGGAAATATGTAGACGCTCATGTTCACACCATCTCGGCGCGAACCAAACGGTTCTCAAATTCTTTTTTATGCCGCACCGTCAGGCTGTGGAATTGTTTGCCGTCTCACATGTTCCCTCCTTCCTATAATCCTGGGTCCTTCCGCCGTAGTGTGAAGAGGCATCTTAGCAGGCCGGCATAATTGTGTCTATTGACATGGGACTGCCGTCCGATGCCAGTAGACACTTTGTCGTGGCCGCATTTGCGCTCACCATCAGGCGCAATGCGGCCACTATGCCGGGCCAGATTAAAAAAAAAAAACGTAATTTTGTGCCTGAAGAAGAATAGAGAGTAAGTAAGTACATAGTCGATTTCATTGATTCTTTAGGGCGGGAAAAGTGTGTCTGCAAACCTATATACACTTATGTATTCATTAGACACTTCTAATCAAAGCTGATTTTATCACCTTCCACTTTTCGTTACTAGCTACCAGTGATCAAACACTACTAGTCTAGAACCAAAAAAAGCTAAACCACTATCTTGGCGAAGTATCTAAATTTGTATAACAGGGGAGATAATTAATTACTAAACATGGATGGTTCTTCAGCTATCTGGAGACTGTCCCGACCTCACACCTGCGACTGCAGGGGCCCTACTATATAAATCCGAAACGAAGTTCGAAACTTCGTGACGTTTTTCGTTTCGAAACCTACTGTGTAACACGAAATTCGAATCTTCGGATCGAAGAATGAATTATTCCTATATATCGGCAATACGAACATTTACAGAGTAGGTACAGTCAACGACAAAAGTCGTTGAGCATATTCAAAACGCCAAAAGTCTTGCACACATGAAGCAACAAAAGTGGTTGACCAGGTTCGGCCACAAAAATTCGTGAACACCTTAAGGTTACAAAAGTTTCTAAGCAACAAAAGCAACAAAATTCCTAAACACACCAATATTACATAATTCAATGAACACTTGTAAAAAGCAAGTTTGCCGTAGATGTGTTCATCTACTTTTGTTGCTTTGTAATACAATTTATATTTTTTGCTTTTCTCTGCATTGACTTATTTTTATGAAATAATATATATTTACGCGAAGTTTAAATGTTGTTCTTGTTCGTCAGTAATAATACGTGCCTAATGTTATTCATACCGTGCTGTTGATGTTGCAAATATTAGGTATAATAAAAACTTACATAAAATAAGAAAATAAAAAACTAACTAATAACTCATTTGCAAAAAAAACGGGCACCTAAGCAATGAACCATTTCAAATGTTACTATTGGTTTGTTTGATAGTTATAGGTAGTTTTACTTTCACAATTTTGTAAATTAATAAGCAAATAATCGTTTTCGTCAGTATTATCATAAAATTTTGATAAAATTTATGGGTTTTAATGCTAAAGTTCACTAGTAGTGTATGCTCGCTAGTAGTGCATATGCTCGTGAAGTAAAAGTTAACAAAGATTTTTGTTTGTTTTTTCTTTAATAAAGTACTAGCGGCCCGGCCCAGCTTCGTCTGGGTGCATATATTTTTTGATTCCACTCCACACCAAATACATGTTATTTTTCGTATAAACTCTTGTATACCTAAACTTGACGTAGCTGTCCTACTGTCCAGCTCAATCCCGTCTCATCCGTCTGTTCAGTCTCTTCCCAATCCATCCCGTCCTTTCTCTTTATTATCCATCCCGTCTTATAACGTGCATTTATATTTCGTCCTATCAAATCTGTGAGCTATCCCAGCCTTCTCCCGTACCTTTCACTCTATTATATCCCGTCTCTCCATATACATGAACATACATATAAAGATTGCCTTATGAAATTTTTGTGCAGCAGAAATCGTAATATTTTAATTTCACCACAACTTCAAAACCAAACGTCCAATTTTAATCATTCAAAGACCAAATATTATCAACATAAACTGTACTTATTGATGAAATAATTTATTTTGATAAGGATTAATAGCATGAGTAAAATAAACGCGTTTAAATGTAGTCCAAAAAAAATTCAAGATTTTTAAATAAAAATGTGGTTGTTGTGCCTCACTCGACATAGATATTTATAAGATCTACAATTAATTATAACATTTTATGGTTCTATCTTTTGTAGTTTAGGCAGCGTACGCAAAATAAGTAACTTCTTTGGTTGATTTTTTTCAGTTTGTGTCCGAAAAATCCAAATATCTTACGGAACCCTATTTTTTCCAAAATAAAATATAGTCTATGTTACTCGTGGATAATGTAGCTTTCGAATGGTGAAAGATTTTTTAAAATCGGTCCAGTAGTTTTTGAGCCTATTCATTACAACCAAACAAACAAACAAACAAAGTTTTCCTTTTATAATATTAGTGTAGAAAAGTAGATAAATGTTTAGTATCGAGTGTGACCCCCTCTAGCTGAAATCACAGCTTGAATTCGTCTGGGTATGCTAGCGAGGATATCCCGGATACTTGCTTGTGGAATACGTTCCCACTCCGCGGTAATCACATTCTTCAGCTCTCTGATGGTCTGTGGAGCCGGTTTTACTGATCTCGCGCGTCGTTTCAGAACGTCCCAGACATGCTCTATAGGATTGAGCCTGGTTCTGGAAGAAAACCATGTACCCAACCACGGGATGATCGTTTTCTTGTGAGTCGCGCATTGAGAAATCGCAAGTCTTCGTATGTGGACCTTAAGAACAACCTCGAAGAAGTAAGAAATGTGCATATTAGTCTATGGACGGTCAGGAGGAGGCTTCTCGCGGCCAATATACGCAGTTATCGTCCGGCCCGCGGCCCTAAGTTACTCCGTGAGCACAGAGTTGCCAGGCTTAGGTTTGCTCGAAATTGTGAGTCATGGACTCAAGAAGACTGGAATAGGGTATTGTTCTCCGATGAAGCCAGGATATCTCTGTTCGGTGAAGATCGACGTCGGCGAGTGCTACGAAGACGAGGAGAACGTTTTGCAGAGGCTTGTTTTGAAGAAATCACACCTTATCTCTCTCTGCTCTGTTATGTTTTGGGCAGGAATAAATTCAATGGATCGTACAGAGTTAGTCTTCATTGAAAACGGGTCACTGACTGGACATCGATACATAACGGAAGTTCTAATTCCTCATGCACAACCCGCATTGGCCGCTTTAGGCGAAGACTCAATTTTTATGGACGACAACGCTCGCGCCCACCGGTCTGGCGATGTGGAAGCGTATGTGCAAGAGGTCGGCATTCGTCGTTTGGATTGGCCAGCTCGAAGTCCCGACCTCAGTCCTATAGAGCATGTCTGGGACGTTCTGAAACGACGCGTGAGATCAGTACAACCGGCTCCGCAGACCATCAGAGAGCTGAAGAATGTGATTACCGCGGAGTGGGAACGTATTCCGCAAGCAACTATCCGGGATATCCTCGCTAGCATACCCAGACAAATTCAAGCTGTGATTTCAGCTAGAGGGGGTCACACTCGATACTAAACATTTATCTGCTTTTACTTTATTAAAGAAAAAAACAAACAAAAATCTTTGTTAACTTTTACTTCACGAGCATATACACTGCTAGCGAGCATACACTACTAGTGAACTTTAGCATTAAAACCCATAAATTTTATCACAATTTTATGATAATACTGACGAAAACGATTATTTGCTTATTAATTTACAAAATTGTGAAAGTAAAACTACCTATAATTATCAAACAAACCAATAGTAACATTTGAAATGGTTCATTGCTTAGATGCCCGTTTTTTTTTTGCAAATGAGTTTATTTTCTTATTTTATGTAAGTTTTTATTAAAATATTTGCAACATCAACAGCACGGTATGAATAACATTAGGCACGTATTATAACAGACGAACAAGAACCACATTTAAACTTCGCGTAAATATATATTATTTCACAAAAACACAAAATAAGTCAATGCAGAGAAAAACAAAAAATATAAATTGTATTACAAAGCAACAAAAGTAGATGAACACATCTACGGCAAACTTGCTTTTTACAAGTGTTCATTGAATTATGTAATATTGGCGTGTTTAGGAATTTTGTTGCTTGTGTTGCTCAGAAACTTTTGTAACCTTAAGGTGTTCACGAATTTTTGTGGCCGAACCTGGTCAACCACTTTTGTTGCTTCATGTGTGCAAGACTTTTGGCGCTTTGAATATGCTCAACGACTTTTGTCGTTGACTGTACATTCGTTTCGTCACAAACTTCGTTCGTCCGAAGTTTCGAACTTCGTTTCGGATGAAAATAGTACCTAAATAAATATGTAAATGTTCGGATTGCCGATATATTCGAATCATTCATTCTTAGATCCGAAGATTCGAACTTCGTGTTACAGAGTAGGTTTCGAAACGAAAAACGTCACGAAGATTCGAATTTCGGATTTATATAGTAGGGTCCCAGGTCCTGTGTGACAGGATCAACAGTGGTGCACATTGACTTATATTCTACCATTGATATCGATGGTGGTACACATTTTAATGACACCGAGCATTAATTGGCGTGTCTATGTATATGTCTAACTTGTCTTTAACCCGCAACGAATTCTATCATAAAGTTTATTATGTTCAGTAATAAAAGGAGTTGGAAAACACAAGATGGAGCAAAGATTTTCTTGGAGCGTCAAAGAAAATTGGATTTGAACTCTTGAACTCTACACTAAAAACCCAAAAGTCTATCTAGGTATCAACCAATTTGAAGACAGTGGTTTGGTAACAGTGTCAAGCGTTTTAAGTTAAGCACAAAAATTGTGGGTAAACGGACAAGATGCGGCTACCAACATGTTCACGGTGGTCGCGGGTTCGAATCCCAGGGCACACTTGGGACTTTTCGGAGACTTTTTATTGATAGTCAATCACCACGCACTTTAACGGTGAAGGAAAACATCGTAAGGAAACCTTGTAAAGTCCGTCAACCCGCACAAGGACAGTGTGGTGGACTATATCATATATGGCCATTGGCCTAACCACTCCCAATCGTAGTCTTGATTGTATAGGAGGCCCTGCAGTGGGACGTATATAGGCTGATACATACACAACGGCTCAGAAAATGGTAATATGATATTTATCCAATGTAAAATATAGACATATCCTATATATTCCATTTTGCCCACATGGTGAGTGTAAGGATTTTTTTCCGTTTTTACTTGGCGAGTTCTTACAGATTGTATATTTCTTATAAGTCTGCGTTATTTACATATTTTAGATACTCTGATATCGTCCCTTTAAAACTGATTAAAATAAAATATTTTTTACCCTGTTGTTTACGTATTTTTTGCATCATAAACTCTATTCTTCCATCTTGTTCGCGATCCCCTACAAATCAGAACTGATGACAAAAAAAAATATCTTCTTTATTTTTTGTCATCAATTAATTTTTTACATTTATCCCGCGTTACTTTCTTTCCTGGTCTCCCCTGCTTTATTGGTGCTATTAACATCAGAACAAATGACAAAAATATAATAATTATACACATAATATTTGAAATGAATTTGTACACATATAGACTTGTTCCATTGGTATTTCCACGGTAGTATTTATGCAGTGTTAATATTAACGTTGTGTTCCAAATTTTTCTTAACTCATTTCAGACATTGCGAAAATCGTCGCTGTACCTAGCTCGAGGGCGTCCTAAAGTGCATAGAAGAGGCGCAGTTTTCACTTCCAAAAACGTTTAATCCGTGAGGTCGAGGCTTGTATGTACTCACTTGTTGAATTCCCTTTGTGAGGTTTTGGATTCAAAAGACCTGAAAGGGTAGATGATTTTCCGAAAGAGTTGATGTTAACTTGTTATATATATGTTGTTGTTGGACACAAAATCATTCTGCATTGAGACCTCGTTACAACCACACCAAGAGGTAGTCATAGGCCAATCAAAGAGAATAAAACATCAAAAGGTTGCTTAGTGACAAATAAGTTGTAAAATAATATGCACGTTTTTACCTACCATGAAAAGATGTTAAACTTCGCGCTTGCAGAAAGACAGTAAGCAGTTGATTCTTTAAAAATTCTCTGTAGGTTTCAAAAGATCTTCACACACAGTTTCGTGTTAGTCGAGCGACTGTGTGGCTCCAGCTTGAATAAAAAACGAACTATTTAGCTCGAGCAAAAGTATTTTTAGCCTCAGAAAATGTGCTGACGAAATGATAAAAGAAATACGACGCAACTACACAGCCGACACATTTGAAAGCTGAAAAAACATTTCCACCGCAGCGGGCTGTATTGCCACAGAGGATTTATTATTAAATTTAGGACAACCCAGGTAATATGCGTGTAGGTGAGAATGACGCGTTACAGTTTTACGCGCGACCCAATAATGGAGTCAAGCGCAAAAACGCTACAAATATTTTTCCATCAATCCACGGCCACAGCCGGCCTTTCAAAGGGCCTTTTATGTGCCTAGAAATTGCTTACTGGAGTATGACTTGAGCTCCACGCGGAAAGAACAGGGCTAAAATTAAGGCAGAGTTAGCCAACTTCATATGGCGCGTATTGGGAAAAATATTTACAAATTACCTACTTAGAAAGTTTCAAACTAAAAGAGTGTTTTGCAAAAGTTTCCATAGACATGTAACCTACTGCCTGAAAGTTTGAAAAATCAATAATCTATTACGGCCGAGGGGGAAAACTTTAAATCTCTTGCTTGGCGCGCTTCAAAACTGTGCAACATTCTTCCAGACCATCAACTTCATTTTATATCCAGTGTAGATAGGTACAAACGATTTCTGACGCATTTGTGCTTTAGACAAAGTATAAGATTTGTGCTGATTTACATAATAATAAATTCGGATTTATGTGTTAAAATGGTGTCACACTTTTAGGTATCTACTTCAGCATATTTTTTGAAGGCTTATAATAGTGAACTTCAAGACAACGCTTACATAGGAAATGTGTTATGCATTGAGGTATTATACTAGAGCGGACATCGGGAACAAAATCTCTACGTATGTCCTATGGTGCGTGCACAAGGGTACTCAGTGAAGCGAGAGGGAAGATATGTTTCTTCGTAGGCGTGACAGAGACAGAAATAGAATGTACCATTCAATCCTGGGTCCTTCCGCCGTAGCGTGAAGAGGCACCTTAGCAGGCCGGCATAATTGTTTCCATTGGCATGGGACTGCCGTCCGATGCCAATGGACACTCTGCCTGGGCGGCATTAGCACTTACCATCAAGTGCAATGCCGCCACTATGCCCGGCCAGAGTAAAAAAAAAAAAAAATTGTCACAAAAATTTTGTTTGCAGTGTCCCCTCTAGTATAATATCTCAATGGTGTAAAGTGACTCTTTACGTATTGTAGCTCTATTGTAGTAGTTTACCAGATAATAATGCTAGAGTTTTGTAACTAAAAAGGTAGTTTCGAAAAATGGGTATGATTCAGTTTAACATGACATATAGCTATAGTATGATGCAGTCTATGTGTCCTAAGGAGATCTCGGCTAAAATCTGCTAAAATAAAATAAACATATTTTCAGTGAGTGAACTATAATGCCTGTTATTAAGAATACCATAAAGTGCACAGTGAGGTGTCTTTAATGCCTTGAGGTCGTACTTAGGTGTACGGTGTACCAAGCTAGAACGAGGCTTTTAAACTTAACGGTCCGAGGCGTTAGCACTTTAAGAGAATGACATAAAATAAATGGATATTGACTATTCGCAGTGATGGAATAGTATTTTTTTATAATCTAAGAGCATAAAGAGCAAGCGACTTACCTGATGAAGAGCGGTCAGTAGTCACCGTCATTGGAGATAGCTTGAAAAAATGCAGAATTTTTGGAGTAGGCACAAATGAATTTCAAATAAATTAAATCAAATCTATCAAGTCGAGTATTGCGGCACGTATTGTCCAAATATAGCGACAAAGCTCTGTAGCAGGTGATGTCGTTTTTGAGCAAATATTTGTTATCATAACGAATCCCGTATCGCACATTTTCATCAATGGTACAGTGAGATTGTAAAAAATCTGCGATTCGATTTTAGTCTTTCAATTGCATACAATTGGAATTAGTGCAGATCGACACCAGGCTTCTAGATACCAATTAAAAAATAATTTGATATTTTTAATCACACACCTGAGCGATTTCAAAGATACATAATTACCATACTCAAAGTTATAGAGCTGTATACTAAATTGTCGTGGCCAAAAATTGTCTCAAAATACCAAATGATATTTTTGAACATCAAAAATGATCCCATTTCGCACCTGGCTCACTTCGATACTGATCAAAGGCACGAAAGGTCAATGAACCGTGTTTGTTAATTTTATATAGAGTATGTACTATGTGTGCATTTGATGTGGAATACAAATGTTGGCTGAGTAAAATTAATCCCGTGGGATACGAGGCAACGTACTTGAGGCATTAATTTTATAGGCTACAGTAACTTCGGTCGGGATAATCTAAAGCATATTATTCTTTTGTTTGTTTACGAAATTAAAGTCTCCGAATTGTGTTTAGGGTACCATATTAAAGTAGATACCGGTATTTACCACGGCAAAAATGAAGGATGAGACTTTTTTAAATTGAGTCAATGATATGGGTTGGACTATTATCTAGGAAGGTACAATAATACCTATTTTCTATGGGAATAGCTGTAGGTATTATCTACTTATAACGCGAAGGCGTGGATGGATCAAGATCTTTGCAAATCTAAGTAGTATTGCCTGAACTGGAAGTCACTAAATATTAACAGAGGCTTAAAATGTTTTTAGGTTTTTATTATTAGTTATTAGTAATCGTAAAGCCTTACCGGTGTTGTGTCCGCCATGTTCAGTACCATCGTCGGTTACAAAGTCCACAGCTGAATAAATGTCACCAGTCTATCCACTTCCTAAAAAGGCCTGCATTTATTCATTTATCTCGGTAGGTACTTCAACTTATTGAGCTAGATTTCTTCACACAAGAACATTGAATGATCAATACATCCACGTATATCTTGTATACTGGGTATCTCAAGACTGCTACCGAAAACGAAGCCGGGTGGTAGTTTTAGTGACTACAAACACAAAGCAACTAAAAATTTCGCAAAGAAACGCGACAATTATTTTTAATGATTTTTTAAATTTCGTCATTTTTGGGTGGTAAATCCATAGTTTTTGCTAAAATAATAATTTAAACTCTTTTATACCTTAGAGCATTTATATATAAATAAAAGGGTATACACTATTATTTTAGGGAAAAAATGTATTTACCACCCAAATATGGCCATAGGAAAAAAATAACAAAAAAAAAATTGTCGCTTTTTTTTTTGCAAAATTTTCTGTTACATTTTGTCTGAAGTCGCTTAAACTACCACCCGGTTTCGTTTTCGGTAGCAGTCTTGATATACCCTGTATAAAAGTGTATATTTGCTAAGAAATCTTGCACTCAACCACTTTTCCCCTTATTTTCAGTTTAAAGTGCGCACTCCCGTCTGGACACACCCTGTGGGGATTCTATAAATCTCTTCAAAAGACTTTTAGATGCGTAGGAAGGTCTCGGGGGTAAAACCTTCTTCATATTGACGTATTTTTATTTACACCTCGTTATTCTCGTGTATTTCTGGCGAGTATTTCGTACATATTGTTCGCAACATGGTATAATGTCCGGAAGAACTGATGCGTATCGTAAACCTTATTCCTGTTTATGCATGATTTATTTAAGGTGTTTTCTTTTATGTACCCTATATTTCTTTATAAAATCACGTTATTATTCAAAAATAACTGTATTAAAACCTTTGGGGGAGGCCTTGATTTAGCAGTGGACTTCCAGTTGCTGAATAGCAGGATAAGTAGAGATACATTATTGCAGACACTGAAAACTTGTTTAAGGCCGCTGTCCTAATGTTTTCTTTTTTTTTTTAACTGGCGTGGTAGCGACTGCATTACACTTGATGGTTAGCGAAAATTCCATATCTAATAGCATTAGACGGTGGTCCTATGCCATTCAAAAATGTAAGTATATGAGTCTTGTAATAATATCGATTCTTCTAATACATACATTCTTGGAAAATGTCTGATGCCTAAAGTCATTAACTTTCGGTACAGTCTGGCGAGACGATATTGCCTCCACATCTATACAATATGCACGCACATAAACTTTGAGAGACTGCTCAAGGAAATTTAGTGGTATAGATTTTATTGCGTACCCGAAGCTACAAGGAATTTTATTGGCGAATAATGAAAATTCAATATGGCGAGGCAGTTTCGGTCACGGCCAAGGTAATAGGGTCGAATGGCGCCCTAATAGTCTTCCAATCAGTAAACTTTCGCCTAAATCTTACGATGGGCGGTACCAGTGCCCTATAATTTCACTTTACCTTTGAAACTTCAATTTGTGGTTCTATCTCTGCTCTGGAGTCGTTATTTTCACGCCTCTTGTGTATTGCGGATGTGACATTTACAAATTTCGAATGTAATCTATCCTTTACGACTATTTTATTCCAATAAAATTATGTGTTACGTTTTTTTTTAATGAACTAATTCGAATATAAAAGAATGTACTATGAAATATGTATGTAGTATGAAAGTGGGTACCTCACACTACCCATCTATTACGTAATTATGTGACGGTATCTATCTATTTTATTCGCCAACATGCACTAGGCCAGCGTGGACCGTGGTGGACTATATGGCCTAACCGTCCTCAACCGTACTCTCGATTGTAGAGGAGGCCCGTACCCTGCAGTGAGATGTATATGGGCTCTTAGTGATCTATGTATTGCTCAACATTAAAGGAATATTTGGAAAAAATATATAAAATAAACTTTCTCATTTCGCCAGATCGGGAAGAACAGTTACCTCTGTCTTCCAAAAAATTCAAAGCAATCCAAGTTTGAGATTTTTATCATACGTATTTCTGACCCAGTACCTTCTTTTCGGTTTCAATATGAACTTCTATGCAAAATTTTATGTTAAACTCTGTTTTTATGGATAAATAGACAGTTTTGTTTTGTAAATGTAATTCAATATCTAGTCTTGTTAATCTGCACTGCAAACTTATGTATTCCGGTAATTACTTGTTTGGGTAATTTGAATAATATTTGGAAAGCCATATCACTCAGCTATAACTATGAGTGTCTTTTATAATTACTTTTCTTTATACGTAGGTACTACAGTCATATACGGGTACATAGTCCTGACCCCACATTAAGATCAATTAAGTCAGAGGCTGTCAAACAAAAATGTTGCTGTAAATGTATTCATTTCTATAAAAAAATGGGAAGAACTTATGCAATTGTAGGGCACCTACGAGAACGCTATAATAGTGAAGCCAACAAAATAAACAATTTTGTATCTGATAGTATAATCAATGCTCCGTTCAGTTGCACCTTTGCGACGTCCCCAAGATATTATTTATTTTTAAAACTCCGTTTCATTTACATAAACCCGGCTCGATTTCGCTCCAGACATCTCCTGGGGATAACGCTTGCAAATGACAGTTTATAAAAGAGTCACTGATAGTGAGTATAGAAAGTGCTTCAAGTTTCAACGCAGCTAACAGTTTCAAACGTGGAAACTTTGCTTTTTTCAGTTCAGAGACCTTGTTTTATAAGTGTCCATCGTTTGGTGCCTTTACAAGAACTAAAGTTTAGTTTTGAACTTTACTGGATTTCTTCGGATATTTATTTATATTACATTAATATAAGGATTGAAACATTTCAAACCAGCATTCACTTAATTAAAAAGGACAGCTGGAAATAAATACCTTTTTTCATTAATGTTGGTAGCTACAGTGCGGAATATTAAATATAAGAAGTGATCGTCGAGATCAGAAGCGTGTGATGGGGACACCTGTACTTGCTATTATACAAAAACCAAAAAATACTAGACCTCCGGCGCCCTAGGAGGTAGCCCGAAGGTGCCGTGCGGTACTCTAATAGCTTACTGGTATTGACTGTATAACACAATTAATGTATTTGTAAATAAACCTACTGCGTATTACAAAATAATAAATTACTTAAAAAAGTGTAAGACTGAAGACAACATGTTATAAGTTACTTAGGTATTTTTAAGTACCTATTCTCTCATCTTTGTTAATAGATCTATGGTACATCCACCCAAATCTGCAAGTCGGGAAATTCCAATAATCACTAATTCCTCTGAAGGAATCTGCGTTAACCGAAGAAGGCGGTGAATTGGCACGGTGCGGTAGTTAGGTGAATGTTGATGGAGCAATATATACTGATATATTTCAGAGAACTTAGTGATTATTGGAATTCTCCGACATTCAGATTTAGGTGAATAGACTATACGGGTGGTGGTTTTAGTGACTATAGACACAAAGCAACGCATTTTTTTAAAATATCATCCTGTTTGTGTCGTAAATCCAAAGGTTTTGGTAAAATAACAACTGAAAACACTGCGTACTATAGCGTCTTTAAACTAAAAAAAAACGTCGCGTTATTTTGCAAAATCTTTAGGTGGTTGCATTGTGTCTGAAGTCACTAAAACTACCACCTGGCTTCATTTTCAGGCGCAGTTTTGATATACCCTGTGTTTTTTAATCTCGAAAAGCCGCATATTCCTTCTATACACTCCTCCAACTGTCTCCTAAATTTTACTGGATATTGCATACGAGACAGCAAAAATGCATCTAGAATCTCCATTTAGATTACACGTAAATACACTTCAGATAAACCCGGCGTGTGACGTACAGATGGCGCTGCTGTAACACGTCCCGTTCCATGGCAAGTTATTCACGTTCATGCTCAAACTTCGAGGTTCGACGTGAAATGACACGCAGTGGATATATCCGACGGGAAACTTGTGCGATTCTGTTGTAATTAATAGGCACTTGTGCTTAGTTATACTCGTTGGGGAGGTGTATTGTCTTTACAAGCATTTATTGTTAAAATTGAGCTTGATAAGTAATATTTTTAAGTAACCTAATGCTAATGCTGCTAATGAGTATATGAGCTTAATAACTAAATACATATGAACTACTAATATTTATTTGTCGTGTGTAATGCTATGTTAGTGCTTGGTACTATCTAATAAAAAATGAAAACAGCAGTGCAAATGTACGGAATTTGATCCTGTTTACTTGGCACTTGTCGCTTCTTAACTGTGTAAATAAATACTGCGTGTTTATTGACAAATTGGAATTATGGTCCTGTCCCATTTCGCGAGATTTCAACAGCACTCCCGTTGTAAATCGCGGTGATTGTGAAAAATAGTAGAACTAGGCCTGCGGCGCCCTTTCTTTTGAAGCTCTCTGGGCGCATGCTAAACCGCTGCCTACCCCAACGTTGGTAAAGCTACCCAAAATAATTCCGGAATGCATTTCCTATTTCGCACAATTCAGGTTTTGGGAACCTTAGATTGGAAAACGTGCCCACTTATTTTTTCCACATTGGATTATTAATTGACCTAAAAGGAAGGATCACACTCGTCCAATTAATCACATTATACTGTAATGTTTATAAATATCATAATAGTCTCTTCAATTATTGTTTCAGTATATTCCGCTTTTCCAATAACAGTATCTAGTACAATACGTCCTAATTAAACTTCCTCTCACCATTGTCAGGAGGAAAAACAAACATGCCCCCAGCTGTGTTCATTAAACAGGCCGCATTTATGTAATTTGTTCGAACCAACCCAAATGGCTGGGTGTGTCAACCTTGCTTCCATGCTCAGATCTCTCGATACCATTAACATAATAGATTACGGACATCAAACATACTTCCAGCCATTTCGCGCAATATCTTAATTGAATTCGTTGGTTTCAGCGAATTATTGGGTCAACTGTTTAATAAATTACAGTCATTATTCAACCTAATTGCTTTGTTTAATATTACAACAAGACCAAATTAGAATAAATCATTGGCTTTACGGTACATACCTAGGTACATATTAGAATTATTTTCGGCGCAGATTTTGGCATGATTGTAAAGGTTTCTTAGACCTATGGTTTTTCACTTTGAATGCTTATGTGGAGAGTAATATTTTCATTTCTACTGAAGATGAATATTTCATATCTGTGAACATAAATTCGGAGTGCAAGTATTTTTAGGTTATTATTCCTTTGTGAATGCTACCAGGTTTTTTTAATCTGCACGGGTTATTTAAATGGAATGCTTTTATGGAGACCTAAATTATACTAGCACCTAAATTATAAAGTACCTACTTACTTAGGTTAATATTTATCCATCAGTTTATAAAGTCTCCAGAAAAGTCACTCATAGAACGAAACACAACAATTTTAATTCACGTAAATTTTCTTACAACCACTACTTCTTTACTACTAAAAACTATCACTACGAGTAAATTAAAATACCTACTAATATAATTAACACTAAAAATATTAAATAAGCTGTCACACCTAAATTAACATTTTTCAAATAAACTCAAATTACAACATTTTCTAGTAAAAAACTTTCAGTGGCTTGAATATAATTTAATGGTTTTTGTTTTAAGAACTTTTATCGTGCTAGATAGGCACCCACGTAGACAGTGCTCTTAATTAATGTCATCAAGCTTAACGTTCTTGGAACGTAAAACTCGTTAATTCTTTATTTTTGTCAGTTTTTGGTTAATAGCAAAACGTATCAATCATGCACTGGAAGTGTCATATCCCAAATGAATATGCATAAAGGTGAAAACGTGTAATTGTAACCTTAGACATGACAGACGATGTGAGGTGATGGATGATAGGATTAATGTAAGGGAGGCGGTGCCATAATTTCATTCATGACCATGTTCCATTACGTTTTACGAATATGATGAATTTCATTCACTTTAGTTTAAGTTTCTGGAATAATTCCTAAAACGTATACCTACAATTACTAATGAAAAAGCACGTAGACATGCAAAGGTCAGCTCCCAAGGCGTTCCGTATGGGCTTTGACTTTTTCAAGCTAATTAATCGCACGGTGCAAAAGAACATGATGAAAAAGCTACATGTCGACTCTTTGTTATAGATATTTCTAAGATATACATAACTTCCAGCAAGCCGGAAGTCGCCAGTGTAGTGTACTAAATGATAAATAGGGCATAAATTCTTGCCGTCGAAGACTTGTAGAGGATATCCGCATTAGAAGGACGTACTTAGTAACTTACCTACCTTAAATTATATCGGTTTAATACATAAAATGTAGATAAGATCATGTAGATTTTGCAGAAAGACCTTGGTTGCTGGTTATGGAAGCCTGTGTTCAGTAGTAGATTTCTGTGGCTGATGATGCTGAAATACTCAATTTTTTTTTTTAAGTAGGTACTTATTTATTAACGCATTATATTTGTAGTTACAAAGCATAGAGGCGGACTTAATGCCCGAGGCATTCTCACCCAGCCAAACTTTGGGTGGTCTAGAAAAATCAAGGTAAGCACATAAACAAAAACTCAACAACGATATAATAAATAACACCCAACAGTCACATACATACGTGAACCTACACTAAGATAGAGTCTTTTGTCTTGGGTATGAGGAACTACGAGAGACTTTTCCTTCTCACAACTATGTCTCACAAATACCCAGATCCGAATGAAATATTAGTGGGTCGCACAAACATTTCTCTCGTTGCGGGGATCGAACTCGCGGACTCTCGTTCCACAGGCGGCATCTAACCGACTGCGCTACGGAGGCTGTCTTCAGAAGAACTTTAGAATCAAGCAAGTCCTTCCATCTTTAAGCCATTACCATATAAATTGGTCTCAAAAGCGTAGATATACTATTTGGTATACTACAATAGTTTGTGTTTGTCAAGCTTATTTATACAGTAAAAGATATTACTAAGTCGCATGCTAATTTATGCTAAGTTTCGCCTTAACAGATAAGTAAATAGCAGCTGAAACGGGGAGAAATCAACAACCACAGCCTTCAGGCGGTTACACTGATTACAGTTCTAAATTTTTCGTGGTGTTTTATACCTATTATTTACCATTATTAAGGGCATGATTTCTAAGTTGAACAATGCATTTGTTGTACCTAACACAGGACTTTTCATTTATTTTATTATCACGGAAATATTGCAAAATGAAGGCCATAAAAAATTGAAAAGATAATGCAACTAATAATGGATATCTCAATATTTTTATGCTTTATGGTGTGTACCGCAACATAGCGCTAGCTTTTAGAGGCGTAAATATACCTTTTACCCGGTTACATACCAAAACGATTTACCCAGCCCCTACAAATTGATTCTCATAACGGCTGAAGTTGCCTTTGTCGTAAAATGATAAGCTAACTATTTTCAGAAACATGTAAAATAACGTATTGGTTGGAAGTGGCCAACGCATGACTATAACAAAATTACGTTATAGGTTCAAGTCGCTAGATGCAGGCTGCTTTCAACAGGTCAATTTGAAGATCCATGGAGACCAAGTTTAGAAGTGTATTTTGTATGGATAATTTAGGCTATTCATTGCAGTAATGATTATTTCCATCAGGAACATAGGATTGTTATTATTCCTATTATAAAAGTACAGAAATATATCTTGCAGATTTCTTACATTTTCCTTTTGTTTCCTGAAATGTTTATATCTACAAACCACTTAAATATGAAGTAATGTGCAACATTCTATCCAGTAGAAAGGGTCTGTAAAGTAACCTTCAACGACTCCATTATGTTCTACAAATGGCTTTCCAGGCTATTTAGACCTTCATATACAACTTTTCATGTTTTAGGTGCCATACCTGTTTAGAGAATACTTACATTTTCTGCAGTTATATGAAATTATTATGCAACATTAAGCACGAGTACGAGGGCATGTTAAAATATATGGACCTGAATCTAAAGCAACTACAATCTTTCCTGAAGTGTCTAGTAACATGGCAAAAAAAAAAATATATCCAACAACATATACATAGTCCTGACTCCACACTAAGATCGAATCTTCGGTCGTGGGTAACAGGAACTACGATAAACTTTTCGGTCTCACAAACACCCAGACCCGAAACACATACCTTTGGATTACACAAATATTTGTCTCGGGGCGTGGATCGAACCCGCGTACACACGTTTCACATTCGGCGTCTAACCAACTGCCCCACGGGGCTATCAAAAATAAATAATATACCCATGACTTCTTGGTACCCCAGTTTTTAATTAAACATTGATGTGCAGATAGAGAAGAAAAATAAGTCAGAGACAAGTATGCTTAGGTCTCCGAAATTACCCTTACGTTTCACCTATTAGTATATGATTTAATTTCAGTGTGGTGTTTTCTTACCAATTATCACTCTATCTTCGGGAGTACCAACACCTTTCTTCTCGCCATCTTGAAACTAGTTGCCTGCAGAAAATCTAAGGGAGTGGATTAAAGTAACAATGATCGCCTGTAGCATACGTTTGAAGTGCTGAATTTATTCATTATTATGTAGCTAATAAAGCAGAGGTATATTCAGATTTAAACTACTGACTGACCATGCATTTTTAAAAGCGAAGACACAGAGTACATTTGGCCTCTGTAACGGCCAAAATTTATTGTGATATGCATATTTTCCTTTTCTTTTGAGGTAGTACAGTGTCATTTTAAATATGCAGATATTTCATGTGAATAGACCAAAAGATAATTATTTCACCTCAAGGATAGCGTTCTAATTACCACCAAAAGCAGTTTTTCTCAATAGTGAAAATAAAACCTTACCTGGTGAATAAAATATTCTTACTCATTAATCTGGTATAGTCCTCGATATTAAAGTTCTTATTACCTTAATATCAATGTAAAGTCAGTTGACTTGCCATGCAAATGTTAATATTAAGTTTTCTTAAGAAGTGAACTGTGTAACTACACTATTTCGATTGAAATCCTCGCAAAATCATATTATGTAAGTATGCAGCTTTGAGGAGTATTTCATGAGTAAGATAATTACTAAAACATTTTACCTACAACATCAGACATCCAAAATATTCTCCATCATAACTAACCAAGTTATTAAAACGTACCTTATAACACATTTAATTAGAATGTGTCTCACTTTACCACCTAAATTAGAGTGGATAATTAAAAATTAATTACCATAACACTCAAGAATAATATTAGAGGTTTACTTTACGTAATTAGTCTTCTTGGAGGGGGGGGGGGGGTGTATAAATCAAGTAGACAAATCTTGGATGTGCAGACATGAGAAATGAACAACCTACATCCATGTCAAGCAATTTAAATGCTTTGAAAAATTGCTGTCTGAGTCTAGGTGTTGCGAGACTGGAAACTTGATGTATTTTAATGTGTTACGCGTGGGATTAGTAGATACATTAAAGTATCACACAATGGTCGTGCTCACTTGACTTATCACAATTTGAGACTCATATATTTCGTCATACAAATAAAATGTTATATTGCTGAGTTACAAGAACTATATATAGTCTTCATAACCGACTTTTTGAGTAAAGATAATCACTGTTCGATATATTAAAGAAAAGTTAGACCAATGCCAGTTTTCAGTGAGTTTGATTCGTAATAAAGAAAATAAATTGATTTGATAGCTGTACACAGAATAAATTAGGATAACCCAGATTTATATTCAGTTTAAATTCTGTTAATAAAATTACAGAATATTGTATAAATATAAATTCCAATCTTAATATAGAAAGTAAACTAGGGGTCACTGAGTTATTGGGAACTCTATATTTATATAAGGACCTGAGACACTGAAAGGTGACCCGTGCATGAAGGTAACTTGATTACGATATAACATTAAGGTCGTGTTAGGTTTGGTTGACCTAACCCTAATGATTTTATTGACCGGACTGAAAGCCTTTGATGCTTCCAATTACAACGGTAATGTAATCAATGGAGTGAATTCAGTTAATTTCATTCAAGTCCTGTATAATCTTGTGGAGATTTAGATGGGTCGATTGAATTTGCATATAACTATCCATCCATTAATCTGAGGGTATTCGTCCACTGCAGAACATAGGCCTTAGGATAACATTTAGAATTCATAAAGAAATATTTGCAAACTGAATTTGTTCGGGACGGTTCTAGATCCTTTATTAATAGCGATTTTGCGTAGTAGGATGGGTTTTAAAGACAGATAGGGTACGTTTGCAATCACTGCTCGGAAAAACCAAGAATCTCAAGCAATCTGAGGACAACGGTGATTGAAATGTCGGCATGGTTAGTTGAGAAAAGTGATAACAAATGGTCTCTTCAGTGGAAATGGTGGATAATATTATATTGACCTTATCCATATCCTCTTGAAATCAATGAAAGTAAGAATCTGGCATTACTCTACTGTCACATTTAAATGGAGTTAAAATAAGACCAACGTTATTTTTCAGTTCACGTATGCTGACACTGATGGAAAGGGGCGATATTTCGTGCGCCGTTTTAAGTCTAAAAGCTTAGTGAAAACCGTAGAAGATATTTTTGTGCTATTCACACTACCACCAGTATGGACGTAGAATGGACACCCGTTACTGTGACCTATACAAGTGTGATATTAATTAGATTCTGTTACTGAATATTCGGTATTTGAGAAAGCCAGCACAACGTAAGAAAAAATAAGGATTTTTCTCTGTATACTATGCCTGTATATTCTATGTATGTCGTGTTGCATGCACTAACTTTCAAATGCATGGAAATAATTTTATCGTTTCATTGCAGATATGTACTAAACTAAAGATCAAACCCAGGACAGCTTACTATATCCTCTTCTACCATATCTTAATGAACTACTTACTTAATAGGCAACTAATATTAAGATAGTTAGCTAACTGATAATACCTTCCGTTCACCATCAGTTCGGACCCAGATGGTTAGTACAAGATTTAATGACCAAAATGACGACTTCGCCCGTAGCCCGGGGCGTCGTAAAATTTCCAGCTCCGGCAGTAAAGTGGTAAAGTTTCACGAAGCAGTTGCGAAGGTAATTAAACAATCGTCTTTACGACTACAAAATCTTGTACGTGGATTTGTGTTATAGTAAAGTTTTTATAGAAATACTATTTTACCCTTTACTTGGATGGTTGATAGGGAACAAAATGAAGATTTATGTTGTGCCAAGGGTCTATACCGTATTCTTTGTTCTTACCAAATGGTTTTCAATCATTCGTTTCAGTCACAGAAAGTCTACTGCTGAACAAAGGCCTCCGCGAATAATCTCTACATCGATCTATTGAAAGCGGCCTGCATCAAACGACTTTCTGTAACCTTAACCAGGTCGTCCGTCCACCTTGTAGCGTGGCTTGGGCGTCCGATACGCAACAGGTGTAGCTGAATGCAAAATTGTATTAATCAGTTGTGTGAATTTGGGATTCATCAGATGCCAAAGCTTTTGAATTTTGTTAAGTACTTTAATGTAAAATTAGAGACTCAGCAATAAAATTTACCTGACAACAAATTTGAAGTCATTGTGTGGTATACACGATGATTTTAAAAGTATAATATAATTGAACAACTTACTCTTGATTGTAGAAGAGGATCGTGCCCTGCAGTGCGGATCGATAGAGATGCAGATATAATCGAAGGAGCTAATGGTTCAGACGACCAACGGTGATAAGTAAACTGTTTACTGGTATCACCGTGACAAATAGATATTAGAAATAATACACATTCACTTTTTTAACTAAATTTATTCCCAAAACTATATTTTTAGAAATCCTACGATAATTTATCGAGTTCAGGTCCAACACTGTGTTTCTCCATCAGACATATAACTAGGAGAATTAGAAATATCCAAATAAATGCTTTATAATTTATAACATTCAAACAAAGTTTTTAACATATTTTGTTCGGGCCGTATCAAGGAGTAAGCAAAAGTATGGAACCGCAACTTCCAACAGAAAAGTTTTACGATAAAAGCAGATTTTAATCGTGTGTGTTGTTTTTATTCGTATCCTGCGGTAGGTGAAACTTTTCCCCGTTGTGGTTTCACGTCGAGTGAAGTTTTGCAACACCAAAAATTCAAATAACACTCAGATTCATGCGATGTACGTGCCAGTTTAATTCAATGTGTTTGGATCACGAAATTGTTTCGCAGCGAAACATTGGTTTTTGACGCTTGGCTGTGCATTTTTTATTCTTTTGCTTTTATTGCTTGATAGCCATGTCGTTGTATTGCCAAGTCCGTGTCACTTCTAATGGAATGGTGTTTATCTTCAAGCTTTTACAATGCAAAATGTATCTGAATTTTTAAAGCAATACCATTTGTATATCGATGGTTGTTAGCTACGTTGAGATATTCGGTGGCGTTCATACTTTTTCTCGATACTCCTTGTTTAAATACACAAATCACCAAAACTGGTATGCAAATTGAAACACCGTATCTATTTAAGTTAATCTACGTATGAAAATTAAGAGTAATGCGACCCGTATTAGCTGGTAACAAATTGCATACGCCAACTATTTTTGATGATTGTACATTTTACGACTCTAACATTTCGACTAAAATATATATAATCATTCTAAATCTATAAAAGTAACTAATATATTTAAGAAGTATTATATTACCTATTATATCTATTTTTGACAATATACGATATTATTTTATATATCTTCGAATTATTATACACTTTTAACAACTATTTATACGCGTAATTTTATTTCAAAAACATAAATATAATAAGTTGAACGAAGTTTATAACAAAAATATACATAATAATATTAAAATTATCAATAATATTTTTATGAAACAGTGCATGACTACAATTAAAATATTTTGTGGATTTCATTGCATTTATTATTTTGTTACTAAGTGGATGTACAAAGAAAGTGTAACCGTACAGCCTTTTCTGTCATAAAAGTATACGCTAACTTGTCGGAATTAAATCCCTAAAAAGACAAGTTTTGAGTTTCGTAGTCAAATGAAAAATGCTATAACATAACTAATAATGCGATGAAACCCAAACACCATTTTGTAAAATTGTTAAACCAAGAATTTAAAATGTATAACAGATAATAAAACGCTATAGTTGTTAGCATATTAAAGCCTGAAATTTGGCATGGAAGAACAGCTTAAAATATTTCTAATTTATCTAATGATATGACCACGGGTACTGACAATCTACTGAAATGTACCCGTGATAAAGTTTAAGAGGACAACAGAGCCAAATATTGCGAAATGGATATAGTTCGCATTAAAACAAAACATAAATAACACTTAAATGGAAAAGCTTTTCAGAACATTGGGAGAAATAAAAAATAATTGAACGACTACACAATCAGCATCATAAACCAAGAAAAATATCGTTCTTTAAAATGTGGAATAATTGCGAACTGTGACGATAATGGTCAGCTTTGAACAAATTCGCATGCTAACGACCCAAACTTCACAGAGACTTCATTTCCGAGGAAGTTCTGTGCGGCACAGACGCTAACTCGTAATTGCGTCTTTGACTTGAATAAAAAAGTTTCTCGCATTATTTCGGCTCGTTGCTTTAATATTTCCGAATGTTTAACTATTGCGACTGAGTTTCGTACACGCGCTCGTTCCGGTAAAGGATGTTTATTTTCCCCGTTTGCTTTTATGAAGTGTAATTGAAAACACAACTCCAATAATCATAACTCATTTTGTACATTTAAATTTTTAAACGTATGGATGATATTGAGATCAATTCTAAAAACGGCAGCCGCATTTAAATTATTGATTCAATTAAGTGAGAGTTTAGATTAATATTTCTACAGGATTTATATTTTAATTATAACAGATTTCTCTTAATTTAGATTGTGAAAAGTACACCAATGAAAATGTTTTACATTCAGTACTTTATGAAAGACCGAATTTTTACATAACGCTTTTCAACGACTCTTGAGCGAACTGCGAAGAATATTTCCAGTAAAATTATTATATTCGTAGTACTACAGTCGTAAGCCGTACTTTGTTTATATTACTTTCGATTTCCTCCACATTTACGATATTTTGAGCCACCGCTTCCAGAACTAATGGAGTCGTAAAAACAAAATATGAACTGTAACTTTTTACACACAATACTATATTTAAATTTGGCATATTAATATCAAAGTAATGGCCCACACTGTCCCCCGTACGACATTAAATATATAAATTCATAACAAAATGATTAAGGAATTACGTTACATATACTCGTAACAGTGGGTACTTGAAACAAGGTCCTAAAAGAGGTACATTTTATAACTACTATTTTATATTTTTTACATTTAACACTATTTGTTACATACTCGATTAAAGTTAACGATTATATATCTACAAATAATTAAACATTTACTTCTTCAGACGCTTTTATATTTATTTAACAAACAAAATCTCCCCTTACTGCCCTCAAACCTCTAACTTAATTTAATGCCGTATTGTACGCTATTACATGTACGAGAAAGACAATATAAGCTTTTACTACGTCGTACGCAAATATTGCGAGGAATTCACTTGAAAATTCAATATTGGTTTTGATCTCAGTTCCAACCTAATTCTGTTTAAATAACATTGCCCTCGAAAATTGAATTATTTTATTATGATGGGCGCGCGTGGAGGCGGTCAGCTGTTCCAACGTCAACGTCGCCGACTACAACCTACTCACGCACGAACACGAATTCATTGTAGTGGTTCCAACGGTTCTCCTCGGAGTCCACACCCGGCTTGAGCTCCGCGGCGCCGCCTGCAGTGCCGCTGCCACAGCTCGCGGTCAGCTTGAACCCGTTCTCTTGCAGCATGTCGAATGCCTGCTCTATGAACGAGTGCTTCAGGAAGAACCGAGACGTGTATCTATCGGCAAGCCCGTGGTCAGGATCGCGGGACTCGTTCAAAGTTTCCCCGAAAACATCACGACATAAAGTTACCTTGCCACAGACCAGAATACGGGACAGCTTTCGGAATTTAACATCAGCGAGCCCGTCGCGGCCGAAAGCGAAGCTGCCGCGGTAGCCCACCGTGATGCATCCTTTTTCGCGGTTAGGCGGCTTGGGGTCCGCGTCGCGAACGGCGTTCTCGAGACCCACGAGCCTGTAGTGCTTCGCTTCTCTCGCCAGCCGCTTGTGTTCCCTGAAGCACTCGGGGAGGACGAGACCGCCGTCGCGAAGATAGTCAAGCACGTAGCGGAAGAGGACGCCGTCGCGATCAAAGAAAACACGTCCGCGGGCGTCGCGCGGGTGGTCGGGGTCCTGTAGCGCGGCGGCCAGCAGCGAGTTCGGCTCGCGCAGCAGCGTGTCGCGCGTGGTGGCGTAGTGCACGCCGCCTACGTTGAGCTCGAGAACCTCGGGCGGCGCGTCCGCCATGGCTGAGGGCTGAGGGCGCAATGTCGGAGCGACTGCGCGCCCCTCGCTCCCTCCCTGACCCACTTACCGCGCGTCTCGGCGCCGCCGCGTGAGCCCATCAATAACGCACGCCCGGGTTACTGACTCGTACATAATTATTTCCTACCCTTCCCGAAGAAAACTCCTACGTGAAAGCTTTCAAGGTCAGCGTCTATTGTTAGCCGACACATACAATAATATTATTTGATTTGCCTGATTGCAGAACACTGGACGGTTTCCTTCGCAGATTAAATAGGACTTTCTCGGAACGTCAACCGCTTTGGCTTTCAACAACTCTGTTTACTTCAACTTCGTTTATAGATTAATTTTACTTTATTAGATGCTCAAATCTAAGGTTGAAGAGACATTATAATTAGTTTTTTTTTTCAATATAAAAAGGTCTTGAAAATAAATGCGTGTCATTGAATGATATCGGAAGGTCATCATCAATGGCCGCACTTCGATACGTGGCACGAGCGATAGACGTTCATAATTAACTAAGAGCCCACCTGTAGAATCTGAAACGGCCCCGAAACTCCACTGGTTCATAATATATTCAAGGCCATTACGTAGTTTTATTTCCGCGAATGTTGTTCTCTCGGAGGGTCCTCCCGAGCCATGATAAATACATTTACGACAGACGGTAAAATTGTGTTTCGTTAAGGTCCTTTTATGTCGGATGCAGATTAGATTTCAACGGACATCGTCACCCGCTAAAAACGTATTTGGCGCGAGTTTTTACTCATTACTCCAGTAATGGCCGAGTGGAGGCTCTATTATGGCCAGCGGGACGACAGGCTTTTGTTTTCTGAACATTTGCGGGCAGACGGCTGACGAGGGAGCTAATGTAATTAAAAATTCCTACGCAGTTATTGTCCTGCTTCGCGGCTTAATAAATAAATTTGACTAATTACTCGAGCTGGAACTATAGGGATATTTTAAATTCAAACGCCATTTATAAAGCAAATAATCTATATTAATACTATCACATAATACGGTTGTTTATAACATTCCGCGCCATCATAATATGGATGTTTAAGCAATTTTAAAATTCTATATCAAAGCGTGTTAATCTTTAACAATACGGAAATCATCAAAAGTGAATTCGTCGATTTCCTTCTGGTTTTTGAATTCGGCTTTATCTATCCTGCTGCTTGGACTGCCTGTGGTCTTCAGCCAATTCATCCTGTAATGAAATTTATTCGAAAGCCGCAAATCGACAGCATACCCGGCATATTGAATTCATGTTCTTAATATCTAACCATTCCTAGTAAATGGAATCGTTTAATCTAGTACCTCTATCTTTTTGACTATCTGAAATAGCTTTGAAACTCCGAATAAACGCTTACTGAATCAAATCTGGGTTTGAGTTATATCCGATTACATTCAAAAGCCGATATGATAGAAAACGGGAAAAATGTATCTATTTTAAAAATTTATTTTACTTTTAATCTGTTTGAACAGTACGGTCCGTTTACGTACTGATTGTCAGTTATGAATGAAGTTCTAAATAGTGGAATAGAATATATTTTTAACACGATTGGGTAACTTTTTGGCTTTTATTCTTTCACGAGTAATTAAGTTTAACAGTTATAATATAGAAGGTCTGTTATAAGAATTTGGAATGGTATGAATTGACGTAGAACACCTAAAAATTTGTTTCATAGATACGATTTAACCATAACCACATTAATTATAGCTATACACACACATACATACATGGTAGGCAGATGTGCTACAAGTACATCCACGTTTGGCTATGGGTGTTCCGTCTCATGATGTGATAGGGGGCGACCCTATCGCCATATCGGGCACTAGCTCCTAAGTCCGGCCTGATATTGAAAATAAAAATCGTATATTACTTTGCCCGACCCGAGATTTGAACCCGAGACCTCAGCTTTGCAATTCTATCGTAGTACAACCGGGCTATTGAGCCAGTTAAAATATCAGTTCTAACATAACAATAAAACTTTTTGAAAAGAAAAAGCAATACTTTTATGCATATTCACATTTACGATCAAGAATGATAAAAGCTTCAGAATACGTAAGATAGAACTTATCTTAAATATTTATAGCAATATTTTTCTAAAATGTACAATTTCATCGGGACTAGGGATTATATCGACTCATTCAAGAATAAAATCATAACTGAAAAACTATCTTAAATATTAACAAAAAAAAATTTTCATTATTTTGTACTTGTATTGTAAGCCGAAAACTATTACGCATAGTTTTTATTTTCGATACCAAGAATTAAAAGAAGACTAAAATTCGATTAAATTAAGTAGATTCCTAACATTTTATTCTTGATACCCGTCGATTTAAGTTACTCACATGGTTTCCACTTTATCTGGAGGTCCCTGCATTTGTCCCTGCACGGTGCCTTGTGACGTGTTCTTGCACCAGCCTCGAAGTCCCAGCTTCTCAGCTTGGTCTTTTGTATACTGTGAAAGAGATTATCTCGTGAGAATTGCCTTTGGTTGATTTCTTGTGTCTGCATTTCTTAGCACGATAGCCTTATTTGTTTACGTATTGGGACAAATGGTGGAGTCTTTGGTTTAGATAGGCGAACAAGCAAAGATTGCAGTAAGGCACGGAATGCATTTTCAACAGATTGCTAGGAAAATTCTTGGGAGAGGCATAAACTACGAAACTCTTCTGTTTGATAAATACCTACACCCGAAGTAAATGCCTACAGATATCCGATGATGAAGACAAATTCATAAATATTTATTTATCTCGGTGCGGGGATCAACTCCGCGTTCTCTTGTATCACTGCTGATATCTAACCAACTGAGCCATAGAGGTTGCTAAAAAGAGTGTGTTTCAAATTTCTCATAAGAAAATACTAGGTCCGAAATCATCTTTTTAGACCACGGACACAGTCTCAGTATGGAACTCAAACCCATGGGGCTCAAACTATTTATAGCCAGCTTCAGTTTTTAAAGACTTCAAATAAAGGAGGATGTTCCCAAGTCAACTGTATGTTTTTTTTTCTTTATGACCTCTTCAGTAGACGGTCTATTTTCTAATGCACCAAAATACTATGAGTGAAACATAACGACACGTAGGTATTATATATGGAATAAGGATGCCTGTATCATATTATGCACTAAGACATCAGACCAAAACATGAACATATACCTTGCGAAAGTTAACCCCTTGAACAGTTCCAAATACTTCAAAATCTACAGCCATTATGAATGCATCGGCACATCTTGCTTCTATTGTTGATGAGGTTGACTCCTTACTTTTAAAGCAACCCGTTTTGATAGAAATGTCGTAGTGACAACAGTTTTCTTTTTTAAATAATTGAATGCCCACTAACTGCCAGACCAAATATGTCAACTTTTGAAAATATACCCTATTTTAACAAATATTAAGGCTGTTATTTGATTGACATTAATAGTTATTATATACTTTATTTAAACTGACATAACATTGACAAACCTCTCTAGTGGTTGGAACGTTATAGTACTTAATATTGGCCTTTTAAAAACTTTCAATTAGTCTTTATCTATTGTTTTCATCAAAGTATTGTATTCTGTGTGAAGCTCCAAATAATTTACTGTTGCTTTATAAAATAAATACCTTTTTCTGCCTCAGCATTTACCAAACAATTACAAATAAGATATTATTTTACAACAACTGCACCATGTAGACATAATAATTTATGACATTTTTAAAGGAGGTAGTAGGTAGTAGATAGACAGGCAGTTTAAAAAATTTATAAAGAAAAATGGTTTGTGTGAAACAAATTATAATATAACTATGAGAAACTAATTGTGTCCTGGTATTGCAACTACTGAAATTGGCACTGATTTATATTAATTTCAGTGATTTAAATATTTTTAAAGCAAGTTTTATGATTATTTAAATTAGACACCAATACAAACTACAGTTTGAATGTAAAAATAAACTTTTTAATTATGTTGTCAATATTTGCTGAAGAAATATAATTGCATTTTTCTTTGTTGTTTGCTGAACAATTTGCCGATTTACTATAAAAGTTAGATTTATGGTGTAAACATATTTACCTATTAATAAGATGATTCTATAATTTAACTTAGGATTTCCTGGGAATATTTCCATGCTTAGTTCAAGAAAATACACTGTGTTTTATATTGTTTTAAATTGCATTAAAGTTCATCACTTCCCTGCTGTAAATCCTTGTATAGAAATAGCTTTCCATTTGACATCCATTAGTAGTTAGTACTAACTATAGATTTACAAGCTGTAATTAGACTCTTGTCTGATACAAATCATTATACAGAAAAAGGATATCCTCTATTAAATTGAAACTGCAACGTAATCCTCAGTTATATTGTTTTGTATGTAACGTATTGCTTATTTAATACAATTAATTACGAAGAAGAGTAACGTATAAAAATATTTGAGTCTTTACCTTCCTGAAGAAAACTCCTTGTACCCGGCCAAAAACCTCGAAATCAACAGCTCTATACATAGCTGCAGTGTTTGTGCTACAGCCCACTTTCAATACACTTGTCACTGCGGTTAAAACTAATAATCGTAACATTTAACACAATCAGTAATTTATTGAAACTGTATTTATTTGCAAATATTTTTCATCTGAAATAACTTTCGACAACCGTATTGCAGTTAAAATCAATGTTACGTTTCATTCCACGTAACTTTTAATTTACAAACCTTCTCGCAAATAAAACTGAATCTAAAATGTTGTATTATCACATTGAGTAAATTTTATATGAATATATAAAAAAAAATATTAACTTGCTTGCGTTCTAATTTTTTGATCCGTTTATATCCCATAATTATTTATTTATAGATTTAAGGCGTTTCAAGCAAGAAATATTTGTAGCCACAAGATATATCATCATCTCTTTCATTTTTCAATAAGAGGAAAGAGAAAGCTATCATGCCTACAATGCTATATTGCTCAATATTCGTTTTTAAAATGACGTAAAAAGTAAAAACAACGAACCCGGTTGTGAAACCTCGAAACCTGTCATGCTGTCATGCAAGTTCGTCAGACTCAGTGGTGAGATAAGTTTATGTTTTCCTTTGGTGTACCAACTATCATTTGTTATTCATTAGCTAACTGGAGTGTTTGTTGTGTGTTGCAGAAGCCTACGACGAAATCTCATAGCAAAACGTGAAAACCATGGCTCTGTTTAACTGCAGCAGGTATGTTGACAAATTATGTAACACGGGCTACGTTGTTTTTAATAGTTCGTATGTAGAAATTGTTTTTTTTTGTTTTAGATTGGGTAGTAAATCGATCTTGGCGAGCTTAAGCAGGTTTCCTGTGACGCTGAGTTCTGTAAATTACGCTCAGGCTGCGGCTGGCGCTCCCAAAATTACGTTCAAGAAATTCGAACCCCCAGTCGTCGAACATCATGATATTAGAAATGAGCGCCTCCAAAGGCCGTTGTCTCCTCACCTCACGATTTATTCCCCGCAGTTGACAAGTATGCTGTCGATCACCCATCGTGCGGCAGGTATGTAAATGTAATTTAATTGGTTTCTAATGAGATTTCACAACATTTGAATGCACCTTGCCCCTTATATTAAAATGGCTATAATGCATACCTATGCGTTTTGGAATAATGATTCTTATTAAAATAGAAACAAAGTTCATGTTTGTGTAAAGCTTGTTTATTCTGATAAAGTACTTGTTTATCAGTGAACATTAAGGGTGAGTTGCAGAAAAAGTCCTGCTAAAGATAGAGGTAAAGTTAACTTTAGCAGTGTCTTTGACCATGACCCACTGAATTTGACAATCCGTCTGTTGCACCACTGTAGGAATTGCTAAAGGTAAAGTTAAACGGGTGACCAGGAAAAAAACGTTTCAACACCCCAAAACGCTACAGGGGTAATTTTTTATCAGTGACAACACTTCAATACAAATTTCAATTTTCTTTGAAATTGTGAATCTGTTTCATTACACGCTATAAATTAGCTTCACTTGTATGTTTGTTTATATTTTTTTAAATCAAAATTTGTGCTTTACAGTTCACAATACTGTTTCAATTATAGGAATTTGCGATCGACGATATTTAGAATTTAGATACTGGGAGTTGACAATGCAAATATTATGATGCCGGTTGTCGCCAATTTTGTACAAAATAATACCAAATGAGTGTAAAAAAAAGAGATTATAATTAATTGCTATTGCTATGCAGCTGGCCACATAACGTCAAAAACTGATGAAAAAAAGGAAAACCATGCAATAAGGTGATCTTGTACAAATATGTCATTTATGTTACTTCCAAAGACATAACCCAACACACTTTATTGAAGTATCGTCACTTGAAGTTCTCGATTCCCATAAAATATCTCGTACCTAGTAAAGACATTAATCCATTTTAATTCTTCCATAGCGCTGTGTCAAAATCAAGTAATGGCAGGATATCAGTGTTTTGATAGTTAACATTTTCCTATATAGTATCTATGGTTGACATTTTACAGACATGTCTGTAACTTTAGCCCTTAACCGCCCGAAACTGTGGAGCTAAAGGTAATGTTATTTGTGACGTCATTTTGTCAAGAGTTAGATTTCTGCAACCCGAAAATGGCGTAACTGTAACTTTGACGGTTGATTTGACGTTTGCTACAGGCAAAGTTACTTTCTGCAACTCAGCCTAAACATTCCATGTGTGAAAGGTTTGTATAGATCTTATTTCTTTGTGCATAGTGCATGCATTGTGCACTTATGTTCAATTGGCAGGCAGTTAGGAATTTTTATTGTATACCAATACAATTTCTTTAAGCCATTGTTTATACCTGTATCTTGGCTGTAAATAATCTTTGAGTATCATACTCTTTTTAGTTGTGTAGAAGTATAGTTTTATTACTATCAAGAGCAGTACTGTAATAACCTCTTACAGAAATATTACGTATTTACCCACAACTCTTAAAATATTCTATATTATTATATATCCTCAGCATTAATTGTTAGGAAGTACCGTAGACATGCATAAGTAAGTGCGTGGTGGCCTGTTGGTAAACGGGCTAGACGTGGCTGCTAACATGTTCACGGTGGTCGCGGGTTCGAATCCCAGGGCACACCTCTGACTTTTCGGAGTCATGTGTGTATTGATAGTGAATCACCACGCACCAAAACGGTGAAGGAAAACATCAACAAGAATTTCTATGGTATGTAAATCCTCCAACCCGCACTAGGCCAGCGTGGTGGATTATAGGGCCTAACCACTCTCAATCGTTCTGTTGATTGTAGAGTAGGCCCGTGCCCTGCAGTGGGACGTATATGGGCTGATACAGATACAGATACTGTAAACATACATTGTGTTATATGAATAAAATACATATAGGTAAAAATAAATATAGGTCTTAGCATTGCATTATACATTCAAATATTAGTCCGGTAGCTGTTGTTATACCTAATATAAATTAGTCCTTTAAAGGATAGGGCAGTAATTATTGAAATTATGTCATTATAATATTATGATGCATGTTCAAGTTAGGACACAAGTAACGTACAATTTTCTTTCAGGTATGGTGCTGACTGGGTATGCTAGTGCATTGGGTATCGGAGCTTTGGTGTTGCAAAATGACATATCTCACTATATATCCATAATTGAAAACCTCAATCTCTCCCCTGCTACACTGTTCCTTGCAAAAGTAATCATTGCTTCACCCTTCGGATACCACTTCGCTAATGGAATCAGACATTTATATTGGGATACTGCCAAGGGTCTGACGATTAAAGAAGTTTACACGACTGGATATGCTATGCTGGGTCTTGCGGCAGCCATTACCCTCATATTAGCTGCATTATAAATATAATTAAGTTCTCATTAACAAAAACATACAAATTGTTGGATATTATTTATTAATTGTCATAAGTGATGTAATAAATCATTAATAGAAATGTGATGTTTTATGTAACACCTGGTAACTTAGACAGATATTTTAAAATGTAAGATTAGGCAAGGCCGCATGATGAGATCACATCATGGATAGTCTTGAATTTCTCAAAGTCTAATTTCTCAGTTGTGGCTAAGCCTTTAGCAGCGTTCTGAAACAAAGCAAGATAAACAGTAATATTATAATTATGCCATTTAACATATTCTTCTAAATATTATTCTCAAATAATTAGGCAAAGATAGGATAATATATAGTGAAAAACATTGTTATTATAATATGTACATTTAGTATGAGCTATGGAGCTGGCTTTTAAATGAAATGTTACAGATTCGATCTAAATATATGATTGTATGAACATAATATTTTTGGATGATTCAGATCTGGTATTATGGAACTCCATAGTTAGTTGTACTTTACATTCACTGTGAGGTCAGCAATAGCTCTGTTTTCCTGTTCTGTCACATACATAACTGTGTTTTAAGATATAATACCTAAACTAGGTATACTTATTACTTACATTGAAAATAACATTGTTGTTCTTCAAAAACTCGCCGTACATGTTGAACAGATCGCTCCTTGAGTCCACTAGCTGGGCCAAGCTGAGAGGAGTGTGGGCTATGGATACGTCAGAGAGGAAGTCCTTGGCTGATAACCAGGTTCTAGAAGGAGCGATAGCTATGTTGCATGTAAGGAAGTTGGCGAGAGTATCCCGACCGCCAGCGTCGCGGTTGAGACAGAGCAGTTCGTACTGGTTGGCGTCGAAGTGCGAGAGATCAGCACCTGGGAAATTTGAAACATTTAATTTAGAGATACAGTGGTACTTAATCCAGCTATGTCTAATCCGGCGCCCCTTAAAATGCAACTGGAGTCTATAGGTACATTTTGTTTCGGTGTGAATAGAATCTTTCAATTTTGATACCCATGTAATTTTGAAAAATGACCGGACTATAAGGGTTAACAAATTCGATACTGCGAGACCGCCCTGCAAAAAGGTTTAACGGATAACCGACGGGCTCACTGTATTAGATAGTGTTTTATGACCCGTTGATACTTTCAGTTTTTAACAAATATTTTTTTTGCGTTTGCAGTGTGATTCTAATAAGAGATGAAAATATAAAAAAAACTGTAGTTTGTGTAAAACAGCATAGCTTTCTAAAGAGTTTAAACTGCAGTTGTAATTAATTTGTAATTTTGTATTACCTACTTAGCTATACTTACTTGTTTGTAACGTGCTATCAGAACTATATAAAAAGTTAATATAATGTGGCACAGAAACTTACTCGATACAAATGCGACGTCACCTCGATCTTCTTCCAAGCACTTCCATGGACTGCTGTCGCTTGCACATTGCTGCTTCAGTTTAGATACGTCATCACCTACAAATAAGTATTAGGAACTTCATTTTGCAATAGGAAAACCCGTCACTGCAACTTTATTATCATTTTATTCTGGCTCGGAACAGCGCCTGCATTAAACCTGTTGGTAAGTGCAAGTACCGTCCAAATAGACTATAGAGTATCCAATGGCATCAAACGGCGGTCTCATGCCATTCGATAAAATCATGCAGGTCCGCTAAGATGCCTCTTCACGCTATGGCGGAAGGACCCAGGATTAAAGCAAGGAGGGAATACGTATGAACATGTGTGGACTTCTGTGATCCAGGATTCACATTGGTAACTAAGGAATTCCCGAGCGCCAATGCCCAGATTCTTAATTTGAGCCTATTAAAGTCCTATGTAAGTAAAATAAACTACTTTTATAAAAAATGAAGAGGAAAGGGGTAGTACCTATCTAGCAATATCGCTCACTTAACGAAACACGAAACCAAAGTTGTCATTTTACGTCCATCTCCTGTGAGATAGTGGCACCGCTCGGGACGAGCTTACCTATCATCCTGAATCATAACTGACAACAGCGTGGCTCTACCACATATCATATTATGTAGGGTATATCATATAAATACCTAGGATTTAGAAACAAATATATTTGGAGGATATCATCAAGATCATAGATACCTTTAGGATTGTTTTCTGGTTTGTCTATTCCTGGTAAGCATGATCCGCCGTTGAAGAACTCTCCCAAGTTTTTCACACACTGCAAATATGAATAAAGTTAAGGAAACAAGAAGAATAATATGAAGACAGTCTTGATAATGTTATAAAGACTTAACCTGGTCTGGTTGAATCACTCTTTTGTTAATAAGGTAGAAGAGAGGAGCTTGAAGACCGCTGAAAGTACTGTAGGAACTGTGGCAAGATCTGAAAAACAAACAATCAATGAAAAACAGACAATCTAACTGTACCTATATCAGTTATAGAAATACGAGTTTGCATGATCGTGTGTTTAATACGCTTTAATACGACCGCCGTGCGAACCCACAGCATATCTCCCTAAATTGTGTAAGATGGGTCTGTTATAGACCATTGACCACTTGACCAAATATTTATTTAGCCATTGAACACCCGGTTGATTGACTGGTTTGGTTTTTAGTTATGACAGTAACAAAATGTAACTAAATAAAGGTTATAGCGCGCCATCTTACGGCTCCCGCGGGCCCCGCATCGCTCCCGTCCGCACCACGGGCTCCCGTACCATACCGTGCCTACGGGTTGCGCCCGCGCACACACCCCGTCGCCCTTCGAGAGTGTCGAGTCGGTTGTTGTCCGGGATAGACGCGTGCGCGGGCGTGGCCCGTGTGCTCTTCCGCGGTTGTCGATGTAGTAGTGTGTTACTTAGTTTCCGACAATATAGTTTATTCGCGAAGATGGTCTTTTAATCCATTTAGTTCCTATCCTGTGACCGGCACTCCTCAACAAAAATAGGTATTACGTATTCCGATAAGGTTCTTTTTATCTATGTATAAATAAAACATTCTAAAATTAGTTAAATTATTGCCTTAGGATGGCTCCGCAAACCACTGGGGATGCTTCCAAGTTCGAAGGACCATCTGTTAAGAACCACTGCTCTAAATCAATATAATTTATTTAATTCTATAAATATAAACTATTTTTAAAACTCAACAACGAATGGACTTACTTTTTGCTCCTCAAATCTTCGATTTTGTTGAAGGATGTGCCCTTCTTGACAACGGCGACGGCATAGTTGGGAGTCTTGGCGTCCCCATACACCTCGTGGAACACGGGGTGCAAGTTGTATTTCTTAGCTGCGGCGGCCACTTTAGTGTCGTCTACTGAAGCCAGGTCGCTGCCGTTGTCTTGAACCTATTGGAAATTATTTTATGGTAAAAATACACGGAATTGTCAAATACATAGTCCCGACCCCTCACTAAGATGCAGGTGTTGTGTTGTGGGTATCAGAAACTACGAGAGACTAAGGGTTAACACTAACACCCACATCCAAAAATATATTTGTAGATCACATACATGCATATTAGTCTCGATGCGGGGATTGAACCTGCGGCCTTATGTTTTAGAACCGGCACTTAACCAATTGCGCCACGAAAGGTATCTTGACAATCTTATATATGGGTATGCTATAATATGGGTATGCCATAATAGTATTTTTTTCTACCGAGCCCCTACTCCAAAATTTGTGCAACTAATCCAGTCAAGATGATCAACTAAAAAAAATAATGCATGTTACAAAAAAAAAATATTGTGTTTTGCACTTAGTACCTAATAAAGACATTTATTATGTGACACTTACATGCTATGAAAAAGCGATTAAATGGAAATTAAAAGAGCTTAAACAGCTAAGTCGCGAAAAACATTGTTATAATAGTCATCAATCAAACTCAAAGTAGAGGAGCGTAAAATGATACGTCACAGACATTGGATCCCTTATCGTTGCAAAAGTAGCTAACTAGGTCGCGCCATTGTGTGCAGTTAATCCTATTATGTTACCATGATAAAAGTCTGTCTGTATTGTTGACACAGTATGTACTCGTACGTATTCTCATTTCATTTAATTAGTACTAAAAGCTTTGTTTGCTGTGGGACTGTTTAGCGTATCTTTTAACATAGTTCTTATGGAGCTAATTAATGGGCTACCTTCGTTTATTCCTGTTTCCTCTGAGAATTAAGTCGATGTAAAGCGTGTTTAATGAATATTAAGCTTTAGGCTACAACATAACAAAGAAGGCAGAAGATGTAAGCCTGCCAGAAACTCCCTTCGCTATTTGTGGATCAAGGTGCTACTAGCGGGTAAAGTTTGCATCAGCAATAAAGATGCCATTGTACTTACCATCAAGAGAGGGCGTCGAAACATCGGCCAGTGCAAATTTTATAAGCCAGGATAGACAGCACATATTTAATAATATAGAGTATTGAAATCCAGCGAGTCTCCGGGCATATCTAAATTATCTTTTACCTACCATTGTTCTTGGGAGAGGCTAGTTAGTTTGGAAACCCATACTTTTTAATACTTACGCTCTTAAGACAAGCCTCTTCAGATGCTTCCTGAACGCAGTCCAGAATTGGTCTGATGTCTCGACTGAATGCAAAGTCTGACATGGCTCGGCATTTAGCGAGGGCTACGTTTGAAGTGACGCAAAGCCTACAAACAATATTTAATTCATTATGAGACCATATTTTTGAAAAGCCCCGCAACTTTAACGATCTATGTTATTTTTTTTAAGAAGTTACTAATGTTAATTTTATGCTAAGTAATTAATTAGTTTATTAGGATTATTTGCTAATGGAATTTACGGCCAACTCATGTATTGCTTTTACAAATAGGTATCAATTATTTTAATATTAGTTACCACATTAGAAAGTTCTATTCAAATTTCCATCGTCGACTCATTATGAATTTCGTATTTCTCACTCATAGAAGTTTCTATATCTGCTAATGCATTTAAAACTCTACAAAATTGTAACAAAATCTGTATCCTACATGCGCTTAAAAACCTACAAACTGTTGAGGTAATTGGAAACCAGTTCAATAGTCAATTCTGGATGGCCTTGGTAGCAACATGACCAACTACGGTTGTTTACCTGACGACCAGCTCGGGAGCTCCATGACCCCTCTCGATGACCTCCGTGTAGTTTGCCTTGTTCAGGTAGTCGATCGGTTTGATGGGGATATTGTCCGCCACATGGTGGATTTTCTCCGAGAGTCCGAGGACTTTGTCGAACCATTGGGGCTTTTCGGCAGTACCTGATTTTGTGGAATACTTAGCTAATTATTTTACCAATTTATGGTTATGGAAGAATCTCATGCTAAGCAGAAGGCGGTTATGGGCTGATACAGAGATACCGGTTCGAAAAATCAAACATGAGTTGACTTACTATATCCCTGCGTGACACGACCCTGAGCTTAGTCATGTACGTATTTAAGTACATTTATTTGTCTCCTAGTGTAATCAGTAGGTATAATTAGTACAGAATTTCTGTCACTAGTTCAGACAAGGATGGAGCAGACAAATCTTAATCACACTATAATTGGAGCCGTCAAGGAAGTAAAACAACATCCATTACTGAGCGTTTACGAGTCGTGCTATTATTTGTGTCAATTACTACATTTATCTCTCGTTTCATTACGACAAATTCCATATCTTAGTTGAGATCTGGCTGTGAAACGAGAGGCCACGGGTGCAACACAAGCACCGGGATAAATATTGATGTAGTTCACAAACATTTGTTCATGTGTATGTGTATTGTAGCACCGAAGAGATTCTCACTCCACGTTATCAATTCTCACTATACATAACTCGTATCGTACAATGGGGTCTATATTTAAAAATGAATGTATTCATAACTCACCAGCATCAGCCAGCTGCTTTATCTTCTCTCTAAGCGGACTTAGTTTCGCCAGCACGTCATTGTGGCCCAATACTCCTTGCCAAGGCCTGGCTGCCCAGGAACACGCCTTGCCAGTGATCGGGGCCTTGGATCCATCCACACAGAGGTACCTGAACTCTTCAGGGTTCTCGTTTGAGGGACTAGCTGGTGTTGTGCCTACAGGAAGCTGCAGGACGAATATAATATTTAAGAATGTTGAAGGTATTTTTGAAGTGTTTTATCCAGACTACTTTTTGTAAACCTGTTTTAAAAATTCTTTCGGGTCTTATACATCTAAAATCTCTAATTGTTGAACATTAGAAATACAGAAATCACAATCTAAAATAAAAATAAACTGTGATTGAATATTTTATACTATCGACTGTTAAATTAAAAACCATTAACATACGATTTGATTGAGTTATTCAATCAGTGGAACTAATTGTTGCAATAGTTGAAAATTGTTGTAACTTTTAGTTTATGTGTAAGAATCCAATGAAAAGGTCTCATGGAATTATATTTATTGTTAAGCAACGCTTTCTGTTATTTTATAAGAAATTGCGGTAGGATTTGACCTTTGCATTGGTTTGCCCTTTGTGCTTTATTGAGCAATGGGTAAGAAGATATTTTGGAAGAATATATCGTGATTACAAGAACTTAAAGTTGCAATAAAAGTATTTTCGATAAGTACACAGACTTCAGAGTAGGTAATTATTTAAGGAAAATAGTGCCGTAAATTATGTTTTGAATCAAAAACATTCACATAGTTTCAATTACACTTCAAAAAATGTGGTGTCTATAAATTCGACTGAATATTTTTAGCTTACATTAGTCCACTTTAAAATCTTTATTAATTTAAATACGTTTACTACACCTGGCATCCAAACGCCTGAACACCAACAATGCCCAACATTACCCTTATCTAGACCGTAATTAAAACTAAAGTTGAAAGTGCCCACTTACCCCGAAGAATTTACGAGTAAATATGACTTTGGTGAAGGCGACTTGTCCATTGTTGTGGGCCAGACACCTCAACGCGCCTTCGTAGCCGCTGTAATTGTCGGGGTAGTCGCATTTGTCGGGGTGCTCACACATGGAACACAATTGTCTGTATTGTGCCTCTGGAATTAAAATTAAAGTGACCGTTGTGACTAAACTGCTAGTTTTATTTCAGTGTAAGTGTTCAGGAGCCTTATTTTTAATATGTTTATTGTTTTGGATCGAGTTTTATTTTGGTGCTAGTGTTCAAGAGTCTGTTATAGTAAAATGTGTAGGTATGTTTAGAGAAATATGTAATAACCATACTAATGTTTCACACAAAAAAAATTGACTAACTTTTCCTGTATCATACATTAATATAATTATAATCCAAAATGTGCCGTATTCAAAGCATACCGCAATAACATCCCTTATCTTCTATTCTTAATAAACCTATAAGACAAATATCTCAAACAAAACTAAAAAAAAAAATATTTCGAAAAGCTCTAAATAATCTGTAGAAATAAGAATATAAGCTTACTCCAAGCGGAGTTTGTCTTCGGATCAGGCGACCATTTGCCGACAATGCACGAGTTCGAGAAGAACGTTGACAGCGCCCGAAGCTCGTTCTCCTTCGGCGAGATGCTGTGGTCGTTCATCTTGGGGAACACAGCGCGCTTCATCAACATCGTCAGCGGGATCTATGTGGAAAACAAACACGATGTCTACTTTGATCTTTTTAAATTATGATTCGATTTGCACCTATTTTTCCTTTCAGCCACAGGTAGTCCGCTGCTGAACAAACGCCACATTTAAAGATCTTCACAGTGATCATTTGGAATTGTGTTCTAATGACAGGAAATTGGATTTCGTGGAGTATATAGGTATCTATTATCTTGATATAAGCTTATGAACTCTAAGAGAAGTGATCTCAGAAATGTCGGTTTTTAACTTGGTGTTACTAATATATTCACTGATTAAAACATTTATGGCTTTAATCATAGTTTAAAAAATATTTTAGGTATAGAATGTTTTGTCCCTTTCGAACCACTTTTGATTTTAGTTTGAGCGAATCAGACAAAACATTCAAAAATTAAAATCGGCTTATGAAGGCCGGTTATGTGAAACTTTCCTAGTAAATTTTGCAGAAGATTAATTTACTTGTGTTCGGAATCTTGTGGCATCGTCAAAAGAGCAAAAAGCTATTTTACGTACTCGTCTACTCGATGTGTGAACAACGCATACACTTGGGAGCATATAAAATAATTCATTAACTTTGAGTCATAAAATTAGCAGAGGTAATAAAAACTTATAAACGACTCAGGTACGGCGCGCTAATAGACGTAAAGTATGGTCATAAGTTACTTTATTATTTAGTTTAAACCTCGTAAATAATTTATGTATAATTCAGAAACTAGAGGACGCCATTTCGTAATTTATTTAAGTATTATTGAGTGATATGTAATAGAAGTTAATTATGCATCTTTCAGATATGAATCAGCATGAGGTTCCGTAATGTATAGGTCTATTGTATTGTAGTATCACCACAGGATATCACTTATGTTGTATGTCTTAGAGAAAAAATCCTACTGACTGGTGGAAAAACGTTTCCTTTAGGGTAAGGATATTCCATAACGATAAAAAAGCAGTTTATCAATTCGTCTTTAATTTTATATCTATTCAGGCATTACTTTTATTTATTGGTTCAATTTTATGATTCCTATTACGTCTTGTTCAATATATTATGTAGCTCCAAGGAAGTTACGGCTATGTTTAAAAAAAATCCAATTTCAAATTTGTTTTCCATTCCATTTCAAAGAACGACTTTATTCAAAATAAATTCCATATTTTGTGAATAGTAAGTTATTTTGGCCGTGTGAAGTCGGAAATTGTGTCCGGAGGGGAACTTTTGCTTTCAATCGGCAACGAGCAAACGCAATCGGTTTGCGAACAGGTTATTATTGACACAGTTAACTATTAACTCGGAGGTTCTTGCTAAACTCGTTTTACTGTTTACATACTCAAATAAGTTTTTGTTTGGGTGCATCTTGAAATTTGTTTACAGTTACCTGGTGTTTAAGTATTGAAAATGTTTAAGAAACATGAGGCAATATTTTTAGTTAATATCATTATGTTCAAGTATCAGCATTTAATAAAAATAGAAATTATTTGGAACCTTTTTCTGACTGATTACTGATAGCTTACGTAAACATTTTTTTGTTTGTTTGCTGCTATTTTGTGTTTATTTTATCAGATATTATTACAGCGAAAACTACTGTCTTCGATTTGCTATAACAAAATGCTTATACAATATTTTTTTTATAAATAATTTTAGAAAATTAATTAAGCGTTATATTTTTAAACGTACGTATTTTTTTCTACCAAGCTAAGTTGCATATTATGTAGAATAAAAAGTATGTTGAGTAAAAATCCAACCTCTTTGTTATTCTCATGTTAAATTTCGTCTTGTATCCAATTTGCTTATGTAACGATGTGTGTTACAAAGGAAATGCCTTTATTATTCCTTTGTGTCGCATCGTCGGCATACATTATTTTTTTAATATGATTTTATTCTCGTTTTGCATACATTTGCTATTTCGCGACACGATTCACTGGCGTCCCTTTGCTTATTGAATTACAATCAGTTCACAAAACGTGTTGATTTATTCAGACAAGGGACTGGAAAACATTTATTTTCTTTTAGGATAGGAATATTTTACATGATATAAGGAAAATTGTTATACATATTTAGATTCGTCTTGTAAAAATAAAGGTTGTTATTTAGGGATGACAAGTAATTATAATGCACCCAGGGTTAAGAGTTGTGCAGTCAGATAGTGTATTCACCATCTAAAATTACTATTTCTAGCCAGTTGACAAAATTACGCCAGCCTCATCACATATACTTTTTTAATATTTATTTAATTAATACGGTTACCACCATTTCCATTATTTATTTAAAATTAAAGCACTCAGTCAAGCTTTTCGCTCGCAGAACCTTTTAAGCATTCAATATCTTCGCCTATTCATTCGCAAACAAGTCACATTCAGAATTTATGTCCAGGAGAGCATTAAGCGTGGTTAGCATACATGGTATTGACGTGGTAGTGACTGGGTGATTTTGATATATGATGGTATATAGTGAAAACCACATATTCCTAACTACCACAGGTAACATTTTATTAAGTATTAAATAAAACTCCCTAGTACTTTTGTCGATAATTGCGATTTTCAATCCGGTTCAAACTATGAATCTTTTTACTGCTCAGTTAAGTTCCTGAACGAGTGGCCAAATTCGTGAAAACTGAAATCAGGATTTATAAAAAAAATCTCAGATTTATTCTTATTTTGTACTACGTCACCTGAGGCGATGAGTAAGTCGGTTAAAGTAAATACCATAATATCTCAGTACCACCCTTTATATTTATACATAGTCTATGTGTTCTTTGTAGCCAGAATGAAAAAAAAAACGTCGAGGCTTAATATAATTTGTACCACGTCTCAGCCTAAAAGGGGATCAAGACGAAAAATGGGATGTATTCGTGACTAGCGTTAATAATAAGTCTTGTTCGAGACGGTCCCATCTCTCTCGATGCGAGATGTGATTTATTTCGTGTAGATCTTGTGCCGAAGACAAATTAACGTGTACAGAGAGATTGATGGGTCTAATTGAGTTCTTTTTTTTCTGAAAAATATATTTTATTCGTAGGCTATACAAATGTAAACTCTCCTTTTGCAATTTTGAGGTTTGTCAAGTTGAATGAACGAAACTCTACAAACATATATCTGTTTTCAATTCCTTGGTTTGTCAGGTTAAATGAACTGATTTTTTAATCTATTTTTTTTATTGCAGTGTATGGCGAGACGAGCAAGCCGTTCGCCTGATGGTAAGCGATACGACCGCTCATAAACAGTAGAAACATTCCACTGCGCTCGCCATCCTGAGACATAAGATGTTAAGTCTCAATATGTCCAGTAGTTGGTCTGGCTACAATGTCCTTCAATCCGAAACACAACAGTGCATTTCAGCAGTGTTGTTTCACGGGAGAAATAGACATTGCGGTGGTACCTACCCAGATGGCCTCGCACATATGAGAGACCTACCACCAGTAATTTTTTAATTTTTATTTTATTTTATATATTTATTAGGTCCTTCACAGCTGACAATTTAAAATACATTATAATTTCAAACGAAACAATACGCCAATTACGAAGTAGACATATAACAATAATTAATAAACAAAGAGTAGACTAAAACAAAATATAAATGGGAAGCAATACTATTATAAACATTAATGGTTAGATGCTTATGTTGACAATGTAGGAACGGTAGATGCGTGTGGTGGTATGTGAATTAAATAAGGTAAGTAAATTAAAATGAGAAAGTATATATTTAAATTGAAAAAATAAAAACATTGTAATTAGAAATTAAATTACCTACAACATTTTCCATATCATATACCATCTCATTCAAGGTAAATTAAATTACAACATATCAATTTTGCAGTTACTTTCTATGCAGCCAAATACTGAGATCGTATAATACAAAACTAACTTTTTACATGCCGTTTCATTTATGTGTATTTAAGTTATATAAGAGAGAATTTTCTACTCACCTGAAAACTATGCTAATTTGACTAACGTGACAATGGTTATTATTTGCAGATAGCATCAATACAAGACAGGAGAAAACATTTATAGCAAGATTTTCATATACCTACATTAGTCAGGATGTCAGATTCACTAATGATTAATGATAATTAGATATAAAGAGTCCTTTTGTTCTAAATTACTCGTAACATTACACCTGCCAACCCGACTGGTACAACACTGTTCTTCCACTTCATCGATCATCACAAGGCCAGACAAACTTACAAAATAATGGACAATTTCCCGTCTAAAAGAGCGAGCCATGTTGTAAAACTTCGTTGTTCCCAGAACAAAAACCTTAAAAGAGTTATCTGAAAATGTGTTCGTAAATAGACATTGATAAATGTATTCGGTTGAGTTCGGCCCATCCGTCTTTATCTAGACAGTAATGTAGGCGGTTCGTAGCCTTATTCTACAGAACTTCTTGGATTGTTTTGTTTGATGTTATACAATTGCTGTTTCCAGAAATTTGGGGCTGACGAAACTTGATTAAACTCATTTATCAATATTTTTAAAGCATTCCGATGGAGTTTCTATATATTCCTCTATTGAAGAGAAGATTTCATCGGTATTGTAAGAATTTTGGAAGTCAATCAATCATTTTATGATCTAAATTTTAAAGACCAGAGTAAGCTTAATCTTTGCTTGGAAAAACTGTAGTGTCAGGCAGGTCGTTAGGAATTAGATCAATAGCCAAATTAATCAACAATATGTTTAAGAGTCTATCGTAGCTATCACTAAATCATGTTGGTATAACATTATTATGACCTTAAAGATCACTTTTAAAGTTGAAACCAACCTCATATTCATTTACTATGTTTTTTATGAAGCCATTTCCTATAAGTAAATATTGAAAACCTTGAAATGGACCGCATAGTTAACAGCAGTTGAGAAATTACAAACTTCCATGGCAGACGAAACTGGACCCGGTCATCCTTGAACCCGCCACGGCATTATCTGCATTCTGCAAGTGCTTCCCAGTGTTCAGTTTGCATAAAACCACCCATTCATATGTGCATTACTTATGAGTACTATTGAAAAGGAATATTTTATTTAAATATCTACAGAGCCGTTAGTATATCAGGCAGCTAAGTTAATTTTTAATAGAACGTGAATTTACTTGAAATTACTGTTGCCACTATAAAGGAGATTAATGTTCCTGCTGCAAGTTGCATCTTTGTCGAGTTTTTAAAATAAGTCTGTGGTGACAAAATTTCCTAGATCCCTCATATCTTACCTAGAACATTGGTTCTTGGATCTTCTTTGTTTGGTTGAAAAATTCCCTTCTAAGTTTCCAATCTAGCTTAGTCTATTTAGATGGATGGCTCAAATGTTTTTAATGCACTGAGGAATTGCAAAGAAATGTAGGTTGTATCAAGAGATAATTTAGTTTTCAACTTGTCACTTCTAAAGCTTGGGTCGCAAAACCAGTATCTCTATCATGAATAACTCGATCACGATGTTGCAAAATCATATTTTAAAGGTGGCTGGTGTTTTGAACATTGTTTACGTTTTACATAGTGATTGTTGTTGACCAACTATACATGTCTCCATAAGTATCATGATTTTCATAAATTACCCTAGGAATTAAAGCTCCATTTGTGAATTATGAATATTCATTATTATGGTTTGGTGACCATTGAATATTAATTTACATTAGGCTACCACCGTTTCAACGAAAACAAAAAGAAACCGATGTAAAGCAACAATTTTGCTGCCCTATCTTTCCAGAGTGAGATTGCAAGTTAATGAATACCTCTAACTTCCAACAGTCTTTTTTCTTCCCTTTCCAATTCCAGTCTGTAATACCTTCTAAGCATACAGTTCGTGTTGTAGATGTTCATTGACTGCGATTGCTCGTTTTCTGTACCGATGCAACAAAACAGAAACGTTTCACAACTAGTGCCAATCAGTCATCTCTGCTATGTTGTTTTTGGCGTACATAAGGCTGAACAGACCAAACAATAGCCAATCATCGGAATACAAACAGTGACGTTGCGAGCCAACTGCCCTCTGCATGTCCCAGATTGTTGGTTTTACACTGAATCGCTTTGTGTTAAAGTCAATACAGTTCGGAACGGGAATTTAAGGCAAATTCTGTTTACGTTGTTAATTAAAAACGGGATTGCGGCACTGGGGTACTGCTTCGCTGTTTACCTTCTTGTATGGACGATAGAGATTCAATTTAACATCAGATATATCGTTAAGTTTTAGGTTAACAGCTTATAGTTTATTAGGAATTGCATAAACACTATTTAATCCATGTTCTTTAGTGTTATTTATAATTTACCTATTAAATATTTAGTCAGATCTTGAGATGCGATAAATCAATAACCTTTTTGCTCGACTTTGCAACATGTTTAAGAAATTATAATATCGTAATCGATGTTTCAAGGCAGCGTACTGCTACAAGATTATTTTGCTATATAATGTTCTGGCTTGATACTAGATTTCAGACAAAATTTATATTCTTAAAGAGTTTTGAAAGTTTATTTTAAGCATATTATCTAACGTGTTTATACGCATTTTTATCAAAGTTCATGATATTGTTTTTGAATGAAACTTCACTATCTGATTTAAATTTTTAATATGACAGTATTTATTTTAAGATTTATATTTAAAATGAATGAGTACTTTATGTTTAATATTCGCAACGAGTTCGTTTCCTTGCCTTTGTTTATTTTGTGAATTCTTAATTTGTATAAAATACTTCTTGAGTAAGGCATTATAAATAGTAATAAAGCTTACCTTATACCCGACATTACGGTTGACTCCAGTATGGCAAGATTTCAATCCCTTCAGTTGGTCCAGATTGTTGATAGGCAAGTCTTTGTGGACCACAATAACAGCTTCGTAGCGGAACGGGGCTGAAACAAATGAACGGAGCTATTCATGAATCGTGGCATTGTTGGAAAAATGCATCATCAATCATAACCGGATTCATTCATCATCTTGCGATATTCAACAAGTGGCTGGAAATGTGTTCCAAAATTGAATTTTTTTTTTATTAATGTTGCCAGTGATTGTAGTATCTTTTTGTGTCTTTTTTTTAAATACCTATGCGTACTTTTTGGAGTTACGGGTCAAGTTTTTTTTATTGCATAGGTCCAGCAAACGAGCAAATAAGTCACCTGATGGTAAGTGTTCGCTGCCACCCATAAAATTCTATAACACTTGGATCTTGGATGTGTTGCCGGCTCATCGAATCAGCAGAAGAAAGCAGAGAGGGAGGAAAAATAACGGGAAAAGGAAAAGGGTCTCCGGCAATCCCACTCACCAAATTAAACGTGACAGCAAAGCTGTCGCTTCACGTCGACCTTCTGTGAGGCAGTGGTACCACCCCCGGCGAGCCTACCCACCAATGCTAAGTCGTAAATGACAACAGGGTGACTCCATAAATTTCCAAAACTTATAAACTATGGGTATATTTTCTTCTCTGGAGTCCAGATAAATTTAATATCTAAGTGGATTATTTTAGTGGTCAAAGCTGGTAAGAGAATAAAACTCTATTATTAGGATTTTGACAAAATTGGGAAGATTGAAAAAAAAAACCATTAAATTTTATCCATATCCAGCCATAAATGCACTGCTATGCCTCATCGTTTCATAATCTAAAAACTTATTCATACGTATGATGTTGATATGAGTTGAATGTTTCCGTGTGTCCCATGAGAAAAAAGTTATCGGAACAATTACGTAATTTAAAACAACTGCTGATTAAAAAGGCCATTACACTATCTATGGTAAATAAAATGAGACTCGGACATAGGAATAAAAAAACAATCCATAGACGAAAGCCATTACAAGAGACTTTCTCTCTATAAAATGTTATGTAAGCCGGCGTCTGCGATTGTCGATAGCAAGTTTGAAAGTGTTTATTAATTCTATTTTTTCGATATTTTCCTATTATACTTCAAAAGCGTGACTTGTATTAGAATTATGAATGTAATTTAATAAACATTTTGGATCACAGCTATATATTTATTTAGACGCTAAAACCTACTGAAAATTTAAAGTTAGATGCTTTCATAATATTATTAATGCAGCGATTGATCACTCCTACAAATAGCTTGACCGAAGAGGTCTGTGACGGAGAGTCGCAAGGTCTTAGTAACCAAGCTTTCCTACCATAGTTTTGACTATCAGTTTAACCTTTCCTAGTCCCTTAAGTACTTAAGACTTCTCGTCTAGATCTAAATCACATATTTTCAAATAAATTAAGGAGAATTTTCAATGAGCTACCCCAATTTGTCTTGGTGAATTGAAATAAGGAAATATTTAAGTTACATTTAATATGGGTAATAAGAAAGGAAGATTCTGTTTGTCAATAAATTCTCGTATTAAATATAGCCCCAGGCAAACGTAACATAATGTTTCATTTGCACCATTTTGCAAATTTCACCAGAATTATTTGAAAACTCGTATTGTTAAAAAATATTTAACTATTTAGATAATTTGTGTATATTTTAATGAATGATCGGCAGTCCTGTTTTGCATATATGGACATATTTTTGTAATGTAACGGTGAACGCATTGCATTTCAGAAACAATTCTGCTAGTTTGAAATTGATACACGACACACTTGATTTTGTCGTGATGTTGGAATATCCATGATGGATGATTGCTATTCGACCAGATTCGACCAAATAAAAATATCTGGTGGTACCAGCAATGTCTATTCGACATTTCATTAATTAATTAAACACTAGTACATTGACCGGGGAAAACAGTAGAGATTCTTTTGCATAATTTAAAAGCAGTCCTATTGAAATGCAAAACCATAACGCTGATGACATGCCTTTTGTGAGATTAAGAAGTCCTACCATCGCGTTTAATTTAAAGCTTCAGAACATTTAATTAAATAATTTAGTAGCCCTCACTATTTCGTGTTGCCAGTTGGTCGGAGTTGAATACAATACCATTCAGAATTTCAATTTCACGAGAACAGTGATTTATTATTGGATTTCGGGGTTTGGACTCCAAGATTTTAATAAGAGACTTAGACATACTTAAAATAAGGTAAAGTTTAATTTCTTTGCTGTTTTGTAAATTTATTACTTTTCAGTATCGTAGTTCTGAGTACCTCAATAAATGGGTTTTACTGGTGGTAGGTCTCTCATATGTGAGAGGCCACCTAGGTAGGTACCGCCGCCATGTCTATTTCTCCCGCCAAACAGCAGTGATAATGCACTGTTGTGTTTCGGATTGAAGGACATTGTAGCCAGAGTAACTACTGGACATATTGAGGCTTTACATCTTATGTATATTAGGATGGCCAGCGCAGTGGAATGCCAAGCATTGCTTTGTAATTTAAGGTGTTCTTTTGTTTTGCTATTGTGTATGAGCGGTCGTATCGCTTACCATCAGGCGAATGGCATGCTCGTATCGCCATTCAGTGCAATAAAAAAAATGCTAGACAGTATCCACATCTTTTCATAAATGTTCTATCGACCAAACCTATGTCCAATATCAGATCCAAAGCACAATCTTGACTAAGGATGGATAAAAAAACCTTATCATTATGGTCTAAAACTAACCTTCAGGCTCTTCATCAGTCCTGTACTCTTGGAAGACCACAAAGTCCTGGTTGGGGATCTTGGAGGCCACGTACATATCCTCAGGATCCACAGGAACGAAGTCCGCTTGCCTTTGCTGGACCAAGCTTAGGCATTCCACCCTGGGATAAAAAAATAGCGGTTTAAAAATAGAGAGACGGATTGAAAGTGAATTCATGATCGATGATTTAAAAGAAAAAATATCTTAAAGCTTACGTCGAATTCTGTATCAGCCCATATTCGTCCCACTGCAGGGCACGGGCCTCCTCTACAATCGACAGTACGATTGAGAGTGGTTAGGCCATATAGTCCACCACGCTGGCCTAGTGCGGGTTGGCGGACTTACATACCATAGAAATTTTTGTAAATCGCTATGGTATGCAGGTTTCCTCACGATTACGATTTTTTGTCGAATTATATTTTATTTATTTCTAATAATAAAATGTGTATAATTATAGTTACTCTAATAATGGTATCACGTGATGTTTGGTTAACTTTTAGGTATTAGATATGTATTACATATATTTTGTAATAAAACTTTTCATATGTGGTATTTGCGTGCAGTATGGACAGCTTTTCAGGAGGATAAAAAAGATTAGGCACTCTTAATTTATCTTGAAACTTTTATTTTGCACTTTATATATAAGAAGTAACAATAAAGTATTTGATACAAGGAAAATCATTGTAAATTGCACGTTTATTTATAGATATACGGAAGTTTTAAAAACTGGCCATGTTTACTTAAACAAAATACATTAATAATTTAACATAGTTAAGTATAATAAAATACCTTAAATTGTCGATTTTTTATATAAGTCCAAAAGTATATAAAGTCCACCATTTCGCAGTAAGCCAGCGTGGTAGATCATTAAGCCTTCTCAATCAAATCTCGATTTTGGTAGTCAACAACAGTAAGCTATCATAGACTGATACATTAAAAATAAAATAAGCACACGCATCAGTCACATACATAGTCCTGAGTCACTTATAGACCCCACACTAAGATTGAGTCTAATTTCATAGGTATCAAACTACGAGAGGCTTTTTGATCTTATAAACCCCCAGACTCAAGACAAATGCTTGTGTTTTACCCAAACATTTTTCTTGATGTGGGGATCGAACCTGCGACCTTTCGCATCTATGCTGCGCCACGGAGGCTGTCTAGCATAAAAATCATAAACGATCAAAGGGATGTATTTAGTAATATAGTATTATTCTGTTTCAAAACATTGTATGCAATAAAACACCCATTACATTATCACTACGAAATAATTTTGCTTAATTCACTCATATTCGCTCTGTTTCGAATAAACACGAGAGCTTTCCGTGGTAATTACCCATTGTGGAATAAGCTAGTAGTTTTATATTATCCCGTGGTAATAACTTTGTAAATACGAGTTCTCGTGTGCTAAATGTTATACGTGTAATGTAAAACAATGAAGTGCGTGGTGGCCTGTTGGTAAACGGAGGAGATCTGGCTGCCAAAATGCTCATGGTGATCACGGGTTCAGATCCCAGGGCACACCTCTGACTTTTCGGAGTCATATGTGAATTGTAAGGCAATCACCACGCACTTTAAGAAAGAAACCTTGTGAGGAAATCTTACAAGATTTCCTATAGTATAGTATACATACTATACCGATTTTTAAGAATTTATGTAGTATGTAAAGACCGCCAGTCCGCACTAGGCCAGCGTGGTGGACTATATGGCCTAACCACTCTCAATCGTACTCTCGATTGTAGAGAAGGCTCGTGTCCTGCAGTTGGACGTATATGGACTGATACCGTAAAACAATGTTATTAGCGAAGTCTAGACGCGATGGAACACGGTCTCTGAATACAGATCTCGGATGACACACTATTGTGTATTGTTCTGCTTTCCGCTTCGGTTTTTTTTGTTTCAATGTCGGAAACTTGGCAGTGTTCGCGTATTGTTGGACGCTCATCGCAATCTGCATGTTTATCAATAAATCTCTGCGATTTTATAGTGAGATTATAAGTTAAATGTACCATCGTTCTGTCGTTTCTAGAAGTGTTCTTATTCACAATCTATTGGAGAATGAATGTTTGATTTTTAAACAGGAATAAATATAAATCAAACATTTTTGTACAATTTTTTTTCAAACTTAGTTTATACCATAAGTCATCTGTCGATCTTCTTTCGGCGAGTGACGAAAGTAGGAAAAATAAATATTTTTTTAAGATAATTTTGGATCATATAAACAATCATCAGTTATACTGGTAATCTTATTAATGTCACAACACTAAAATGTCCAATATATAACTTATCTATCTTTAATACAATCTGTGAGCCTCAATCATTTCTGGATCACTTTTCCTGTTTGTTCCTATCACAAAATTTACTGATTGGAAGCATCCAGTGGACAGACCCTTCATGTCCTTTCGAACTATTCCTCAATTACTCCAGCTATATTAATGGTATATTGTTTTTGTTCTACTCCACAATTATTTACTATTATATCACCGACAAGTATTACTCGCGGATCTGCCTGCGTGTTATAATTTTCTTAGATAAAAAGTGTCCTTTAGCCTTCGTCGATAATTGCACTATCCATTACTAAAGTATATTTTTGATTCGGACCAGTAGTTCCTGAGATTAGCGCGTACAAACAAACAAATTTAGAACGATTTATGTGTTTTCTTACCTGTCTCTGGCTGGTACACATGTCAACGCCACTTTCGACTTGGTCGGCACTTCTAGCATAGCCTCACATGCTTTCAGGTATTGTGATGGCACGCATATTTTATCTAAAACATTAAAAACAATATAAAGTAGTCCTACGCCTATTAAGACTCTCCTAGTCCTAGGTCAGCATGAGGATTTAAGCTATATTTGCAAAAGAGAAAACTCGTGGTAAATAGTGGAAGGAATGTAGTCTTAACTGTAGATATAAATAGATAGGTGCATATATGTTTGTCAGTTTATATAGTTGGCTCTTACAAAATGATTTGAGCTCAGATCTTGAAGACGCACGAAATAAGAAAACATATGGACACGTTGGAGATGTTATTCGTAAGCTCCTGGTATTTCAGTAGCAGGATGAAGAAGAATTGGACTCCTTGAATTACCCTATCCATCCATCTATACATCAGCCTAAAGGTCTACTGCTGAAAATAGGCCTCATCCAAAGATTCCCGCTGTGACCTGTTGGCGGCAGCCTGCTCCCAACAACGTCCGCTACCTTTACCAGGTCGACTGACTATAACTCAGGAGTTAGTATTTGAATATTTATTGGTATTACCCATAACTCAATTGAATAACTCAGAGGTTGGTATCTAAGGCTATTGTCGTTTCACTGCTAGTAATTCTTCAGTCCATTAAAAGGCGTAAGTTGCAAGGAACTTTATAATGAAAGCGAGATACAGAGTAAAAAAATGAAATGATATTGACTTTATAGATCACATCAACTATTCATAAAAACGTAATTCACATCACATCAACTATTCATAAAAACTTTCGTATTAAACTATTTGATAATCGTAACAATCAAAGTATATTGAAATTGATAAGTATAAATAAGAGTTATCTAAATACATAGTCCTGACCCCACACTATGACTGAGTCTTGTGTCGTGGGTATCAAAAACTACGAGAGACTTCTTGGTCTACAAACATCTAGACTCAAAACAAATACCTCTGATTCGCATAAATTACGTCTCGATGCGAGGATTGAACCCGCGACCTTACGTTTGATAGCCGGCGACTAACCAACTGTAACTGTCTAACCACAAAAACTGTAAATAATTTAATAGAAAGAAATCTACATCGGACGTATGCATATCGTAAATACACACAAATTAACTCTGAAATGTTTAAAATTACTTATCACTGGGAGATTTAAAAAAAAACTAGCAAGGAATTTGCAAAGAAAAGATAATATAGTAGAAGAAAAAACCAATCTGTATAGTAACTATGTGTTAAAATAAATATTATTACATAAAATTATGTTCAATGTATTGAAGACAATTATTTATCTTACAATTGTTTGATAAGGAACGAACAATATGGAGATTTATAATTACGCTTTATACGTATAAAAATATATACCCGAAAAATCGTAGACCATAGACTAGGAGTGACAGAGACGGATAGAAATAGATTTATATACAGCGAAGCTACGGTCGATATAGATCTCGCAATTTTCACACCGTAAGCAATATGCTTTTATCAATAAACTAGTGATTTCTGTAAAGTTTTTCTTAATCCAACACTTATGTAAATAAACCTATACCATGGAAAAAATATTAACAATAGTTATGATCTAATTTGCCAATAATTGGCACCATGATTCAAAATTCGAATAAAAACAACAATTTTATTTTCGTACACTATAACAATAAAATAATTCGAAATAACTTACGAACAGCAAATCGACGAAGTGTGAAATGTCAAGTCACATCCAGTAACAAAATTAATAATTGCATGCACAAAAAAATATACAACATACATGACGACTTAGCAGCGTTCGCGACCGCACAGGTCAGGGCTATCAAAGCCAGGAGTTTCAAAGCCATTGTCAAGGCGACCGACGTTCGGTCGACTATAAACACTACTGACGAATGGGCCCACAACTTCTTTTATATATCTGCGTGCTATCTTTATTGTGATTATTATTCACACGTACCTACAGTCACAGAGACGGACAAGATTATTCGTCGAGCCAAGATTTACACCAAACAGACGACACGGTATATTCTGTGTCCGTAGCTGGAATACGTTTTGGTCTGTGCAAAGCCGATAGACAGGTTTCGATCGTTTAAATGTAGAAGCCGTGTGTGAATTTGTCTGCAGACTTCTGGCCGCTAATCTTTAGTGTTCGAATTTTGAAAATTTAAAATTAATAACAACCATGAAGTTTGGAATTAGAATACCTACTTTGTTTAATTTTTTTTTAATTTAAATCTTCTTCGTTATGCTTTTTTTTCTCAATTGAATTTGAGTTACATTAACTGATTTTATTATTTCCAGTGAAGGCGAACACATAAATAAGTATACAGTAACCTACATACAAAGTCAAACACTTGTAACATTTTCGTTTATGAATATATTAATTTTATTTTATATTAATAGACTTCGTTAATAAATAATTACTTTTGCTGTGACGTCTTTAAAGTGATTCATTATCAGAACATTAAACCATATCAAAATTTGTTACGTTAATATTCGGAAATTGCATGATATTTGTATGTAAAATAACTATCCATATTAATGTTTTATAACCTGAATTAAATGGCTTAAATTTTATTATTCAAGGCATTATAACACTAAAATCTGTGCCTAATCTCGGACATCAAATTATAACAACTTGAATTAATTGTAAATATGTTGTGATTATTTTAGATAAAATTAATAATGGACTGGATTCATTGCAATAAGTGTTTTGCACAACTGGAACCTGGAATAACTCTTCATTTAACATCATGCGGGCATATGTTTTGCAACAACTGTCTTGGCAATGGTAAATATTAGTATAGACATAGGTAGCTGCAAAGTTTGATAAGCGTTGGTTTTAATATTTTCTTATTTTAGGTTTGAAGGAAAGTACTTGCTTAGTATGCCGCATGCCATGTTCTATAATGAAATTGGTACCAGACGTAAGTTATCCTAATTGTCAAATAGTAAATTATTTCATAGAATACTCACTATTAGAATTCCTTACATATACGAAAATTATGTCTCGTAGTTTCTGATACCCGCGACACAAGACATCCTACCTTAGTGTGATTCGAACGCACCAATTCGATTTTTAAGTAATGATATTAGGACAACGACACTTATTAACACCATTAAATTGTTGTTTTACTAAAACATACCTAAGTATGAGCAAATATATCTACAGAAACGTTCAAAGAAATAGCTCTCAATGCCGCATTGTTAACGTGTTTTGTTCTAAAGCGATGCGTACGTTCGTTTGCATTTTCATTTCAGATGAAGCAAGAGATACAGGACTATTTCACGGACCCTGAGGAGATTATAAAGAAGACGTGTGAAGTGTTACAGTTTCAGAGACAGCATAGAAGGAGATTGCTGTCGTATCTCTTGCAGTCGGTAATTATTATTATGACTACATTTTTAAAATGCTTGTTCGTATTATGAGAGAAAGTTGAATGACAATGAAGATATTAATTTATTAGCGCTTAGACGAATACTATTAAATTAATTTAATATTTATTTTAGCGCGATTTTCAACGGTTTTTTGCAAATGTACTGCATGACCTATCCTTAGTTTTTAAATCAATGATCGTGACATGTTCTTAATCCAATTTTTTCCCGCGTTACTGAATTGAATGAAGGAAATCATTGTAAAATATGTTAAGATCGTATTTAATAGCTGACTGGCTAACTGACTTGTAAAGAGCTTTTTTCATATTCACTTTCCAATCGTAATACGGTTAATTATATTTAATTAGAAAAGTGACATTAGAAATCATCAATGCTAAATTATTATTTAAATGTGAGTCTGGCATAACTTGAATCATTGCGCGCGTTTTGTGATCTGAAAAACACAGTTTTTCCGGGATCAAATAATTTTCCAGCGAACAGATTGACAACTGGAATAATATAAATAAAATTAATGCACGGGTGTCAATCAGGCCGGCTGAATACTGTCGATCGGTGACAAACAGCCATGTTTCGTCAGAGGATACTCTTTTTGAGTTGTTCTTCGCTTACCATCAGGTCAAGTTAGACATTCACGGAGACTCGGCGAGCTTCAATGCTCGGTGTCATTACATTGTGTGCCACTGTTGATCCTGGCTTACAAGTGTTGCAGTGGTAGGTGTGAGGGCGACACAGTCTCCTTACCATCAGGTGCATTACTCAATTTGTCGTGTATTCTTATATTCAGATTAATGTATAAATATTATTTCGTATGCGAAAAATGTTCTGTTTATAATTTCCCCCTCCCTAAGGGTCAGAATCTCATTTCCTTTTTAATCGCGTTTAGCAATTTTTTTCATCCCAAGCGATCTTTACTTGTAGCTTGGCACGTTTTTAGATTAGACGATAAAATGCCCTGAAAAAAAGTGGAGTAAAGTGTTTTACGTCTAACACAATTTAGAGTCAGTAGTAGAGAGATTTGTATTGGGTATAGAATTGACTAGTAGAGATGAAAATGAATTATTATATTTTCGTTAGTCATATTTGATTGCATTAACCTTCTATCCGAAGGTATCTCAATTATTATGAGTATTTTTGTGTTGAGAGGAAAGCTGTTAAGCTCTCCTTTATGAGGAGGAGGTCAAAGGTCATTAAGGTGGTCAAAGGAGGTTACGCTTGGAGGAGGTCAAAACTATGTTAGTGTCACTGGCCTTCCAGCTCAGCACACTGCAGATTAAGCCTGCAGTCGATTAGCCTTGCACGACCTTTAGCTGCATGTTGTTAAAAAAAAATTATACCAATTTGTCTAACTTATGATATTGATTATGACATATAAATAATATGCATAATCTTAAACCAAATAGTCTTACAATTTCTTAAAATTGGTTATAGTGGATAATTTCCTAAACTAATATTAGTTGCTATAGAACTTTAACTATTTACAAAAAAACGTAGTTAGTAAATATTTCTAATTAGTAATTTACTGGTGGTAGGTCTCTCATATGTGCGAGGCCATCTGGGTAGGTACCACCGCAATGTCTATTTCTCCCGTGAAACAACACTGCTTAAATGCACTGTTGTGTTTCGGATTGAAGGACATTGTAGCCAGAGCAACTACTGGACATATTGAGACGTAACATCTTATGTCTCAGGATGGCGAGCGCAGTGGAATATTTCTACTGTTTATGAGCGGTCGTATAGCTTACCATCAGGCAAACGGCTTGCTCGTCTCGCCATTCATTGCAATAAAAAAAAAAAAAAAAAAAAAAAAAAAAAAGTCAACTGTTCACCAGTAAATAAGACTGCAATTTACAGACAAAGAAATTCTACACAGCGAGAAACGAATTAAAGCGGATGACAGAGTTGTGTCAGCAACAACACAAACAGTTGAAGGAGTATCAAAAAATTATCAAGAGTCTGGAGGCGAAACTCGCTAATCAGTCAAGTACGCAATACATTGTCATTTCACCTTTGATATCACGTTCTTGAACTTGGATTAAATAGATCGATTTTCGTTGCTAAGATGTGGTCATTTGTAGGTAGAAACTATTAATAAAATCTCAATAGAGAATGTTTTCTTTAAACTATATACTGCCCTTTCTTCTGATCCTTTTCTTATATCCATCCAAAGGTTGTCTGTAAGAAATCGCGTCGGGCGATAAGACCGCCAACTGTACTCTTTAATTTTATTTGTAGAATAGTGTGCCTTTTGTTTTTTTTTTGTGTGCCGTAAAGATTAAATAAATAAATAAGTGGATAATCAAAAGTTCATAGTAACTACTTTACAATGTTCGCTTTTTTGCATTGTGTCTGATGTCACTAAAACCTGGCTTCGTTTTCGGTCTTGATATACCCTGTGTAATATTGAAGTAAATATTTTTAGAACAAGCATCGCCATTCAACATTCCGATTTCGCCGGGCAGCAATATATCACCAAGTTTCATACAAAGCACAATAGCATCCAAGAGACCAGCCAAAAGTACTCCATTCACGGCAAGTATCCAAAAATATTCAAACAACTGATAACTTAATTTGAATATCATAAGATATTTTTCTACTAGGTGAATTATGATTATAATCAACTTCTTTAAAATCTTTGGCGTATTGTACTACTATTGTCTACCCCTTCTGGGACAAAGGGGTGAGTTTTTGTAATATGTGGAGTCCGTCCCGTGACCACGAAAGCTGTAAAGTAATCGAATCGTGGGGAAGTCAAATATTGTAAAAATTAAACCCAATCCGCGATAAGATCCGTAAATAATAATTTTTAATGAAGAAATTAAACAATCTCTAAATTATATTTGGGTTTTGCAAAAGAACAATAACCCTGTATCTGTAACCCGATATTATAAAAGATAACTGACTATTGCCTATTGATTTTCCTTGTTATAAAAACATATTTGCCCACGGGAATCCCTGTTTGAATTTATTTTAATGTCACAAATGTAGCATTATATTATGATAAAGTTTTATTGTTTTGAATAGCCGTATCAGTCGAACCTCGTGACCCCGACGCGATTGAGTAAACAACGATCTGCTAATTTCAGCGCTAATAGCCAGGTAACAGTAATTTTTATTATTTATATCATTATTTACTAGGTAGCTATGATTTTGAAATCGACTAGGAATTTTGAACATATTTTTTTATTGCAATCAATGACGAGACGGGCATGCCGTTCGCCTGATGGTAAGCGATACGACAGCTCATGAACATTAGCAAAACCCAAAAACACCTAAAATCACAAAGCAATGCTTGGTATTTCATTGCGCTCGCCATGATGAGACATAAGATGTAAAGTGTCAATAAGTCCTGTAATTACTCTGGCTACAATTTCCTTCAATCAGAAACATAACAGTGCATTTAAACTGCTGTTTGGCGGGAAAAACAGACATTGCGGTGGTACCCATTCAGACTTTTAATCTTTTTAAAAATTCGTTTTTAGTATACACCGACATTATATAGTATATATATATTTAGCTACAGCGAATTATTTCATGTTTCAAGTCCCAATTTTTGTGTGCCAGAGACTTAAAATTTCATTAAGTTGCACTCATACAATGGGGTTGGAATTCCGCTAGAACACTCAGCATAAGTTATTTCGGTCTTAAACACGTTTAGAACTTTATTATTTCTCTTAATTAAATATGTATTTTAGGTAAAATTAAAAGAAAATAATTGTGTAATAAAATGAGCATATTAAGTAGTCCGACATTATTGTATCGAATGGCATGGGACCATCGTCTGATGCTATTCGATACTCTGTACGGCATTTGCACTTACCATCAGGCGCAGTGCAGTCATTATGCCGTGCTAGTTTACAAAAAGAATTGCTTACGATTTTACCTTAATATGTAAATAATATTGCCCGATCCATTTAAGGATAATTGTCTGAGGAGACCTTGCTTGAAAGAATTCATACCTAAACTGTACCTAGAATATAAATTGGTTATGTTTTCAAACGTAATTTGTACTAACGAACAATATACTTGACTTTAACAAAGATACCTAATGAACAAATCGATAAGGAAAGAAGGGATCTAAATGGTTTTATAATAGTTCCATTTTTATGCTAAGGCTCATCTGAATTGTAAGTCTGTTTAGTTAAAGATTGTCTGTATAAATATTATAAATGTATCTTTTTTAAATTACTATTATTACCTAAAGCGAAATCACATGATTAAATAACAAATTGTATCACACCATAAATGTCGCACTGCAGGGCACGGGCCTCTTGTACAATCGAGAATACGATCGAGAGTAGTTAGGCCATACAGCCCACTAAACTGGCCTAGTACAGGTTGACAAAATAACAATATATGTACCTATCGTAAAATGTACGAAGTTTTTCCTGTATATCATCTATTTGAGAGGTTGACCTCGAAATTTTTATAATTGGTTTATAATTGTAGATATTTAAGGTATAATTTATATTGAAAACCCTCTGGAAAAAAGGACTTACATATTATTTACTAGAAAATAGGCTAAAAATATAATTCTTATGTTGATTCGAGATTTCTTTAATAAAAGTTAATCGTGCTAAATATTCCCCTGCATAACCATTACCTTGTTGGTTCTACGCAGCTGTACTATGACTACATATTATGTATGAGGGTTGGCTTAAGATTCTGTGACCGTGTGACCTACTTAACATCAAACCGGGAAGCCATATTTATCCCGCTTTGAAATTTACACAGAGTATGCTAATACATGTTGAAGGAAAACATCGTGAGGTAACCTGTATCTATATCAGCCCATATACGATTGAGAGGGGTTTGGGTATATAGTCCACCACACTGGCCTAGTGCGGGTTGGCGGACTTTAAATACCATATAAATTCTAATAAATCGCAATGGTATGCAGGTTTCCTCAATATTTTTTCCTTTAACGGCTTAGTGCGTGGTGATCGACTATCAAAACAAACATGACTCCGAAAAGTCAGAGGTCAGTCCTATACATATATATCATAGCGGTTTGCTAGATTTCCATGGTATGTAAAGATCGTCAACCCGCACTATACCACCGTGGTGGACTATACGACCTAACCCCTCTCAATCGTACTCTTGATTATAAAAGAGGTCCCTACCCCGCAGTGGGACGTATGAGGGTTGATACTGACTGAACGCTTACTAATGTAGGTACTTCTAATGTATATTATGATTTGTAGTTGGCATCTGACGCGATTAGTAATAACTTATCTTTGTTTACGTATTATATAAACGTGATTCAAAAATTAAAAAGTCTGGTTTATTCAATTATCAAATTTTCCAGTCTATTGAAAAGCGTCTCAAGTATTTCGGATTAAAGGAAACAGCCAAAGTCGAGGGCAATTGAAATTCGATTCGTTTGATCCGAATTTTTGGGATTTTCCAGCGAATATTTTAATTTAATTCCAATTGTTTTTCTTTTTGGTATAAGATCTCCTTCAGTAATTTAACCTTCTTCCTTGATTTATTTTCAAAAATAGAACACAGTTTATTTATTTTTCATAATTGTCCTTTAACACGAACACTGATAAAAAGGTTAGAGTTTATCAAAAATCGAAAAAGATACTTAGAGCGACAGTGAATCCCCGTTTTTATTGACAATTGTAATTATCGTCATATAATTATAAATAAGATGTGCAAATCATAACACTGAACAGATAGCTGATAATCTATGAGTAGGAAGCATTATTCTTTTACGTAGTCACATTAAAAGAAATTTATTTATTATTGATATTAGGCGACAGAAAGATGATCTTTAAATTGCCCTGTGGTCTACTGATTCCTGTGATCTATGCTTGAAAATATTAGTTCATCTAGATAATTTAATAGGTAATTTATCTAGTAATTGGTGTATGTAATTTATGTATTTATAGAATCACACTAGATTCAGAATACACTATTTAGAGGCTAACGGTATTTCAGTTGCAATAACTTGGCAAATGTCAGCATTATCAAAGATTCAGTATTGAAAATGAATGTGAGCATTGAGATAATATACTAGAGGGGACACTGCAAATAAAATGTTTGTTACAAAATGAAGGGTACATTCTATTTCTGTCTCTGTCATGCCAACGAAGTAACATATCTTCCCTCTCGCTTCACTGTGTACCCTTGCGCACGCACCATACGCACAGATTTTGTTCCCGATGTCCGCTCTAGTATAAAACCTCAATGAATGTGAGGAACAAAATAAGCTTGGATTATGCCTTCAGATCTCACACTGATGAAGAAGATGAAGCGGAGCTATACGATTATTTCACTTTGGTTATCTGTAACAAAATAGTACCAACCGAGTTGAGGTAGCTAATGTGTGCTATAGCCAAGGGAATTACTCTGTGATCTGCCACGAAGTTCGAATGTTCGCATGTCCGACGTCCGAAGTAAGATATAAGTTTCCCCTGCCAAAAATCAATACTATTCTTATTTAACACTTTATTGTACACCAAATACATAAAAATGACATAACAACATGAAATTAAATATATGTACAAGTGCCGGTCTTATTGCTTGAAGCAATCTCTGTCATACAACCATGGGATGGAAAAATGAAAAGAGCGAAAGTTGGGGCTTCAGGTGTACGAATATTCCAATTTATAATATTATTAAGTTTATAAATAAACATACATACATACATACATTTATTCTCTATTATACTTATCATTTTCTCCGAACTTATTCTATGGTTACGACGAACGATAGAGGATTTCAACATTTTTTGAATTATTTAGGCATATTAGTGAAGTTTTACACACGACGTACGAACATCCGATTTTGTATCGGATTATAGAGTAACACCCCTGCATTTAAAAAGGAATGAGCGGGAAACAAAATGAGCTTGGATTAAGCCTTCAGTTATAACACTGATGGAACAAAGCGGACCAACACTAGTATTTTCCGTTGTTTGTCTGAGAGAAAATAGTACGAATCGGGTCGAGTTATCCAATGTATGCTGTAACCAGATTTCAGCTATTATCTAAACGAATTTACACTGTCCAATATTGAAGCAAAAAACTCATGTCCAATGACGCTGAAAAGTTACCATCGAATGTCGGTCTAAAAGACATAAAAAATAATAATAAAAGCGATTTCTCTTTGACGATCATGTTCAACAGTGGATTTCATATGGTTGAAGATGATGAGAATTAAAAGAACCTTATTCTTTTAACCTTTTTCTTTCCTTATTCTTATTTTTAATTTTATTTATTTTCTTTCTTATTCTTATTTGGAGAGCTCTTATTTCGGAGACCAAGACCCACTTCGGGTCGCTGAGCCAGTGGAGTTAGTTTTAGTTTAGTTTTTATTCTTTCAGAGATCAAACACATCGAATAAAATTTCGTCAACAGTTTTCACACCGCCTACCCCAGAGTCAGCGGGTTACAACAATTTCTTAAAGGATCTCTAATGGTATACCAAATTATCCCAAATCGCTGGCGACGCTAATGCGAAATTATCTACATTTTTATAAAATAATTCCTTTATAAAGGCAAAGCCCAATTGTTCTGCTTGTTTACAATTGGACAATTTGGGTGCAATTGTGTTTCTGATTGTGTTAAATTGGGGGCGCATTAAAATTTTATCGTTAGATTTTCGGCATTTTGGTATTTCGTGAATTGGGAGCGAAAAGTTATTGGAGTAAGATGTCAATTTACTTGTGAAAAGAAATTTAATGTTTGCTACTGAAGTAAGAAAATGTAATGTATTTACACGCTTTAGAGTGGGTTTAAGTAATTTTAAAATAAACTATTTTGTGTAGACAGTAGTGTCAGACAAATAGTGATGTTAATAATAACTTAGAAAATCCATTATCACTCTCAAAATTTATAACGAGGAATACTAATTCAAAAATAATTATTATATTACAGCCATAAGTCAAGTTATTCGTCGAAACACTGAAGAACTAACATTAGAATTAAGATGATGATTTTTTAGAATTGATTTAACTGTTACTTTGAATTGTTATAACTTTAATGTGCATGTAATTTGATTTCATAATTGTAATTTGATTAATAAAATATAGAGTGAAAAACATGTTTAATTTAATATAAAATGCTCCGTATATTTTCGCGTGAAGAAAAATATTTTGACCTCACAGATATCGAGTTTTGTTTGAGATTTTGTTTGATAGGAATCCAAACACTAAAATATTGGTTTAATTGAACTTTCTCCAGGTGTTATTGATGTCTGGGCCAAATATTTTACAAATTTTGTATTGAACTACACTACATACTATTTTTAATTTTTTTGTAGGTTACATAACGAGTATTTTCATTTTATGATTTTCCTCTGGTGAATTCCTACTATTACTTTCCATATTTTTGTACTTGATACAAGTTCTTAGTAATTATATTTTATTCGTTAAATTTATAAAACTTGCATTTCACTATAAATAGCCGCATTCGTTACTTTCAATCAATTTCGAAACAAAAGATTCCTTATAAAAGTACTCGCAAAATAAAACAAAATAATTTATTAAGTTGATTTATTCATTCAATCGTGTCGGCAACTTGATGTGTCCAGCGCCATCTAGCGGTGGATGGGCAGAATGCCCTTGTTCTGTTGGTAGCCTCCTGTAGCCTCCTGATGACCGTGGACAGCATGAGCTCCAAGGTTGTTGAACTTCTCCAATTGCTCAGCCCCTCCCTTATAGCCTTTTTGTAGAAACTCGCCCTGAGGAAATTAAGTAATATTAGGATTGACTGCGTGGTGTCCTATTTGATCAGATGCGGCTGCATGTTTACGGTGGTCGTGAGTTCAAATCCTAGGGTACTCCTCTAATATTTCTTTTTAGTTATGTGTGTATTGATCAATCACCACGCACTATAACGGTGAAGGAAAACATCGTGAGGAAACCTGCATACCATAGCGAATTTGTATGATTTTCTATGGTATGTAAAGTCTGCCAATCCGTACTAGGCCGGCGTGGTGGACTTAACGGCCTAAGTCCTAACCACTCTCAATAGTACTCTCCATTGTAGAGGAGGCCTGTGCCCTGCAGTGGGACGTAAATGGGTTGTTACGGACAGACCATAGGATTGTATACAGGCTGCAGTACAGCCGTTTTGGTTATTTTTGCTCGAGTTGTATATTCAGCAAAAGATATATTTTCGCTTGGGATGACTAAATAAAAACCTATACATAAAACCAAAAAAATAAATAAACCAAGCCATTCGATTTATTATCTACTAAACATCAATGTCCTATGTAGAGTAATATAGTCCCATACGCAACAATTTATGAGTAAATGTATTATTATACTATTTCATTTGACGGCAATTAATTTTCCATTATTTACCAGAATGGAACAGTTCTTGTTTCTTAATTCATCATGTAGAAACCTTATTGTCTTGCGTCACACATCGTGCGGTTTATTGACTGCTTTCGTGGCGAAGAGAGAAGTGGGCTATACTTTAAAATAATTGTTCTTTCTTCTTGCGAAAACAAATAAATATACTGTCCTGTATCAGCCCATGTACGTATACAAGCACGGGCCTCGTCCACAATCGAGAGTACGATTGAGAGTGGTTGGTGATGGTTAAATAATTATACTTATACTAAATACATCCAATAATTAAGCATATAGACCTGACTATGGAGTCAGGTCTACTCTTACTATGGAATAAGATACAAAGGGTTGTATCCCGCATTGCAGGTATCAGGAACTACGAGAGACTACTTAGTTTTTTTTTTGTCCTGAAAGACAACACGAGCGTGATATTCGCTTTGATTGCAAGCCATACGACCGCTCATGGACGGTAGAAAAACCAAGCAACACCAAATAACAAAGCAATGCTTGGCATTCCACTGCACTCGCCATCCTGAGACATAAGATGTTAAACGTCATTATGTCCAGTAGTTGCTCTGGCTACAATGTCCTTCTATCCGGAACACAATAATGCATTTATACTGCTGTTTGACAGGAGAAATAGACATTGTGGTGGTACCTATCCAGGTGACCTCTCATATGAGAGACTTACCACCAGTAAAGTTTACTTTTACAACATCCAGACTTTAATAAATATATGTGAGAGGCATAAATATTTGTCTAGATGCGAGGATCGAACCCGTGACCTCTCGTTTTACAACCGGCTATCAAACAACTACGCTACCGTTGAAATAATTTTAAATTTTTGGGGTCATCGTTAAATATTACTGGTGGTAGGTCTCTCATATGTGAGAGGCCATCTGGGTAGGTACCACCGCAATGTCTATTTCTCCCGTGAAACAACACTGCGTAAATGCACTGTTGTGTTTCGGATTGAAGGACATTGTAGCCAGAGTAACTACTGGACATATTGAGATTTAACATCTTATGTCTCAGGATGGCGAGCGCAGTGGAATGTTGCTACTGTTTATGAGCGGTCGTATCGCTTACCATCAGGCGAACGGCTTGCTCGTCTCGTCATTCAACGCAATAAAAAAAAAAAAAAAACCCTAGGTGTAGAGTGGGATCGAAAACTTAATTTTCACGTCCAATTTTACATGTTGATGATATGAATTACGTGGTTTAAGGAACGCTTGCATAGAATTTGATGCATGTTCTGACCATTTGCTTGGTGAGTTTCGTTTTAATAAAATTGTAGTTATTTTCATTAGCAATTTGAAAGTAGGTACCGCAATTAAGGTTATAAGTTTATTAACATCATGATATCAGTAACAATCATGTAATAACAGGGGATTTACCACTAGAATTCCTATATTGTCAGGTTAGATAAGGTTAATGGTTACCAATATAAGTACAAAAAATCTAAGTTCAACATTAATTGCTTTGGTTGGATTGGCTTGTATTTAATTGAATAACACAATGTTATTAATTATTATAAACAAACAGTTAATAAGCGTCTGATCTACAGCTGTGGTGAATGAAGTTATTTTCGAGTAGGTAATAGGGAGCATTACCGAAATATCACTGAAGTTGTTTAAGGGTACGAAAGATTGTAGATTAATTTGCAAATAATAAAAAAAATATAGTCAAAATACGATTAAGTACCTATGATTCTATTTATATTCTAATTTAATCTCATACAGAGTAGATTAGCATCGCGAAACAACAATAGAAAATATTTGAACTTATATAAAAAAGATGGCGACAGAATCTCTCACTATCCGATTGTTAAACGAATTACTTTTTTTGCATCTCTGTCTACCTCTCCTAGAATTCTAGCTTGATTATACACATATAATTAATAGAGGCACATACACATAGCTAATAAAAACCACTATAATCGCGAAAAATACGCGACGTCGCTTTAGCATAACGTAAATATTTCACAGAGTTTTAGTGGATTCCCTAAGCACAGATGCGTAACGGCTTTACATCCATACATAAAATATAGGCTTTACGTCGAAAAAACACCAGTCGACACAGATGCTGTCTGAATTTGTCAAGTTTTTTAAAGCTGTATTTCGAATGCAGTCCAGTATTATTTATTATATCATCCAGTATTCAATTTAAATATATTCTTGCTTTATTAAATAGGTTTAAAGGTTATTATTTTATTAACTAATGACCTTATTCATAGGCAGTTTTAAAATTTAGTTTAGTAAATTAATTTTATCTTTTTCGAAGGGCTTTTGAATTACATTTGAAAAAGATACAATATTCTATAACTGATATTGGTTTTAAAACTTTATATGAAAGGTCGTAAATAGTTATTTATTTTTCACGCAATAAAACATGGATTTTAAAGTTCCAGAGTCAAATTTGATGATATTCAGGAATATAAGTCCTTAGAGAAATTGTAAGATCATTATTGTAGACTGTACAACAGTGAATAAAAATAAAAGCAATTTATTCAAGAGCATCTTAAAATGTGCTTACAGAGACTTGGAGTCAAGAGCCTTTAGGAGACACATTTACAAGCACTTGTTTATATACTGGGTATCTCAAGACTGCTACCGAAAACAAAGCCGGGTGGTAGTTTTAGTGACTACAAACACAATGTAACTAAAAATTTCGCAAAGAAACGCGACAATTATTTTTTATGATTTTTTAAATATCGTCATTTTTGGGTGGTAAATCCATAGTTTTTGCTAAAATAATAATTTAAACTCTTTTATACCTTAGATTATTTATTAATAAAAGGGTATACACTATTATATTAGAAAAAAATGTATTTACCACCGAAATATGACCAAAGGGAAAAAATAAGAAAAAAAATCGTCGCTTTTTTTTCAACATTTTCTGTTGCTATGTGTTTGAAGTCACTAAAACTACCACCCGGCTTCGTTTTCGGTAGCAGTCTTGAGATACCCTGTATTTACATTAATATGTATTCTGATTATTTTAGTTCCAACAATAATTATTTATTATTTTCTACCGAGAAACAAGATGCGTGTATACTTAAATTAGTGTATCCGTTGGTTAATATTAGATAATGTTATAAGACAAGAGAAAATTTGTTCGACGAGGTGAAGATGGAAAAGGCTATCATATTATATTCATTTTATATCGTACGAAAAAGTGACTATAATTAATCTGATGGTAAGTGCAATGCAGTTAAAAATTACACATTCCATCGGCATTACATGACTATCAATTCTCTCTAAAAGTTGCAATGCTTTTGTTGTAAGTAGAATAATAATACAGATAAGGTGCCTTGGGGTCACACCGTGATACGATCATTGTACAAGGATGAAAGGGGTAAGGACGCAAACTCCTATATTTTATATGAGTTTACTTTCTTATCCCTTGGGCACGCTTTATTATGGCGATGTTACTCCAAAGCACCTTATATATAATATTATTCATTAATATCCACAGTCCTTGTAAAGGATGTAAGAAGCGATTGAGAGATTTCCTGCATGTCTAGTCAGATAAGTATTTTGTACTGTGTTCCCGATTGAACAGTAATCATATATGTTGCAAGTCTACCATAGGCGCACATTCACGTAAGCTACGTTTCGTGATCAATCTATCCGTTTCCAATTATTTTGCAAGCCTACCCAGCAATCACTAGAATGTTATACACTTCATATTTGAATGATAATTTTACGTTCAGATTGACTTTCTTTTCCCATATGTAAAATTGCATAATCAATATTAAGAATAATGATTTATTAGACCATACAGACTATTGTTGATTTTGAGAGCAGATATTATAAATGGTATGTGAGGATAAAGCAAAATGAATATCCATAGTCTCTCCCTACCCTTATAAAATGCAGTCATGACCTTTCAAGTATGTGGGTATGTAAAACTGCTTACCTTGTTAGCCTTGCTGTCATCAACCTTATGTTCCGATACATGATGTCCTTCCTTGCCATGAGCGTTGGCATCCAAGATCTTCTCCTCGTGAGCGCCCTTGAAACCTTGTTGTGAGTTTTCGCCGAAGGATCCCGCGTTCTGTCCAGCAACCTTATGATCTGCTTCATCATGCGCCTCATCGTAGAAACTCTCAGACTTTTCCTCTTCATTTTTGCTACTTGAAGACTTGAAGCCTTTGCTTACGTGACCCTTTTTGTGGCTCTTGGCTTTTTTCAATTGTTCCTCGTTGGCACCTGAATGTTAAAATTGTTTATTAGTACGTACTACTAATAAAACTAATAATTCAATTGAAAAATATTTTAATGTATATTTATGTGTTTCACCGCATATTCTTAAGACTTTCTTTGAACTTTAAATCCAAATTACCAAAAATGGTTTTAATAATACATTATTATTATACAATCACTACATAGTATAAAACAAAGTCGCTTTCTCTGTCCCTATGTTCCTATGTCCCTTTATATTCTATTTAAGCATACAGCTTAAATCTTTCAAATTACGTAACGGATTTTGATGCGGTTTTTTTAATAGATAGAGTGATTCAAGAGGAAGGTTTATATGTATAATACATATTATTGTATAGAAATCTATTTTTACCCGGGCGAAGCTGAGCCGGGCCGCTAGTATAAATATAAAGAGACTTGCTAATAAATTAAGTCTACATAATTTTTGTGAGATGAACAGGGAACAATTTAAGGTAATGCGTATTATCTGTAATTAGTATTGAATTTGTAAAACTGGGTATTGAAAAGCTATTAAATTACTTTACCATGTTTATCGAATTTCTGGCCTCCAGCGTAGAATTTTTCGTCACCGGCAGCCTTCTTCTTAGCTTCCTCATCCTTATAGAAGCTAGATTCTCCTTTCTCAGCTTTGGCGGCAGCGGATCCTTGTTGGAATCCTTCTTGACCATGCTTAGTTTCTTCTTCCGCTTTCTTTTCAATTTTTTCTATGTTTTCATCGGCACCTTTCTTCTGAGCGGCGTCATATGCCTTTTTGTCAACGTATCCTCCTCCAACTTGAGCGCCTAAATATGGGTGGTACAGTAATCCACCTCCGAGACCTTGGCCAAGTCCAAAACCACCCAAGCCAACGCCTTGGTTGATAAGTCCAACGTTTCCGACGCCAACACCGCCAGCGCCCAGTCCTCCAACACCAACGCCGCCGAGACCGATGCCCAATCCTTGTCCTAAACCAAGCCCGCCTAATCCTATGCCACCAAGGCCCAAACCTTGGTTCAAACCTATTCCACCAAGTCCGCCAACGCCACCAACACCAACGCCGCCAACCCCACCAAGTCCACCAACTCCAACACCAGTCACAGTATTCAGCACAGTAGATGCAGCTCCTTCAATATTTTCAGGGTAGTCCAAACTTTCTTCAACTTCGTAGCTACTTGATAGAGGCATTCCTGAATCCGCATCAGTCGCCATTTTGTCCAACCGTTCTTTCACATGATCGTAGGGAGTTTTGTCTTCAGCCAACTCGACTTTGTGGGAACTAGCCGAAGCCACTCCGAAAGCGAGGATTAGAATTGACAACATCTTGGAATGTATTACACACCGACTGATGACATTTTGCTGTTGCGCTGGTTATTTATAGTGAGTTTGAATTCGGTGGAACGGAGTGTGATAGTTTTCACGGTTTGTGCTGGGGCCCGCGTCCGGTCGTTTCCTTCCTGTAGTATTGTTTAGACTAGTCTAATGAGAACAGTACAGGTGAAATAAAACAATAAGTGTGGTCGAAGACCTTGCTTTCCAGTTCATTGGTGGCGGCAGTGGGGCGTTCGTTTACGCAACCTCCCCAGACCGCTATGGGTGACACTTTTTATTAGACATTTCTGTGAGAGAGGTAAATTCTGGAAAATTTTTGACAGACATGTACGTTAAACATTGCTTTATTTAATTACAAATACGTGTTAAAATCAAGTGTTTAAAATATGATTCACACGGTTAAAAGGTTTCATTTTCTAAGTAATGGAAAAAAGGTATTACCTAATGTGTGCATAGGGTAAGCATAATACGTTTATCATTTTTGGAAATAAATTTATTTTTCGTTCGTCTTCCTACACAATTAAGAGAAAATCTGGATGATTAATGTCCGAAATTTCAATCTAGGTGATAATTCAATTGTATCGGCGAGAATCGCGGTCAAACAGCCGGGCAAAAACGTTAATCGGTCTAACCAAGCTTATCAATTATCTAATCGAATTAGCGAACCTGCAGAATTGATTTGTAACAAATTGAAAAACATTTCGTAACGTTTATTAAGCAGTTGATGAATTTTCTCCGTGAAATATTAAACATTATGGCCTTGATTTTGTTCGGACGATTTCACGTCATTGTTTTCTTACGGTTCAAATATATGTCGAGGGCTCGCATAAGGTTACCGTCCAAGCATTATATTGGGTGACAATTGACAAATGAGTCACTGTATTGTTGAAAAAAAAACGATGAACCTTAGACTGTAATTACCTAGACAAAGGTGAACAAACCCTTCAACAAAGAACATCTAGTTTAAGAATAGAAACTTTATTTAAGAATGCTATGTATTTGGGTTCTTATACAATTTATTTTTATCAAAAGTATAAAGTAAAAATATTGTTTTATTTTTATATACATATCAATTTAGGCTAAAATTAAAATAAGGATGTTAAATATATAAAAGCCGAGGTTTGTCGGTATAAGTTTATGCGATGTCAACAATAATTCTTAAGATGAGTAATGATATATTAGTTACTGAATTGCTATTTCAGATAATATAATAATTTAATTTCTACACTAATTTTGAGTCTTTGTAGACTCAAAGTTAGTGTAGAATAGAACTTGTAGGCCAACATGTGATAACTTAGCTTATTCAGCTAATTGAATTAATAAAAAGTCTTAACTTAGTAAGAATAATAAAACTACAAAACTAAAAAATGTGTTAATGATTGTATAAAGTACATGATGGCCTATTGGTAATGGACTAGACGCGGCTGCCAACATGTTAACACTGTTAACACTCGCGATCACTGTTAACTTAACAGTGATCGCGAGTTCAAATCCCAAGACACACCTCTGACTTTTCGGAGTCATGTGTGTTAGTCATAGTTGATCTCCACGCACTATAATGGTGAAGATAAACATCGTGATGAAACCTGGATATCATAGCGATTTGTAAAATTTCTATGTTGTGTAAAGTCCGCCAACTCGGACTAGGCCGGCGAGGTGGACTATAGTATGGCCTGATCATTAATAGAACTTTAGATTGTAGAGTAGGCCCGTACCCTGCAGTGGAACGTATATGGGTTAACACAAATTACAAAGGATTGTATGCACTTAATGTGCTAGGTATCTCTCTGTACATGTTAAAAGTCTTAATATACGCATGCTTAACTATGTATCAACAAGTCGTGCCATACATGCATATACACTCATTATCATGTAATTTAACCATTCGTATGAGATGTCATGATGTTCGAAAATAACTTTAATCCCTACATCTCTCCTTGAAACAACTACCATAGACTAAGTACACCAATAGGTCTTTATGGTAAGGTGGAAGTCAACAGAAGTCAAAAATGATTAACTAGCTTCGTGTGCTGATACAGCGCCTTAAATAATTAAGATAGTTTGTTGAGCGAGCGCCTGACGAGAGTTTATAGCAACAAGTTTTATATTCGCCAGTTGCTATTAAGTTTTGGAAGCAACGGAGGTTTTAATAAGTAGGAGGGAGCGGTTTTGAATATAAATTTTTGACTGAAGTATTTAATGTAAAGTGGTTTTACCTTTATCAGCATTTCAATAACTGAGTGATAATGGTGTAGCGAAACTATTAGTGCATAAATTTAAAATTAGAAATAGGTACCTAAATTTTAATTTAATTATTGCAGAATAACATGCAACTTTGATTTTTCGGTATTTTCTTTTGAAGCAAAGTCAAAATTTGAAAACTGATCTGTAAAACCATTTTTCCGCATTAACAGACGAAGAGCGGAAATGAAATTAAAATCTTCATTTTCATTCATGATTCAGTAAAAGCAAATGCGGATAATTTGGCCAATATCCGGCACATGGCCGTATAGCAAGAGAAACTGCGAACAAAGCAGATTCAAATTAATTCCCTTCGTTATAACTTTAAATCTCCAATTAGTAAAGTTACGTCGGATTTCAAGATAAGGCGGCTGATCGTGATCATGTAAACTGATTCCTTTGAAATGGAATTCCCTTTTGTAATTAAGAGTGGAGGCATTTCTTTCATTGCAATATTTTATAATATTGCAGGTGTTTTTTATATCAGTATTCATTTATGCTTTTTACCCTATAACGGTAGGTAAAATTGTGTAGCTGTAATGTCCTAAGGGTCTATGATTAATTTTATGTATAACTACATAAGAAACGAAACAACTTAATCAAAAGCACGTACTATTCGTTAATCCTTCTTCTTTCTAATATTATAAAGGCTAAAAGTGTTTTTGTTACTTCCTCACGTTCAAACGGCTGGACCGACTTATGAACTATAGTTATGTCTAGATATACCAATAAACACCATTGAGTTATATATATATATATTTAGATATTAATGCAGAAATCGTTCATAATCTTCTGTGAAAAAAAGATGTTTCACCAAATATTAGATGCAAACATTCTGTATCAGCCCATATACGTCCCACTGCAGGGGACGGGCCTACTCTACAATCGAGAATACGATTGAGAGTGGTTAGGCCATATAGTCCACCACGCTGGCCTAGTGCGGGTTGGCGGACTTACATACTATAGAAATTCTTATGAATGGCTATGGTATGCAGGTTTCCTCACGATGTTTTCCTTCACCGTTTTAGTGCGTGGTGATTGACTATCAATACACACATGACTCCAAAAAGTCAGAGGTGTGCCCTGGGATTCGAACCCGCGACCACCGTGAACATGTTGGAAACGCGTCTAGTCCGTTTACCAACAGACCACCACGCACTTCAGATGCAAACATTGATACCCAAAATATGATTTACAACTTTACCAAAATTTAGTTTTTATTTTCAGTTTAGTTAATTAAATCCATATTAAGTTTGTTGCCAGAAATTTCATAATCGGTTTGGTCTCGACGCTTGGGGGTAAATACATAAACTAATATAGGTAAATTTGTTATTTTATAACGAATATATTTAACCAATTAATTATTAAATTTATTGCAACTTGAATACTTTGTAATTAGCTTAGCCGTGGTTAAGTAGTTTTAAATTTTCTTTATTCGCTTCTAAGCGAAAGCGAGTTAATTTAATTTGTTATCGTAAAAATAAAATAAAGCTTAACTTGAGGGTTGCCAAGTATGTTGTCCTAATTAATACTCAATTTTCCCATTGAGATTAAAGATAGGCACAACGTTTTCATTTATACAAGTTGGCTTTTGATATCAGAAATTCTTGAAACCCAGTCTGGATACCTTACCTTAGGCCAAAATAAGGCCTATAGGTACACAGACGTAAAATCCATGAGAAAGTTGTCTTCCTCTACCCCCTGGGTACGCCCAATATATAAGCCAAAGTAACTTATAGAAAAATTAGACTTTCAAACATTTTAAAATACAGATTACCTATTTAGTTGATTACATGTATTATGTGTTATTTGTGGGCACAGTAACCTGTGGTTTGTAAAATACACACCATAACAAATTAATGGAGATGAAATATTGTTTCGGAATATTCTTCAGAAGAGTGCTCGCTGAACTCGTTATTAACACATCATGAAACACACCGACGCATTAAATAAAACGATGTAAAAAGCCGGTAATTTTAAACATCTATTCGAGTGTTTTTTTTTAAGCTGGCATGACAAGGTTACTACATTATACCTGGTGTTAAATGCACTTAAAGGAGTATCAAATTCCATGTGCCCAATATCCTATTTGTCTTCTCATCTATGTTCCGACCCGCTCCCCACAACTCCACAACACATTTATGATCGAAGCGTTGTGGATGTTCAGGGCGGCAGTGGTCACGTATCATCAGGTTTTGGCGGACCTATGGAATAAAAAAGAGAGGTTTGTTCGCCCGTATATTATTTCACATACATAGATAATATTAAAGACTTTCCCCGAAGATTGATTCGCTAATTTTTCTAATTTATCTTGAAATTCGGATTGAAATTAAACTGTGGAGTATCAATTATGCAGTAAACCGCATGCGTAATTTTAAAATATTTTTATTAGAGTGGATTACATTCGCATATAGTATTCTTAAGCATTACAAGAGACACAAAAAATGCAGACGCAAATAAATTCTCTTGATATAATAATTGCACAACATAGATAATTTACAAAAGACTTTCAATCATAGAAATAGTGATCAGAGATTCAACGCAACGTTACATAACGTACAATTAATTTTATCATAAATACTGAATGTAATTATTCAGAATCAATTGCTGTTAAACTAAGATTTTATGATTACGATACTTTCTCCTCTTGTTTGAAAGTAAAAGAGTTTCTTCAGGTGGATGACCCGACACGATACATTTCCAGACCATATATGGCGGACTAGAGAGCGAATTTTGTCTGCAATCCGCTATTATTATCAGATTTTTTCTGGAATTGTATATCACATAGCAAAAAAGTGTACGATGCGTTGACAACAAAACAAATTACGGCAACACTTTAAAAAAGTCATTGTGTTGAATAATTTTATATGCTGGTACTCCTATACAATTGCGTACGGTTCTGTTTGTTTTGTGGATTAAAATATACAAAGAGACTATTAACAACAATAAATAAAAATAACAAGTATCTAAACATATTCCGTCGTAGTATATCGGGTTGCCAAATTCATCTTATTGCGCTCATTAAAAACAGATTATTTTTTGCCAAGCTGTACTTGTTAGTCCAAAAGAGATATAAGATAGATAACAATATTTGACTTGGATAATCGTCGCAGTGCTGCAGAAGTCTTGATTTAATAAATTATGGACTTCGTAGACAGTTTCATACCCTATTTAAAATGTCGTTTTTTTTTAACTTTATATACCAAACTGTTACCTGTTACTGTTAAGTCCGCCTGTATACCAAACAGTATACAGGCGGACTTAATGCCAGGGGCATTCTCTAACAGTCTACCTTTGGGTGAAGCAGAAATGGAGTACAGCAGGTTTTATTTACATTTAGGTAGGGAAAAAAATAAAAAAAAATATTTGTCTTCTTCCCTCAAATTGAATTTAAAAGTTATTCGAAAGGGACAAAACATTCGATAGCTAAAATAGGTTTAAACCATAGTTTTAACTAAAACTACTTATGTTACAGGTTGTTAGAAATGAATGAATGGATATAGAGAGATGGTGAGATAAACACGCGTATGAATGAAATGTTGAATTTGCGTGATGTAGAAAAATGAATTGCACGAAATCTTGAAAAGATATATGTAAGAACTTTGTGTTGCTTGTATAATATTCAGCGCTATTGTTTGACATTATTCTGTTGTTAAATAAACTGAACTGAAAACCTTACACCTTTAAGCCTATTTAAAATACTGTTCTTGCTACCTTTCTTTAACATGGTGGTATATAGTTTAATAACAGATTGGCTTCAGGTAGCAGGTGAAACGTGAAAATTTATTTCATTTAATACTTGTGTTGTTTTATTAGTGTAATGGAACCAAGTATGGTTTATAAACAGTGAGTTCTTGGGTACGATTCCCAGGCTAGGTATTCCACTTTTCGTTTTTCAATTTGAGTTATAATAAATAATATTGTCTTTTTAATAACTGTAATTGGTGTATTCCGTTGTAGTTAAATAATAAAAATAAGTTTTCTAGCACTGGCATTTTGTTTTCGGCACGATACGTACCTATTCTGATGAATGGTGAATGCTCTTCATCAGTTATCCATGCAATTTACACAGACTTTAAGAAAGCTTTTGATCTGGTTGACCATAATTTACTGATTGCTAAATTGGAAAATATGGGGATACATGGGTCTTTGCTACGTTGGTGCGAGTCATATTTGAAAAACCGTTCACAGCTGGTATACGTTAAGGGCTTCAAATCCAAACGGTGTGTTATACCATCTGGTGTGCCTCAGGGGTCTCACTTAGGTCAACTATTTTTTATAATTTTCATTAATGATTTAGGTTCAAATATTAACTCAAAGTATAAACTTTTCGCTGACGATCTAAAAATTTACAGAATAATCGAGAGCGAGTATGATAAAATTCAACTTCAGCTAGATTTAGATACCTTAAGTGATTGGTGTATAAAAAATAGCATGGTGTTAAACCAAGATAAATGCTACTTTATTAAGTTCAGCAGGAAAAAGATTAAATGTAGCTCTTGCTATTCTATTAATAAAAGTTCACTTCAAGAAGTCCAAAACATTAGAGATTTAGGTATATTGGTTGACAACAATTTAAACTTCAGAAATCACTACGATTTGATCATTAAAAGAGGTATGAAACTGGCAGGATTTGTAGTTAGGGAAATGAAGATTTTCAAAGAGCCTGATCTGACCATTTGTATCTATAGTAGCATTATACGAAGTATAATGGAATATTGTAGTGCAGTATGGAATCCGTGTTATCAAGTACATTCAGATAGGATTGAACGTGTCCAAAAACAGTTTTTATATCTACTTTGTTACACAGAAAACAGATTCTCTAATAAACGTTCTCTAAACTCATATGAATCCCGCTTGAATCACTATAAATTGAAGTCTTTAAGGGCCCGTAGAAAGAGTCTGGATTTGTTATTTTTGTTTAAACTAATTAACAATCTCACAGATTCCCCAGAACTCCTAGAATCAATAGGATTTTTGTATTCCGCGTTCTAGTAGCCGCTTAGCAAATAGAAAAACTTTTGTTCTACCTTATAGTCGAACAAATTTAGGTTATTTCTCACCCGTTTCTCGTATGCTATCTTTTGCCAACTATGTTCGTAACGATATTGATATTTTTACTGGTTCTGTAGCCTTAATAAAGTCAAAGCTCAGTAAATTAATTACTTAATTAGGGTTTTTCAGTTTCTTGTGCTTCTTTCGTTTATTTTTGTTTTATAATAGTATTAATAGCTCTTAATTTTCTTAACATAGAATAGTCAGAATAGTAATATCTAAATAATTATTCAAAGTGTCTATAAATAATGCATGTAGGATTCACATCTAGTAGGTGTCAATCAGGAGTTTTGATTTTTGTTATCTTTTGTTTGACATGTAAGATTGTACACCAGTTTTGTGAATTAAATAATAATTAAAAAAAAAAGTTATAAGGGATCAGGAATAAGTTCATCGTATTGTGAGCGGCATTGCAGACATCACTGCCTATCCCATTCAATACCGGCGTGAATATACGAATGAATGACTCGAAAAGTTTCATACCTAGGCCCCGATATGGAAGGCACGTGCCATAACCGGCAGACTTCACACCAATTAGCTTCGCAAACACAAAAGTAAGAGCTGCCGCGTTACGTCGTAAACTCCATTCTTACAATGCAAATTGCACGGCTTTCTCTAATTTGCTACATAAACGAATTGCCTTCATTTTCGCCTTATTTTATTTATTTTTAAGAATATCAACAAATCACATCAACGAGGCGAAACGGAATGAAAGTTACCACCGGAAAATATGTATTTAGTTTGAAAAATACTTTTTTTTTATTGCAATGAATCGCGAGACGAGCATGCTGTTCATCTGATGGTAAGCGAAACGACCGCTCATGAACAGTGCCATAACCAAACACCTTGAATAACAAGGTAATGCTTGGCATTCCATTGCGCTTGCTATCCTAAGACATAAGTTGTTAGTCTCAATTTGTCCAGTAATTACTCTGGCTACAATGTTCTTCACACCGAAACACAACAGTATATTTACACTGTTGTTTGGCGGGAGAAATAGACGGTTGTACTTACCCAGTTGGTTTCTCACATATGAGAGACCTACCACCAGTTATACACTATACTGCCTTGAGACGCGATAATTCAGTAATGTATGGGATGAAGAATAACATTTATTAAGAAGAAAACAGAAGAAGAAGAAGAAAACGGATTTATTTGCCACTACAATGTGTGTGTTGTACACACAGTCACTCTGCATATTTTAACACAAAAAATAAATAAAATATAAATGAACATAATTAATTATTAATTTTATAATGACTATATCCTTACCTGTTAACGAGGCTAGTAATGTGTGGTAAATATTATGTGTGTCTAGGCTTTATATATTACTACAAATTACAGGCTTATAACTAGACTAAAATAACATATAGAGATATATGACGTCAGACGAGTACTCTTGCGCCTCGAAGAGCGCGTTAAGCCATCAGAATCGGTCGATATCATTTGGAAATGGATTGGAAATCCAATAAAATTTATACATATATACAATAGCGCGCGTGTGTCTTTATAGTTCAGTACCATTGAGGTATTACAACTGGAGCGGACACGTAGAAGAAAAATTGTGCTCATTTCAATATGACAGCGAAGTATAGATAAAGTCGGCATTGTAGCAGATGTGACACTTCAGAAATTTCTACCTACATCTACATATATACGCCTGATAGAGCCTATAAATTCTTATATTGAATTTAAAGTTTTATTTTATTTTCTTAATTTGGGAAAAAAACATTGTAACAATAAATATACAATTAACCAATTAATTCTATATATAAAGTTAACGGAAACTATAATTAAAATGTCCAAATATGCCATATTTTCGTATTGGAAATAAATTAGATTTTTTTAAAATATATAGTATATCCTATCATCACAAACAATATCCACTATCCCTATACGAAAACTTCAATTTCTACCTATCTGTCACTACATTATTATTAATCTATAATTTCATTCAAAAATGGCGGTTGTCAAAACGACTCCGGTAAATAATTTCTTAAATTTAATTTCGTGCTTCTTTATTTAAATTATGGTTGATTTACCTATGGAATGAAACTCCATATTTTCTTCCTATTGTTCTGGAATGGTTTTTGCACGTTTTTGGCACGTAATACGGCATTTATGCACCAATTATATTTACACCTAATTAGGTCCGTCTTCGCTGAAAAGTCAGGGACGACTGACAGCCTAGCGGTACATGTACTCTTGCGAATGTTCCAAACTATTTGGTCTTGATGTCCCCTCCAGTTGTGTAACTCAATGTTCAGTACGGATAAAAACCGCTCATATATGTTCCCAAAGACTGTTATCAAGTTGTGTACTAGTGGGTGTTATGAAATAAATAAGTATTATTACGAAGAAGTTTGTTAGTATAAGATTATAAATTGATCTTGAATTTGTGCCTGATGTGGCGATAGCCTCGCCCTACCACATCGTGGGACGGAACGTACAAGGCGAAATTTGGGTTTCCTGGCACCTCTACCTACCCCGTCGGGGAAAAAGGCGTGAGTTTATTTATGTATAATTGTATCTGTATCTGTATCTGTATCTGTATCTGTATCTGTATCAGCCTATATACGTCCCACTGCAGGCCATGGGCCTACTCTACAGTCGAGAGAACGATTGAGAGTGGTTAGGCCATATAGTCCACCACGCTGGCCTAGTGCGGGTTGGCGGACTCACATACCATAGAAATTCTTATAAATCGCTATGGTATGCAGGTTTCCTCACGATGTTTTCCTTCACCGTTTTAGTGCGTGGTGATTGACTATCAATACACACATGACTCCGAAAAGTCAGAGGTGTGCCCTGGGATTCGAACCCGCGACCACCGTGAATATGTTGGCAGCCGCGTCTAGTCCGTCTACCAACAGGCCACCACGCACTTGTGTAATTGAATATTTATAAATTGATAATTTTTCAATTTAAAACAATACCTTTTTGACATCAGACATACTGGTCTGATTTACATTTCCTGACTCGTTTCGAAAAGTATTAGGTTGCAAAACTGCTTTCTAGCTAGCTCTAGCTAAAAACAGTTATATTTTTATGGGTAAAATAAAATATAAATAAATAAGCATGGCATTTATTTAACAAATTATATTATGGGTTCCATAGCTGTCGTGTATCATTAGAATTGTTTATAATATATTGTTAATACTCATGATATGGACGTGCATAATAAATAAATATATAAATTGAATATTCAACCTCAGTCGTAGAAAATTGCGTCACTTCAGTTCTTCAGCGGCACTGAGAAAATTTCCAAGAATATATTTGCATAATTTGTCTAGGCGTCTATTATCATGTGGGTAATTATAATATAAATTGTATGTGAATAGTTTATCCTTTATTAATATAATATATTGCTCATAAACTATGCGACCGCCTTTATCTCCCAAAATGTAATTTAAATAATTTCAACTATGTAACTGAAAGATATTTCGTGAGGCACCACTGTGAGCGAGTTGGCAACTAAAATTACTTAGAATTACAACCGTGAAATTCTAGAATAACCGGGGTAATTTACGATCTGAATGTATGCGCTGAAATTGTTTCGAAACAAAGAAAGTGACAAGAAACGTCAGTATGATCTAATTGATAAACTGTTTGTATTTCAAACATATTAAATAATAAATAATACGCAACAGTCACATACATACACCTGACCCCACACTAAGATCGAGTCTTGTGTCGTGGGTATCAGGAACTACGAGAGACCAGACCCGAAAGAAATATTTGTGTCCTGCACAAACATTTCTCTTGGTGCAGGGATCAAACCCGCGGCCTCTCGTTTAACAAGCGGCTTCTAACCGACTGCGCCACGGAGGCTGTCAAATTAATTACATGATACTTTTGAATTTTTTTTGTATTTGTATCAGCCCATATACGTCCCACTGCAGGGCACGGGCCTACTCTACAATCGAGAATACGATTGAGAGTGGTTAGGCCATATAGTCCACCACGCTGGCCTAGTGCGGGTTGGGATACTTTTGAATAGCTTATTTAAACTTTAAATCTCGACTGAATTATTTATTTATTTGAATCAAGTTTTACAAAAAGACAATACACAGAAAAAAGAAAAGAACTTAGCAGTTCTTTACTATTTTCTTGTTCTTTTACCTATTTTTCGTTTTATTATTGTACTATCTGGGCGGATATAAAATACCCTACTACTATCCAATTAGGCCTCGTGAAATCTCACTCACCATAAGAAAGTGAAATATTATTTATCGTGGATTTCCTGTGAGACATTGGTAGCCCGGTTGAGCCGACCCATTTAAGCAGTCTTAGCTGCAGTGAGGCTCTAAAAACCCATTCCATATAAAACATATCAGTACTTTTATGATGATAATAATTCAAGTCTCAGACGGATTTATGGGCACCTCCAAGATCACGCTTTTACGGGAAACGTATGATCAAAAACTCGAAAGAAATCGTATAGAAAGTTGTTAAACGGGTCGTTGGAGCATAAAAATAGGCATGGGCGTCCCGCGAGGACGTTGCTGCAAGAACGATATTGATAGGAGTGGCTATAATAATCGCCTTCTTCAATTACGTGTTGATTAGCTATTGTGGTTTCACTGCCAATGAGAGAGTTTGGGACGGGTTCCTTCTATTTGTGTTTAATTATAATTATAACAATCATAATCTTACGCCTTATTCCCAGCAAGGGTGAGGCAAAGCAGCACTTTTGACAGAGTGTCCTAGTAGCAACCAGGACACTTTTCGCCTTGTATGTTCCGATTCTTACGGTTTTTACAATTTGATTGTGTGAGCCTATCGCCATATTGGGTGTAAATTCCCGACTTAGTGCTGATAATTAATAAAAAAAAATCACTAACATTTTGCCCGAACCAGTATTCGAACCCGAGACCTCAGCTTAATCGTACTGTAGTATAATTACGCCGTTCATTTCTTTTGAAGTCAAATCTTGTTTGTTTTTAATCTAGCTTGGCACTGGAATCCATGGTGTACATACAATGTACATATAACACCACTTAAATTATGACAATTCGGTTAAACGATACCGTTGTGCTTAGTTCCTTCTTCAAGCTAAGTCAAAGAAGAAAGGATGATCGCTTTTTACTTCTATTTCGTCAATTGAATTTTATACCTTGTCTTTCGTCCGTGGAGAACGCCAGTCCCGTAGTGATACAATAAGAAATGAGTTACTCATAGGAGGAAGGAATGCACCTACAAATATTTAGGTAACTTGCTTATCACTATAACGTTGAAAGAAAACATCGTGAGGAAAACTGCATACTATAGTAATTAAAAAAATCAATGGTGTGTAAAGAATAAATGGCTTAATACCTGTCAATCGTACTCTCGCTGTAGAGGAGGCCTGTGGTCTGCAATGAGCGTATATAGACTGATACAAGTACATATACGAGGTGTTCGTATAGTTTGTTCCTTAAATGCTTAACCAGGCAATAGTTCCAAGTAGTACGAGGTCATACCGCATAGAGAAATTATTATCACTAGTAATCATGCGAGAGAAAACAAACACATGACAAAGAGCGATAATAAAATGGAATCAACCGGTTTCCCTCATCACCATGCCAACGTAATTGTTTACAACTTCACAGACTATGTTGAGAACGATCATTAAGCAGTTAGCAAGACTGAAAATTACGGCTTGCGAGTAGAGATGATCAATCAACGCCAGCTTGTTTCGATGACGTATTATTCCGATTGCCGACGTATTTATCAGTCGTGCTGGCGTTTTGATGTACAAGCCTGTTACCTGTTGCCCCAATAGTTGTGATTGTAGGGTATGTCATGGGAGAAATTGATTTATCAATTTTGATGATTCTTTGATTTGTGTATAATAAATGAACGAATAAATATAACCAATAGTTATATAGTCCTGACGCCACATTAAGATCAATTAAATCTTGTATCGTGAGTGTCAGAAACTTGGAGAGACATTTCGGTCTCAGAAACATCCAGACCTGATACAAATACTTGTGGACCACACAAACGTTTATCTCGACGCGGGGATCGAACCCGCGGCGTCTGGTTCCACGGCCGGCGTCTAACAAACATCGCCATGGAGGCTATACTTTGCTTTATACATGCAATTGTAGTCCTGTAAGTCAGTATAGAGAAAATAATACATTTTTGATATCGAGTATTGAAGCTCCGTAAGTCGCCGGGAATGCCTATGATGAGTTTATGCAGGCATTAGAATTGATAAATATTGGAGCATGAATAGATTAGAGGGACGCTTTTTAGAGATACTTTAAAAAATAGTACATACCTATCAATATACACATAAATTATTGTCGCAGGGTCAACACATAAAAACAAAAAGAATAATATAAATATACAGGTGAGTGACTCTATGAAACGATATGAACTTCGAATGTTGGGACCCCGTACGTAAAACTGCACTAATGTGCCTAGATACTCCACAAAATGTTGGATATCTCTATCATACGTCGTAACCATAGACTGAGGTCGGAGAAAATGATCAGTATAATATAGAATAGTATTGATTTTTAGAAGTGGAAAACATATACTTACTCCGAACGTCGAACATCGTAACAATCGAAGTTCGTATCGTTTCATAGAGTATTCCCCCTGGGCTTTAAGCAACATGCTATTATGTAAAGAGCCGGACAACAATGACCTACTTTCAGCTATATATTAAAGGTATTTCCATTCCGTGTGGCATCGGTGTGGGACACCCTGTATAAAGAATATGTATCAGGGCATATACGTCCCACTGCAGGTCACGGGTCCTCCTACGGTCCACCTCTACAATCGAGAGTACGATTGAGAGTGGTTAGGTCATATAGTCTACCACGCTGGCCTAGTGCGGGTTGGAGGACATACATACCATAGAAATTATTATAAATCGCTATGGTATGCAGGTTTCCTCACGATGTTTTCCTTCACCGTTATAGTGCGTGGTGATTGACTATCAATACACACATGACTCCGAAAAGTCGGAGGTGTGCCCTGGGATTCGAAGCCGCGACCACCGTGAACATGTTGGCAGCCGCGTCTAGTTCGTTTACCAATAGGCCACCATGCACGTATAAAGAATATATATATACTAGTGGTCGCCTAGCGGTCGAAATTCGACCAAATCAAGAAGAGAAAAAGTTTTTACCTGTATGATGATGTTATTCTGATAATTCGTGCACATTTAAATGTACGTATCTCTCAAAATCACTTATTTCCCCTGAAGTATATTCAATTACTAAAATCGTGAACTACAATAATTGCTTTGAACCAGCAATAGTAAATTATATATTTTTTTTGTACCTGAATGTTGTTATTGCAGATTGCTGCTACAAAACTTTCTTTATGCATATAATGATAGTCCGTGTACATTTAAACGTATCTTACTGCTACACAATTTGTATAAGCGCTCAGTATTTCACGTAGTATTCATCAAATAAATATTTTCTGTTTGACTTTTAACAAAACCACAATGAACAAATTTTTCTGATTGACATTCAACTATGTCTATAATAAACCAAAGAAACAATTTGACCAAAGAGTATGTATACGTGTACAAATTCTTGTGTATGCGTGTGTCAAATGCATGCTGGTTTATTTATTGATTTAATGTACTTTTTATGCATTATTATTAAAATCTTTTTTTATATATTCAATTTAATATTAGGCCTAATATTAATATTATTGCCTCATTTAAAATTAATATTCTCTTTTAATATTAATATTATTACCTCATTAGGCAAATAAAACCTTTTTTTTGATATGTCTATGTCAGAAGAACAAAATGAAAAAGAAAAGAAACAATTTGACACCAGAGTATGTATACTTGTGTATGGATGTGTGTGTGAAATGCATGGCAGTGTGTGTAATGTTTTATTTTTTGATTTAATGTACTTTATAAGCATTATTATTGAAAAATATTAGCATTCTCCACTTCTCCTACACATAAGCTATAAGTGTGCCAAATTTTATGCTCCTGCGTCCGCGCAATTTTCGTAAAAAGGGATCCAAAGTTTTTGCATCACGTATTAATATATAGATATACATTATATGATATCAGTTATTACACGATGGTTTGATGAGCAGTATGAGATGCGGTAACGTAAGCCCAGGTAAGCAGGAAGTCTTTCTAAATTGCAATCATTATGACGACCACAAACTGTCGAGCAGACAATTAGGCGAACCAACGAGATTCTATACACCATGAAACAAGTGAAGATCCAACGTCCTAAGACTAAGTAATATAACTGAATCAATGTATTTTTATTATTATTAAAATCTTTAGTTCTAAATTAGTTGGTCCAGCTGCAAATTCAAAAAGCTATTAAGTAATTTTATTAGAAAAAGTTCGGACTCAACTAAACGTAAAATAAGTTCGCGTACTGGTCGAAGAACTTACGTTTTACAGTTTCTATTTTTTGTTTCAAATGATTGACAGTGGAGGATGTATAAGATCTTTTACGTTGCATAAATATGTGCTTTATTTTTTGAAAATACAATACATAGATTCTACAGTCATATCTTAATGTACAACGAATAATGTTAAAGTAAAACAACACGAAATACACAGCCGAATTGAGAACCTCCTCATTAGTTGAAGTCGGTTAACTATAACATTGAAGCCCAGTAGCTTTCGCATATCATTTGGTTAATGGATATTAGAACAAAAACATAAAAAAAATCAAGATAACATCTGTTTAGAGTGCAGGAAACAAAAATATTAGCGGTTCCGACTTTAGGATAGCATCTAGAAAGCGAGATCTGTCAGCTCGGGTTATTAGCAACAATTTGCATTCATTTTTACAAGATGTTGTAGTGTTGTTTACGAGTTAGTGTTTTAGAAGTTCAAGCATTCTAATGTGGAATACAAAATACTTTTTACTTTGCATTGGCAAATGAACAACTCAGTTTATCTAAAATACGAAATGACGGGTTCAACCTGTGTATTACAGTATCTTCACTACATAGTATAAAACAAAGTCGCTTTCTCTGTCCCTATGTCCCTTTGTATGCTTAAATCTTTAAAACTACGCAACGGATTTTGATGCGTTTTTTTTAATAGATAGAGTGATTCAAGAGGAAGGTTTATATATATAATACATACATATTATTGTACAGAAATCTATTTGTACCCGGGCGAAGCTGGGCCGGGCCGCCAGTAAAAAATATAGAGACTGTCCCGCCCTCACACCCACCACTGTAACTCCTGTGAGCCAGGATCAACAGTGGCACGCAAAGTAATGACACCGAGCATTGAAGCTCGGCGAGTCTCCGGGAATGTCTAACTTGTCTTTAACCCGCAACGAAATTAATCAGAAAGTTAAATTAATAGGAGGAGTTGGAAATAAATTATTGTCCACTTCCCTCCGTGCAAAGCGGGTGACAAAACATTGAACTGAAGAGGTAAATAACCTCGCAAAAAGACTTTCACAGCCGGAGAAGCCAGCTGTGAAGCACCACGGATCAAATTATTATTACATTTAAATGGGACCTATTATGTGAACTGTTATGCTTGATTCCAGTAATAGGTATGGCAAAAACGCCGGAAAGCACGGAAGTTCTTTCTAGTCTCTACAAGGTCCATGTAGTATACAACTCCAGATGATATTTGCATACTATCTAGCATGATTTTACGCTCATTATGCCAAAGACTACACTCCCAAAGTATATGATGCGCGGACTGCTCATACTCGCAATTAGGTGTTGAACATGAACACGCAGGCGACGCAACAAGCTTAAAAGAGTATAGTTTAGACTTAAAGTTACCATGGCCCGTGAGAAATTGTGATACGCAATAATCGACATCTAGCCACGTCTTTGTTAAACGATCACGTACGCAAGGAAAAAATTGGTATAGATGCCGGCCTTTCAAAGATACCTCCCATCTATTTTGCCATTCATCTAATAGTTCGCTATATACCACTGAAACCGGTTTAAATAATCTGTCAACTTTTAAAAGTTCACGTGCGGTGAAAAAACTTTTATCCATATTCTCTCTATTAGAGTAATACATCGCGGCGCGACGTTGCACCTCCAGGTCGACTGGAAGTACACCCGCTAGGACAGGCAAAGCTTCGGTACTAACAGTTCTATATGCCTTGCACAAGAATATCAACGCCAAACGTTGGCTCTGGAGCAGTTTTCTTCGCACAGCACCGATAGTAGCCCTATCAGCCCATACGGGAGATCCATAACAGATACATCCTAAGTAAGTTGCTCCGTAGATGATTTTCAGTGTATTGAAAGATAGCCCCTACGTTGATTTTGATATTCTTGTCAAAGCAAAAAAGTTCCTTTTCGACTTTTCCCCGACGTTCTTAATATGTTCAAGAAAGGAAAAATTCCTTTCTAAAATTAAACCAAGATAACAAACCGATTCCTTTTTTTTAACATTGATATTATTAAATTTAATTCGCGGCTGTGATTTTAAATTTCCTTTCAGAAGTAATTGGAAAGTTTTTTGTGGTGCAAAGGTTAAGCGATTTCGATGGCCCCAGTCACATATTAGTTTTAAACACGCGTCCGACATAATTTCTAATCCCGATCTACTATTTGACTCTATAAGCAAAAGGCCGTCGTCCGCATATCCGGTCAAAGAACACCCTGACGGCAAGGGAATTGCAAGAAAATCGTCGAACCCTAAATTCCACAAATAAGGACCTAAAACTGAACCTTGTGGACAACCCATCGTCAGTGGTTTCGACACAGCATAGTGTCCAAGTTTAAGTTTTGTTGTTCCGTGCGAGAAATACGAGTAAATAAGTGAATATATATTTTTAAAGCAACCTCGTAATTTCAACTTAAGAAGCAGCATCGGCCACCAAGCGTTGTCGAAAGCACCGGATATGTCCAGGAAAATACCGAGTACATATTTGCGCGCCGATGTACTTACAGCTCTTCTAACCGATATTGCCGCGTCGATAGTTGACCTACCCGTTGTAAATCCGAACTGTTTTTCATGAAACTTTGGTCCACCCGGTAGCAATCGAGGGACAATAAGACGTTCTAAAAGTTTACCTAGAGACGGTAAGAGTGTAATAGGTCTATACGACTTAGGATCATGTGGAGATTTATCACCACCCTTGGGTATTATACGAATGAAACCGGTACGCCATACCCGCGGAAAAACCCCTTCAGCAATACATCTGTTATAAACAGTGAGTAATGCATCGCCGGCCGATTTACACGCTTCTTTGATCATTTTATTAGTTATTTTATCGTCACCGGAAGCCTTGTTTAGGGGCAAAGCTCGTACAATTTCGCTAAATTCATCAAACGACGCGAGATTTGAATCGGAGGAGTTCGGTACCTCCAAGGCCCACATCCTAATCTGCTTATGGTATTCTGTATCATTTTCAATATTATCATCCGGAATTAACGATTGTAACAGAGCCTCCGTTGTCTCCTCAATACCAGTTGTGAAGTTGTTGTCAATTTTTAAATTCTCAATATAAGCCAAATTGATTGACCTATTCGCTTTAAATTCATGGTATAAAGGAGACCACGGACCCTCACTATCTAACCGGGCCACAATTTTACGTAACAAGTTACCTTTCGATTTTTGGACGGCCGCTTTATAATGTGATCTGGCAACTCTCAGTTTATTTAAAGCAGATGTAATTGCTTCCCCTGTGACACAACGTCTCTTAAGCCCGTTGAAACACCTACGCGCTCTGCGAAAAGTCCGACGTAGTTGGACCAGTAAGTCATTCCACCAATCGCACCTCCGAGTGTTAGTGATGGAACCTCGACCGATGGTAATGTCTGCGCAATATGTAAAAGTGTCCGACATAATCTCAGCACAGGTTTCAGCTGATAGATCATTGCGAGTGAAGTCCCCAGCATGCCGAGCAAATAGCGAGCCAAATAAATCCCAGTTAGCACCTCTAGATTTATATCTAAAATTAAAATTATTCTGTATCGAACCCTGTGTCAATCTAGGCAAGAACTCGTACACAATCAGGCGATGGTCACTACACGACGCGTCCGGCAGGACGCGCCACCTATCAATACGGACGTCTCCACTAGAAAGTGTGACGTCAATAGAAGATTCGCCCGTAGGGCTACTGTAAGTAGGTGGTGCATCGGGGGTGTTGTGTATTTCGAGATTCATCTCTGCAATGAAATCTTCTACAGCGCAACGTCGCTCGGTATCAGTGGAGCGATATTTGCCATACCAAAGGACAGATGACGCATTAACGTCAGCACCTATAATAATTTTATGTCCTGCGAGGGACCGCAAGACATAGCGGAGGTGATGCAGATGAGGACCCACAGGATCTGAGTATTGAAAATAACAGCTCACAACATAAACCTTACAAATCGGACTAGACACCTCAGCGACAGCACAGTGTGACGTCATAAGATTACGCACTGAGGTAATGGTAAGATGTGAACCCGACACAAAAATACCAGCTCGTGAGTTGTTATCGAGTTGTACTACCTTACTACGTAATCGCGCATGTTGGTATTGCTCCTGAACTAGAACGATATTTAATTTATAATCATGAATTAACGTGTCTAATTCTGACGTCGCTACCCTATCGTTATGAAGGTTTAACTGACCGATTGTAAATTTATCCATATTTTTTTTAGTATTGGGTCGAAAGAAGTAATTGCTCGATTTTGTTTTTATATGTTGGGCACTCTTGAGACCCACAACGATGGTCATGTGGTTTTTTAAATCTTTTACAAGGCGCACACACTGACTTAAATTCCGGGTTCGATTTATGCGGGCAAGCCTTAGTTTCATGAGACTCGGCACAAATGGCGCACTTGGTGTTTTAACTGTGCAAAATTTTTGAACGTGCCCGTAATATTGACAATTTAAGCAACGTACTATTTCTATGTCATCAATAAAACGGCAGGTGGCCCAATCAATGAAAAGTTTATCTTTTGTATTCATCAAATGTTTGCGAATCTCTGAGTCCAATTCTAATCCTATCCATTTACGACCGTTATCTAAAAGACGTCTGCGAGTTATTTTGACGGACTTTGAAAAGTCATCCTCCTTTATGGGCAATTCGTCCTTGATGTTTTGACGATATAATGCTGTTAAGAAAGCGCGGTCTTCCATGGAGGATGGCACGTCTTTAACTAAAATACGGGGGCGGCGACCCTTTGGTTTCTCAAGACGCAGCCCCGCCGATTTTATCGCGTCGACTGATTCCAATTTTTTTATTTGTTTGTCATTTGCAAGACGCAGAGCAACACCAGATTTAGCGGTTTTTTTAACCCCAACGATTTGGAACCCGTCGTCACTAGGATTAATTGCCTTAAAGAGCGCCTGTTTCGTCGCGGATGACGTCTGCAAATCAGCTGACCGTTCGCTCGTCGGGTAAGCTATTACGCACGGGGCAGGGGCGCGCGGCTGCACTACCGGAGCGGGTTTCGCTAAACGCAATTTTAAATTATCCGAATATGTACTAGTGGACACGTTAACGCGTTTGCATTGATCCAACTCGCGTTGCATATTAGCTATCTTGGTTTCATTACACGATGATTTTAGAGCCAGTAACGAAACAATTGAAGTTACGCGTTGTGTAATATCTAACACGGCCGACCTATTTGCAATATTCATGCGCGAGCCCTGGTCATTGACGAGTTCGTTTATCTTTGACAAATAACTCGATACTTCCAACACCATATCGCAATAGTCCGCGCGGCTCGCGTCGCTGCCGTTGTCTACAGACGAAGTATCTGCCGATTCTGATAATTGCAGACGTTTCGATTGAACGGGGGAAACAGATGTGGGCGAATTAACATCGCTAAATAAACGTTTGGCCGAACTGGGTGACCGAGGCGTGAGTCTACTTTGACCGAATGGATTTGGGCCCCGATCGGGCGGATCGTCATTTTGAACCGACATTTACTTATCAGAAATAAAATGCAAGTTATTCACAATATATATCGTAAACTAAAACGAACTAATTAACGTTAAACAAATCAGCTGACTGACCGGCCGGGCGATATTTTATTTCGCAATACCCACTTTAGAAAAATAAAAGTACTTACCGAGAAATAAATTTGAGTAAATCCACTAATAAACTATATAAAACTTTAAAAAACTTACAGATCGCTGCTGACAATACGATACCATACAACAATAAACAACTCACGAACCGATAATCGCCGTTAAAACACACAAAACACAATTAATAATGACGAGCACGTAAACACGTCACTACACTGTGCACCCGCGGGAGGGGAAGTGAGTAAAAAATATAGTAACGTGTCAGCTTTTCTGTAGTGTACTTTGTGATCAGCGGGGCAGCAGAAGACTCCACAGTGGTTCTTTTTGACATCCTTCAGCCATGTGAAGCTTCTTCTCAGCTTAAGTGAAGCTGGCAATACTTCTACAATTCCTTCAGTTTATAAGTTCTCATTGCCGAGATTAATAATACCACAAAATACTATACATTATTTTCTAGCTAATTCATTGTGTCTGCTACCTCTCCAAGCCATAAATTATTTTTAAATGGCTCAAAATTACTTCTACAATTAATTACTCACATACAAACACATTCAATCATAGAAACGTATACAGGGTGCGTCGCTTTCTCAAACAGCGCGGCGTGAAGAAAGCGTGGTCACAAATTAACAATCTGTAACATTGTGATAAGAGTAACATGAAAAATGATATTTGCCAACTTAATGCACATTAAATGTATAAGTATTTTCTTTTTTTCATTGTACAGTGAATATACTGCATCTGATGTTAATTGGTTTGGTAGGTGCAACGCAATTGAAATCATGTAAGTATTATATGACTCATTAGAAGTCGTTTCCTTTGGATATGTTGTATCTCGATATAAGGACACAGAGTAATAGAAAAATGGAAGAGGTGGGTAAGTAAATTATTTCATACCTAGGTTTTGCGGTAAATATACTTGGATACTGCGGTAAATTTAACTTGGGAAAATTTTGGTTCTAGTTGAAGTGGTGATGAGTTGGTTCTATTAGGAAAAAGGAGACTATGGGTTGAAGTGTAATTGTTTAGAGTATTTATTCTAATGTAAAATCTAACATACTTGTAATATCTTCCTTTATTCTAAGGAATGCGATTTATATGAGTTTTTTAAACCGACAATAAACACAAAGTCGTAAGCTTGACCTGAGAGTTAAACCTACAATCTCACAGTTTAAACTTAATAAATAAAAAAATATATTTTAAATCAAATAAAGAAATAAATTATTTTAACAAAAACTATGGATTTACCCCCAAAAACGATGATATTTAAAACATCACAATTTTTTTATTTGTATTGTATGTAGTTAATAAAACTACCACCCGGTCGTAGTCTTAATATAACCTGTATAAACTAATTACAACTAGAGTGAAATAAAATTACTTAGCTAGTCTCATCCATTTGCCCCCACAGGTCGGCAGTCCCACAATCTTGATAAGTCTAAATAAAACAACATACATAAAGATACAGATCACAACATAAGTTTTAACAGTAACAGCGGATGTTTAATTTGATGTTCACTCGTTTATCATTTGCATTTTTATTACGAAACACATTAAGACATTAGAGAGGATGTGAAGAGCAAAAAATCTAAGACTATATTTGTAATATCTTTATTTAACTTGATGATGCACACTTCTGAGTCGTATTCTGAGACGTGGCTGGCATTTGCAATTGATTATTCTGCCTTTAACCACAAGAAGTTGCTTAAAATAAGCCTATGTATTTCTACAATAAATTATAGACAGTTGATTAATTGTTTTACAAATTGAATATCATTGCTTTATCATAACATGACTTGCATAGTGTAAAATGTTTGTCTATTCCATTCTTTAATTATTAAATAGAGTAAGTATTACAATATAAATATATACTACGGAGTGATTTCAAAAATCTGTACCTACATGAGAACAATGAACAACACTTTGCAATACTTTTTATATTATATATTTTTAACGCGAATAGAGGTGAGTAACGTGTGAACTTATAAAATGTTTAATCCCAAAAATTCACAAACCAACAAAGACTTCCTATAACATTAGAATTTTTAAAACATTTACAAAGCGTATGTTTTGAATCGGTATTAATTAGTCGATTCCGCGAATGTCATTGGATCCTTTAAGCCGCGGCGGCACGGTCGCGTTATTAAATAAATCTAGATGCTATCTCCTAGACCTAACACTAACGAGCGGCGAAAGAATCTAGATAGTGTTCTCGATTAGTGGCAATTAAAGCTAGCTCCACGGCGCGCTTTGTGGCTCCGTGACGAGCGCTCAGTCGAAAACGCACCGCTTATCCACTCCCCTACTATGTACGTTTTATGAGGTTTTTCTCGATTGCTATCGATATGGTAAATCATTAAAAAGCAGTGTAAATGCACTGTTGTGTTCCGGTTTGGCCAGCCAGCTAATGTAGCTAGAGAAAGCCATTGCAGCCAGAATAACTACTGGATATATTGAGACTTAAAAACTTATGTCTCAGGATGGCGAGCGCGGTGGAATGCCATGCATTGATTTGTAATTCATGGTGTTGTCTGGCATTGCTAGTGTCCATGAGCGGTCGTATCGCTTCTCTGTATCAACCCATATACGTCCCACTGCAGGGCACGGGCCTCCTCTACAATCGAAAGTACGATTGAGAGTGGTTAGGCCATATAGTCCACCACGCTGGCCTAGTGCGGGTTACGACCATCAGGAAAATGGCATGTCTGTCTAGCTATTCATTGAAATTATATACAAAATATTCTGCGCCCACTAGTGGGAGGAAACACAGATAGAATCATATAGAAGGTACATCTACTGAAAGGTTAATGTTTAGGCCCTGCTTTCATAATATACTCCTTTACTCGGGGGATATGTTTATGTGATCCACAAATTATTCGGTCCTTGGAGACGATATACCCTCATATATTCTAATAGTCGCGACACGAGGAATGCTGGGTAGGGTCAGGTCCATGTATTACACTCGGGTCCTGAATTAATTTAAATAACAAATGTTACGTCACTTTTGGTATGTAATCTATTGGTTTTGATGTATTCGAGGACCGGGAAAGTTAGAACATGAAAGTTAGTAACTCGTTTCATTCGGGAAGCGGATTTGTCCGAAACTGGATGTTGGGAAATTAGGTTCGTTGTGTTGTGTTGGTGTTTTTGTTTACGGATTGGGGACAGCGGGATTAAAGCTGGTATATACTGAGGTGAATTTTTAACATAAAATAACATATCGGGCCTATTGTATACGCCTATTTTTAAGCTTGGGCATTGTTTGTGTTCTGGCAGGATTTTAGGTCATAGTCCAATTCTCGTAACACGCCCTGTTTTATTTAAAAATATTTATAGAAAACTGCTCAAATTTAAAAGTATCTGAATCTGGAAAAATATTTGTAGATTAGATAAACATTCTTAACATTAAGTTATCTCAAGTTTCTAAATAGCAGCTTAGAAACTTAAGTTTAATGGCCCATCAATCCTTGTTTTTATGTACTGGTAGGGCAAACTCCTATAACTACTGATTTCAAATGAAACGAAAGCCAAATACAACTTTGACAGCCTCTGTAGCGCAAGCGGTTAGACGCCGCCTGTGAAACGAGAGGCCGTGGGTTCGATCCTCGCACCAAAGAGAGAGAAATGTTTGTGCGGCCCACAAATATTTCTTTCGGGTCTGGGTGTTTGTGAGATCGAAGTCTCTCGTAGTTCCTGATACCCACGACACAAGACTAGATCTTAATGTGGGGTTCGGGCTATGAATGAATGTTGGGTGTTATTAATTATTTAACTAAATATCTCTCGCTGTACACTACTATCCCTAAGATATAACAATCTTTCGCCAAATGCCAAGTAATACGTCACATTTTCACGTATGAGTTTGCGCACTTTCCAGCCGAGAACCGGCGGTACAGTCTCCGATTATATCGTCGAGACAGATTGCGAGTAGCGACTCGTTAGCTAGATAACACGATTAATGCTAGTGTTTCTCTCCGTACTTGTAGCAAGGGTAGTGGAGCTATGGAATATTTATAGGGCCTTAGAGTAAGTTAGGAGAGGTAGCGATGCTTTATAGACAAAGCTGATGATGCGAACAGTTTTCAACTTTATTTGAGTTCGTAAATATAGAAAATATATGTTAAAAATTTACCATTATTACTCACACTAAGATCAAATCTTGTGCCATGTGTATCAGAATCGACAAGAGTTTTTGGTGTCACAAACACCCAAACGTGGAACAAAAACACGTGGATCACACAAATACTTGTTTTGGTTTTGTCTCGGTGCGGGGATCGAACCTGCGGCCACTAGTTTCATAGCCCGCGTATCATCAACTGCACCACGGAGGCTGATTAAATTATATTTCCCCGAGATAGGAGTAAAAAGAGCAGCTGATTGTAAATAAATTTATCATTTCTTCAAGAACAATCTAAATGTAACTCTAGACACAAACCATGATAAGTGTCGCCTGTCTGCCTTGCTGACATATTTCGCTGCGTTAATGAGAATGCTGGATGTTTATTGAAAGAAAGAAATAGTTTATACCTCTCTACTCATCCTCTTTTGAGTAGCCAGCAATGCTCATAAAATTAAATTTTTGTGAGTGTTGAAAGACGGTGGTATTCATCTACCATTAGGTTTGGTGCTTGTACGTTTGCCGGGCTTATGCAGTTAAACTAAGGATTGAAAAAGGCAGAAGTAAATGAATGTGAAAATGCTACACCTCGTAGCATACAGATTTAAGTGTGTGGCCTGTTGATACGGACCAAATGCGACTGGCATCATGTTGACTTTTCGGAGTCATGTGTGTTTCATAGTCTATCATCTCGCACTAAAACGGTGAAGGAAAACATCCTGAGGAAACCTGTATACCATAGCGAGTTGTATGAATTTCTATGGTATGTTAAGTCCGCCAATCCGAATTAGGCCAGCGTGGTGGACTATATGGCCTAGTCTCTCTTAATTGTACTTTTGATTGTAGAGGAGACCCGTACCCTGTAGTGGGACGTATATGGGCTGATATAGAATTCAGATTTAAGTTCCTCAAATATTGTATAGTATTTTGAACTCTTGCGAAACATTTAGGTGTTTTAAGCCTAAAGCCTTTGTTTAAACTACGTTAAGATTGAAAATCTCTGATTTATTAGCAGTTCTATTGTTCTGGAAATACAAAGAGTATTCCACTTGCTTGAATAAGTAAGTTTAATGAATAATATATTACGAATTCTAGACCTCCCAAAATGCCATTTTATATTAATCTATACTTTGATATTAAGATTTAAAGGTGACGAGTTTGTTTCTTTGTTAAAACAAATGATATTGGATAGTCCATTAATTGAGGCATGTTATATTTTTTATCGCCGGGAAATATATAGCGGGTGTACGTATATTATTTGTTTTATTGCATAGGTCCAGTAAACGTTCTGCCGCCCTTGAACATCCACAACGCTGCATGACTTGTTGCCAGTCCATCTGTAATGTAAATATTGATGTCAGATTTTATAGTAAAATTTTATGTCAGCCGCGACTCTTTTAATGAATAATTAATCCTGTTGGATGAGCTAAAGAAAATGGATGGCAAGAGGAATGAATTGGGCATCTGGTAATCTCACTAATCGTACGAAACAGGACAGTGAAGCTGTTTTATCTTGTAAAAACTTTTATAACAGGCGCAGTCGCGAGTGAAACAAGTAACTAATAAGCGAGATTAAAAAATATTAATTAAAAATATTAGAGTTAAATTACAATATTGATTGTAATCAATCTATGTGACCGTTATCAGGATATAATTAGGAGAATATTCGCATCTCATTAATCGTGTGCAATAAAATGAATAATTAATGAAAGATACTGTTTAATATTAATGAGATTTTATTGACACTGCAAGCTTGTTCTGTTTTAATGGTTTTGATGTTTTTATCGTCTAATATCATTTATTAACTTGATAATTATAGCTGTATATCGTGGAACCACACCTGTTAAATGTAGAACGATATTTGTTTAGAAATATGATAAAAGTCCTTGATAATTTAGGAAAAAATAACATCTTTCATTCAATGTTCTTCAACCTATGTTTTTGTATTGTATCAGCCCATATGCGTCCCACTTAAGGCTCTGGCCTAATACTCCACCACGATGGTCTAGTGCGGGTTGGCGGACTTTGTATAGTATAGAAATTCATTCATTTTATTCCTAAAGGAGGGAAGCAGTAGTGAAAAATGTAGCAAATACGAGGAAATTTTATTAGTTTCGGGCCGGTCTGCTGGTGACTAATAAAGTAGATCTCTTCTCGCATTTCTCCGCTCAAGTCCCTCACATAGACTGTTAGTATCAAGGTGATCTATTAAATACTATTACGCTGTCCGTTAGCAAATGAGCCCGAGATTCATATCCTTTAAGTTCCTACTTTGTAATTCCTATACGACTTAAATATTTACAGGTACCCTTTTGATTGAAAGCAAAATTGCTAGGTATTTAAAGTTGGTGGAAAGCTGTGGTTATTTCTTGGAATGTTGGAAGACTGTAGGATTGTTTTTGTATGAGACATTTTGTATATTGTAGAAGCGAAAATATACGTAACCTCCATAACTGAGATTTCTTTGTGAGAGATTTGTAAGTATGTGAAGGTCAACAGCTTGTAAGAACTAGTTCAGATTAGTGGAGTTAGACTTAATTACTGATTTCTTTAGGAGCTATCAGCCCAGCAGTGGGGTACATAATACGGTAAGTGAGATTAATATTTCGGGTTGATGTCTAGAAAATCTACTTGTTGTATGTATTTTATCTCTTTTTATTTAAATACAAAACTTTAAGGTTAGTATTCGAAGGCATATTAATACTTAACCTAAGTCATAAATCAATTCGTTGGATGCGGGCCACTTCACTGTAGAAAGCGTTAGGGAGGCTTATTGTCAATAGCGGACTTCCTGTAAATATAATTAAATATAATTATGAGATTTTCCTGTACATATTTGTCAGGAGCCAGGAATTTCTGGCCGATATGGCGATGGCGCCCCCTATCACATATTGAGACGGAACATACAAGGCGAAATGTGGGTCTTGGTTGCACCTCTGCCTACCCCTTCTGGGAAAGGCGTGATGAATGATCGTAGAATACTTTAAAATTAAAATTAACTTTACGTAAGTGTTTATACTAAGAAGTGATTTTCTCATCAATAATCAGGAAGTCTCCACTCATAAAATATTTTATGATTATTAAATCATTAACAAGTAATATATTGAAGTGCATTCAAAAGATGGATACGTATAACTGTGAAGCAATGTGACTGATAAATTGAATAATAAATCAACCGTTGGACTTTATGGGCTTCTCGGAGACCGTTCGGAAATCAATCTGTGTCGATTGTACGCGGAAATAGTTTTTTACAAATTTTAAATTAGCGGTGTTCCATGAAACTGACATGAAGTGGCTGCGCTGTCATGTTTTGTTCGTTGAGTGAAATTGCCGAGTCTAATTGTAATTTGTAAATTGGTCTTTTTTAAACCTATTCTTTGTTATTTTTACTACTTTTTACTGGTGGTAGGTCTCCCACAAGTGAGATGCCGCTTGGGTAGGTACCACCGCAATGTATATTTCTCCCGTAAATGCACTGTTATGTTTCGGTTTGAAGGACATTCTAGCGAGAGTAACTACTGGATATATTGAAATAAGACTATTATTTACGGATTTTATCGCGGATTTAGTTTAATTTTACATTTTTTGAATTCCCGACGTTTCGATCACTTTACAGCTTTCGTGGTCACGGGGCGGACTGAGGTATTAGTCATCCGCTCAGTGACTGTTACAATTTAACTACCCTTAATTTGGAATTATTAAATTAAAAAGTTAATTTAAATAACTAATCTGTTTTGGCGTTCCGATCCACGCAGAAGGAGCTCACTGTGTCTTGAGGTCTGGCAGTTGGTCTTTTGGGTTCCGATTTAATTAAGTGTAGAATAGGATCCCATGCTTGTGCAAGCTTCAAGCCATCTTCCCTATTGAAATTTGGATGTTTTTTAATTTCAATAGCCTCGCGAAACATCCTGGGCAGGAAACGGTGTTCTTTCGCGAGGACTTGGGGCTGGTCAAAACGAAGGTAATGCTTGGAGCCTTCTTCTATGTGCTCAGCAACTGCAGACTTCGTTGAGCGTCGATGTTTGACGTCAGCTATATGTTCTTTCACGCGGGTCCCTATGCTTCTTTTGGTTTGACCAATGTAGGAAAGGCCACAGTCGCAGTCTATTTTATATACGCCCGGTTCTTGCAGAGGTATATGGCACTTGACAGGTGGTAGAAATTGACTAATCTTCTTGGGCGGCTTGAAGTATGTTTTGATAGAAGCACGCTTCAGGATATAGCCAATCTTGTCCGTGACACCTTTTATGTATGGCAAGACAACCGGGACCCGTTCAACTGTGGCTGGTTTCACTCGGTTTCTGTGACGGCGGCGTGGAATTTGGAGCTTGTTGTCTCGCAGTACTTGCTTGACGTGTTGCAGCTCAGTCGCCAGGTGTTTCTCGTCACAGATTCCTTGTGCTCTCTGAAACAAAGATTTACCCACGGTAGCTAACTGTTTTGGATGGTGGTGAGAATCACCGTTCAAGTATTTATCTGTATGGGTCTTTTTCCTATACACTGTATGACTTAAGGACTGATCAGGATTGCGGATTACTAAAACATCTAAGAAGGCAAGAGATTTCTTATTTTCTAACTCCATAGTGAATTGAATTTTATTGTTAATGGAGTTAAGGTGGTTTAAAAATGCAGTTACTTGGTTAGATGGTAAAATTGTGAAAGTATCATCTACGTACCGCTTGTAAAATCTTGGTGAGACTGGGGCTGTACTAAGGGCTTTCTCCTCAAAGTCCTCCATGAAAATATCAGCGACTACCGGAGATACAGGTGAGCCCATAGCGACGCCATCCGTTTGTACATAGTATTGATTGTTCCACAACATATAGCCAGATGTGAGGCAATGTCAAAATAATAGTCAAAATCCGTAAATAATAGTCTTATTTCAATGTGTAACATTCGCGTAAATCTAAGAAACCATTAACTACTGGATATATTGAGACTTAACATCTTATACCTCAGGATGGCGAGCGCAGTAGAATTTCAAGCAATGCTTTTTAATTCAACGGGATGTTTGGTTTTGCTACTGTTCATGAGCGGTCGCATCGCTTATCATCAGGCGAACAGCATTCTCGTCTCGCTATATATTGCAATAAAAAAAACCTTCAATAAAACTTTTTCTGTAAATATAGGTATTTAAAAAAATGATTTTTTTTAATATATTTAAAACAATCATGGGACCAATCGGTTTTTTAGAAGGTGCGTGATGCCCGAAGGGTAATTTTATAACTTTGGCCATCCGAAACCTCATCAAAAATTATGGGACTTGTCCATGAGTAGGTGACATCAATGTTTTAATAGCCAGTAATATTACAATCAAATCAAACTACTTGGGTTATTGAATAAGTTTCTACCGACAAAGACCTTTCCAGTGTTAAACAAAGATTACTTTCGTAAATGAGAACAGTTAGCGCTAACGCATATATTTTACGAGTTAATAAGGCTAATTATCAAAGCAAACACGGGTTCAGTCGCCAGAACACACAATTAAAATAATTAACAAAATGTAAAATAGTTTCATGGAACAGTGAATTATAGAATTAAAGATGTGGTTTAAATTGTAAAGACTAGACTTTAGATAATGAATTAGACGGGCAGGATGGAAGATAAGAATGGGGAAATGGATTAGCCTTAAATAAAATATAACGATAGATAGATTACATACGACATAGCCTAGTGGATAAGTAAGTTGAAGTGGCAATGGGCGGGGCACGTAGCGCGGAGAACTGGTGGTCGATGGGACCAAAAATTTCTCAAATGGAGGCGCCAAAGCGCAGCGTAGGACGTCCACCCACGAAGTGGTCAGACGACCTGTAAAGATCGCGGGACGTCGCTGGATGCAGGCTGCCTCCAACAGTGGAAATCATTGGGAGAGGCTTAAGTTCAGCAGTGGACTTCATTTGGCTGATGGATGGATGGCTGTATGAATGATTTATTAAAATTGGTACGACAGCTTAAAATATGGTAATAATAATAAGAATAATACAGGTAATTTTGTGCACATTATTCTACAATCTAGTTGGGCTGATCAAATAAGCAAAACGCTAGCCATGACTATCCCAAAAGCACTACATCTGGCGGAGGACCGTCAAGCCTGGCGATCAGCTGTCCAAGACTCGACCAAGTGAAGGGGTCACGATCCTCAGCATTGAGGAAACGATTAGAGAGAGAGAGATTCTACAATCACTAGATATAATCCGAATCTACATAATATTCCCTATTGCATTACCCAGCTGGCTTTATGTTCATTGCATTGTGGATACAATTCCGGCCACCAAAACAACGTAATATTTAATGCATGTTGATCAGTGTGAGCGACAGCGCTGACACGCTGCGGCCCGCTGTCATGCGTCGCTTTAAAAATGTAAAGCGCAACGCAACGGGAAAATCCAGCGGTTTGCGGGCGGCGCACTAATTAAACTGCTATATAATTAGGTCACCGCTAACCGCTGCAGGGCTGTCGTGTTCAGAACAACGTATATGTGACATGTTTGCAGAGGTGAGTTGACATAATATGTGAAATTTTGAGATATTGCAGTAGCATTAACCAATTTGGAAAATCGGGCCAGTGGCGCAACCCTGAAGGTGTCAAATCCAGAGTGGTTTGTTTTACGATTAATTTACAATTTAATACTTTGATTTGTGATTGAACAGGTAATAGAACAGGTATATGAATATTGCTATTGTTTTTTTTTTATCTAAGAGGCTGTCCCACTTGCAGTGTGAACTTGAGTAGGATCAAAGTGCTACGCAATTAATTGATACACAGTGCTTAAGCACGACGAGTTTTTGCCATGCATATATTCAGTTTTAGAATTCTATTGTTAAAAATGACAACGACCAGACTTTCCATCTCCGTAAAAATCTCGAAAAGTAGGTAATGCGTTACTTTTTTTTCATCTGAAACAACCGTTTTAACTGGCAAAAGAAAAAAGAGCGTTTGCTTTGTGTGTATCGATTTGGTTTAGCTAATGACAAAGTAATTAAAAGTAAATTGACAACCCTTTAAATCAGTACGTACAAATAAAAACATCATGGTGAGTTTAAGGACTTGGTTTTGATATCTTTAAAACTCAGCTGAGTCAAAAAACGGGCTATGAAGCAAGCTATTCTCGGTATTTCCCTACGAGATTGAATTAGAAATAAGAAGATCCGTAGGAGAACAAAGATTACCGACATAGTCGATAGGAGTAGCAAGTAGCAGTTGGCCGGGTATATAGTGCGTAGAACTGATCATAGGTTCTAGAGTCGAGGCAACGTACAGGCAAGTCCTGACCCCACACTAAGATCGAGTCTTGTGTCGTGAGTATTATGAACTATGAGAGACTTTTCGGTCTCACAACACCCAGACCCGCAACAAATGCTTGTGGTTCAAACATTTATCTCGTTCTTACGATCAAACCCGCGACCTCTCGTTTCACAGCTGTCATCTAACCGTCTGCGCCACGGAGGCTGTCAAACAAAAAATAAAAATGAAAACATTATGAAGAAACCTTCATATCATAGCGATTTGTATGATTTTCTATGGTATGTTAAGTCCGCCAACCCGCACTAGGCCAGCGTGGTGGGGCTATATGGGCTTACCACTCTCAATCATACTCTTGATTGTAGATGAGGCCCATGCCCTGCCGTGGGACGTATATAATAATAATAATAATACATAAATAAATAAATACACCCAACAGTCACACTAAGGTCGAGTCTCGTGTCGTGAGTATCATGAACTATGAGAGGCTTGTGGTTCACACAAAAATTTGTCTCGTTGCTAGGATCAACCCGCGGCCTCTCATTTCACAGGCGGCATCTAACCAAATATGTCACGGAGGCTGTCATTTGGGCTGATACAGATACAGATGTGCGACAGCCCTGTGACACCGGCAAGGCATTATGCGTGCTCATGTAACAACGCACCGATACGCGCAGATTAAATAATAATACGCGATGAGTGATCCCACCACGTAGCCGTTGATTTTTGTATGTACTTCACAGTCAACCGTGAACTTATATTTTGATTGACGCGCTCTGATAGTTTGTTAACTCATTTTCTGCTGGGTTTTATCTATATCAGACTGGATTAAGTTAATTTATAAAGGTGACGGGAATATTAGTTTCTTTCAGATTTGTTTATACATAGATACATAAATACACAAGTGCGCACATTTTTCCGGAAGTACTAGGTAGAGGTGTTACCAGACCACACGCATTTTGCCTTGAATATTACGTTACACGATAATTATGATCGGGCACAAATTATGACACCAGGATGTATTTTTATGTACATTTATACAGGATGTCCAAAGAAATGGTATCAAAATTAGCAAATGTTCCATTTTCCTGCACTCCTGGTATATCAGCTTAGTGTAAATTATATGTTATACTAAAAACACATAGTGTGCTTCATCTTGTCACTACCCTAAGGTAGTTTGTAAGAGAATGCTTCAAGCATTAAGCCTGTCTTTATACTAGTCAGTATATAAAGCTAAAATAAATAGACTTGAAAAAAATAGTGACTACAAACTCTAACGTTATCCTCTATAAACTGAAAACTCATACCTTTCAAGTCACAATAGGTGCGGTGGATCAAACAGGTCGCGGGGTCAGTTCACAGCTCTGTGCGCAGAGAAACTGAACTGCCTACTTCAGTAGATTGATGGGATTTTTACCCGAGATTTGTGGTGTGCTTTCGCTGTAAGAATCTAATAAAGGCATGTGCATATTTCTCGTCGAGTGCGCGGTCCACTTTCTTGGTTGACCTTAGAAATGCGACCTTAGAAAAGAATCGCTGTACAGGTGCTGCTATTTCATTATTCCTCATTCATAGGATAGGTTTGCATGGCTTTATGGAAAATGAGCCATAAAAGCATTTGTCGATATGTAGGCCGATATACAGCGTGCTATAACTCTTTGCATATAGTTTGTCCATATTTCTGCATTAAATTTCGTTTTATTTTTGTTATATATTGCGAGACGAGCATGCCTTTTGCTTGATGTTAAGCGATACAACAGCTCATGTGCAGTTTCGATGCTTGGCATTTCACTACGTTTGTTATCCTAAGACATAAGATATTAAGTCTCAATATGTCCAGTAGTTTCTCTGGATACAATGTCTTTCAAACCACAACACAACAGTGCATATACATTGCTGTTCGGTAGGGTAAATGGGCATTGCAGTGCCTGGCGGCCATTCACATGTAAGACACCTACCACCAGTAAAACCATAAAACCTTTACTTTTAAAATAAGCGATACTTAACGAACGTAAAGCCTAATTTCAAAATTATTGTTGTGTGCACAGGTTTGTACCCGCAACCTCCTTTGCCTGCACGTTACTCAGTTGAGCTATTGCTCGATAAATTCATGCATTCATTTTATGGAGTACCTTTGATACTAAAATCTTATCTTCTGGCTTTATTACAAAACTCTGCTATGTATGTATTGCAGACAAAGATCTCATTAGTCTGATGCTTAATACCCGACTCTTCCCATCCTTTTTCCTTCCCCCCTCCCAATTTGATGGGCCGCCGGCAAATCCATGATCCAAACGCTGTAGATGTTCATGGCCGGCAGTGATCACCTACCATCAGGTGACCTGTTTGCTCGTTTACGGGACCTATGCAATAATTCAAAAATATCTTTGTTGTACTATGGGCGTTTATTTTTTAGATATTAGTTATTGTTTTATTCTTTTTTGTACACCAAATAAATCCTAAATATTCTGATATCAAATCCTACACTTTGTACGATAGTATTCAAGGGTTAGAGATAAATACATCAGTTTGGTGTGGATGTTTGGCTTGTCTCCAGTCGCATGTAAATTCTGTGGGTTATGTGCGCAATAAATATTTGTGGCCAGTTGTTTGTGTTCATAGATCTACTCGTAAATCGCATACGAAGACTGTGCTTTGTTACGTACCGAATTCTAGGTACATTCCTGTATGGTAGCGTGAAGAAGTTTCAACAGGGCGTTAAAATATAGTCAGTCAAAGTTGTCAAATAACATATCTATAGTCTATGTGAACGACGTTATACATCAGGTTCGTTTATGTGTTTCTTTAAATACACCCAACAGTCACTTACAGTCCTGATCTTACACTAAGATCGAGCCTTGTGTCGTGGGTATCAAAAACTACGAGAGACATTTCCGATTCAAAAATATCACCGGAATTGACACCTGTGGATCACAGAACTCGCGGCCTCTCGTTTTAGTCTGCGCCTAACCAACCGCGCTCGGAGGCTGCCAGTTTGCTTTAATTAGTTTACCGAGACTGGTTAAATTAAAGCTAGTTTTGCAGCTTCAATCTCGATTAAATGAAGTTTTCACTTGCAGTTTCGATAAACCAGACTTCTTGTATATTTTATCTGGAATTAAATTAAAAATGTCTACTCCATATCGATTACTGGTGGAAGGTCTATAATACGTGAGATATCACCTAGGTAGATACCACAGCAATGTTTATTTCTCCTACCAAACAGTGCAAATGCACCGTTGTATTCCGGTTTGAAGGACATTGTAGCCAGAGAAACTACTGGACACATTGAGACTTAACATCTTATGTCACATAATGGCAAGCGCAGTGGAATGCCGAGCATTGCTTTTAATTCATCGTGTTGTTTGCTTCTGTCCAGGAGCGGTCGCTTACCATCAGTTGAATGTCATGGTCGTCTCGCCATTACCGCATTAAAAAAATACTAACTTCAAAAAGCATCAAAATAAATCTCAAAGAAACTTGTAAACAATATAACGTTACATAACACTATTGCATTGGCGACAGTCCTCAAAAGGCATTACCCATATAACCTACTTAATAAAAACCGTGCGAAGCTCATGTAAACGCATCAAGACGCCGTAAAGGGCGAACGATCGGGTCGGTATAAAACGGTGCAGATTTACTGCATCCAACGCGGTGTCCAATTACATTTTTTATATCTGCCGCAATAAACGCACGATTTTGTACGTTCACACCGTCTGGCCTCCTGGTGTAGGGACAGGCAGTGTTTTCTCATTCGGAATATTTTTTGCTGGTGATTCTGTAATATTGAATAAGCTATGAGTATCGATTTTATTATATCTAAACAATGAATATGTATATAATCTATATATGTATATATATAATCGTCACGCCTATATCCCATAAGGGTAGGCATTATAGATTGACACTGCTCAATCCTGACATATTACTTATATGTATAATAGTTTAAAAATTAAACAAAACATTTTAGTAAAAGACCCAACTAAACCAGTAAAAATAATAGATACTGAGTTTAAGATTAGAAAATGGAGTGTAATAGATTCATTTTATAGTTAAAAAGTTAGGTTGCTCGAGGGGAATAAATGGCGAGACTTCGATAGCAATTGGATAGTACTTGGCATTCCACTGTTTGTTGTGTTAAGTCTCAATAGCTCGTAGTTACTTTGCGTTTACACTGTTGTTTGGCGCGAGAAATAGACAGTGCAGTGGTACCTACCTATTCGGCCTCTCACATTAGATGTATCACAAAAATACTTTAGCTGTTAGAAGATTTCAACTATTTGGAGCGGCCAATATATAATCCACCAATCCGGCTACTTTTATTAGGTCGTCCTTCCAACGTATAGAAAATTTCAAAATTCGATTTCGTTTACCGGCAGGTGAACCGATTCCGAGGCACAGGTCCCTCTCTACTCGTGAGCTCGGGTCAAGTTATAAAATGAAACTTTATTATTAAAAAATGTCTATAAAAATATTTTTTGTATCGAAAATGCAGTATTCTCGGAAGCAAAATATAGCCCTTTACGTACCTTTAAACATTAAAATTTGTGATAAGAATTTATTGCGTATATGCAAAGTGGTTGCAGATATTCAGATGATATGTAGTTTTGGTAATTTTTTTGGTTCAGGTAAAAAATACGTAGTCTGTTTTTCACACAGCGATTTTCTGTTTTAAATTCCGACGCAAAATTGGTGTTATTCGTTTAAACCCTTTGTGTGTGGAAATTGTAGCTTCGAAATACCACAATGCTTATATTTTTTTATTGGAAGACATATATGGGTTCTACCTGCATATTATGTAGTATATAAAAATATAGTTAGACGTTTGAGGCATTGTGGCACTGTATTATTGCTGTCTTTGAGTGACTTTTTTGAAGACATGAGGAGAAAAGTGATATTGGGCGTCCGGTAATCACATTTAGAGAATAAGCCATCTGATTTTGAAAGAAGTTACACCACACCTTTGGTCTGGCTCATTCCGTCATAAGTTTAAAGTAACAACAGTTTTTGCAAACTATTTGTAAGTTAATTTTCTGATGAATTTATGTATAAATACTTTCCGGATTGTTTAAAAAAATATGTAGAATAATTCGTTGAAGTCCTTAGACACATAATGTTTTCTTAGATTTACGCGAAAGTTACACATTGAAATAAAACTATTATTTATGGATTTTATCACAAATTTGGTTTAATGAAAACCAACAAACTTTTTAAATGAAATTTATATTTGTTAAATAAGGGCAGTTAAACTGTAATCTTAGCAGGCCGGCATAATTGTGTCTATTGACATGGGACTGCCGTCCGATGCCAGTAGACACTCTGCCTGGGCGGCATTTGTGCTCACCATCAGGCGCAATGCGGCCACTATGCCGGGCCAGAATAAAAATAAAATCGTCATTGAGCGGATGCCTAATACCTCAATCCACCCCGTGACCACGAAATATGTAGTAATAAGTAAGTAATCGAGACGTTGGGAAGTTAAAAAATCTAAAAACTAACCAAACCCGCGATAAAATCCGTAAATAATAGTTTTATTTCAACACTTACACACATCTGCACATTAGCTAATGTATTACTTCTGAAATCATTTCGAGTACTCCGTTTCATTTATCATCTCAAAATGGTATCATATTTTAGGCTGAATTATGGCCTGTCGTGTTCATTTTGACACACGGTGGAAGTTGGCTTCCCGCCAGAATTTCATTCGCGAGTCACATCCGACTGCAAACCATCCGTTTTAATATTAGACATTTCAATAATTTCAGGAACTTGTAAAGTGATATGTGAAATGAGAATTTTGTCGTAGGTGAATTTCACTTTATATTATTAAAGGTTCAACACTTGGTACAATTACAATAGGTAAGTTAATTCACTTATTTTATCAGCTATGGAAATCCTTGGGGATTACCTCCCCAAGGAAACTGAAACTACCACCCGGCTTCGTTTTCGGTAGCAGTCTTGAGATACCCGGTATAGTCCACTGCACTGGCCTAGTGCGGGTTGGCAGACTTACATACCATAGAAATTCTTATAAATCGCTATGGTATGCAGATTTCCTCACGACGTTTTCCTTCACCGTTTTAGTGCGTGGTGATTACCAATACACACATGACTCCGAAAAGTCAGAGGTGTGCCCTGGGATTCAAACCCGCGACCACCGTGAATATGTGGGCAGCCGCATCTAGTCCGTTTACCAACAGGCCACCACGCAGTTTAATATTGTTTAATTGTAATTAAAGTATGGAAATTAAGGAGCGCCATACCAACCACCACAGCAACCCATAACAGCCACAATCGTGAAAATGAATAATTTATAACACAAATTGTTTTTATTATGCAATTAAAAAACTTTCTCCCATTACCATTCATATAAATTGTTATTAAAACCATTGTTTTATTGCATAACAAGAATAAACGACTGGTTACGTGCATGGTTATGGAAGAATTACCATACAATTGTTATTGCTAAATAAATAAACACCTGATAGTCGCACACACAGTTCTTCTCTTATTATTTTTACTGGTGGTAGGTCTCTCATATGTGAGAGGCCGCCTGGGTACCACCGCAATGTCTATTTCTCCCGCCAAACAGCAGTTTAAATGTACTGTTGTGTTTCGGATTGAAGGAAACTGTAGCCAGTGTAACTACTCGACATATTGAGACGATACATCTTATGTCTTAGGTTGGCGAGCGCAGTGGAATGCCAAACATTGCTTTGTTATTCAAGGTGTTGTTGGTTTTACTACTGTTCATGAGCGGTTGTATCGCTTACCACCAGGTGAACGGCATGCTCGTCTCGCCATTCACAGCAATAAAAAAAAAATGGTGCAATGGTGAAGAGGTAAAAAACACACAGACTTTTGTATTTATAATATTATAGTAGAATACAAAGTGGCGACAGTGTGTCTGCGCCGGCAGATAGATGTTTCAGCGATACGGAGCGCTGGTGTGACACCGCGCTCTCCGCTCGTCCACCCACTTTCACTCGTCAATGATTTCATTCACAGATTTATGATTTGTGCCTTCGAAAGTGTTTGGACGAAATATTGAGGCATTGAATTAGCTTTGATGTATTTGACTTGTCAGTGACTTAGATTGTTAAAAAAATGCTCATTAAAAGTTTGATATTCAATTTAATGTTTTGGTCTTTATTGTACACTACCATAGACACAACAACATACAGAAATATTAGAAAATCTATCAGATGTATCAGATTTCTATCAGACAACCATGGCTTGAACAGAAGGGAAGGAAATAGCATAGCATAAAAAAAAGTATTTGTTTCCGTGCAAGGTGGCCGGTGGTCTTTAGTTTCACAGTTGACTTCTTACCAATTGCGCCACGGAAGCTGGAAACTGTCCCGCCCTCACACCCACCACTGCAACTCCTGTAAGCCAGGATCAACATTGGCACGCAATGTAACACACCGAGCATTGAAAGCCACGGAAGCTGTCAAAATTGATGATATTATATGTGTATATGTATATAGAGGAAAAAATATCAAAGAGATAAAAAGTTTTTCAGTAGAGACGATTTAAAAAACTTACCATCATCATACAGTCATAAAAGGAAACATAAAAATGAATATAAATTATTACAAAATGGAACATAACGTTATAACCGCGAGCCGTTACAACTGTTATTACACTGACAACTGTAAGAATATTGATTACTAGCTGTAGGGCCCGGCTTCGCCCGGGTGCAGATAGTTTTTGAGTCCAATCCACATCAAGAACATATTATTTCGCGTGTCTACTAACTATATTTCCCGCGTGCCGTCGACTATATTTCCCTTCCGTAGGAGAGGACATCCCGTGCCAACAATTTGAATTTGAAAGAGTAGAAAATATGTATATTTGGTTTCCTGACTCATCCCACGGGAACACTACATTTTTCGGGATAAAAAGTAGCCTATGTGTTAATCCAGGGTGTCAGCTATCACTATACCAAATTTCATCAAAATCTGTTGAGCCGTTTTTTCATGAAAGAGTAACAAACATCCATACATACATACAAACTTTCACCTTTATAATATTAGTAAGGATTTCCTGCGATTAATTATATCGATGTTCATGTTCGGATGATTTTTAATACTTGCATAATTATTCGTGTTTCGAGTTTGCATTTTGATATTACATTTCTCTCTGAGCTTGTCGCTTACATCATACAAAACGGTACATAATATGATTCCTTTTGTCTTATGGATATTTGTAGATTTGAGTCATCACTATCCTAGGACCCTATGTCATATTGACTAAAGTAATAAATCTATTAACAACTCAGTCATCAAAATTGGATGAGTAACAATAAATCTAAATAGAAAAATTAATAGATCCATAGAAAACAGAAGGCTTTTTTTATTTTCACATTTTCGCAGTCGAATAGGAAAGCACTTTCAACACGTAAGAGAAACCACACACAACAAAAGAAATATTTTTTTAAATTCTTAGAAAAAATATATTAAATAAAAATATTTCAGTACACCATACTTGTGACCATTCTGGACCCATTTTTTGCTCGTTGATAAATCGGTAAAAGGCGTAGCAACCATTAATAACCACACAATTACATGCAAAAACTAATCCAAAGATCTAAGTTAAAGTTCGTTTACATCGACTAGTTGTGGCACACGGTTCCGCCCACACACAGTTAGTCATAGTCTTATCGAACGATCTAAGATTGCTTATACGTCCCTTGTGACTCAAATAACATTTGTGCAGAGTTGTTCTACTGACTTGTATATTAACTGTGTGTTGTGCTTTGAAAGCGTGGTGGTTATTAGCTACTGACTCGATTTGACGACATTTTGGTCGTTGTTTTTATTGCAAGTATGGCGAGACGCATGCCATTCGCCTGATGATAAGCGATACGACCGCTCATGTACCCCAACACCAAACAAAATCATTAATTATAAATAAATGCTTGGCAATCCACTGTGCTCGCCATACTGAGACATAAGATGTTAAGTCCCATTATGACCAGTAACTACTCTGGCTGCAATATCCCTCAAATTACAACACAACATGGTAATCCTAGAGGATATCTCTAAATCTAATGAATTGACATTCATACACTTTAATTTTTAAAGAATATATCGCGACCTTACATATTATAGAGGATTTTTCAAAAAAGTATACTATGATATGTCACGTCCAGCAACCTGAGATACGCCACTAAATGCCTCATTATAGAATAGCTCTCTCATAAGTATTTATTATATTTATTTTTGTAATTTTTTGTACAACAAATAAATCTTAAAATAAATTAATATGTAACATGAGAGTACAAATGGCAGTTGCATCGCTCAAGGCGATCTTACCGACTACCATGGGATGGACATAAGCGAAGGAAAACAAAGATAGGGCAATCCAAAGTTTACAGAAGTAGGCGCGTTGTATTGGCTTATATATTTTAATGTATTCCAATTATGATATTATATAAAACTCACAATTTCTCATACTAAATAATTTCATTAATGTACATTAATGAATATATAAATTATAAAATTACATTTTTTTATAGCAAGAATGGTGAGGCAAGCAAGCCGTTCGCCTGATGGTAAGCGACACGAACGCTCATAAACAGTAGCAACATTCCACTGCGCTCGCCATCCTGAGACATAAGATGTTAAGTCTCAATATGTCCAGTAGTTACTCTGGCTACAAGGTCCTTCAATCCGAAACACAAAAATGCATTTACACTGCTGTTTGACGGGAGAAATAGACATTGCGGTGGTACCTACCCAGATGGCCTCTCACCTATGAGAGATCTTCCACCAGTAAAAATAGATATTATATAAAACACGCAATTTTTTATACTAAATGTATATTAATGAATAAATTAATATAAAGTTCAAAGCTACGGTCACACGGCATATAAATGCATGCGTTAATGCATGAGCACTGAGCGTAAAAGTTCTGATTATTATGCTTCCTGTACACGCTTTAGATGCGGACGATTACGATGTAATAATTTAATTAGCTTGCCTTTGCTTGTATTCCGAGTTAATGTTGATCGTAGTTAAATATAAACTAATGTATTCAAATAAAACTATAATTAAAGCCTGTGACCATGAAAGCTTTAGAGTAATGGCAACGACGGGAAGTTAAAAAATGTAAAAATTAAAACAAATCCACGATAAAATCCGTAAATTTTAGTTTTATTTCAATGTGTAACATTCGCGTAAATTTTAGAAATTAGAATGAATTTAAAGTTAAAATATACATACATACATACATATAGGGGTAAGCGGCGGTGTTATCATGATAACCACGTTTCGCTTTGTATGTTTCGTCCCACGGTGTAATAGGGGACGAGCCTATCGCCATATCGGGTACAAATTCCTGCACCTAGCTGATAATGTATAGAATAATCCAATATCACTAGGGTCAACCCGGGATTCGAATCCGAGACCTTAGCTTTGTAATCGTACAGTAGTACAACTGCGTCACCGAGGCACTAAAATTATTTATCAGAATAATATATTGCGTATTTAGTAAGTGTATACCCGATTCAGAGGAAGCCGGTGAAATTATGACGACTGAAAAAAAATATCTTCTTGGTAGATATTCTATTTAGACTGCACTGCACATACTCAAATGCATGATAACGTAAAAAAAATGAATCGATTTTACCGATCGTGTAACGTATATTCGAATTTCCATTATGTATGCGCATGCGCACGTTGATGTCTTTTGAAGGAAAAATGTTTCGCGCTGATAGTGATATTGGTCTCAATTGTGAGTTGAGAATTTTTAGCAATTTAAATTGGCTTTAGAGTTTCAAAAATGTATAATATATTTATCTAGGTTATATTTATGAATATTCCTATATTTTTGGTAAACCGTTTAAATTAGTATAATAAATGGAATACCTAAGATGTCAGTTTCATCTAATGTTGATAAAATTCAAAATAAGAAAAACCACTACTGTTACATTTATTTCAGTACGTATAATATTACCAGAATTTAACTTGTCATTATTTCAGTATCCTAAAAAATGAAATAAAGCAAAAATAATCTGTATTTCGTATACTTAATTTCATCTTTGTATGTTTAATTTCATCGGTGAAATGCAGTTTTTTTTAATAATGGCATAGTGACCGCACTGCACCTGATGATAAGTAAAAATACCGTCTAGACAGAATAACGAATGGTCCAGTTCATCAGACAGTGGTTCAGGCCGCTTGAAAAATTATGTCGGCCTGCAAAGATGATTTTTCAAAATTGCTTGCTATTCTACTCTACTATAAAAAAAAAACTAAACCAAGATATATCAAGATATATATAGTCATAATTTGGAAATCCCAATAAAAAATCCACCATCAAAAAAGTTCGCAAATGACAAACATGCACAAGCGTATTTTTTGCAAAATCAAACAGTGGCGAGACGCGACGCATCGTTCTAATCCAACGCGACCGCAGAGTGTGGCCGTAAATAATTTTATGTGCATCACCACGCGGGCTTAATGGCTCGGCTGTGCACCTTGTTTTTGCGCATTTATTATGGTTATATAAAAAAAAAAAAACTTTTTGTGTCATCACATGTTTTACAAAAAAATGTTTATAAGCAAATATTATTCTATTGAATAAGAAGACTATAACATTTTTTTTGTGTTGTCCATATATACATGTAGCTAAAGATTGGAAATATAAAAGAGAGATAGGGCTGTATTTGTTATTTTTCTGCCTAGGTTAAAGCCAAACGTTGAGGCAATTATGAAAATTTTTAATAAACATGTCAATGTATCGATATCTACACATATCCTAAACACTCATATTATGCTTCAAATATACCATAAGTGTGCATGTTTGATGTACATACTGGGTAGTGCGTATTATAGCACTAAGTAAATTCCTATAAAAATCTTAATTAATGTCCAAGCATAAAAATCTAGATTACTAAAACCTTTCTCGATTTCCCTTCAAAGAAGGTGTTGAGAGAAAAAAGCCGACTCCGTTTGTTACACTGGAATAAATTAAATGGAAAGTGAGCTAGCCAATTACCATGTAGTTGATACATATGATCGGCGACTATACCCATTCGCGTTATAAATAAGAAAGTCTGTCGCGGTGCGTTTCATTCCCGCACAATTTATTTAATTGACGCGGAATTATTAAATGTGCGTAGATAGTGAAATTAACTACGAAGACGCTTAATTATAAATCTGTATAGCAATATTTGAGATTAATTAGAAGTGATGTTGCAGTCAAAGCGCAGTTAAGGTGATTAGCGCAAGTTTTCCGTTTACCGTCTCGTCCCTCGTAAAATTGCAACAATTTAACTTATGCGATTTCGTTTCGCGTATGAACGTGAGCGGATCATTTCTCCCGCGCGGGCCGCAGCTGTGTTGCGCGGGCGCTCGCACTCGCCGCCGGCACTCAGTTCCTCTGGCGCGACTGTACTGAACGCACGCCCGCGCCTCGAGCCCATCGCGATCTCGCGCTGTGACTCCCGCACCAACTGTGACAGTGATATGGTTCTGTGTTCTGTTTGGATACCTTGACCGTTGGAACGATCGTAAGTCTATTAAAAAACAAACCTACTTGATCGCAACACCGTGTTTACGTAGTGCAAAACAATCGAGCACGGCACGCCGACACGCGAATACACACAAACCTAATTCCTCGATTAATTCGCTCTCTGTAATGCGTGAGCGTATTTAAATTATTTAGAAAACCGTATCGTCACATGAGCAAAAAAAATGCACGAAATCGCCGAAGCGGCTCGACAATGCGACGCACCGCGCGCGCGTCTGTGAAATGTGTGAAATTTAAGGTTGACCTACATACGAAGTGATCGCTGAGGATACCTCAATGTATCCATTACTGATATATTTTTTTAGTCTAGAGAAGGGTTAATCCTTACGTCACTTAATCAATGCATCAATGAATAATTTCAAGAGGTGACAGATACCCTACAACCGGAGACTAAAATTCTTAATTCAAAATCGTCAGCACCTATCCCGTTCCATAGATCGATCCATCAAGCCAAATTCGTCAGCAGTAAAGGCTGATTACGGGACTTGTATAGGTCAACACCATTCCCCTGATTGTAACATTTGCAAATATAACCGGCAGTTACATTAAAACTTACGACAGATCTGCAGTTATATCATTTATGGTTACCGTTAAGAAAGTTGCATCGTTATAAAATTGATATTAGCGGAAACTTAATAAACACCGCCTCTGTCGGATGATGGATGCTTATAAACAATATCGAAGCTTATCTTTGATACTGATAGTAAATCTAATACCGGTAGCAATGATAAGAATTTCAAACCTAGTTCTTGTATATTGTTAGGAGGGAATTTCCACGCATGATGAAGAAAACATCGTGAGGAAATGTCTTTTATTGATCCGGCTTGGAAAGTTTATTAATAAGTAAATAGTTATGTTTTTGCTGGGTGAAAAGATCCCTGAAAATTCACCAATGTGGCGAATATTCTGCTTGGTTTTTGATCTTCCGTTTCTCCTCTCTTCAACAGTCAGACGAACAATTTTACAAGAATGTTCTTCCATTTACAACACCAGATAGTGTAGTTCAATCCCAATAAGTGCGTGGTGGCCTGTTGGTGAATGGACCAGATGTGGCTGACAACATGTTCACGGTGGTTCACATCCCAGGGCACACGTCTGACTTTTCGGAGTCATCGGGAGGAAACCCTTATACTATACCGATTTGTATAAATTTCTATGGTATGTTAAAGGGCATGAGCCTCCTTTGCAATCGAGAGTACGATTGAAAAGGGTTAAGTCGTATAGTACACCACGGTGGCTTCCAAATTGCTATGGTAAGCAGGTTTCTTCATGATGTTTTCCTTAACAGTTACAGTTTGTGGTGATTGACCTATTAAAGTAGATGCTAATGTCCCATCGTAAAATACATCTTTACGTCGTCTGATCTCATGTTGAATCAAAGACACCGAATTAAATCTATCTTATCTACGTCTTTCTAAGACAGGCAGCTTGATACTATTCTGTAACGATGGGGCTAAAGTCTAGAATTATCATTCTCCTGATGTAATAAAAAACCTAATACATAGATTAAATGAACAACAATTTGGTTTTTATGTATAGTAATAATATACCCCACAATAAAATTGTCTTAAAAGTTATAAATGTGAAATGTGGTAATTAATATCACAGTATTGTCGCGAATTCAATAAGTGTCACAGTGATTTATTACTTGATCGTGTTCAGAAATTATGCATTTAAATTATTATGCTGTTTAAATTAATTTCATATATAAATTGTCTGTTACCGTCAACATATTAAATGTACATTAATTATGATTATTAAGCGTAAAATTATATAAAGACAGTATACATATGTTAAAGTCTCAACTTTAAAATAAAACTAAATATAAAACATGAAGCCTATATTTTAGAATAAATTAGTTTCAATGTTTAAAACTAAGAATTAAACTAAGAAATTTATAAGAAATTTTGAATATTCTGTTTAACAGATATGCAAACTCATTCTAAAACTTATCATATAATTCAATCAACACCCATAAAAAATGATACTCTTTCGTATAAAAATAACGTATATACAAGTCCAATATTCTTCTAAAACGTGTGCACAAGAGCTGTCAATGATTTGGTATTAAAATCGAACGATTTCCATACATTTTCACCGGAGAATCGTTCTCGATATGCACCGGAGAGATGCAAATGTTGTTACAGCAATCTTGCCGTCTTCGCTACATATTGGAATTTCATCAATACAATTTTTCGTGAAATATATGTTGTAATAACTTCGCATTTTTTTGAATATGCTTTTGTTTTTATATATGGATGGAAGAGTCGATAGGGGTCGACCTCACCGAACCTACACCATCCAAATCGGTGATATTCTCAACAAGGGTCAGGTCAAAAGTACTCTGAGCCATAAGAATACATTAAGAGGTTGATGAAAGTGGATGGAGCGAAAGTCAGGATCGAGCAAAGTGGCGGCCTAACCCTATGGGATACAGGCGTGGCGATTAAGAATGTATGTATGTTATAATATAAAAATAACTAAGAACACCTATAACAGTATTTTGTTAATATGGTTCAGTATATTTGCTGATAAACTTTCATTTATCTTTTAATTTTAAATATCATACTTTGGGGTCTATAATTTTTTTATGAATAAAGTTTGGTAAAATGTGTATGCTTATTTCATAGCAAAACTTAGGACGAAATTCGGAAAATAAAATTACCGTTTAATTACCACATTGGAATCATTAACATTGCCGTATAAAGAGTCGCCAATCGACAATCAATCACAATCAATTCGACAGACTCTGTGGCGCAGTAGGTTAGACGCCGGCTATGAAACAAGATGCCGCGGGTTCGAACTCCGCACCGAGAGAAATGTTACTTTCGGGGTTGGGTGTTTGTGACACCGAAAAATCTCTCGTAGTTCCTGATACCTACTACACGAGACTTAATTGATCTATCTTAATGTGGGGTCAGGACTATGTATGTGACTGTTAGGTCTATTTATTATTATTAAATGACATTCAAACATAGTTGTTTTTTAGATATTTTTACCATCACATAATATGTCATAATGGTATGCTATTACATATACATGTCGGAAGGAGCAGATAGACATACCCTGATGTCCATACTTCGTCAACTCAGTTCCGTAACACGATAAGGGAGGAGTAGCGCCGAGCTAGTTGCGCTGATGGAATACATCTAAAAACTCGTAAAGTAAGGCCTGGGAAATCAATATAAAAGCCCATGCCATACATTCGTAATTCTACTTCAATAAAATATAAGTTGTTGTCATAAATAGTCCCATTTTAAAAAAGGTAGAAAAAATTAGGGATCGGAATGGGCGATACTTTTGCTTTCTATGTACTACATTCCACTTTTGATTGTTTTATATAAATGGGCACATGTCTATATCTCCAAAGAGATAATTAATGATGACTCCTGTAACGTCCATGATGATTTTTATATTTGAAAAACAATGTGAGTACATTTTGTACTCACATTGTATATACAGTCACCGCGGAGACATTTGAATCTAATTCATCAATTGACAGCCTGTTTAAAACCGAATATACAGGTTAAACCCGAAACAAAAAACATTTGCATTGGTTACCGTAGGTTTTTCATCATCGTGCACGATATTCGTATACGATATCCGTCAAAATCCGAGGGAATACGCGTATATCTATAAACTATCTTACTTAACATGTATATTACATATACATACATAAACATCACGCCTTTTTCCCAGAGGGGGTAGGCAAAAGTGCTCAAATAGCATCCATGATTCGCCTTATGTGTTTCGTCCCACGATATGATAGAGGGCGAGTATATCGCCATATCCGGCACAAATTCAAGACCGGGCTGAAAATTAATAGAAAAATCTCATATCACTATGCCCAAAGCGAAACCAACCCAAGACCTCAGCGTTGTATGTACCGCAGTACAACTACGCCACCAAGGTAGTATCTATCTAAACAAATCTAATTTACATAATGATTTAATCAATTATTTTATAAATATAGAATAAGTACCATGTATAGATATGTCATAAGAGCTATTTAATTGTCTACATGGTCAATAAACCAATTTCATTTCATAATGGTTTCTTAGATTTACGCGACTGTTGCACATTGAAATAAAACTATTATTTACAAGCTGTAAAGGAATCGAAACGTCGGGAACTCAAAAAATGTAAAAATCAAACCAAATCCGCGATTAAATCCGTAAATAATAGTTATATTTCAATTTCATTTCATCTTATGTATGTAAAAATGTTGTACAACGGCACATAATCAGATGACTGTGAGTGTGTCAGTAGCCCGTGTAGTGAGAGTTTGAGCATTGTACGAAGCGCTCAGCACTAATATTAATATCCATTGTTCTATTACGAGCTGTGGGATAAATTAGCATTTTTATTTATTGAATGTTGTGAGGTTTGTGTTATGAAAAATATTAATCATTGGATTTTATCGCGGATTTGATTTATTTTTTCATTTTTTAACTTTCCGACCTTTCAATGGTTTTCAGCTTTTGTAGTAAAGGGGCGGAGAATATTATTCGGGTGAGATTTGTTACTTAAACTTAGATTAATTTAATGTCATTTAGGGTGGTGTTAACTGGTACGTTTTTCAATTTACGGCCGATGCCAATAATCAATCGAAAAAATTAGATTGAAGTCAATCTGTTTTGTTGTCAATTGTTTTCTACTTTTCGATTGGTCTCCTGTCATGTTGCCATAGTTTATTCACTACTGAGATTGATTATTGGCAATATAGTATCAGAAAAACGATTGAGCTGTCAATCTAAAACGGCAAATTTTGGATTGGGTTTGTTTATTGGCAGCGGCTGTTAGACAATTCTCAATGTGCCTTAGTAAAATTATGAACTTAACGTAATTATGTGACTGGAACTGAGTTACAAATGAAATATTTTTGAAACATACATAAGTGAAATAATATAGAGTAATATGTGAATCTTATTTATTTATTTTAACACTTTACTGTACATTAGATATATAAAAATAGATAGAGTTACATAAAAAAAAGATAAAACAACAAGTGGCGGTCTTATTGCTTAAAAAAATTGTGAGAGACTATACGAGAACGAAAGTTGGGGCAGGTTTATTGTACGAATAATTAAAACATTGTTTTTATATCTACATATCTTACTTATTTTTATATTATTTTAGGCATTTAAAATGCATTTTAAAAATGTATATTCACTTGCAACTTTCCTATTTTGAAAGAGTCATACGAATAAATAATAATCAAGGAAATAACTTGAAAATTCTCACTAGTTTCAATAGTTTTGCGGCCAACATAACATGGCAACAGGCTGTTCCTAAAACGCAAGTTGCAGAAGCGAGTCTCGTTCGCTTCGTGTTTTCACCGAGTATCGAGATGACTGCAAGTCGCTGGCCAGCCGTATATAATGTTTCATTACTTATTAATTGAATATTTTGATACTGGTTATTAAATAAACTTGTGGCTTAATTGGTTGAACATATTTTTCAATATACGATTAATGTGACAGCGTCAACGGCGTAGTTGTATGATTGCTATGATTGCAAAGCTGACATCTCGGGTTTGAGTCCCGGGTCGGGCAAAGTGATATTGGATTTTTCTATTCATTATCAGTTCGGAGTAAGAATTTATCACATCACATCGTGGAACAAAATAGACAAGACGAAAGTGGAGAATTTCTGTCTACAACTTTTGGGAAAAATGCGTGAGTTTATGTGAGGTTATTTGATAAACTTGTAGCTTCATTGGTAGAACTTTTTTATTCACGATATTATTGCCTGTTATTGTATTAACCTTATAGTTAAGTCATTGATCGAGCTAAAATAAAATCCAACACCAACATTCGAACAATAAACAAAATAATAAATATTTTCCATTTTCTCCATTACCTTAATTGTAACTTATTAATAACGTTAAGTAATAAATTGAATCATGCACTTAACCTTTACGCTGGAGGTATTTTATAAATGTCAAGCCGACAGCTCAAAGGCAAATCAAATGCACAGAAAAACGATAAAAAAGTATTAGTGTTATCAATATAATGACAATGAGTAATGCTTCTGATAACTCGATGGACGAAAGTGGGAATACTTATTTTAAATACTTTAGAAGTCGGCGAGATAAGAATTGTAATTATTGGAAATGAAATGAAGCTAAAGGTTTTATGCTTAAAAGAATTAATAAGTATATTTAATTAAGAAGTAGTTAAATAAATATATTAAAGATAATTATTGAATTGTTTTAAATATGGACTCCACACGTGAGCTACATTGGAGGTAAATTTTGCAGTTGTCTTTCACAACTTTGAAGTTTGACTAACAATAAAAACAATTAATAAAACATTTATACAATTATTTCAGTAAAATATTTAGCCAATAATTCTGCATAAAAAGTGTCATGAAATAATTTTACTGGCTAATTACTATGTCCAATTGATAAATAATTAATAACTTAAAATCTCTTTAAAAATCGAAGAGAAGTGTCACATTATTGTGTTGTCATGTAATATGTTCTACAACACATCGTGTTTAATTAGCCGAGGTCTTTCACTTCTGTTCGGGGTCGCAGGTCGCCTTCGTCCATTCTTTGGCTTTAATTTTTTCGCTTCGCTAGCTTAATGACCATCAGATTCGAAGAATCTTATTAAACGTATGACGAACTTAAAATATTCTCTTGAGTATTCAAATAGCAATCGTCTGCGAATTTTATATATTCTGTCTGTGAAATCAGGTAGTTAGTTAGTAAGTATTTTAATTTCTAAGGTAAGGTTTTTCCTAGATGAGAAAATCTATATAAGTAAAAGAAAAGAAGAAATATGTTATATTTTTTTAAATTATCATGAAAAACATCTAGTTGTATTAAGGCACACTTAATGCTTAAGGCATTCTCTAACTAATATATATGCACACAATATATATCTATTTAAATACATACTTTATCGTTTTGAAATAGTCATTTTTATAGCACAAAGTGCCTTACGATGTTCTTGCAGGATGTTGTAAATATTAATTCACAGTTCAAGTATACCTATTCCAAAAATCAAAAATTGATTATTTAAAATAGAATATTGTCAAAACAACTTAAATTACCAAATAAATAATATGTACCGGTTCAAAATTAATGTTACGATGAATTTTTACTTTAGACGGATAAATAAATTTACAGTTACAGCTTTGATGTAACTGTAAATTTATTTATCCGTCTAAAGTAAAAATTCATCTTGTTTTTTATCAGTACGTTTATGTCAATTTTAATGGAGGGAAAAGCGAGTAATGGACGCTGCTCCAGATTATTAATAACCAATAAAATGTCACAGCTGCTAATAAAGTTGACTTCGGCGTTAATCAAAATGCAAAGTTTATTATGAACAGCTCTTGTCGCTTGTAGGTTTATGAGGGTTCCTATATTAATCCTTGGTAAATGAACGTAATAATCGTGTTCATTGCTATCTGAGCTTCTTATTATTTTTTCTTCAATATTGTCTATGTTATCATTCGTATATGGTCTTACCAAAGTTCGGGCGAAATGGCGAAGATTGAAAGCACAAGCTGTGATAATGGTAATCCAAAAGAATAGTATTTTTTTTATTGCCATAAATTGTAAGACAAGCATGTCACTCGCCTGATGCTAAGCGATACGAGCGCTCATGAACAGCAGCAAAAGCAAAAAACACCATGAATTACAAATTAATTGGTCATCCAATGCGCTCACCATCCTGAGACATAAGATGTTAAGTGTCAATATGTCCAGTAGATACTAAGGCTGCAATGTCTTTTAAACCGGAGCAGCACAGTTCTTTACACTGAGGTTTGGAAGAAGGAGAAACATATATACATATACATATATCTATATATATTAATTTGTGACAGTATGTTTTTTAATCCTCTTTAGTAGTTATTTCATAAGGCTGCGTTCACAAGCTAGTAATAGGTCACTAAATACATCTTTGGATGAGGTCTATCGTTGGACTTCGTGTATTTAATGATAATGATTTCACAGTTAGTCAGGTTATGACTAGCGGAAAATAGATGAGCCTTTATGCTCATTGCTTATATCAGAGTTCTTATGGATCTTAAAGGTTACTAACTAGCGGAAAATAAATGAGCCTTTATGATTATCTCAGTGAGTTCTTATGGATCTTAACAAATAATAAATAGTATTATATTCACGATCGACAGTCTGAAAGTTATACGTTTTGTCAAAGAGATTTTAGCCTTACAGTTTGATATAATTGACGCCTTATAAGGTTTTGACTTCACATGAATATTGCAGTTTTCAAATAACCGTATATCACCGTTTTAATGACGTAATGCATAAATATATTCTTAAACAGCAATAAAAACCCATTCACAAAGCACAAGTATCATTGAATAATGTATGCTGAATCATTTTCACAATTGACCACAATTAACTTAGCAATCAATAACCTTAAGTTATAATATAATTTATAGAAGACTGCTTTGGTGGCGTAGTTGTAGGTAAGGTTACAAAGCTGAGGTATCAGGTTCAATTCATTTGCTTAAGCAAAGCGATATTGGATTTAATTATCAGCCCGGAATCAGGAATTTGTGCCTGATAAGGCTTACCTCCTTATCGTGGGACGGAATATACAAGGTGAATCATATCTTGCGGCGAAGATAGAATTGACCAACTGCTACTTACTTACTTGTTACTTCTGCCTGCCCTTGCAAGCATACTGGCGTGAACCTAATTTCGTATTTTTATGAAAAGCATAATTTTTTGTAGAAAAACTTCGAAGTTGTGTACAACATCAACTTAAAGCGCATTGCCGATTCAATTAAAAGATAAAATGTGCAACTTTTATAAATTTGAATTTGATTATATCGCAAAACAAGATAAATACAAGTTTGATATTATTTTTATCTTATAAGATGATCTTGTGAAGTTAATTTTATTATAAAGTAGGTTTCGTCTGGGCGTCGTGTAGTCTAGTTTTCATTAAGTAAACTTGATTATGTTCTCCTAATTTGTAATATTTGTGAAGTTTTAATTAAGCTGCCATAAACCGTTTTAGGTGTGAAATGTTTGTCTATTTTCTGTATTTTTTGTTATCTATATTAATTTGTTATCATATCTTTTGACTAAGTTAGCACCCCGCATATTTAATACCAAAAGTCTTTATAAACTGACTCTAACAATTAGTGAATAAAAAATCACCCTTAAGTTTCAGCAATAAGATCAAATTTCTATTTCACGATCGCTTCTTACTTTACCATAATTTATCAATTACCAAACACCGAACATATTACTTACACAAACAACGTCTATTTAACCTGTAACTATTCATTAAACAATGGTCAGTACTCAGTAGTAGTGACACTCCTATTAAACGTAGCATTGATAAAAACCGTTTCAAGTAATAGGCCCATGAATTATAAGCTCGGGAGGGTTTATTCGTTCAATTTATCACACATTCACCACTCGCTGAAGGGCCTATTAAGCCCGCGGTCCCGGTTCGCGTGCACCGCACGGGTTAAGACACGGAGGATTAATATCTTAATGTCATCGTGGTGTCCTAACGCACGTGTTGAGGTGTGGTGAAGGGTTAGGGTAGGGTTGAAATGGTTTTGTTTTATTGGGTCTGTTGTACCCTTTGCAGTGTAATGACATTCGGTCTTGAGACGAGGTCCTATATGTATTTTGTATCATTAAAATATTGGTTGTAGGATTTAGACTTGTTTTTTAGTCTAACAGGGAAGTTTTATGTATGACATTTGGGTGTATTTATTTAGTTCAGGGTCGATTGTACCCAGAAAGGAAATTTTATTCAATTTCAAAATGGCGATAGAAAACGAGGTTCATAAAATACTGTCGGTCGCGTTTGCCTTACAGGCTTATAAAATAAATGAATTATTCATAGAAGAATTACGAGTGGCGATGTCGTCGTTGATAAATTAAGTCATGATAATTTTCAAATACGTTACATTTTATAAAGTTATTCTTAGGGTCGTTTCTTGAGAAAAATAAGACTTAAATAAATAGCTACAATTGAACTGTGATATGCACATAAAAATGTTGTTTTAAACGTATTTCTTTTTCCTTTGATTTTATTATAAGCAACGGTTTTTGACGAATTGTGATATTTAAAAACCGACTTCATAACAAAAACCACTAAAAACCGAAAAATAACAAAATAATAAGTACCACTGCAAAGCAAAAAAATAATATTTCTTTCATGGAACTTGTGCTTGTTGAATAATTTGCTTAATGGCTTGACTAGCCAACAAATCAAAATATATGCATAACATATTGAAGGCGGGCCGCCAAGTACCAAACATATAGGACCTATGCCTTATATTAATTTAAATATCTATATGTTTGGTACTGGGCGACCCGCCTTCAATATGTTATGCATATATTTTGATTTGTTGGCTAGTCAAGTCATTAAGCAAATTATTCAACAAGCACAAGTTCCATGAAAGAAATATTATTTTTTTGCTTTGCAGTGGTACTTATTATTTTGTTATTTTTCGGTTTTTAGTGGTTTTTTGTTATGAAGTCGGTTTTTATTTTTTTTTATTAAAAATTTTAGTTATTTTTATCTTTTTAGTGTTGATAGGCATTTAAATGAAGAAGATTTGGTCCCCACAAGGAATAATATGTTCTTTCCGATGACAATGAAATCGCTAAAATCAGCTAAAAGCTGCCAAAGATATTGGAATATTCACATGTTTATTATTTTTTTCTCCCCCCCCATTCCCCCTCCCTTCGCCCCTACCCCTTTTTCCCTCAACCACTGTAGCCTAGCTTTTATACTGAACCCAATGCAAAAAGAACCGTTAAAATCCTATTAAATTTTGAGGAGTTCTACTCTCCAGGTCCGAACATGATAATCAGATCTTAATGTTGTGTTCTTGGGATCAACCTGTCAATACGTTCTTTCCAATGAAAAAGAAATCACTAAAATCGGTTATAAGCTGCTGAAGATATTAGAATTTACGTGTATTTTAATTTTATCACCCACCCCCCCTCACCCCCACCCCTTTTTCCCTCTCTCACTGTAACTTAACTTTTCTAATGAACGTAATGCAAAAAGAACCATTGCAATTCTCCTTAATTTTAAGGAGTTCCCCTCTCCAGGTCCGAAGATATTCATCAGATCTTCACCATATTTTTATGGGACCAAACGACAAGCACCAACTTTCAATTAAAGAAAGAATGATCGAAATCGGTTCACGCAGTACAGAGAAACGAGGTAACAAACATAAAAAAAAAAGCAACATACAGTCGAATTGAGAACCTCCTCCTTTTTTTGAAGTCGGTTAAAAAAAGCAATTTAATCGTAAAATCATGACATAAAATGCTTACACCAGTGATAACATAAAACCAAACCATTAATGTTTCCACATACTTATAATAATTTCGGAAATAATTTAACAAACTATTAGTAATTTCTTCGAACGTTAGTAATCCAATTGCGTCCCTATATTGCTGCATTAAATGTAGGTGAAGTTAAATGCATCAGTAAACTGAACCATTCTCGTGAAGAAACTTTGAATACAAACACCGAGGTGTTTCAGCAGCTTCCACTGAGCTCTGTTAACCATCACAGTGGCATTACGCTTTGTTGCCTTGTACGTTAAAAATAAATGGCAGATTGGTGGTATGTTAATTAAATGTTTGTGCAAAGTTCTGTGGCGTGATACGGATTAGGAGAATGAAGTTAGAAAAACTGAGTTGTTTTTAGGTTCACCTAATAAGTCTATCTAAGAAATTTGAGGAGTTCATAAATGCTCCTACTCGTCTGAATGTTTTGGAGGTAGTCTCGTGCAGTTTTTGATACATATCAAGGGATATTTAATATGTGAAACAATTACATTCAATGACTTAAATATCAGTTCTTGCAAAGTTAATAAATGGCAGTTCTTAGTTGCTTTCATGTAAGCTTTTTGAGTACAAAATAACTCATGAGGTTATTAGTATGAAGCCCCAAAAAATTATCAAAGATGACGGCATTAAAATCAACGTTACACGAATTAAATTTTATAGTCCCGCGAAGACTTTATGCCTCAATTGTTTAATTTCTTAGAATACCCAAAGCCAGAGCTATAAACCATTGTCCATAACCCGAATGCATTTAATGGGGACACGATACATGATCGTAAAAAGTAAAAGAAAGCGCGAAGCTCACCGACAAAGCTTAACGAGGCAGCTTTTAAATAAGCTTTTTCGCTCGCGTGTCTAAATATGCATTTTTGTATCTCAATCTGTATGGGGACTGAGAATTATTGCGTGCTTTTGCATTCGTTTATGAGTGTATTAAGTTTTTTTATTCTTGTTTATAAATAAATGGGTAGGATTGGATTCCTTCGTTCGCGTGTTTGCGTCGCGATATTGGTTTCAAGTGATGTACTTAAACGTTCAATTATAAATTGTGAGCTAACTTATTCAGTGTTTCGTAAAAAATTATACATACATAAACAAATTTCATAGAAAGGCAGGATAAATTTCGCGTAATTACATAGTAGAGCATGTGTTCAGTAATATTAAGTCGGTGTAGACTGTTAGCGGATCCGGCGCCGCACACGACGCTCACTTCCGCTGATGGCTTGGAAACCGTGGTAATGCGCAGCCTTATTCTGATTGCCTTTTATATAGCTTGCCAATTCTTGAGGATTTTTTTAAAGCTTGTTATCAAAAACGGAGGTATTTAAGAGACTCGTAAATGTGTATCTTTGTATATTTTTTAATTGCGATTTCCTGAAAAACTATGGAACCGATTTAGATGGAGTTTTTGTTATATTAAATTTAAATCGCCTGTCGATTTGTGAAAGTACTTTTTGGAAATATTACCAATATGTATTTTAAAATTTGGGCTTACGATAATTTGCCACTCAAATAGGTCTTGTAATAAAAAAAAAACTGCAATAGATTGCAAATTAGTCATCTGGTTCATCGGCACAGTAATGTATTATTAGTACGTGTGGATTACAGGGAATGTGTCTACATATTTTGCAAGCAGTTTAAACTAAATAGCGATTATTCAGTATGATTAAAACCCAAAGAACGCATCATAATTGTCCTTTATATAAACTTATGTATCACTAACATTTCAATAACATAATCTTACAAATTTTAAGCATACTTTCCATGCAAAGAGAACAAAAACATAGGCTTAAAATTAACCTTTACAAACCCATAAATAACAAAGAATGCTAATGTTTTCTAAGTAAACAAGTGAAATTTGTCCACATTAGTCAGCTGTACAAACAGTATGCAGTTGTGTAATCAGGGAATACGTTTGGGCACAAGGACACACAAACATTGACTCACACATTTGCGACATCTGTGATGACAAACCCGGATTTGATGTAACCGAATCTGTGTGATGCATAACGTGTTACCGGATTTTGAATTTTGCAATTGGTGCAGTCATGAAGTCACAATATTGCATAATGGTTTCTTAGATTGACGCAAATTTTACACATTGAAATAAAACTATTATTTACGGATTTTATCGCGGATTTGGTTTAATTTTTTATTTTTTTAACTTCCCGACCTTTCGATTAGTTTACAGCTTTCGCAGTCACGGGGCGGAATGGGGTATTAGTCATACGCTCAGTGACTGTTATAATTTAACTACCCTTCATTTTCAATACGCCGAGATGTTATGTAAAAATTAAACCATATCCGCGAGAAAATCCGTAAATAATAGTTTTATTTCAATGTCAAAATATTGTCCGAGACCGGATATTGTGGAATTTTTGTTTGCAAAGCGGTAAGACATCCGACTACTCCATCTTGTGTCGGAAGTATAGTGAACTACGGGTGATAGTAATACTTTTGTTTAGTTTTTCGCGGTTATAGGAGTGAGTTTATATATGTCACTATGTGAGAAAAATTACAATGGTATACAGATATACGATAAGGCTTGCCTTATGGAAGCTGGATTCATATGTGGCATTTTGGCATGTGGATATTATATTTATGTAAGGCTTAGCATAAGACGTGGTTTGATTATGAAACTAGTGAAAAAGAATTTACGCCTTTATATTTCATATATTCGGTTGTAAAATTTTACTTATAGGTAGCCTAACCCATCCGGACAATAATGTGTCCATTAGACAACGTTACGTCTGGAACAAAAAACTTGAGTGTCTTCAGGTTTTTTTTTAAATTACCCGTAATCAACAATCAACAATTATGATTCTTTCGTGGGTAAAATGTAATAGGATAATAAAAAATCTAATTGTTTTTATTTGACCAGTCATCGCGAATAATAAAGCACGTACGGATAATTTGCAAGTTGTTAAAATAATTGTTCATTTTTGTGAAATATATTAATGAATAAAAGTTATTTATGACTACTAAATGTTAGAATCAAACTTCCTGTATGTTATTGAATAACTATTAAACAAATTATAGAGGCAGTATTATTTAACTGTTATACATGATATGGTTAGTTTTAGTGACTACACACAGCCACTATGTATCAAGAAATTTCGCAATAAAAGGAGATTTTGATTACAATTTTGTAAGTATCATTCATTTTTGAGTGGTAAATACTAGATAAAATATCAGTTTAAATCCTTGCTATCAACAACTTTAAATTACTATTTTAGATAAAACAACGTTTTTACCACCCAAACACAGCGTGTTATAATTAAAATATAGACGGTTTTTTTGTGCTAAAATGTTTATTTGTAATGTTTGTATTTGAGGTCTCACAGACTTTATATGTTTTAAGATAGCGAGCGCAGTGAAATATCGAGCATTGTTTTGTAATTCAATTAGTTGTTTGGTTTTGCTACTGTTAATGAGCAGTCGTATCACTTACCATTAGGCGAACGGCATGCTCGTCTCGCCATTCATTGCATAAAAACATAAAACCAGAATAGTGTATAGCTGACGGCAGCAGGAAACACGTTTAATGGTTGCATTGATGCGTTATTGATACACGACCGTGCAGAGAACAAGGCAGAGCGTGTGACTTTAACTTAGTGTACGATTTTAATTTAAAATCTTGTAAAAATATTATATATTTTTTGGGTTAGTATGTAGTGAACAGTTACATATATTATGGTCTCATTAATTAACTCGGGATTAGCGAGGGATCAACTTCAGCCCAAGGCTTTATATTAGAATTGACTATTATTTCGTCCATTCTTTTTACTGTTAAAACCGATGGGTTGCCATAACATGATTTTGATGTTAGGACGAAAGCTGTTGATATTATCACAATTTTATTAGAGCATTAAATTAAACTTAACTGCAGCAAACTACACTAATTCAATTATTTGTGTAAATCTACTAAGTAAGTAAAAAAATCTTACTTTTTTTTATTTTCATACATTTCGTGGATCGGAAACAAAGCTGAATGGCAAAAGTTTAGATTTGGATAATTTGATTGGATTGATTTCGTAGGCTTCGTCGCGAAGACAGAATTGTAATGGAGAAGAAATCTGATAAAATTTTCTTTGAAAGCAGTCTTGGATAATCTTTTCTATTTGATATTTTACGTGATATCTAGAAGTATACAAAATTATTATATTTTACATATATTATGATACAAACACGATGAACTGACTGTAAAGCACCCGATGGTAAATTAAATGTAATTAAAAGTATATTTAATCTAAAACGGTAAAAGCATACAAAAATAATTTAACTTAGGTATATGAAGTTAGGACTTAAGTTTGAAGTTCCATGGATTCATTTACCGAATAAAAATAATTATTGATAAGAATTTGAATGTATTGAAGAAAGATGAGTAGAATGAAACGGTAGACGAATGACTGGTATGGAACGTGGTTTGTGTGAAAGAGATGACTAATGAAAGTACTTAAGATGGAAAGAGTTAGAGGATGAATGATTAATATGTTGAAGTACGGAAAGGACTGTTCAGTCTCGAAGATTTTGAACAGAATATGAAGACGTGAATAAAAAGACGAAAACAGAAGACGGAATATTTTTCTTTCTTTTTACTCGCTCCCTCACTGCTGAGGATCTCGACTACATGCGATACTCCTCCATCATGCTCAGTCCTGGGTTTCATGAACGAGTATAAGCTACCACCAACCACCCTCTTCACGACATCTGACCATTTGGCTGGTACTCTGCCCCTGCCGCCCTTGCCATCTATGCGTCTCAGTATTAGGAGCTTCTCTAACACATCGCATGATGTGTAAAAGAAGCTCAAAACACATTCCCTACAGATGGCAGAGAGCCTCTTTTTAATATTCAGCTCCTGAATTATATTTAAGATTATCCAAACAATCTTTGGTTTGACCTGAGACCGAACTATTCCCAAATGAATACAGTTCGTTTTGTGTGAGCAACTATTCACATTAATGTTTGCCAAGCGCGGCGGCTCGTTTGATTAATCCCAATTGTACGCATTTCGTTCTTGAATATTTAATCAGTGCATATCGCTTTTAATGTTTCCAATATTTGCCGTTCGGCGATTTGATCGGCTCTATCGGGAATTTTGAAATTGTAATTTTGCGCCTCATTGTAGTGTAGAACAATTGTTTGAATTATTGTTAGTTGTGTAACTATTAGGCATTAATATAATTTCAAAAGCAGATATAATGGAAATTAATATGTGATTTTGTGACTCATTGTAGTATAAAACAATTGTTTGAATTGTTGTTAGTTGTGTAGTTATTAGGCATTAATATAATTTCAAAAGCAGATATAATGGAAATATAATATGGGATTTGTGACTCATTGTAGTGTAGAACAATTGTTTGAATTATTGTTAGTTGTGTAACTATTAGGCATTAATGTAATTTCAAAAGCAGATATAATGGAAATATAATATGGGATTTGTGACTCATTGTAGTGTAGAACAATTGTTTGAATTGTTGTTAGTTGTGTAACTATTAGGTCTTAATTTACAATTTCAAAAGCAGATATAATGAAAATACAGTTGAAATTAAACTACTTTTTACGGCTTTTACTGTGGATTTGGTCTGATTATTAAGTTTTTTTTAATTCTCGACGCGACGTTTCGATTATTTTATAGCTTTCGTGGACGCAAGGTGGACCAAAACCGCGATAAAATCCGTAAAAAATAGTTAAATTTCAATGTGTAAAACGAAGAAATCATTACAAAATATAGTTACTAGTATATAGAAGTTAGTAGTACTAATATGTAGTTATATATTCAGCCTATCGTCGTCCACTGCTGGACGTAGACTTTCCCAAAGTAAGCACCAACTAGCGCGGTCTAGCGCAGGAGTCTTAACCATTATACGTTAGTGTCTGAATAATTATTTGACCAAATGACCTTCTAAAAAAATAGCAAACACACATTAAATTTATTAGAGCTTTAATTCAAATCGAATTTATTAAAAAGATATTCAAAACATTTGAACTATATAGTATAATGCATATAAAATAATAATAAATAAATACACCCATCATCATCATCATCATCAGCCTATTCGCGTCCACTGCTGGACATAGGCCTCTCCTATGGCACGCCACTGGGCTCGATCTTCAGCCCAACGTCTCCAACCGCTGCCAGCCATTCTTCGGATACAAATACACCCAACAGTCACATAATCCTGACCCCACATTAATATCAATTAAGTCTTGTGCCGTGGGTATCAGAAACTACGAGAGATTTTTTCGGTCAAGACTCAAGACGAATACCTGTGGGCTTCACAAAATTGTCCCGGTGCCCCGTGGTGGTGTCCCGTGGCCTCTTGTTTCGGCCGGCGTCTAACCAACTGCGATACGGAGTCTGTTAAAAGATAAAATACATAATAAAATGTTCCGTGACAATTTATGCGCTCAACCCAGAAGTATATTCAAAAACATAAAAAACGGTCCATTTATCTGTGAGAAAAACACTGACCTAAGATCTAAAATGGATGTCTCGGTACGGAATTTTAATATTGTACAAGTATGTAATGTGGTGAAATTTGAAACGCGGCGTGTCAGATGCATCGGTTGCAAGTTGCACTGACCGCGGCCAAGTAAGAGCTGTGTTTGACCGGCTGAGTGGTGCGAATGGGATATACGGTTGGGAAGGAAAGAGAGCTTGTTGGTGAACATGCTTGGTGTAGAACTTTCTGACTTGTATTGGGTCATTACTTCTTTTTATGTAGCATCTGTTTCATTAGTTTTTTATTCAAGAAATTCTGTATCTGTATCAGCCCTTTTACGCCCCACTTCAGGGCACGGGCCTACTCTACAATCGAGAGTACGATTGAGAGTGGTTAGGCCATATAGTCCACCACACTGGCCTAATGCGGGTTGGCGGACTTAAATACCATAGAAATTCTTATAAATCCCTACGGTATGCAGGTTTCCTCACGATGTTTTCCTTCACCGTTTTAGTGCGTGATGATTGACTATCAATACAAACATGACTCCGAAAAGTCAGAGGTGTGTCCTGGGATTCGAACCCGCGACCACCGTGAACATGTTGGCAGCCGCGTCTAGTCCGTTTGTCAACAGGCCAACACGCACTATTCAAGAAATTGATGTATTATTAACATAATTTAAAAAGTAAAGATGGTTTTCAATTACATTGATGTCCATGGTCTAGTCCAAGATATTTCTACAGGGGGTATGAATACTGAAACCGAAACCGAAAGTTGGCAATTTTGGAGTTTGATGTCACTAAAACGTCTATTATCTAACGCATTTTATTCGTATTAAAGGATCTTTTTTCCGCCGTCTGTAAATAACTGAGTCTCTTAACCTTTGAATTGAATATTCAAAGAAAAGTGATAAAACAATGTGTTGCATGTCCAATGTCTGACTCGTAGAGTACTATCAGTATGTAAAATGCAGCTTAACACGAAACCAGCTTAGATGGCCTTGATAAAAAGCGAGACTTGTAACAATTATTCTACATTTTATTTTGTTGAGAACTTGATTTACTGATTTTACGATGGTCACCGTAGAAAGTTGTTTAGTGTAAGACAAAGGTTAACACTAGGTGTAAGATAATCTTCTTTGTGATGTTTTTTTTATGAATTTCGCTTTTATTATTTTAATATCTTAAAATTAGTTTATATAGATATACACTACGGTAAGTAGCTAGGATTGGATCTTACCACTCCTGGCGAGTCAGAGTTAGTTAAAAATCTGCCTCTGCCTGGGTGGCATTTGCGCTTAACATCAGGTGCAATGTGGCCGGGCCAGACAGAGTAGAAAAAGTAAAATAAAAAAAATATTAGTTGGCTCTTTGCGAATCCCCAAATTAAAATGAACCCTGGATTTCTAAACTGGTATTTGAAGCGTGCTAATTTGGAAATAACTGGAAGAATGGTTTGCGGTTCTTAATGAAGGGCCAAAGGAACTCTGAAATGAGATAGCCCACCATTTAATCCGCAAGGAATTATTGTATGGTCAGCCCTTCTGCTATACAAATTAATTAAAGATAATGTCCTAATGTTCTCTAAATGTAATTATAGCCTCCATATTAGTTGGTCATTTGCGTCGTCCATGTATCACGTTACGCGAAAATGAGCATAATTTGCACGCCGCAAATGGCTCTTATTATTCTAAAGTGGGCACGCGTATTGTCTTGTGTGGGTTCACCATTACATTCGCAGTATTTTTCACTTTAAACAGATATAATTTATATTGTACATCCCGTGTTATTATTTCATTATTTTTTTCGTTGGAATGAATTAAATATAAACACTAGAGATCTTTTCGCGTAATTAGGCGAAGTGGTGCTTAAATTAATTGTAAATATACATACATACATAAACTCACGCCTTGTTCCCAGAAGGGGTAGGCAGAGGTGCGAGGGCACCCACATTTCGCCTTGTATGTTCCGTCCCACAATGTGATAGGTGGCAAGCCTATCGCCATATCGGGCACAAATTCCTGACTCTGGGCTGATACTGAATAGAAAAATCCAATATCACTTTGCCCAACCCGGGATTCGAACTCGAGACCTCAGCTTTATAACCGTACCGTAGTACAACTACGCCACCGAGGCAATTGTAAATATAATTATACAGAAATTAAATTCATGATAAGATGAACTTCTTATTGTTTGGTCTGCCTCTCTTTCTCAATAAACCGTTTATCTTCTATTATATAAAAATAAGTCGGGTTTTCCTTCCTGACGCTATAACTCCAGTACGCACGAACCGATTTGGCTGATTTTGGTCTTGAAATATTCGTGGAAGTCCTGGGAAGGTTTAAGGAGTGAGAAAAATTGGAAAATTTCTAAGGAAAATACTAAAAACCTTTTTTTTGGGTATCGTTCAAGCGTGATGCGTCCAGCCAATATAGGATGATATTTGCTTATATGACGGGAGACGTAAAAGACGGTCCAGTTTCAACTACCATCCAACGTAAAATGATCTATCTTTCCATTGTCTCATTGACGGCTGACGAAATAGAACAAAATTCAAAAAAAATGTACATCGTGTATATAATATTATCTAGATACGGCGTCTTGCCCGTAATTTTGTTAAATGTAAAATAAAACGATGTCCATATCTACCAAAATAGCCCATTGTTTTTTGAGATTATTGCAACAGTTTTAAACAAGGTATACTCTATCGAAGCGTTTTGCCGGAGTACACCAAAATATATCTACTTATAATTTTTCGTTTTCATAAAGGACATTGTTTTTTGAATTGATACTTTTAGATGCGCTGGGGGAAAAATTTAAATTCCGCATTAGGATTGTTTTCAGACTCAATAATAAAAAAAATATTGGTACGTTGATGCCGTATCTAGACATTATAATGTAACGATATGCAGTTTTATATTTTTAAATATTTGTTCTATTACTTACGTCACCTGGTAAGGTAGTATGAAGGTTTTATTAATCTGTATATGGTAACGTACTAGACGCGACTGTCAACAAGTTAACGATGGTCATGGGTTCAAATCCCAGGGCACAGGCATGACTTTTCGGATTAATTTCTACGTGAAATAAAATCCGCCAACCCGCACTAAGCCAGCGGGGTGGACTATATCCTCTTCTATAATGTAAAAATGAGTCGCAAAATATGTTGGTAAGCGCATAACTCAACAACACCTGGACCAATTTGGCCAATTTTTTTTTAAATGGTTATTATTATTTTATTACTAACAAAAAGTAATGGCGTGCAATATTATTTGGAAAAACAAAATTTTGGTGCTGAAATAAGGGAAGGAACATTGGATGGACAATAAAAAACGCTAAAGTTTTTAATGTCAAAATTTCATAAGGCAATCTTTATATGTACATGTATATGGAGAGACGGGATATAATAGAGTGGAAGGTACGGGAGAGGGCTGGGATAGCTGATAGATTTGATAGGACGAAATGTAAATGCACGTTATAAGACGGGATGGATAATAAAGAGAAAGGACGGGACGGATCGGGAAGAGACTGAACAGACGGATGAGACGGAATTGATCCGGACAGTAGGATAGCTACGTCAAGTTTAGGTAAACAAGAGTTTATTAGAAAAATAGCATGTATTTGGTATGGAGTGGAATCAAAAAATATATGCACCCAGGCGAAGCTGGGTCGGGCTATTTTACTATGCTTAAAAAATGAATATAATATTAATCATATATTAACTAAGCCACGGCGGAGCGTGGCCGGGTCAGCTAGTTATTACTAAATATATCAAGGTAACTACGACTAATTGGTACATCATGTTTCATTTCTAGTTTATCGGGCTGTTGTACAATTATTTTAATGAGGATATTGAAAACTTAATCGCAATTATTTTACCATCTCATCATCGTCATCTTAAGCTGGTTGCAGTCCACTGCTGGACATAGGCCTCTCCCAAGACACGTCACAGAGCCTGGTCTGCTGCTTTATACATCCAGGTATTACCGACCCTCTTGTGCAAGTTGTCCTGCCATCTGTCTACAGTTTAATTTACCACAATGTTTTTTAATATTATGAACACTAAACTCACCATGTTCTTTTTTTTTTATTTCATGTAGCAAGCGCAGAATGAAAGCAATATTTTTGCATCGAGTGACTAGCGGCCTTGCTCGGCTCCGCCTGGGTCCACATGTACTGTTTTGAAAATAATCCATAGCCTTTGTTCATCAGGAATAATGTAGGTTTCTAATGATTAAAGATTTTTCAAATCGGTCCAGTAGTTTCAGAGCTTATTCAATGCATACAATCATTTTTTTCTTCTTTAAAATATTAGTATCCAAGTATTAATCGTGTGTAGTTATAGTCAAACACCACGCACTTTAACGGTGAAGGAAAAAATCGTAAGGAAACCTGCATACCTTATAGATTTTGAAGAATGTATATGGTATGTGAAGTCCGCCAACCCGCATTAGGCCAGCGTGGTGGATTATATGGCCTAATCACTCTCAATCGTACTCTCCGTTGTAGAGGAGGCCCGTGCCCTGCAGTGGGAGGTATATAGTCTGATACGGTATCGATTTTGTGTCTTGGAATAGTTCCCACCATTTGTGGAATAAATATCTTGATGTCGTTAAAGTTGTTTTTATAATTGCTTACATAAACTGTGTTCTTAAATTAGCCAATTGCGATACACACCCGGAACAAAACTTAATGAGCGCGTGTCACGAATACCATAAATAAATAGTTTAAGTGAATTGTTTCATGTTAAGAACTATTGTCTTTGGTAATTTATGGTACTTCCATTTTGTAGATAAAATACTTCAAAGGCTATGTTAGGAAGTGAGGGTAATATTGTTTGTGTCATGAAGAACTTACTTTCTGGAGTTATTAATGGAATTTGATAGAATTGTTAGGTAGTCGTAAAAAAAATCGGGAAAGAATTTAATAGAATTGTTGGGTAGTCTTTTCCTTGCCTTATCTAATACACATGATGGGTCTGTACTAAATGGTTTTTTACTAATGCAAATCATAGAAAAATAATGTAGCTGATAATTTTACGACCCATATGAATATTTTAATAAAAAAATAACTTCAACTTCAACGATGAGTCTGAATTTTGTACAATTTCCAAATTGTCTAAAAATTGTCGAAATATTCCGTACCCTCTTCAATTAAGTGTGATTTCTAGTTCTTACTTTCTGTCTTGTTATTTGGACAATCGTTAGTTGCACGTTAGTATTTGAAATAATGACTTAATTTATGTGTGTTTTTATACAGTTAAGCGTGTAATAGGGGCAATTTTCTACTATTTTGAGTCGGTTTTTGTTTATGCAACACGAATAGTAGGTTAAATAAGTTATTAGTGTTTTTATAGCCTACATTAAAATTGCATCTGTTTTGTGTGAGTGTAGAGGACAATAGTCTAAGTTATATGTGCGGTAATAATCTCCATTTTTTTTAAATTGATTAAAACTAGCTGTTTCCAGAGTAAAAGGTTGACTTGTTAGACGCTGCGACATTTGGCCCTCATATCTGGGGTAATCTATAACAACGATACGAACTTCGACTGTTCGGACGCCATACGTAAAACTTCACTAATGTGCCTAGATACTCCACAAAATGTACATGAATAAAGAAATAACACTAAAAAGGGACATACATCTAAATATCAGTACAAACGGCAGTCTTATCGCTCACGGCAATCTTTTCCAGACATCTTTTAGACGAGCTGAAATGAGCAGGAGAAGGAATCAATCTATACATCTATCTATATATCTATCTATATCTTGCTGAAAACGAGGTATGAAATTGCGATTGCCATGACAAATACTGGCATTAATAATAAAAAGTATTCTAGAAGACAGCAAACAATGTTTATTACCCAAACTGATCTAAATTAATAAATCTGAATGGAAAAACAGTGTATCAAAAATTTTATTCCGCCATCTTTTTATTCCAAGATCAAACAAATAGATACCAAAAACAAATTCAGAAAGCGTTACTTGCGTATAACTTTCTTATATAACCATCAGAGTAATTACACACTAATCACATTATCTTTGGGAGGCAACAAAGCATAACACTTTCATTCGGAGACAGTACAGAAATAATGAAAGAATCACAAAAGATGGCGAATATTCGCGTCTCTCGTGGAATGTTCAGAAATCTTTACGGACGCTCACTTGCAAATATTTGTAAAGGTGTTAACGTATTGTGAGAGCAGAGCGATGTTTTTTTTTTGCTATCAATGACGAGACGAGCAAGCCGTTCGCCTGATGGTAAGATACGACCGCTCATTAATAGTAGCAAAACCAAACAATATCTTGAATTACAAAGCAATGCTCGGCATTCTACTGTGCTTGTCATTCTGAGACATTAGATGTTAAGTCTCAATATGCCCAGTAGTTATTCTGGCTACAATGTCCTTCTATCCGAAACACAACACCGCCTGCTATTTGCTATAGACATTGCGGTGGTACCTACCCAGGCGGCTTCTTACTTATGCGAGACCTACCACCAGTAAATGCGATGCGATACTCCAATATAGTATTAATTTTCCATCTAGTTTCAGTAATTATTTACTTAATAACTATATCACGTCTTCTCGTCAAAATTCTTCAGTGCCTAAAGACGAGTCTTTGATGGTTGTGTGTTGACAGTGATGACATACGGCACCAAAACGTGCCGTCTCACTATGAACCTCATATGAAGGCTCAATGTCGATCAACATGTTATGGAGAGCGCTCGGTGTTTCCCTATGAGATCGATTTAGGAATGAGATACGTAGGAGAACCGATATAGCGCTTAGGATTAGCAAGTTGAGGTGGCAGTGGGCTGGGCACATAGGGCGAAGACCTGATAGTTTGGGACCGAAAGGTTCTGGATTCGAGCCCACGTACAAGCAAGCATAGCGTCGGACGCAACCGACCAAGGTCGACCTGGTTACAGCAATGGACGACCTGCTTAAGGTGGGAGTCGCTGGATGCAGGTCACTTCCAACAAGTCAAGATGGAGATCCTTTGGGGATACATATAAATAGATCTCTAATTTTCATGGGAGGTAAAAACAAGAGATAATTAGTGTAGCTCTAAACCACTGTACCGTGGCTGTTATCAGGACTATTTCTAAGTATGACGTAACAATCAATTTGCATAAAAACTCACTTAAATTATAATTGCCGCCATGTTACTCATTTAGAAAGTGAAAGAAAATGTCTAAACAAGCAACTTTGTAGTGTGACGGCGCCTTAATGAATATCACGTACAGTTAGTGAGCACGTGCCACTATTACGGACATTGTGTAGTCGCCACAATGGGACGGAACAAAAACTACTCCATTCAACCGATGGCTTTTAGGCTAATCAAATAGATAAAGTCACGTATATACAAATGAATTGAAATTTTGTAGAAGATATTTATGTTCACCTTATTGGCGTTGTTGCGTTTATAAATGGGTCGTAAGGTCTTGGATTGGATTTCTAGGTCGGGTAATTTAAAGAGAGTTTTTTTTTATAATTACACCCAACAGTCACATACATGGTCCTGACCCCACATTAAGATCGGGTGTTGTGTCGTGGGTATCAGGAACTACGAGAGACTTTTCGGTCTCACAAACACCCAGACCCGAAAGAATGATTTGTGGGCCGCACAAAAATTTCTCTCGCGCGGGGATCGAACTCGCGGCCTCTCGTTTCACAGGCGGCGTCTAACCGACTGCGCCATGGAGGCTGTCAAAACTGTTTTACCTGATATTTTTCAAATAAATTGCTCGATATTTAAAATTTATCGGCTATAGCGTATATACGCGTAGTTTACTTGTGTTACAAAGGCAAGAGTTTTTTTAATCGGACTGCTCAATGGTTAACAGTAATGACAGACATAGAAGAAATACGCCCACGGACATTTTTAATTTCAATCAGATTTGCAGCATATTTACAATGGCTATATATACATAATCTCTCTTTCTCTCTCTCTCTCTTTAGTCACAGGAAGTAAACTGCCGAACATAGCCTTCGTCATGACTCGCCACATAGTCCTACGAGTATAGGAATTGGCCTGCATCCAGCGACCTAACATATAAATATTTAAAAAAATAACTAATAAAATAATATCTTTTTTTTTTCATTTAATTGTACTTCGATATGTCCTGAATTTTCTCGCAGTTCTTGACGTACCAATCTTTATTTTCCTGGTACCGTTGTGTTACGTCACATTGAGTTTGCTTGTTAATTTTTGCACACTTAGCTTATTTGCTAACAATCCTGTTTTGTGTGTATTTATTTGACTGTTAGCACTAATACGTTAAATAAATTTATTTTGGTAATTAGTAATGCAGTGTAGATGACAATAATTAATTTGGAATAACGGTTAATATTTAATTCTAAATAAAATTATTCCGTTTTCTGATTTGCAATCAAAGTACCATCGGGCTTACAAGTATATTATTTTTAAAAATGAATATTAAACAGAAAGCATTTTTACAACGTCGTAAAATGATTTTTATATGTTAGAAATAATAATTGTTTTGTACTGTTGCGAGTAGACTTGCAAAAACTATTGCCTTTTGTTATAAGAGATCATTGATTACAGTTCGTCGATAAATTGATACAACAAAACGCATACGTGTGGCTCGTTTTTTTAAGTGTATTGTTCCACTGATTGATTCATCAACTGTGGTAGATTGTGCCGTTGATGTGAACTTTTTCTGTGATCGATTGCGGTTTGTTGTTGCTTCTGATGTTGCATAAAATAGTTGATGGATAGCACGATAATTAATATTTTGCTTTATTTATTACTTAACGAAAATAAAAAGCAACACAAGTTGTTCCAATTATATAAGCAATAAATTAAATAGTTCTGACATTTATATATAAATCTTGTGAGGCCATAATAAAATGCTTGTCTAAAGTGATAAAAACACTAAGCTGTTTTTTGGACAAACAAAGCCTAAACCCCAGACACGTAATAATGGGAAGACTTAAATCTATTTTGTTTGTGTTCAAACCCGTTGGCTCTTACGTCATAATTTAATGGACTAATATTATGAAATTTAATTATATTGAACGATAAAAATTACTACAAATTGAGACTCATTGTGACAAAATTCTCATAATTTGCATAACGTGTGGTTTTACAACGCGTTCAAAAGAGTTAATTTTAGAACGTGCAGCGCTATGTGTCATTTTATAGTATAGGATCCCGCCATACATCGACCTTCACCGAGATGTTTATTTGATGAAACCTATTTTATATGCAATTTAATATGTCAATAAATATATTGTATGTGGGTTGCCTTGCAAATTTCAGTCCAGAATACGATTAATTACTTATTAAAAAAAAAAAATTTTTACACATTTCACCTGTTTGATTATTAAACAAATTCTATACCAATCGAAAGTATGAAACCCATAGAATATGTAAACGTTAGGTTGCCTATTTTTTTCCGGTCACAACCCTCAGGTTGCCAGGTAACACAGAACACAGCATATACGAGTCTATCGCTGTCCTTTTCATTCTCAAGAATAAATAGCATGCGCACCCTCTTTCTTTATGAGCGGACTTCGAACAGCTGCTATGCTGTGTCACTCGGAGCAATATTTCACTTTTCTAAATTCGACAACCGCAATTCGGGACTGATTTTTCGCAGGCAACCCTATACCACCGTGTTCATAATAAAATGATCTTTATTTTCATTTTATTTCCATTCAATAATCAGACCGGCGCAAAATGCTAGTAGCGATTTACCTGTTTATACCTGGCAACCTGAGGGTTGTGACCGGAAAAATATAGGCAACCTAACGTTTACATATTCTATGGGTTTCATACTTTCGATTGGTATAGAATTTGTTTAATAATCAAACAGGTGCAATGTGTAAAAAAAATTTTTTTATTTTAATAATTAATTAATCGTATTCTGGACTGAAATTTGCAAGGCAACCCATATACAATATATTTATTGACATATTAAATTGCATATAAAATAGGTTTCATCAAATAAACATCTCGGTGAAGGTCGATGTATGGCGGGATCTTAGACTATTAATTAAGTTGCGGTATCATGCATTTTGATATTAATATTATAGTATTCGCGGGGAAATTCATTCATACTTGCACAAACTATATTCATATAACATATATACTACTGAAAACGAAGACGCGTGAAAGTTTTAGTGACTACAAACACAGTGCAAATAAAAATTTCGCTAAGCAACGCGTCGATTTTTTTTGTATTTTTTAAATTACTTTGTGTTCGGGTGGCAAATAAAATAATAATTTAAACCCAAGAGCACCATAGCGTCTATCAAAATACGCACACTATTACTTTAGAAAAACGATGTATTTACCACCCAAATACGAACGTACGAAAAAAATAACAAAAAATAATCGTCGCTATTTATGCAAAATTTTTAGTTGCATTGTGTCGCTATAACTACCACTCGGCTTTGTTTTCGGTAGCAGTCTTTATAGACCCTGTGTGTTATACATTATGTTATTCTGTTGTACTATGTTGTATATATTGTTGTTGCAGGGCGTGTGTAGCAGAGGCTGCGGTGCGGTGATGCGCGGCGCGCGCCCGCTCTCGACACATGCATGCCGCCCGCGTATCCGGTGAGCGACGCGCTTTATATTCATTTTTTAATGCGTTTTGTTTATGCTCTTCGATTTGTGTTCTAAATTTAAATGTTTGGGGATTGGGTTTCATTATTGTCTTACCGTTGAAATATTTTATGTATTCTACTCTTGGTATTTTGTACTTTAATTGATCTACTACTTCTTTTTAGTTTTATTATAATACCCTTATGTTTGTTTATTTTGCTAAGAAAGGGTTCATCTAATTGAAAGTGCCGTCATCAAAACCAGGCAATCATATATTATATATCTGATGGTCATTGAGCCTTTAGAGGAAAAGTATTCAGAAAAGAATTGGCCACAAATAACAGTCATCATTTAGTGGCCTATTTTTTATGATAATAAAACGTTTCTTAACACATATTATTAGAGATATAAAACAGCAAGTATTTAGTGTATGATAGTTATATTGATACGGTAGTTAGCGTCGGCGAGCTGAAATACAAACACTTGGACGTTCAAGCCACAATTACCAGCGAATGCCTCACAAATTGGATTGCACTAAAAACTGGGTTAGTTACAGATTCTGCTTTAGGGTTGGACGGTTAGTTATCTTGAATTGTCATTTATTTTGTATTTGTAGAAATTATTTACCCAAAGTAGCTCATCATCATAGTCTATGAACATTCTACGATCCTGAATACGTTGCCATCCTTTCATGTTGATGTATGTTATGAGATGATTATTAAGTAAGTTATATAGCTCATAATTAGTTTGTACGTTGGCAGTTATATTATGTTACATTTCATTATTAAGTATGCGTATTTTAAAAGCGATGACGACTGGTTAGTCGTCTATTGTTTTCGTGATCTTTCTGTTTTTTTCAGTCACAATAAGTTCACTGCTAAGCATAGACCTTGGCTTAAAAATCTTTTGCAACCTGTTGTTCAAATCAGCAGATAATTACATATTAAATAAAACTTTCTTAACTTTAAAAGTTGCAAAGACAGTGCCAACCCTACTGTGTCGAAATAAGCGTACAAGTAAAAAAAAAGTCTGAACGAGCGCGATGTACCAAGTCCGTTCGATCGGAATCCAATATCGGAGGCGATTAATTGCTTTTCTGCTCATTCCCACGTATATCGGATGACTGGTGTTGGAAGCTAGTGAAAATGTCAAAAGAAAATACACTACATTCACTGAAACACGCAATGTGTTAGATTACACACGCCCAGACAATTGTTTAAAGTTCTCTTTTATTTGTTGTACTCATATTATACAGCAATAATATAAAGGCGGGCTGAAATATCAAAACATTTTACAGCAACCTTTGAAAAATCTTGCTTTTCGCTAGACGCTTGATGTATTTGGATTTGGTTCGCTTTTTAAATGTGTGGTAAAGATAAGTATTAGTATAAACTACAAATCACTGGTGGTAGGTCTCTCATATGTGAGAGGCTGCCTGGGTGGGTACCACCACAATGTCTATTTCTCCCGTCAAGCAGCAGTTTAAATTCACTGTTGTGTTTCGGATAGAAGGACATTGTAGCCAGAGTAACTACTGGACATATTGAGACTTAACATCTTATGTCTTAGGATGGCGAGCGCAGTGGAATGTCAAGCATTGCTTTGTAATTCAAGGTGCTGTTTGGCTTTGCTACTGTTCATGAGCTGTTGCATCGCTTACCATCAGGCGAACGGCATTCTCGTCTCGCCATTCATTGAAATAAAAAAAAAACCATCCATCGTTAATAGCCAATCACCACGCACTAAAACGGTGAAGGAAAATATTGTGAGGAAACCTGCATACCATAGCGATTGGTAAGAATTTCTATGGTATGTAAAGTCCCCCAACCCGCGCTAGGCCAGCGTGGTAGACTATATGGGCTAACTACTCTCAATCGTGTTCTCGATTGAAGAAGAGCCCTGTAGTAGGACTGTATATTGACTGATACTATGCAATACAATACAATATTATAAAAGATTTTTCTGATTAACCCGGCCACCGCTCAGTATACGTTCAGGTCCATGAAATAGGATTTTTATGGAACAATGTTTTTGCCAATAAAAAGACTGGTTTGTGTTTTTGTTTAGTGACTATCTAAACAAAAACAAAAAGTTTATATCATTAAGTCATCTACATTACATGACTAATAAAACTAATGCCATTAAAAACGAAATCACTTGGGAACTCAAATTACTCTACCGTTAGTCTTCCCAACTCATAATGGCGTAACGTTTGAATTTACCCAGACTTTCAAAGTATCGTGTTATTACCCCTAATTGTTGAAAACAAAAACACTTTCTCGTGATTAATATTTATGAATATGTTAATAGAAATATTTCGCACTCGTTGACCCAATGGCATCGTTAAAACTTTAATTAAAGCAGATCATTCTGTCGCCTAATAGTTTCACGCTGATGGCTTTTTAGAATAGTATGTTGGATTTAGTTTGATCTTGTTTGTAGTTTAATAAATGATAATTATCGTTAATTAACGTGTGTTACACACACGTGGGTGTGTCTTCAAACTTATTACGTATAATGAATTTGAGTCACAGGAAACATATGTACTACATCAATTAAGTAGTGATGTTTACAACTTCGGTTCTTCGCCATTCGCTAATTAATTTTTTTTTTTACAATTTATACATTTGATGTATGCCTGAGGCATTCTCTACCATTCGTATTTAGGGTGACGCGGAGATAATTTTTTTTATTACATTTAATGGCGAGACGAGCATACCGTTCGCCTTATGGTAAGCAATACGACCACTCATGAACAGTAGCAAAACCAAACAGCACCTTGAATTATAAAGCAATGCTTAGCATTTCACTGCGCTTGCCATCCTAAGCCATAAGATGTCTCAATATGTCCAGTAATCCTCTAGCTATAATGTCCTTCAATCCGAAACACAACAGTGCATTTAAAATGCTATTTGGCGGGAGAAATAGACATTGCGGTGGTACCTAAGCTGGCGACCTCTCACATATGAGAGATCTACCAAAAGTATTAAAAAAATGTAGTAGTGATTTGGGGTAGATGCGGATGCTATGCGTGTGCTGATTATTATACTGTTCTGCAAACATATTATTATATGTGTCGTAAAATAAACGCTGATTATTTATAAACCTACATTGCATTAAGTATCTTTTTTTAAATTACATTATCTCCACAAGAGTATTTTTTTTTAATTTTATTACTGACTTATTTAATGCTATATACTTTTGCCTCAATCGTGATTGTATTATTTTGCTACCCACTAAATGTGAACTAATATTTTCGAATTAATTGGTTAATCTGTAGTCCCAACTGAACTATGTGTCCCATCATGAAACAATTGACAAAGAGCCTATCTATATCTGAGCAACTTTCGTACATAATATCTCTCTTCTCTCTCTCTCTTAAGCAACAGAAGTCCCTTGCTGAATACAAGCCTCTCAAGTCTACCTAAAGGATTTCCACATTAACCTGTTAGAATGGCCTGCATCCAGCGACTTCCTGCAACCTTTACCAGTTTGTCCGTCCACCTTGTTGGCGGGCGTACAGCATTACTTTTTTACCTGAACATAATATAATATTACGAAGGCATCATACAGATTTTTATTCCATAATTCTGAAATTTTAATACTCTGTAACTCGCGTGTTACAAACAAACGAATTTCCTACCTGTATCAATATTCTTTCCTGTGATCTAAGTACGATTGAGCAATACACTTTTTGTATGAAAACCTGCATTTTCTCTTAGTGCAACATTCATGAAATATGCATATGTGTTATCATTGGAAAGTGCACCCGCTTGTTTTGCAATGTTTAGCGGCATTGTTTAGGGATTTTTAGCATGTGCATCTATTAGTATAATTTGTATATATAACTAGTATTTACGTACAGGCTAGAGAAATATCGGACACCGGCTTACAAGGAGACGGACGACCTGGCTAAGGTTGCAGGAAGTCGCTGGATGCAGGCCGCTTTCAACAGGTCGATGTGGAGATCCTTGGGTGAGGCCTAAGTTCAGCAGTGGGTTTCCTGTGGTTGAGATGATGATGATGATGACCTAGTATTTTATATACATAGATAAACTCACGCCTTTGCCTAGAGGGGTAGGCAGAGGAGCCTAGGTGGCAAAGAGGTAAAAATACATTTTTGTCTTTAGGCTCGCCCCCTGTCACACCGTGGGACTAAAGTCTGAATATACAAGGTGAAACATGGGTGTCCTGGTATCACTTTTGCTTACCCCTCCCGGTAAAAAGGCGTAAAGTACCTATTTAAACATTACGCCTTTATACTATGTATAAAAGTCCTATAATGACAAATTAATTGAAGTTTAATGTTATAGTTTCAAGGCAATCGGTTCACTATACCACGGTGGTCGAATAAGTAAGTTTACGATGCCTTATGTTAACGGTCGGGTAATGCATGTTCGTACTGAATTCCATTCAATCAGTGTTAGTGTTTAAACTTTACAACCGTAATAACACAATTTGTGATTAAATGTTCCAGTTTTAGTAATTGAATATACTGATATATTCTTATTGATATTGAAGAAAATTTACTGTCTACGCGATTTTATTTTAGTATAGTAAACATACTAGATCATTGCTTCAGTTATCTTATAGAAGTATATGAATCGACTGTAGATGGTGAGGTTTTGAGTTCGAATCCCAGATAGGAATTTTACATAAACTTTCCGGTTTGAAACATCCTTAATTTAACTAAAATAGGTTTATAAACTGTTTATGAATAAGGCCGTATCACAAGCCACATGTGGCTCTTTGGATGTGAAGCTTCGGCTCTTTAATTCCATACGACAATACAATATTTAAAAAAAAAGTACTAAAATTGAAAAGCTTGAGAGACTTCAGAATTTCTGCATTAGGTTCATATTTGGTCTTCGCAAATATGACCATGTCTCCGAATTTCGAGTCAAACTCAAGTGGCTATCAATACGTTTTCGCCGAAATACTCGAATTCTCTCACTCTTATATGGTATCTTGTTCCATCCCTACACCCCCCATTACCTTAAGAACCGCTTTAATTTTCTTAGTCACACTCATGCGCGATCTCTTAGATCAACAGAGAATTTAACGCTAGAGATTCCCAAGCACAGCACATCATTTCTTGACAAGTCCTTTACCATCCATGCTGCTCGCTTGTGGAACGCATTACCACTGTCAATTAGACAAGCGAAGACGCTGCCAAGTTTTAAAAGACTTGTTAAGGAACATTACTTATCACTACAGTAATCTTTATTCCTTTCATAATTGTATATATGTATGTATATGTGTATATATACATATATATGTATGTGTATTGTCATCTTCTATGTTTACTTAATATATAGTATATTAATATATATATATGTATGTATTATAATTTAGGTATATAAGTATGTTATATTTAAAACAATATATAACCTGTACATCTCGTATAATTTTCTTTTATCTCGTCCTCTGTACTGCCCCATTAGATCTTTATTATATTAATCCAGTCCATCCAAAGGTTGCCTGGAAGAGATCGCAGCTAGCGATAAGGCCGCCAATTGTTACCATGCCTTTAGGTTTAAGTATTTAATCTGTCATTTTTCCTATTTTATGGTGTACAATAAAGTATATATAAATATAAAAATATATAAATATAAAATAATTTTGAATCGATTAATGAGGATTAAACCATTTCTATGTCTCAGCTACTAGTCCTTGCTTTTTATCGCACCCCTAACCCATGACGGGCGTCGTAATAGTAGTCAGAAAAAATTATGGCTCTTTAAAAAAATTTTTTTTTTTTTTTATTGCCTTGAATGGCGAGACGAGCATGCCGTTCGCCTGATGGTAAGCGATTCGACCGCTCATGATATTGCCTTGAATGGCGAGACGAGCATGCCGTTCGCCTGATGGTAAGCGATTCGACCGCTCATGAACAGTAGCATTACCTTGAATTACTAAGCAATGCTTGGCATTCCACTGCGAATTGCAATTGTTGAGAAAAAAAGAGAATAAAGAAAAGTTTTAAATTGATAAATTGCAATTTTTGGTTTTTCCGACTCAAAAGGTTGCTGACCTCTGGTCTATAATATCATAAATAAAACCATGAAAATAACCATTTTACATTATACCCAATCCACTTAAACTTCAACTGAAAATTTATCAGTACCAAAGAAAATCTCCGAGTCAGTAATTGAAACTAAACACCGCCGTACAACGGGGTTCTTAACCTAATAATTTGTGTTTGCATTTCATTTTAATAGTCCAGAGGAGTGGTTACTCCGCTTTGAGATGTAAATGTTAGTTAATGATTGGCTGTAGGCATCTGTAGTTTATAACTACACACCGTGCTACTGATTAAATAATTTAAACTGATTGATGTTTGGTTTGTGTTGTGAATATAAACAGGTGTATGTTGTGATCCATGGAGGAAGCTTGTGTTCAGCAGTTGTCTTCTTTTGGGTGAAGAAAGAGAGAGAGAGAATATAAATATATCGTGGAGGACTTTGCGTATACTTATTAATAACTTCTTGTGGCTGGAACTGATGATCATGTAGAACAAATTGAAAATATTTCAGGGTTTTAAGCGTTATCGAAAAGTGCGAACCAATTGGTTGTCAAGCATGAATGAGTCTGATCAGTCTCGTCAAATCTTATAACACTCGAAATCGTCCAGACGTTGCTTCAATTATACATTCAGATAATGCTCTTCAGAATAATTCGTATATACGAAGCGGTAGACTGATCATGAGTTTCGAGCTATATATTTTTATATAATGTATAAAAATAATTCGAGTCGGTAAATATTACCGACTCTTATTAACTAAACCAATTAGCAATCATATAATCTATAACAACTCAATAACAAAATTAATTAATTTACAAATTATTAGTTAGAAATCAATGCGAATAACCAACAAAGTACCGAAACAGTATCGATTATCGTAAAACTATCTCGACTTTCCTTACGTAATTACAGTAATAATAATAAATAGTGTATGACAGGAAAGTAATTATGTAGTAATAAACATTAATAGCTCCATTTGAAATGGCCCTAATAAAAAGTGAAAACAGCTGGACACACGCCGAGTAACACGTGTATACAGCCTGGTTCACACGTGCGTTTGAGTATTCATGTTCCCGGCTTAATATCCCTAAGGAACTCATGCTTCCCGGGAAAATATTACACGTTTTGTGTAGGGTTATCAAAATGTCCAAGCGTGTGGTGAAATCGCCTGTAAAAATAAAGGATTTTATGAGGAAGTCGCGGTGGAATGATGTGATATAATACTGGTGAAAATGAGGGTAAAATGTAAAATAATAATTCCTATCTTTTTTTTGTTGAGGCTCTCAATTGGGAGTTCTGTCTGGAGTCAGATATAGAAGGCAGTATTACTAGACACGGCACACATTGTAAGGCGGTTCCTCACTTTGTCTTCCCTACTGCCGGTGGCTTGGGTCTTGAGCCTCGCCACCGACGGCTCAATAACTTATTTGTATTTTTAAAGGTATATGGAACATTTTTAAAATATGTATAAAAATGAAAAAAAATGAAATAAACCAAATAAAGAGAAAAATATATTAATTCTAGAAAAAGAAATTATGGGTGTAGCATTAAAATTAATTAGAGACGCTACGAAAAGGCTAATTTACCGCCTCCTAGTTTATGAGAAAGTCAATGAACACGTGTAACATTGTAAATTATTTGGAAAAGTACTGCTTACCTTTAATAATAAGGTGTCACCAATAAAAGGTATCTAATATTGGTACAGACGGTGTTTCTAGGTCCTGAGATTTGTGTGTTTTACAATGCAAGTTTATGATATATCAAATTACTAAAACGATTAGTTTAAAGCTTATTTATGTATGATTTTACCATAAAGATTACTCTTTTTATCGATCGTAACCTTAATACTTATATTATGAATCGTTTTTAAACCAATAATCTAATAACCAAATTAAATACCTATCGGTAATATTTGGCTTGTTGAGAAGATAAATTGACATTGTCTAAATAGTTTGACAAAGATACATACTTAAATGATGTCAAAAAACAGCCTTGGTTAAATGCCAGCTATGAAACGAGAGGCAACAGGTTCGACACCGCGACGAAACGTATTTGTGTGAAAAATACATATTTTGTTTGGGTGTTTGTGAGACTGAAAAGTCTCGCGTAGTTTCAGATACCCACGACACAAGACGCGACCTTAGTCTGGGTCAGGACTATGTGACTGTTGGGCATATTAAATATTTATTATTTATTTATTATTACTTTAAATCATCTTCCATTAGTATCAACCAACAATAATCCCACAAAACCATTTTAAATTCTCATTCAGTTGAGTCTTATCCGATGATCACAATAACTAAGACTTAATAATCGGATGGTCTTGTAGGGCACCGCATTGTAGCTTGTTGGCCCGTAATTGTATGTTTACAAACAACTCAATAATACTTCTTAGAAAGTGGTTTGATTTTGATTATGTGGGTTGAAATAAGTAGGGCGGGATGACCTTTGTATTGTAATTTTAGGGCTCTGTATCAAGAGGTTGATATTAAACCGTGTTGCTGAGTCTCATTCTGCTTTATTTTAAGAAGGTTTGTCTTTTTATATTTAATATTTTATGAAATCCAAACACGGCAATTCGAATGGATAAAATCTTGTTACCTAATTCGTGGGCAACAGGATTGGTTGCGCTTTAATTTAATTTGAAAAATCCAATATTTAAGATTAGACTGTAATAATTGTTTGTGGCTCATCAAAAATTAATTAAAAAAAACCTGACTCGCTGTAGATATCAGTTAGTTGTAAAACGAACTACCAAAATTCGTATCGCAGATCAGTGATTACGGAATTCGACAGTTAGTCCAACTAATTAAAAAAACAAAATATACAAGAAAACAATAATAAAAGGAAGTACTAAGAAAATAAATTATTTTAGTATTTTCGCACTATTTCTCAATCAAAGACAACTATCAAACTAAAAAGAAGAATAATCTAACCAGTATAACTCTGCAGCCAGCTTTAATTACAAAAAGCAATTATCTCGAACTAAGTGAAAGTGGAAACGTTTTATTTTTCCAAAAAGCCTTTTACGCAACCCAACTGTCACCCGTTGCGTAACAAAACGCTTCGAGAATATATAATGACGTATTAATTCTTCGTCACAAACGTGTTCGGAATAATGTAGTTTATGTTCTTACTCCAAAACGTGAACGTACGTAGTGAAATTAGAAGTGTTAATTCGTAATGAATAAATTATATATAATTGTAGAAAAAGTTCGCGTTGGGAATTGTGATTAAATGTCCCTTTTGAAGGGTTTTGTAATTTACTTTTTGTGAATTTGTAATTTTTGTACGTGTTAAACTTGTATGAAAATTAAATATTACTTACCAATGTAAGTAATATTTAATTTTCGTCGTCAATACGTAGCTCTATGTTTATCTATATACAAATATATTCTATAGTTGGTTCCTTAGTCTAATCGTCGCGAAATCTCCTGTGCATCGAGAAGTCAGATTATCTCCGTACATAAACAAATATTTAAAGTTTTACAATTTTGGTGTTGGGAATCCAATGATTCCTCATTTAAAAAACGGATTTACTATGGGTTCGGGTTCTGAGCCTTGTTCTCAGGAAGAAAAAAATGACACAGTAGTTGCGAACTTCCTAAATATAAACAATGGGATACAGGCAATTTAACTACCTAACTTTATCTAAAAAATCATGATACAAAACCCTTCAAATTATATAAATTTGATATCCCCAATTATACATTGATGCGCGTATTTATAAACTGACAAGAAATTGGAAATGAATCCATTATGTTTCGATTTTGGTTTGTTAAGTGTAAAGGTGTCATGCCTGTTCTTTCTCAAGATTTATGAATTATTTTGTCGCGAGATTTTGAATACTTTTTATAAAAATAGTGTAATCAAAAACACTATCATAAAGGAGCTTTGAGGATAAAAAATTAAATTAGTGATATAGTCTGATCCAAAATCCTTTACCATCATGGGCTATGGTTGCAAAAGTATCTTTGTTTAGGATATAAATAAATTAATGTTATCTAATCTCATGTTAATATTGTCAAGATAAAAAAAAATACATTAAAAATAATGCCTCTCTAATAATGGTTCTCATGATGCCTTAGCGACATTTACAAAACATACTCTTTATGACATATTTTTAAACGTATAACTCTTACGTTTTCTGAACATTGTTACTTCATAATCTTATATTATCCACACCAGTGCATCGTCCACGACCTCTCAATATTCACGTTCTAATAACACGCTCACTGGCGATTATTCTAAAACCGATTTTATCCGCGAGCCACTTACCGGCACAAAGCGCAACTCATTCAACGCATTCTCTTTTCGGTGGCCGTCATTATTCGCCAATTTTCCCACCGGCCGGCATAATGGAAACTAATGAAAAAATGATAAAAAAAAACGCATCTCGCTCAGTCCACTTTCTACCATGCTCTTATTTTGTACGTGAGTTTAATATTTGTTTTTGTCACTTGATAGACTTGTGTTTTAAGGTCGTTTTCACTTTCGTCCGCGGTGGCGCTGCCGTCGGTACAGTCGGCGACACATGTTCTTTAGGTAATTGCATATTCACGACGTCAAATGCATGTGGTTTAGTAAGATTGTTATGTGGATTTAGGAACAGCCTCCGTGGTGTAGAAGATCTATTTGCCAGCTATGAGATCGTAGGTGTGATCTCCATACCGTAAAAATATATGTATGATTTACAATACAAATATTAGCTTGGAGGCAAAATATCCGTTTAATGTTAAGGAATTATAGTAATTTATTCCCGGTATTAATATAGTATGGTTAAACCGTTGTTTGCTTACATTTTTACAAGTTTTGACTATGACAAATATTTCAAATATATATTTTACAAAATAATAAAACACTAGCGACCCAGCCCTCCTCCGCCCCAGTGTAAATACATGAAAAAAATCACCTATGTTCATCACGGATCATGTAGAATTGTAATGTTGGAAGAATAGTTCAAATTGGTCCAGTAGTTTCAGTGCTTATTAAATGCAATCAATCAAATCTTTCCTCTTTATGACATTAGTTTAAACAAAGGCTTTTGTACGCGACTGTCCATCGTCAGTTATAAACGGGTCAAGTAAATTGAGTATTTTTTTAAATATTTGATTTACCCTTAAATACGTCGAACGTAATGGATTTTTTCGTGGAGTTTTAAATGATTTTGTTGAAAGCTTTATTATTTCGAAAGAATCACGTACTGTATAAACTGTATAAGTAATAAATACAATATTTACTTTGTAAGTAATAGGATTGTTTTTCACCGTTTCTTTAAGCATTTTATTTTATAAATGTATTTTTTTTAACTTGATTCTTTTGCGAGCGGTAAATACTATTGACTGATTTTGGTAATATGTTCTAGTTCGTTTTTGTTTGTTTTGGAAGCAAAGGAAAATGTTATGAAGGAATGTGCAGATCTGAGAGTTCTTCACAAGAATTTCATAGATATAAATATGTATAATTATGAACACTAATAACCATAATCTCTCATAAAGTAAATTGATATTATTCAAATCGTGGTTACGAAATAATAAGAAGTCAAAAGCCGCGGGTTCGAGTCTGTTACTGACTTTTACGAGTGGAGGGCCAAGCATTACTTTATTCATGGTGGTTTCGGTTTTGCTACTGTCCATGAGCAGTATTATCGTACAGCATGCTAGTCTCGTCATTAATGGCAATAAAAAAATAACGATGTGTCTTGATTGTTCTTCAACAACAGTACAATGTCACATACCAATCTCACACCTCCCGATGCTCTCATAGATAAATAAAAGTTACCTAAAATATTAAATTAATAAACAATAGCGTTCCCAATACCCAGTGATAATGATAAAATTCATCCGTAAAGTTCCCATGCACACAATGGCTCCCGTCAATTCCCAACCGATGTTTATCAGTTTAAATACAATTTATCGGGCTACTGTGAATCGATTACAGATAATATTCACTCGCCATCCGAATATCGGACCCTTTATTAGAAATTCTATTGTTGGTACAATTACCTGTGGTCCACTAGGCTTCGTTACATGGTTTGATCGTGTAGAAAGCGCCAACACTTTCTATGAGATGCATTTTTTAATGTGGTTATTAGTTTTATCGCTACTTATATCTGCCCATATATGTCCCTTAGTTGGCTATGGTCTTTTTCTGTTAATTATGTTTATCTTAATGATGTTTAAGAATCCTAATTTGACTGCTGAATGACTTATATAAGATAGTATAGTGTCAGAATTTCCATGTCAGATTAACTGCTGCTAGTGCCATTTAGTAGTTTTGGAGACTGTTCCGATCCTCACACCTCCAGCACTCCTGTAAGCCAAGATCAACCGTGGTACACATTGTAATGACATCGAGCATTGAAGCTCGATGAGTCTATAGAAATGTCTAACGTGTCTTTAATCCGCAACGAAATCAATCACAAAGTTAAATTAATAGGAGGAGTCGGAAATAAATGATTGTCCACTTCCCTCCGTGAGAAATTTAGCAGCTGCTGGCCAATTTGCAATGTTAGGGTTATAGCTCCATATGTTCTCCAAAGTATGTTAATTGGATACGAGTTTTTCCAAGATATTCCATTATTGCATTCATACGAAATTGGATTTTAAAAGCAACGTTATGATCTCTTGAGTCTTGAAGAATGTATGCTTTCTAATTATCGATGATTTGGCTGGATATTTAATCAATTTTAATAATTTGACTGTTATTACACAGTCGTCTTTCTAATTTATTAACAGTGCCAACTACAATATTAGCCGATATAAACTCTATAATTTTCTAAGGCGTAAAGTTAGAATAATCAATGACTGAATATATTATGTTTATCAAACAAGTAAAGTAAAGTGCGTGATGGCCTGTTGGTAAACGGACTAGACGCGTCTGCCAATATGTTCACGGTAGTCGCGGGTTCGAATCCCAGGGCACACGTCTGACTTTTCGGAGTCATGTGTGTATTGACAGTCAATCACCACGCACTAAAACGGTGAAGGAAAACATCGTGAGGAAACCTGCATACCATAGCGATTTATAAGAATTTCTATGGTATGTAAGTCCGCCCACCCGCACTTGGCCAGCGTGGTGGACTATATGGCCTAACCACTCTCAATCGTACTATCGATTGTTGAGTAGGCCCGTGCCCTGCAGTGGGACGTATATGGGCTGATACAGATCAAACAAGACGTAAATAAATTTCTGTTACGTAAGCAGTCCATTAGCAGTCTTAATCATAGTCTTTTCAATATAAAAGGTAAATTCAATGAATCTGGCCTCAAAATATAAATGATCATGATTGTAATTAAAGAAGTCAAATTTGTTTTTATTAATATGCATTACAAGATGTTAATCTAATATTAATAAGATCCTACTTAATTATATTTTGATGCTATAGAATTTCTAATTAATCTCGAGTCGTTCGTGGAAACTGGAAACTGTCTTCAGAATTAATAATACTGACTTGATTAATTAAATATTTTGAAGGTGATTCGAATCTTGACACTTATTGTTCGAATGCTTAGGATTAATTTGAATAAGTATCTGAGACTCGACGTTGATTTTTCTTCTTATTTATTATTATTTATTTATTTCTGTCTTCCCATATGTCTTAAATTGTTTGATTTGCTTATTACTTAAACTTTTATGTTCAAACAGAGATTTAGTGATGAGACTACCAGTAGTTTTTTTAATCAACATATGTCGTTCTAATTCTGTTAAATTGTGGAGTTAGACGCTCTTCGGCCTTAAGTTTCAAAAGTAAATACATTACCATTTGTGGGATGTTGCACGGCTATTTATTTTTTCGTGTTTGCTTTAACTCGTATCTTTTGTCATCATTTAGTAAACTTTATGTCTTGAGTTTCTCGTTAATCATTATCTTCAGCCTCAGGAATTTTACTAAACGACGTAGGCTTCCTGTCATCACTACCCTCTTCATCAAAGACAATTGCATTCAAGTGAAAGTGTCAGGAAAGCAATATAATAAATGAATATAATTTCATTATATATGTGTGTACGTTCCATTCCCACGATTCAGGTGGAAAGTGTTGTTTCCAATAAACGCTATAATAAACGCCATCTAAGGGAATTGCCCATATTATTTTAACCACTTACTTTATAAGTAGATTTTCAACGATTTAATGGTGATATTTGCCTAAAGGGCGGTCTAGTAAAGGGCATGGTAATGGCATTACTTCAGAAATCAAACTGTTTATTTAAGTTTTTAATTTGAAATCATTTTGAAATCAACATTGACAGTTTGAGATTGTTATTAACGCTTATACAATAATCAGTTTGGGTAGATATTATGTTGATGTTGATATTAACAATTTTACTTTTAGTAAAATAGACTATTATTAAATATTGGAGTGTCTTGCAAGCTTTCTAAAAACAAGCTGTTTGCAATAGTCTGATAATGAGTAATTATGTCACTTATGAGCATTTTGAAATGAAATGAAATGAAATGTATTTTTTTGAAATGAAATGTATTTAATTACGGCCTTCCAGCTACAGCACTTGAGGACTAATGCAGTACATATTTTAATTTCATAAAGATTAAGGAAAGGAAGGGCAAGGGACGTAAGGACTATGGAGCATCCAATTATCAGACGGAACGTAACCTGGCAGGATTGACATAACAGTAACACAGACACAAAAAACAAAATTTTCCGTACCTGAGTCATATTGGCCAAAAACGATGTGACCTCCATAATCGGATACCGCTACACAAACAAATTCCGTATTTATTTTCCTTAAGGAATTTTATCAACAAACAACAAACTTAAAATTTTGGGCAGATACTGAACAATATTGTACAAAGGAGAATTGAAAGATAAACAAAGCCTTTAAAACGGACTTCTAACTTGCCTACCTTCGAATATTTAAAGGAAAATGCTGTTGTTGGGCATTATGAAAATAAGTTAAGTTAAACTTTAGTCAAATTATTAATTAAAAATCAAAACAAACCAATATGCTTACGATTAGATTTTTGTAGAGGACATGTTGATACTTGTCCTGGATTTTTGATGCTCTGTGCTAGATAGCACAGAGCATTGATTCAAAAATCCAGAATTAATTAAATAGACAATTTAAAGCGAAACTTATTCATATAAGTTTGATAAAAGCAAAAAGAAACGGTGAAAATAATTTTAGATTCACATTAAAATTTATAGCATAAATTCCAAAAATACCTCAAACCTAACATTAAAAGAAGTATTAGTTACTACAACCTTAAGTTTGCTTTTGCTAGCTTTAAATTTGTTTATAGCATCGACTCCAAAAATATTTAACACAAAATCAAAATAACGTCACCAAACTGCAACCGACCTAGATATACTAAATTCTCCGAATAGTCCAGACACAGCGAATGGCTCAGTCGAACCTCTAGCAACTCGGCATTCTACATTGTCTTGTTAATTAACTGTTGTACAGCGTTCCTGTGGTTTGTACAGAGCTCCAAAAATGTCCGGAATGCGGACTGCCTCACTAGGGGTTGGCGTGCGGTGTTGCATTACTGTCTTGTTCTAGCTAAATATGTTTTGAATTTGTGCTTTTGATGTTGAAATTGATGTGATGGTTAAGTTCGTCGGTGATGTTAAATGTAAAATTAGATAGCTTGGCCAAAATGCTGAATTTGTTGTGATATTAATAAGCAACTCTACAGTCACATACATACATATGTCATATATAGATCACTGAGCGCTTTACTTATGTAGAAAATTAGGTGTTCCACTGTAATGCGCAGATTATTTCTTCAATTAATGTTATTGTAAGTATTGGTCATGTTTTCTATGTTAGTTAATTTTAGAGAAGCTTTTTGCAGTGATTAATTATGTAACAAATATTAGTGATGGGATATTTTTTAAATGCTGCAACATGTCAGCTTTCTTATCAAAATAACAGGTTTAAGCCTTTAACGTGTAAAAAACGTGCAGTTCCTTGAGTCATGGGCCAATTTATTGTGTCTTTTTTTTTCCTTTTTTTGTGTCTTTTTATCCTTTCTTAGCACTGAGACACTAATCTACTTTTTACATTTGCATTCAATAAAGGCTCCAGTCCAATTAGACCCGTCTGTATCGACGTAGAATAATATCGCGCATGCGTGTGTTGGCTCCGATTTGTATTTAACGGTGGTAGGATCAGAGTGACCCGTAATCTGATCACGTTGGTCTGTAAGTCTAAATTTAGTAAATACTAAACAATGAAGTCTGTTGCAATAAGATTTTTTAATAACGGAGGTGATGGTTTCATGATTTAAAAAAAAACATATAATGAGAAAGAGTAAAGATCACCGGGTGTTGAAGACTAGAGAACGAACACTCACAATTTATGTTAATGGCTTTGAAGACAATTCTTACTACCATCCTTTGCCATTGCATTTACCATGCTATGTCAATAAGGGTAAAATAAGTGTAATGTGTAATCATATGTTCTAGACTTTTATTTAAAAAGAATCAATTGTTAACTATTCCCTCTAACAACAAGCATGAAATTTCACGACAGAACGGAATTGAACAGATCGGAATCGAAATCAATATTCTAAGTAAACTACGATCAACTGACAGACTTTTAAATTAACTTCTTATTCATTGATTGTCTAAGGTCAAAACAGCTTAGATTTCAAGATAAAATTCTCAAACTATTTTAGTGTTTAGTGCAATGTCAAGAATTCAGGGAATAGGCACAATGGGGTAACGGGGCACTAGGCGCCAGTGTTAAGTTGGCTCCACTCCACTCAGTGATAAGTGCTTGTACCGGCATTGTAAAAACGTCAACAACCACAACGGCACTCTGAAAAGAAGCCTGCACATTGTATTTTTATTTTATAATATTTCAGTCTCTACAGCCAGTACTTGGGCGTTTTAATGACTATAGGAATTGTGCTGAAATAAACAAAAGGATACTTGAATTTCGAAGTTTGTAGGGAAATTGAATGCTAAATTAATTTACTGTATATGCATGTAGTCTTTTATTAGTGTTTGCTTTATAGAATAGTAAATATCTCAGCAAAATAATAATATAAAATAGTATTAATATGAGAACAATTATACTAGGTCCTACAAATGAGGAAATTTAACATCAATATTATCTTCAAAACTTAATATGTTTTGTTACTTAATTTATTTCAAGTTCATTTTAGTATAAGTTATTGATTACAATATCAAAACCTTTTCCGTGGCTCAATAATACTCATAATTTTTTCTTCAAAAATATATATAGTTCGTCACACGTCGCGTCTTTAATTAACAGGTTTCAGAACTCCATTTAAGGCCAAACATTACCGGCATAATTCCAAATATTCTAGATATTACAAAATAAGAAGATCTAAAGCAAATTCTCATGCAGGTGACGTGTCTTGTACCGCATAATCCGACATCATCAAGAATATCAGTTATTACATCAGTAACCAGTTGGTGACATTTTATCGGCGCGCTTCGATTAAATTACAGGTGTTTGGGATGCATGAGAATCTGGTTTTATGTATATTGATTTTAATAGGAGGCTCTGTGGGGTTTATAACAGGAATAACGAGGAAGCTTATCATGTGACGGGCATAAACAGGTCTGCTTACAATTATTGGAACCATATCTTGGTGATTTGGAACTGATTTTTCAATCATCAGATTTTCAATGTGGGCAACGTTAAATGAATTACAATATGTCTGAATATAAAAGTGATATGATAGGATAAAGTTACTATTTAAGACGACATTTTTAATTTACTCGTATTGTATTGTTATATTGTACTGTAGTCTATGTTGTTGTTTATATCCAACTATCGACCCGGCCCAGCTTGTTAATATGCACGTATTATACAAATAAACCTTCCTCTTGAATCACTCTATCTATTAAAAACCGCATCAAAATCCGTTGCGTAGTTTTAAAGAATTAAGCATACAAAGGGACATAGGGACAGGGAAATCGACTTTGTTTTGTACTATGTAGTGATATAATTCGATAGACAGGTATACGTAATTCAGTAGGTAATTTAATATTAAAACTTTCAATCCATCTGCAACGACATTTCATTCTAAATGAATACTAATCTCAGATACAGTTGTGTTGTCTTTAATATTCAAGTGGAAGGCCCGAGATCAAAGGAAGGGTTAAGGGTAATTATAGCCTGAGATCGCGATCTAAGCCCCGGATTATTAATGTTAATTATTTGTTGTATGACGTGTGGTAACCCTTGGTTGTTTGAGCTGTGATCTATTTCTCGGCTTGATTTAAATTGCGCCCATGTGTGTGGGTATTAAATCGACTTCTTTATTTTAGTTAAGGCTTATGATGATATAAATATTTTGCAATTCATAATTTGCAATATTATTCGTAATGCTATGACATTGTCCTACATCGTCTTGATTATAAAGAAATACACGTAATAGTCACATACATAATCCTGGCCTCACATTAATATCGAGTCTTGTTTCGTGGATATCAGAAACTAAAACAGACTTTTCAGTTTCACAAACACGCAGACCCAAAACAAATACGAGTATCAGTAGATCACACAAATATTTGTCTGGTACGGGAATCGAAGCCGCGACCTTTCGTTTCACAGCCAGTGTCTAACCTACTGCGCCACGGCTGTCGAGTGTCATAGACTCCAATATGTTTTAATATTAGGGTTATTCATTACTAATGATAAATCGGTTTGTGTTATTCAATTTGTAAATAAATATAAATCCTTTGTTATCTTCTTTTGTCTATACTTTTAACTGGATATTTAATATAGTTATATCTAATGTTTCTTAGTATCGCCTTATTGGTGGGTACAGAACTTGAAGTAAAGTTGCCTCCGACACGACAAAGTTCACAATTCTTTGAAACTGAAAATGTCGCAGGTTTCTGTTGTTTACTGGTTTTATATCACAAACTTGTCTGGCTAGACCAATTCTTAGCTTATAATGTGTGACGAAAATATCTCATATCATGATATATTTATTTATTTTATTAGTTATTTCGTCACCAGTTTGTACTCCCAAAGACATTAAAATATTCTCAACTTCATTGTATATGTGCTAAATATATACATACATTATTATGAAGTAAGGTTTTCTTATTTGGTGTATCACAATAATAATATTAGAAATTCTTGTGATACCTAATTTCTGTATTTTATTTGTTCTCGCGATCGTGTTTTAATTAAACGTTGTCATGTTTCCATCTGTAAGTTACAGATAAAAGTTTATGAGTTCCAGTCGGCTGTTTGACGATCTGTCGCCCAAGTCTACATAAATAGTTCCAATTACCTCGCTTGTATTGACATTAAAGCTGTGTTATTTATGTATTTCAATTACAGCTCAGCCGAGATTTAGTGCTTCTTATTTGACTATAAAGCCGGTGTTATCTATTTCTTTTGTATCGACTGGAACACTTTCTATTGCGCCTTAGTTTCGTTCTACATTTGTGGGCGGACTCCGAAAATCAATCGGCTGACACCTGTCTATAGAAATATTAATTTTGTCATGTTATTGGAGCACTTTCTAGATGTACTTTGAATCAGTTGAGTATTAGAGTCGCCCACATTTCAACTGTTTAAGGAAAACCTCGATTATTGGAGTGGCATAATTTTGTAATTTATCTATTGTACATTGCGTAGGATGATCTATTATATTATTTATTATTACGATATTGATTGATGAATCAATGAAGATGGAATAACTACATTTAGTTGTATATTGGAAAGAAGATCGGACTTCATAAACAGTTTTAAAACCAATTCTAGTAATCGAAGTTGTCTTCTTTGCTCAAACTGAATTCAAAAATCGTTCCAAAGGGACAAAACATTCGATAACTAAAATAGGTTTTAAATTATTTATGAATAAGGCTGAAAATGTTTGTCCATTTTTCCTTCATGTTTACATACATATCTACCTAAACTGTAACCCAAATATCAATTTTATGCCAAATTATTATAAATGACGAGGACAAAAATAGTTTCACAATACCGAAACCAAATAATTATTTTGTTTATTTTTAGATCGATTTTATTTTAGATCGAAACTATTAGAATACAATAAGTTCAAGCTATTAATATTCATAATTTGGGAATTAAACTAATATACTTACAGTCTTCAAATAGTGGAATTAGGGCGACATATTCACTTAGTAAAAAAGCCCCAAATTTAGAATGAAAAAAAATGTGGAATTAAACATGCGACGTGATTCAAAACAAAATCAATATTTAAATGAGCTAACATTTTCAAGTCAAATCAATTCGGTGAAATAAAATGAACTACGATCATATTTATCTTCATAAAATATGTAAATGTATGCGCTGTTTCAGAATATTAATCTTTAAATTAATACTTATGTGTGTTCACTATACTATTAATCACGTTTTTAGCAAATTGAAATCGAAATAAATATTTGTTTTTTACTGTATTTTTTTTATCAGGGTCAGTATTTTCAATTCAGTTGAGTATTAAATTATGGATTGTAATAATTTAAATCAAATAGAATGTTCTCCGTTTACATAAAATCTCGTTTAGCAGAATATACATAATTATGTGTATTCTGTAAAATCTAATCCTTGAGGGAATGAGATGACATTTTATGTTTTGCTGTTGACTTCCTACAGCTAACAATGCTGATCTTGCCATCAAACGTTTTATTATTAATATAAAACGTTTGGTGGCATAACAGTTTCTTATGTTTATGCCAACACATGAAAATAAAACTGATTTGCAAATTTCGTCAAATTTTTGGTTTATTATTATAATGTTTCGAAGATCACAAATTTGATCACAAGGGCGGATTCCAGAGACAAAACCGCTCTTAAGCCCATAGCATATTACTTCAGTATAATAAATTCCGTCCTTCAACTAGCAAACGTTGTCTAAAAGTACAGTTTAAAGTTTAAATCAACAAGACATGGACTTAGAAAATAATTTCCCTTATAAATTCATGCACGAACGGACGAGGCCGAGTATAAATGGTGGGTAAAAATACGAAGCATCGCGCGTCGGTTATCGCGTGCCGTGGACTGGGGACAGAAGTAAGCTAATATGTCGCGGCGCGGCCGGCCCACTTCCACGAGACACACTGCTCGCAACGCTATACAACTTCTAATTCACAAGCAGTTTGTAGTAGAACCAAGATGTTGTCAGTCATGAATGTCAGTCACTGTCTTAAAGAAATTGACTTGAAGTGACAGCCTCGGTGTTACTCGGTCAGTAAATCCCCGGATGTCCAATACCTTTTTCCGCTTCCCTCCCGATCTAATGGGCCGGCAACACATTTATGATACAAAGATTGTGGATTTTCGTGTGCGGCAGTGTTCACTTACTATCAGGTGAATTGTTTACTCGTTTAATAAAAAAAAAGTTTATACTTTTGGTCCGGGATTGAGGCGTCAGTTATTCAAACTAAATTTTAGCTACTACATTTAGGTATTTATGAACATAAAGTCTTGATCGATTTTGAAGCCTCTTACATCCCTTAGAGTTCTTAGCCATCATCATTACTATCGCCTTTAGCTGCAAGAAATCCAATGCTGAACGTAATCCCAAGGATACTTCTGTATCAGCCCACATACGTCCCATTGCAGGGTACGGGCCTCCTCTACAATCGAAAGGACGATTGCGAGTGGTTAGGCCATATAGTCCACCACGCTGGCCTAGTGCGGGTTGGCGGACTTACATACCATAGAAATTCTTATAAATCGGTATGGTACGTAGGTTTCCTCACGATGTTTTTGTTCACCGTTTTAGTGCGTGGTGATTGACTATCAATACACACATGACTCCGAAAAGTCAGAGGTGTGCCCTGGGATTCGAACCCGCGACCACCGTGAACATGTTGGCAGCCGCGTCTAGTCCGTTTATCAACAGGCCACCACGCACTTACTCAAGGATACTTGCCGTTTCATATTAGTAGAAGCCTGGTTCCAGCAACTTCTAGGAATTAAGTTATACGATCATCTTGTGTGCGAATAAGAGCCACTATACTAGTCGTACTATAGTTCCTTAGTCTTTTAACAAGTTCTATGATTGTAAACAGACAAATGTGTTAACTAGGTACAATATTTCCAAAGTAATTTCGTTGGGCCATATCTTTTCAGATTATGTCTTATGTAGAAACACTTTTATGAAAATTATATTTCTTTAAATCAACTCAATGATATTAATTTAGTTTTAAGTCCCTAACTTCAACTTACCGTTTCGTTCCACGCTTATCTTATACTTTGTGTTGAAAACATGAACAAAATCTCCCGTCGTGTAATCTTCCGCCCATCTACATGATGTCCGAGATCAGATAAGCGCGAGTTGTAATCATTGCAAAACTTTGCCGCTACCGTGAAACGGAACGTTGTCTCAGTGCACTTGATATAATGCGCGGTAACCTCGTAACTGCTTGGTAATTTAATTGAAACTAGGTAAAGAATTAGCTGTTCCTAGCCATTTTTATGTAATAATGATTTAGAATTTTCTTTTATACTTATGAAGTTAGTGATGCTTAATTTAATAAATATACCAATCCATAATACTTTAAATATTTTTGTTGTGTTTATGGACGGTAGTAAAATAGTATTTTTTTCACTAGTTTATCATATAATTGTCATATTATAGAAATACTCCGCCGGACAAAAATGAGTTTACTGGAACATGACATTAAAACTTGAAATAAACTGAGAAATCTTGACAGAATTTTAATTGGTTTACACAGTCAGCAATCTCGATGATCAAAGCCCAAAGTTAGTATTAAAACATTGAGGTATGATAGAGCGGACATCGGGAACAAAATCTCTGCGAGAGAGAAGATGTATTACTGCGTAGGTGTGATAGAGATAAAAATAGAAGGAGCGGTACGGTGCCGTTCATTTTGTTACAAACATTTTATTTGCAGTGCCACCTCTAGTATAACATCTCAATGTATTAAAATTAGATAGTTATTCATCTTTGAAATAAAACTATTATTTACGGATTTTATCGCGGATTTGGTTTAATTTTTAATAAATATATTAAAATCCGTAAATAGTAGTTTTATTTCAATGAGTAACATTCGCGTAAACCTAAGAAATCATTAGTTATTCCTCTTGTTCGTGTGTCGTACCGCAGCATCAGATACTAATGTCGCGGAGTCGTCAGCGGAGAACCAAGCGACGTCTATCGAGACGCAGCGTTACATCCGCGCAGAATGAATGAGCTTTGCTAATATCTTTATCTAAGAGAATGCCAACTGGATATCATTTACAGAGGCTTGGACTAAATGGAATTCTGAGGCGGATTGCGAGGATTTCTGTTTCGTGACGAAATGATATCTTGTTTTCAAGATTATTTAGTGGGTTGTATGTTACGTTATGTTATTTTAAAGACTGTTGCAGTGCATTTTGTACTTAGTTTTTCGTCTGTAAATACAGCGTTATGATTATTTGGTTTTAACCTTTACAGTTTTTTCAACGAAATGCTACTTTTGAGTGATATGTTCGATTCCCGCAAAGAAACTTAAACATATGATAATGTGAGCAACACATGTGGTCGAAACGTGTCTTATACCTGTAACTTATGTAATTGTTATGTTTGCACTCGACGTTTGTGTAAATATTATTATTCATTTTTGGAATAAAGAACAGTATGTGGTATCTAAACCGAAATAATAAAATGAATAATTTATCGCGAATACCGTTTGATATAGATTTTTTTTAATAATGATATCTTTGCAGCTTTGTTACTAACACCCGAATAAATAAAATATATTCGGGCGTAAAATTACCTTTATTTAATACATCATTTAACAGCTTTCGTAACGAGCGGATGACTAATACCTCAGTGCGCCCCGTGATCACACAAGCTGCAAAGTAATCGAAACGTCGTGAAGTGAAAACGTAAAAATTAAACCAAATTCGCGAGAAAATCCGTAAAAAATAGTTTTACTCGTATTTCAATGTGTAACATTTGCGTTAATTTAATAAACCATTATTTGTATCCGCCCATATACATCCCACTGCAGGGCACGGGCCTCCTCTGCAATCGAGAGTATGATTGAGAGTGCTTAGGCCATATAATCCACCTCGCTGGCCTAGTGCCGCTTGGTGGACTTATATACCATAGAAATTCTTATAAATCGCTATGGTATGCAGGTTTCCTCACGATGTTTTACTTCACTGGTTTAGTGCGTGGTAATTGACTATTAATACACACATGATTCCGAATAGTCTGGAGGTGTGCCCTGGGATTCGAACCCCGGACCACCTCCACATCTAAAATCTAAATATTGCATTTCAATTTTATGATACAAAAGGTGCTAGAAACAAATTTGACCGCGTTAATAATTTAACTAAACAACAAAGGTCAGAGTTGAAAGATTAACGGCTTGGAATCTCAAAGTGGTTTTTAATTAGAAGCCCTGTACACTCAAACACGAAGGGAATTATTATTTAAGTTCACTTTACATTATTTAGTCTATAGTTCCTTGTTTGGTTTTCCTTTGTTAATATCTGCAATAATTAAGCTTGTAGCAGGGAGGTGAAATTACCATGAACTTATTATAGCCTTTAAGTTTATTTTTTTTAAATTAGCTATAATATTTTTTTGAATTTAGAATTTCTTGTTTTTTTTTTATGGCATGGCATGAGATTTATAATATTCAGAAAGGTATATTTTCATGATATATATTTTTAAGCGACTTCAAAAAAAGGAGGAGATTCTCAATTCGACTGTATGTTACTTTTTTTTTTAAATGTCTTAGGTGCGCCTAGCATTGCCTACATATGCAAAGAATAGACAGCCCTCTCATTTTTTTGCTGTCTTTTGCTACGAGTGATACGACATGTACTCTTATGTTGAATATTCATTTAGTGGTCAAGATTTTCTACAATGTTTTAACACGTCTCCTTAGTTTCTTAACCACATATCACATTTTAGAATGCTTACGTTTCGCCTTATCTTAACAGTAAAATAATAAAGTTTAGAATGCCTAGCGATCCGCTGACCTTAATAACATGCATTAGAAATGCCTAGCAAACAGAGAAATCATACATTGCGAGCATCGGCAATACAACGGGCAGCGCCGCTGGTAAATTATTGAAATCAAGTGAAAATATTTTTCCATCCGGTCGTTGAGCTCTGTCTCTTTCTAACATACGTCACGTGGTCAACCGTTTGTCTTTGTATGTATTTTTAATTTTTGTATTAATATTTTAAGATAGTGTTATCATATGTATTTATTTTATGTATGTGTATATTCATATACCGGGTATCTCAAGACTGCTACCGAAAATGAAGCCGGGTGGTAGTTTTAGTGGCTACAAACACAATGCAATTAAAAATTTCGCATAGAAACGCGACAATTATTTTTTATGATTTTTTAAATATCGTCATTTTTGGGTGGTAAATCCATAGTTTTTGCTAAAATAATAATTTAAACTCTTTTATACCTTAGAGTATTTATAAATAAAAGGGTATACACTATTATTTTAGGAAAAAATGTATTTACCACCCAAATATGGCCATAGGAAAAAAATTACAAAAAAAAAATGTCGCTTTTTTTTTGCAACTTTTTCTGTTGCATTGTGTCTGAAGTCGCTTAGACTACCACCCGGCTTCGTTTTCGGTAGCAGTCTTGATATACCCTGTATATTCTATTGCGTGAAAATGTAACGTTAATATTTTTTTAAAATTTAGTTATGAATTGTAGATTATTATTATTTCACATATGCCTTAGACTGCCTTTTCTTTCTTCTATTATATATCCATCCCATGGTTGCCGGTCAGATAGTACCTAGTGTGATGACTGTAATTTTAGTGTGTCTGTGTCTGTGTGGTTTCAGTTTTATTGTATAATTTCTAAATTGTATCTCTCTATAGTGTAATAAAATATTAAATAATTGTCATAATTATTATTCTATTGTCATATCTTAGTCTAAATGGCTAAGAGCCATAGTCTAATGTGAGCGTTATTGGTATTATTGTCAGTTCATTCAATGAGTTTTAAAGATATTTTATTTTCAACGTTAACTTTTATTATACTTAGAATATCTCTGATTATCTTCGATGTTATGAATATATTTTGTAGTTATAATTTTCTTGCATAAATATGGAGATAATCTGCAGGCTAAGCAAATATACAGTATATATAAGTTATTTTATAAAAAGTATGCAATATCTGGTGTAAAGTATCACCATTTTTGCAACGGTACACTTTTCGATTCTAATCTACATATTTATGCGAAGCGTTCTACCGATACGAATTAACACAAATTAATTCATAATTTATGGAATATTCATTATCTTTCGTATGATACATATTGCAAAGAGATTTTTTATTTGTATATTTTGTACTGTCCAAAATGTATTTTTTTATTGGAATGAATGGCAAGGCGACTGCAGTTTGCGTGGTAGTAAGTATGACGACTGTTCATGAAGAGTAAAAAAGCCAAATTAATTGCAAAGCAATGCATGGCATTCTACTGCGCTCACCAACCTGAGAAGTAAGATGTCAAGTCTCAATATCTCCAGTAGTCACTTTGCCTAGGATATCCTTCATACCGTATACAACAAGTCCATTTACACAGTTGTTTGGAGGGGGAAATATCATAAGAGAGATCTACCACCAGTAGTATTACTACATAGTATAAAACAAAGTCGTTTTCTCTGTCCCTTTGTATGCTTAAATCTTTAAAACTACGCAACGGATTATGATGCGGTTTTTTTAATAGATAGAATGATTCAAGAGGAAGATTTATATGTATAATACTGACATATTATTGTACAGAAATCTATTTATACCCGGGCGAAGCTGGACCGGGCCGCTAGTTAGTAATAAAACCAAAGTCAAACCACGGCTTACGATTAGAACTATCACTGCCATTTTATTCGACGCAGTGAAGTGAACGCAGTCGTGTGTCACAAAACCGGGTCACCTAGATCAAGGGGTGTGGAATCACACATATATTTTCAGCGCAGATTTTTATACCGTCACGGAAAAAAAGTTAATAGTTTTGATGGCAATTATTGGTCAGATAGGGGATATATATTTTTAAGGGGGCGATGATATCCATTTAATACGATTATTCCGAGGATTGGTTTAAAGGAATTATTAATTATTATGTAGGACATAGTTTTATAATAGTAGGTACTCACCGTAGGCTAAAATATGGGTTGTAGAGCCTCTAAATTCTGTACTTCTTTCTCTTCTTTCTATAATGTATAATACATAAAAAATATTGTTATCTTTCCTTTAGAGTGCTGCTTGGCAAATCAAGATTATAACGTACAGTATATTAACGGGTGATGGTTACATATTATTTCATTCTAGAACTAGCATTAGAGTGATTCACGCCGACTGTCAAATTTTGGGCCCAGTCCGCCATAACTAGTTTCCATCAGGCCGACAAAACTGTGGCAACTAACGATAAGCAACATTTCTTGCTAGCGAAATCTATCTAGATAGTACTGCATTGTACTTCGTCATGTCAGAATATAAAAATCGACACACCATTCTTTGGAATCAATGCCTTAATTCTAATACTTTGATTCAGATTATCCAATGTGAAAGTGAGACTGTCACGAGTTGATTCATTGGTTCTAAAACCTTTGCCAAAATGTCTGGCGTCGTGTCTTTCGTAATGCGTTCGTTTTCGAGCTACGATAAAAGTATTTGGAGCGCTGGGTCTTTGGTCTGATTATTGGAAATCTTCTGACATAGTGAACTTTTACTATTGTTGGAATCCAGGTGACGTTAAATCTTCAAAATTTATAGGGGATATCACGATTGAGATAATATCTAGACTTTGTTGAGTATTTTAATTTATATTTTCAGAATTATCTCTTGAATTCATTTATTTACTCAAATAGACTTTCATGCTTCATTTCAATTTGAATTTAGTGATATATTTCCTAATTATAAACGTGAATAAGGACAAATTTTTGATGCAAATATTTTACGAATAAAGAAAAATTGATTGCTGCAACTCCTGTTACGTTATGGGGTCAATAAATTGTAGCCGTAAAGTGTTAAAATTGTAAACTGTAGTCTCTAAAAGCACATCTGCTTACCTTTAGAAATGTGCATACTTATATACAAAATCTAGTGTGGGTAAATATTTTTAATTACGGAAAAAACCCTGATTTTTGTCCCTATTTTGAAGTCGGTAAAAACCATACATTATACATTTAACATTGTCCTTGCCACGATATATTTCCCCGAAAAGTCTTGAATATATAACATCTAGAATACTTAAAAGAGAAACCCATATAAAAATATGTGGTAAAAAGAATATTTTATGTGTCGTCGAAAGTAGAATATAAAAATACAGGAGCAAAGTATTTGGGTAGCGTTAACCCACGTATGTTTGTGGTCACAAAACCGAGAGATGCTTAAAAAATTCAGAAAGGTGGAAAAAACTCCCGAGAGCCGTGTTTTTGCCTACATTTTGTTTGTTTTTGCGATTGGAAGCATTTAGAATTGATGCTTCATGTGATGGACGGTTTGTTGGTAAAGTTTTAGCCTGTGTACCTGTGGAGTGTTGGATTTTTTCTTCTTTTTATGCATAATGAGTGCGATATTTGATAAAGAGTGTTCATTGCGAGCCTATCATTATACTGGGCACAAATTACAGTCATTTTAAGATTGTTTTTTTTACATATTTGCTCCATATTGTGAGAAAAATATATAAGTCCGCCGGGAAAAACAGAAGCTTGCGATTAGAAAAGTAATCTCATAATAATATTATGTTTATTTTTCGTATAAAACTACTAATCATAAATCACATAGATTAAATGTCTTACAACTTCTTATTCGTCTGTGAAATATTTGCACAAGAGCATATACTATTTAAATATGTTTTTTATTTCTTTTTACTAAGCATAATATCTTCGCTCCGATGATTTTTAATTAAACATTACAACTTGTAACGTTAGTAATAAATCATGACACGAATACAAAATTATTATAATAATTTTTAAACGTCCATACTGGTTCGTGATGGCAATACGTTTAAAGTGAAAGTGATACCGACTGGACTCGCCATTAAATTTAAATACGATACGATGATCGCTGATTGAAGTTAGATTGTTGTCATAATGTTTCTTGTTTAGAAAGATTAAACTATCTGCCGTATCCGGCTGGAAGGCCAGTGACGCCGTTTCCTAGGGCGGATCCGGCTTTTAAACCTGAAGCCAGCCTAGAGGCCCCGAAAGGGTAGCTCAACAGCTTTTCCTCTTGACACAAAAAGGGTTTTGTGTAATAAATGTATTTAAATTGTAAGTGTGCGTCTGAGAAACTAGGAAGGCACTGGTATTATCTTTACGAGATGCTATGGATGTAAGAAATGATATGTCAGATTAATTACTGATCTTGAGGTTGTGGTCTTCATAAATAAGTCGGTAGGGTAAACCAGACTGTGATTGCCCACCGATAATGATTGCCCGCATTAAACAAAACCTTGCCTGTTGTCGATTTTGTGTCATCCTAGTTGGATTAAAGGTTATCAGATGGTGCTTTAATCAATTTATGGTTAATACAAATTTTACAACTGGAAACATTAAAGAAAAAACATAACAGTAATGACGGATTTTGTAAAGACCGGTGAAAGTGTTTCATAAACAGAAATAATTGAACAATTTTGTTAAGAATATACTTGTTTAAATGTTCATTTTTATTGTATTTGTTTCATTTTTTGAGTGTTATTACCTACCTATGGTGAAATTAATAGCATTTTCTTAGTTTTAAATGGATATGTATGTTCAAAAATAGTTTTTAACCATTTTTTTGGCTGTGGGCAATCACTGAACTGAAATCTGTATACTTTTAGCGATTGCCACCACTAATTTTAGTGATTGCCATATGACAATGTCCATAGTTATTGCCATATGGCAATGACTGTCAATATTTTTTCGGTTAAAAAGATTCATCACCTGTACTTATAAGTTAATTGTTTATTATTTCCTAATTCGTATATATAAACGATGTTAATTGGTAATTATCGTTGTATTAATGCCGAAGGCACTTAAAGTCTAATATATTAAAGACATATGCAAAAAGCGATTGAAGTTGTTCAAGATGTAAGCAACAACTTATCTACTAGGCAGATTGTTGAAAAGCACGGCATTCCGAGGTCCAGTCTTATAAGAATTTCTATAGTATGGAAGTTCACCAACCCGCACTAGGCTAGCGTGGTGAACTATATGTATGCCCTAACCACTCTCAATCGTACTTTTGATTGTAGACGAGGCCCATGCCCTGCAGTGGGGCGTATATGGGCTGATACATTTGTTTCAAAATTGATGATTTTGTTTCTGGTGATTCTGACTCTTCAGCATCAGCACAAAATATATTTGATGCTTTTAAGAAAGCTAAACGAAATTTATTTTGATATTTTACTATTTTATTCGATTAAATCTAATTTAATTGTTTTGTTTTGAATATTTATTTGGGTTTATGTTTAATTTATAATTTTAAGAGACTGGGCAATTACTGTGCTGTGATGTTGGCAATTACTATAAACTGTGGGCAATTACTATAGTTTTAAGACTATGTTTATTTAACTGCAATATTTAATAAGTAATGTTATTTATAGCTAAAAACTGTTAACACTCTACAAAAGAGTTTATTAGGTTATAATAAAATGGTATTAAAAAGTTGATAGCTACAATACTTTTGGTTTTTTTAATGTCAATGTGTAACAAACTCTTAAGTGGGCAATAGCTATCTAGTTTACCCCTAACTGTCTTATAATAAAAAATTGTCATGACAGGAATCGAATGCGTTGTGCTTGGTTCCATACCATTATTTTCATACCGTGAAATTCACTTCTCTGCAATTTTTAGTATTAGTAAAATTCTCGTTAACATAGTAATGACAAGAAGTAAAAATATTAAGATCAATAAACTCGAAAATGACAGCCCTAGTTAAATTTACAGCTGAGAGAAACGGCTCAGTCCTAAACTTTAAGCTTCGACAATCAATGCGAACTTTTTGAAAGCTCTGCGTCTGATAAGGCCATATTTTTTTGCGAATAAGTCGTTTCGACGGCTATATATCAACTAAAATGACAGCCTAATTGGCTAGCTGCCATTCAAATGTGAAGTATTACTTATTAGTTACCACTTAGCTAAACTAGCTTGTTCCGGTCGAGAAATGTGTGGCCAATTCTAGTGTATTATCATGTCAATATTAGTGAACGAAATGAGACATTTTAAAAATGGTTGTAGCGTAGTAGTTGTAGTTTTGTTTCATTCGCATTAACTATGGATATGGATATGTACTACCGCAATACCTTTTTTTCCCACCCTATAGCAGTTTACATGCACTGTTGTGTTTCAATTTGATGGACATTGTACCCAGAGTTTTTGGTTGTATTGAGACTTAACATCTTTTGTCTCAGGATGGCGAGCGCAGTGTAATGACAAAATATTGCTTTGTAATTCCTGGCTTCTGATTATTTATATATTTGAATGAATATCAAATTTGTTGAAAAAAAGTTAAAAACGGTTACGTTATGGGTATGTATACAGGGCATGTCATTAAAATGAAATAGAAGTAAGAATGAGCTTTGATTAATTGTATCATATTTTTTAAATATGTTTTCATTTTGTTCATTGTTAATATATATGACTGCCTCGGTGGCGTAGTTGTACTACGGTACGGTTACAAAGCTGAGGTCTCGGGTTCGAATCCCGGGTTGGGCAAAGTGATATTGGATTTTTCTATTCAGTATCAGCCCAGAGTCAGGAATTTGTGCCCGATATGGCGATAGGCTCGCCACCTATCACATTGTGGGACGGAACATGCAAGGCGAAATGTGGGTGCCCTGGCACCTCTGCCTACCCCTTCTGGGAACAAGGCGTGAGTTTATGTATGTTATGTATGTAATTCATGGCTTTATTTGGTTTTGCTACTGTCCATGAGGGCTCGTATCGTTTAACATCAGGCGAGTGGCATGATCGTCTCTCCAGTCATTACAATAAAAAAACATGATATTAGTCTATGATTCAAACTCTTCTCCTTGGGTGAGGAAACTTGAAATAAGCAGCGGGTCAAATATATTTATATATATATGGTATATGCAAATTAAATTGATCTAAATCACCTATTGTAGTCAACGAAATGGCTATCAAAACCATTATAAACATACAGTTGAATAATACCAATTAACTTAACAAACTTAACAACATATTAGACTAGGAGCCAATTTTGATGGTTCTATCATCTTGATTTTCATCATAATTTCCAAAGCAGCCACGATCGAAACTTCATAATAGCTGATCTTGTCATGCCTATGTAAGAGGCAGGCGCAGACAAACTTTCAGCTTTTATAAAATGACAAAAGTATGGTGGACATGGGCTCTTGGTCTATATGCAAAGATCGATTTACGATACATTTCCGTCCACAAAATTTCGCTCACACATTGTAATAAATCCAAGGGTTAGTGCTACCTCAAATGTAACAATTGGTATGCAAAACTTTGTAGTGATGTTACTATGTTCACGTTACTTTAAGTAATGGATGTCAAGAAGTTTCATCAGTCTTCAGTTACAAGAAGTCCACTGCTGGTCTTACCAGCTTGTGGGTAAACGAACAGATTTAGGATTTACATATTTTATGGCCGTCGTCAATGTTCACTTTGTTCAAGAAATTTGCCTCGGACTAAGTTTTTTTTATGTCCTAAAACTGCATACTCAATACTCATACCAGAAAAATAGGGGATTTAAAATTGTTGTAAGTGCGTGGTGGCCTGTTAGTAAACGGACTAGACGCGGCTGCCAACATGTACACGGTGGTCGTGGGTTCGAATCCCAGGGCACACCTCTGACTTTTCGGAGTCATGTGTGTATTGATAGTCAATCACCACGCACTAAAACGGTGAAGGAAAACATCGTGAGGAAACCTGCATACCATAGCGATTCATAAGAATTTCTATGGTATGTACGTCTGCCAACCCGCACTAGGCCAGCGTGGTGGACTATATGGCCTAACTACTCTCAATCGTATTCTCGATTGTAGAGTAGGCCCGTGCCCTGCAGTGGGACGTATATGGGCTGATACAGAGTTTGTGCGTATTGAATTTCCCGTCTTTTGTCGCAAAAAAACCAATTACTTATGATTGTGCCTACTGGTCGATTTTAACTGTATTAATACATAAATAAATTGAAATAAAACTATTTACGGATTTTTCGCGGATTTGGTTTAATTTTAAATTTTTTGAATTCCCGACGTTTCGATTACTTTACAGCTTTCGTGGTTACGGGGCGGACTCGGTAAAAATTAAACCAAATCCGCGATAAAATCCGTAAATAATAGTTTTATTTCAATGTGTAATATTCGCGTAAATCTAAGAAACCGTTACATAAATATATGTTGGGTATATAATTTGTCATACGTTAAAAGTATTTTCGCAAGCAAAACTTCCTTCTACATTCAAGTCTTTCGTACATCACTACTTAGTGCAAAAGTTACGGCCCGGACCTTTATAAGCCGTCCACGATGTACGAAAGTATGTATGATGAAAAAGTTACGAGTTTTTCGGGTCAGGCGCGGCATAAATGCGGTTTTATTGAATACTTGGCCTTTTTAAAAAGAGCTCGCGAATATTACGAAGTAGGGCCGCCGGTCAAATCGGATTTCCTTTGAGAAAAGCTCTTTTGTTCCCGAGTTGTGTGGGAGCAATTAATTCGAGTTCGGTTGGCATTTTATCACGAAGTATTCGACGGGACCTGTGTGTTTGCGGTTTTGTTTACGGAATTAAGTATTCGGGAATTCGGTTTAAATATTTAATTTGGTATTGTTCAGTCGTGTTTATTAATATATGTATTTCGTGCATGATCACGGTGTTTTAAACGACTATAATACGTGTACATATTCATATCCTCTCGCCTGTATTACAAAAGGTGTAACAGAGGAGTTTTTACTTTTTGGTGCTAAAACACAACTCGCCAATTATTTTTCAATTGCATGATGAGTTTGTTGGCGATGTTATCAATATCTCTATCTCTCTCTGCAGTTATAGGAAGCCTACTGTTGAATACAGGCCTCTCTCAAAGACTTACATATCAACTTGAACTTGGAATTGGTTTGGATCCAGCGGCTTTCTGTAATCTTACCCTTAGTCTTGTAGGAAGAAATCCGACGCTTTGCAATGTTGGCTATAGACTGCAAACATGAACAATTCATATGAAAATGTTTAAGCCAAAAAACTACACAAAGAAGATTCATGAAAAGTTATGTCACAATAATTATTCAAAAATATTCAAAAGCGATTCAAAATGAAACATCACTTTATATGCTAATACGGGCTACTTAGACTTTGCTTATCATAAACCATAGTACGAAACGGCATCCAAGGATTTATGAGATAGGACATTACAGGTAATCTATTCCTACATTGTGGCATTACATTGGAAATATTGCAAACAGCGAACTGTGAAGGGTAATAAAGTATTTTCATTGTTGGTAATTGAGAATTAGTAAGTTATGGGAGAATTGGTTATAAATACTAATATACTATATAATATAATATAAGGTAGTCATACTCATGGTTCGGTATCAGATTTCAGGCTCGTAATGATTTGATCTGGGATAAATATTATTTCTGAGTTATATATTTGTTTTATTTTTGAACTCGTGGCTTCTTTTTTAAAACTTATTCTAAACTGAAATACGGTAGCTTAAATTATTGTCTTTTTCACTTGCATCGTTTGATTGATACATTTTAGAAGCAAATGTAGTTTTTAACGGCTTGGTAAATGGCTTGTGGATTTATCATACACCTTCTTAAATGGTTTGACATCAGGTTTTATCATATTAGAGGCAAACAATTTTGAATAGTTTATCATTTGAAATACTCAGACCTAACCATTAAAATACATATACCACGCAAATATTCCGAAATATTTAAGTGGAAACTACCGTTGCGTGATACATGAAACACATCACAAAAGACATTCAGGTCACATCGATAATCCAAAATAATGGCATGATCAGTCAAACACAAGAGTTCAGGTATGCCTCTGTTCGATTTATATGATAATCCACTGAATGGTAGCATGTCGTGAATAATATCACAATATCCACGTGTATCACTTTATTATTTCCTTATTGCTGTAATAATGGGGACCGCGAACGTACTATATGGCGATTGGCTCGCCCCCTATCGCATCGTGGGACGGGACACTCAAGGCAAAATGTAGGTATACTGGTAGCTAGCAGCAGCTCTGCCTACTCCTTCTGAGAAAAGACGTAAGGTTGTGATCGTACTCTAAAATGATGATATTAATCTTCATTTTTGACAACCTCCGTGGCGCTGTTGGTTAGACGCCGCCTGTGAAACGAGAGGACGCGGGTCCGATCCCCGCACCAAGAGAAATGTTTGTGCGGCCCACAAATAGTTATTTCGGGTCTTGGTGTTTGTGAGACCGAAAAGCCTCTCGTAGTTCCTGATACCCACGACACAAGACTCGATCTTAGTGTGGGGTCGGGACTATGTATGTGACTGTTGGGCGTTATTTATTTGTTTTATTTATTCGTCAATGAATTGTATGTATTTTGTCATAATACATCCTTTATCCTATGTCCTAATTTGTAATTTGTTTTTTAATAATTCCAATGGTTCCTTACGATTTTGCGCAGCTGCTGAAGAACTGAAATACAAAAACTATTAACAACTATATGTATAGAGATTAAGGATATCTTCCGTATAAGACATTAGAAACGACAAAGTTTGTGGTAAATATAATAATAATAAATCACAAATTTGATACAGGCCAATATTAATATATGGTACTTATATATGGTAATACCACTTGTTTCTAGACACCCCAGGTAAAATTTGTAGCAAGTTTGAAAAAAAAAAAAAAAACACTGAACTTAGTCTAAGGTGACGTATGACAGAGGAATCGAACATTTTGTAAATAAAGTTACTGGTGGTAGGTTTCTCATATGTGAGAGGCTGCCTGGGTGGGTACCACCGCAATGTCTATTTCTCCCGTCAAACAGCAGTTTAAATGCACTGTTGTGTTTCGGATTGAAGGATATTGTAGCCAGAATAACTACTGGACATAATGAGACTTAACATCTTATGTCTCAAGATGGCGAGTGCAGTGGAATGCTAATTATTGCTTTGTAAATCAAGGTGTTGTTTGGTTTTGCTTCTGTTCATGAGCGGTCGCAACGATTACCATCAGGCGAATGGCATGCTCGTCTTGCCATTTACTGCAAGAAAAAAAAAAAGTATTTAGGCATATTCGTATAGTTTTATGTACGGCGTTCGAATATTCGTGGCCGTGTCAGAGTAAAGAGTAACCCCCCAGGATAGATAGTCTCCGCAAGTGAGAGATGGCTACCTCTCGACACAGTGATTTATATAACAAACATCATTAGTCAAGATTATCTATTGTCGAAACATTTGATCTATTTCTCACACCAGGAATAGGAAGCAGTTACAAATATTGTATGTTAGCAATTCTGGTATCACATTGTATTGAGCCGGCCTGCCGCCTATGACATTGTTCTATAGTCCAAGTCTGATAAACGAGCAATTTGCTTACTTGATGGATTATCTAATGCCTTAGTCTAAGAGCATTTACCAGACAAGCAAATGAACATAAATTAAATGGCCAGCCTCTTAAAACAGCAGATACAAAAGAGGGAAAAAAGGAAGGTGGGAGGAAAAAGGTGCTATTGCCGCGGGGAAACTTCACTCACCAAACAAAATACAACATCAAAGTCGATTTATATGATCTGTTTTACCTAAGATAGTGATACTACTCGGATCAAACCGACTAACTTCTGCAGTCCAAAGCAAATACTGTGACTGATGTATATTGTTACATCTCTATTAGATTCATATTATTATTGTTTAATGGACAAATCATATTAAGATTTGTCTTTTTTAAGATTGTTGCCTAATAAAATGTATCCATCTAGAGACTCTTGTGTTTTAAACAAACTCAAGATTAAACAATGTCTAAAACAAGATACAAAAATTACTTTACCAATTTCAAACTTAAAAAAATCACATGTTAATATGAACGAATAAAGACATCAAAGCGTGTGTATAAGCAATAAATTACCCACATTCCTTAACCTATGAACCGCACTAAGCAACCGATGCGAACATTCGTAGTGACAGCTACCGTAAACGAGCCGCGAGCGCAGTAGCTTAATTGCTTTTTAATGACGATATAATTAATTTGACGGAGACAACTTTCTACCCGTTTTTGCTGTTTAAGACTCACGGCAATTACTGAAGTTTATTTCTGCAATTTACATATTTTTTAAAGACGCAGCGTTTTTCTTGGAAGCTTTAAAGACTTTATTATTTCGTTAAATGTTTTTGCGAATTGTAAGTTGGGGTGGATGAAGCAAAATGTGGGTGTTGGTAAGTATATAAAAAATAAGGCGAAGATTTGTATATTGACCCAATTACCATACTATGAATATATTAAGTGGTGCAAAAACGCGAAAATAAGTATATTCTAGTGTGTATTCAAGTAAATGCGCTGACGATGAAGACATACGATTTAAAACAAAAATAAATAATTATTTCCTTCTTTCATACATAACTTCCCCCTACTTGCCTTCAATAAAAAATCTTAATCAGGTATTAAACCGTGCGCGGGTTACACTTCATTCAGATTTAACAGCTTGCCAAATTACTTATAGAAGGTGTAAAATATCATAACCAGGGCGAGCTCCAGAAGATGTTTATCAGTTAGTAATTGGCACTCTTCCTTGTCGTGAAGTGACTTTGTTTTGACGTTGAAAATTGAATGTTCTTGAGACACCTCTGACTTTTCGGAGTCATGTGTGTATTGATAGTCAATCACCACGCACTAAAACGGTGAAGGAAAACATCGTGAGGAAACCTGCATACCATAGCGATTCATAACAATTTCTACGGTATGTAAGTCCGCCAACCCGCACTAGGCCAGCGTGGTGGACTATATGGCCTAACCACTCTCAATCGTACTCTCGATTGTAGAGTAGGACCGTGCCCTGCAGTGGGACGTATATGGGCTGATACAGAACCCCTATACCAGAAATCTTAATCACAAAATTACTTTAAGAATCCCATAAGCATTTCTCTAAAAATACTTCTTATTAAAGTTGAACCAGCAGCTTTAAGCCAGTGGATGTCGATACCAAGATACACGCTCAGACCCGCCATTAATTCACAAGATAATGTTATTTAGACTGCTGGAGAATTCCAGTTCATTGTATAGATGCGCTGGTATAGTTTTAATGGAGTGTTTTATTGCGAACTCAGTGTTAGAAGATAATGCGAATTAGCTTTTAGTGTCCATCTGGATATCCACTATCAGACCTTTGCTTCAGTGCCAATTAGATTCAATTTAATTTGATTTTATGTAGTTGTTTTGGTCGCTAAATGAATTCGTAGAGAATATTTATTTAACACTTTGTACAAAAGAGAATGACCATTCATAATATCAGTAAAATTATCTTTGATATCTTAATATCATTTTTATAGTGTGATATTCAACGTTTTCTTTATTATCCTGCGGGACAGATTTGGATGAAATAAAATAATTATCATAACATTTTATATTTTGTACAGAGTCGAAGAAAAAAAATATGTTTTGCTGGAATTTTTTTTCTCTACGCAACAAGTAGGTTTCATCGAGGCACAAAAATCTTCCCACCGATGCTAAGTTTCATAGTTAAACTAGCGGCCCGGACCAGCTTCGTCCGGGTACAACTAGATTTCTGTACAATAATATGTACGTATTATACATACGAGTATAAACCTTCCTCTTGAATCACTCTATCTATTAAAAAAACCGCATCAAAATCGGTTGCGTAGTTTTAAAGATTTAAGCATACAAAGGGACATAGGAACAGAGAAAGCGACTTTGTTTTATACTATGTAGTGATGGGCATTCTCGTTTAAATAGGTTCACTTAATGCCAAAGGAAATTTTCTCTCAGTCAACCTTAGGGTGCAGACAGAAGCAGGTGCTTATTGAATAGGTGGTAAATACGTGGAATAGCTAGACAAAACCGGGGTTTCTATATTAAACAATTCTCTTTTATGCTCCATATCTTACATGCCTTATCCGTCATTATTAAAACTTTTTACAGCTACGAATTCAGGTATTTCATGAACAGCAGTAACCAATTTCTAGCTAGTAGGATGCTTGATATTTTTACTAAATTATAACAAACTATGTTTATGTCAAATACTACGTACCAATGAAGGTTGGAATAGATCTACGTCCAAGGATTTTTTTTTTCTTTAATTTACTGGTGGTGGTCTCTTATATGTGTGAGGCCGCCTGGATAGGAACCACCGTAATGTCTTTTTCTCCCGCCAAACAGTAGTGTAAATGCATTGTTGTGCTTCGGTTTGAAGGACATTGTAACCAAAGTAGCTACTGGACACATTGAGAGTTAACATCTTCTGTCTCAGGATGGCGAGCGCAATGGAATGTCAAGCATTGCTTTGTAATTCAATTTGTTTGGTTTTGCTGCTGTTCATGAGCAGCCGTATTGCTTAACTTAAAGCGAGTGGCATGCTCGTTTCGCCACTCAGAGCAATAAGAAAAAATATATTAATAGTCGGCGCAGTCAGTCCTTATTTCGAAAATCATCTATAGGTAGCATTCCATAAAGCAATAACACTACCTTAATATTAATTTTATCAATTCCAAACCGTTCTAAAGATCGCCGATAACCATGTACGTTGTAATAAATATGTAATGATACATCTTTACTCAAAGAATGCGAATTGGATTCATGGGAAATAAATCTTGAGGACAACTTATAACGTTTAACTGTAAACTGGTGTTACCATCCTATATTTTCCAATTTACCATTACAAATTAATGGGGAAAAAGCGGCAGGAAATTCTTTATTTAATTAATCCGTATCGTTTACCTAAGATGGCATTAGAAATGTATAATACAACATGTGCTACATAAGGTGAGCAATTATGTAGTTAAACGTGTTCTCTATTGATTAGACAAATAGTTTTTAGTATAGTTGGCAATAATGCCTTGTTTTATTGGGATGAAATTTGTAATTAATAGTAATAAATAATTAATATGGGCATGTACAAGTAACTTCGTCCTTACCTTATATTAACAGAAATATATGGGTTATTTTTCTATTTATTTGGACAAAAGACAATTATATATCAATTTTCAATACGGTTTAAAGTAACTAAATCTAATGCTACTTAATATCGAATTTACACAAATGTCCACAAAATAAATACATAAGCAAAAAAAACGCATCAGAGGAATACCAATAATACCTTATACAGTTTTAGATATTACAAAGAGAAAAATCGTTAATCCTATGTGAAGATAGTATTTTTTGAACAACCATACTTTTGTATTTCACTAATAATTAAGAGACATTTCGGTCATATCATAGATCGCAGAAGAGATTACAAAAAATATATGACCGTAGTTAGTGCTTTAAATTGACGTTATAATTTAAGTTTTCAAGACTGTGTACGTAATTGTTGGGTGTTATTTATTTATTTATAATTTATCTCTACAAATTATCGGGGGTAGCCTATGTTCAGTAGCGGACTTCTTGTACTTTAACAGAGAAAACAACAATAAAGAATGATTATTACAGTCACATCCCAAGACGCGATTATTTCTACTAGAAGTTACATTAAAAAAGTTTTAAAGGACGAACCAACGCAGTTAGAGAAACTTTGCACGGAATAAAAGAAACATTGTTAGCGACTTCTTTCATTCCAGTCCTTTCGGGGCCTGAATTTGTGAGTTGATTTTTGTAAAAGTAACTTGTGTCTCTGCGAACCTTTTTTAATGGAAAAGGGTCTGTTTTTTCCTTTCTGGTAGAGGTTTATATAACTAATATGAAATTCACACAGGTTCCTACATCAAAGCGTCGGATTTTTGACTATCATACTTGCTTTTCGTCTTATTGGTTTAACAATATTTCTGGGAAACATGACTTTGTTTTTTGTATTGTTTTTTTTTTTGTAAAAATAATTTTACGTATATTTTTCAGTATTAAAACAAAGAGACCTTTTCCGCTCAAGATCTAAAGGGATGGAAGCATGTCGCTATGACGGGTACAAATTGACAACTTGGAGAGTTCATTACAATTTTTACTAAACCGAAATCTCTCAAAATCTTGATCTCACTTTGGAAATGGATTTGGTACCTGATACTTGACAATATGCCACTAAGCTCTTGTAGCAATTGAAACACTTTTATTTAGATGTTAAATGTAATAAAAATCCTTACTCAGTCTAACCCGTGATTTTGTATTAACAGCAACCTGAAACCTCCGATCGATACGAACGTGAGACGAATCCTAATTGATGTCTCGCGAATCGGGTGTAGATAATCCTTTGATTAACGCACGCATTATACATTATTTATCAGCAATATATTGTAAAGAACCCTTATTTAATTATTTAACACGTTCGTGCTCTAGAATTTAATTTTCATTTTGTTTGTGATTTTATTTTGTTTGGTGATTTATCTAACCAATGTGGGTAACGAAGTCACGTTAGGAATACTAATTTTACCCAATAATGTCTTTTGATAAAAAGCCACGTAAACTAATTAAAACATATTGTTCGGTTTTATAATCGAGTATTTTTTGTAAATTTTCCAGTCCTCATTAATCTTTCTTAACAATTAAAATTATTATAGTCAGGTTTTTAATACCCAAAGTAAATGTATATTCATATATTTGGTATATATTTTTTTTTATAAAATCAAAATACACGCAAAAGTCCCACATTAACTCCGACCCTATATTAAAATAAGGTCTTGTGTCGTGGAAACTAGAAACGCTGTAAGACTTTTCCCTCTTATAAAAATACCTGTAGATCACAAACATTGGTAAGGGCGCCGAATCCGCGGCCATAGTATAATTCTTATCCATTTAAAAGTTACCTGGGTAATATTGCCCAATTATTATGAGTTCCGATTAATATCAATGATATTTGCTTAATCATTTACTCTTATTCACCCCATAATCTTTTATAATAAACTAGTAAAACACATAAATTAACAACGCATACAAGCGTACAGCCATACTATCGCAGCATCAGATATAAATTGGGTATCGGCTCGATGTCCGATTTCCAATGCGATGGAGCTTCGATACGTCTGCACTTAATAAGGCGAGGCTCACGTGGCCATGGGAAGTGGCACGCCTATATGGAGCATGGGCCTTGTTTCTATCAAAATATGTATAGATGTTTTCGCAAGGTATGATTATGTTTTATGTACCAAACTATGTTTTTTTATTGCCATGAATGGCGAGACGAGCATGCCGTTCGTTTGATGGCAAGCGATACGACCGCTCATGAACAGTAGAAAAACTGAACGAAGCCTTCAATTACAAAGTGACGCTTGGCATTCCACTGCGCTCCCAAATCCTGAGACATGAGATGTTAATTCTCAATATGTCCAGTAGTTACTCTGGCTACAATGCCCTTCAACCTACACGTTTATAATGTTTTCGCCAACCCACGGTTATTTCTTGACAAAAGTTGACATGCCTAGTTTTAATTAGAAATTTAAAGAAATATTCGATTGTTCGTTTATAAATCTGCAAATGCTTTTTGTATTTTAACTCATTGCTTACGTTTTTAAATTCAATATTGGATGTATATCTGAAGTTAAATCAATAAAAACCCTTAAACATAATTCATCTGAAAGAGAATACAATATGAATTTACTGCAAACTCCAACATATGGTTCGTACATATTTCTCACTTTTCTCCGCCGCACAGTTTTTGAATAGGTGTAATCAGTCACGAGCTTAATGGGCGTCTGAACGATGCTTAAATCTCACATGCGGGTACTTGTGTAGGAATAAACGGCATATGTTAAAGTGCTGCATTTTACAGTATTCAGTGGAACATTTGGTGCAGTAGTTTTATTTTGAGATGGGTTGAATATTTCGTCACTATAATCCAACTAAACGGTTAGGTACTGTTTGATGTATAAACAACCTCGTAGAGGCGTGTAACCCACGTCATTTCAATAATATGTTCCGTAAAAAAAAATGAAATTTATTATTATATTTAAATGGTGTGAGTTACGCCTGTATAAAGTTGAAAAATATGAATTTTCAATCGGTACCTATAAGTTTAGTTGGATTGCAGATAAGATTCAGATATTTTCTCAGAAAGGTACCCCATGGATTGTGAAAAGCCCAAGCTCTTTGACTAAGTATCAAAATGATTTTATGGTAATCACATACAAATGCGATATTGGATAAGAAAATCTACTTTTATTTCAATACTAGCTGTCGGGCCCGGCTTCGCCCGGGTGCAGATAGTTTTTGAGTCCAATCCACATCAAGAACATATTATTTCGCGTGTCTACTAACTATATTTCCCGCGTGCCGTCGACTATATTTCCCTTCCGTAGGAGAGGACATCCCGTGCCAACAATTTGAATTTGAAAGAGTAGAAAATATGTATATTTGGTTTCCTGACTCATCCCACGGGAACACTACATTTTTCGGGATAAAAAGTAGCCTATGTGTTAATCCAGGGTGTCAGCTATCACTATACCAAATTTGTTGAGCCGTTTTTTCATGAAAGAGTAACAAACATCCATACATACATACAAACTTTCACCTTTATAATATTAGTAAGGATTTTTCTATTAATTGTATGCTTTTAAACAATCTATGGAAAAAATTGGTACTGATATGCTGCAGCCCACTATTACTGAATTATTGAATTCTCTATTATTGAAACCGACATGTATTTGTTCGTGCACAACTATTTCACAAATTGATCGTATTCAGCGTCAGAAATCCCGGTAAAGCCGCTTACGATCTAAGATAATCTGGAACAATGAATGTTACGCTAACTTTCGGAGTTAATGAATCGGCAATAACACATTAGGATATTGATGAGGGTGCTAGGATATTGGATGACAGGGGATGATCAGTTGACGTCTTGCTGTTTGAGTTTGTTAGAGTAATAAGTCGCTGAATATAGCTGTAGCCTATAATATAGCTATATATAAAATTATATATATATAATTTTGGGTGGAAAGAAGGGTTAAGATGGAGTTGCTTATTTTAGCGAAGGATGCATGGAAGAAATTAGTCTTATGGAAGTAAAGTGCTGCGACAGTGAAGGAATATATCGATATGAATCTTGCACAACTAAATAATTTAGTTAAAATATCGACATGAATCATTGAATTATTTATTTCAAAACTGCATTCAGAGTACTATGCCAGGAGTTCACGCAGCATATATCATTAAATTGTATTCATCGGTATCATTTACTTTTTTTTATGACGTACATTGTTGTCTCATTTAATAATTAGGAAAATAATTATCTAGTGTATTTTGGAATATCATAATTATGCTATTTCAAAGTATTTATATTGGTTCAAAGCGTCGATATTACTGTTTAATACCGTCTTATTATTGTGACTGTATGAAGAAATCTTTGTCAGCTTAAACGAAATTTAGGAGACATTGTGTTCCAACTTTCAGACAATTGGGGATTTAAAGCTTAGACCTTATAGGTAATAAATACCGTAAGCCTTATTTACCCTATAGTTTCGAAATTTAAGGTCTTTATGCCTAAGTAGCTAAAAGTCATTTTTGAAGTATCTTACGTGCTTCATAATGTGAAGTCGAGTGGAAGGGTTGTACGGCTTCTAAGTGACTTCATGTGTAATTCTGCTAAAAGCATTCCGTCTGAAAACTTGTCAAATTACGCGCATACTTTGCTCAAGGTTAAATGTTATATGGTTGGTATTAATATGAGCGCTAGGAATTCTTCGTATGTGTTAAAATCTTTGACTTACATCGGTACGCGTGTGAAGGTCGTTTGTTGGAATTTTGCTCTGGTATTCTGGATTTAAATTAAACAAATACTTTGCATTTACTTGTGTAAATTTTATTGTTATCGAGTAATGTAGTTACCAAAAAATGAAGCATTTTCCAACAAACTTCCTTATTGATATACTTTTTGAGATTACTAAACAATTACGTATCACAAACTCAATTAAGTAAGTTTTTTCACTACCATGTCTTCACGGTTAACAAACCTGTAATTAATTATTTTATTCATTTCAATAATAAAGTGCAATCGATTTCATACAAAGTTTAAAACACTTTCAAAATATTAATTTGTATTGATTTTATAATTTATTCATAAGACTTTCATGGCTTTTTAAGCGAGTGGCGTCTGCGACGGCAAGGAGATCGTGGAATTTTGTTACGCTTACATTTGCTGAAATGGAAAGTGGATCTATTTTTGTTTCGACCGTTCCAATTGGATCAATTGTAACATTTGGAGATAACACGCTTAATGAAAGTTCAGACGGAGATTGGATTACTTATGCTTTTACTGGATTGAACTTATGATTTCGTTCGCTTGATTTAGTTGTTTTAGAAATTGGTTTAATAATATCATGAAAGGCTAAATTGATTGCATCTGCTATGTCATCTTTCTTTTCTTTTTTGTTACTTTCTTCTTTATGTACCTTAATACCAGTTGCACTATTTATATTTGCTATTTCATTATTATAATCATCAGCAATTGTATATACTTCATCTCGCCTTAAACAAACACAGCAAAAGCAATAAATCATCTCAATTCCACATCCCGTAAGTTTTCTTCCATATTTCTCCAAAATGACTTAACAGACAATATCTCAACGCGACTGTATAAAAGGGAGCTACGTTCAACCCGTTCCTGGGTTATCAATCGCGGGCTGCCCTTTTGGCAATGTTTCTCTTGACGCAATTTCCTTTTTCCCTATCTATGTTACTTGGGTACATCGCGTTGGCGTGTTATGCGTGTTTTATCTACATGTTTTTGTGTAGTTTTTATGTTTGGGTCGGCATGTATATTGGGAATTTAAACTGTTTTTTAGTTATCTTTTGAATGTTTTCCTGTCTTGTTATTTGTTTGAATTATGTAGAAATGTTTCCTGAAGATTTTACTATGAAGGTAGCCCTACTAGATATATTCAATGTAGATCGTAATTTACACATTTGGTAATCTTAATACCTAATTTTAATTCGTATTTACAGTTTAGCGTTTTATAATGTATGTGGTAGCTGCCAAGTTATAGAATCAATTAGATATATTTCCAATTTATGAATACCCAATACAACCAAAAGCCTCATTCAGTTGCGTTTAATCGCAAACCAATATGGCTGGCTATTGAAAAACGTGAAAATATAAACGAAATATTTTTTCGCTTACATCATACTCGATAGCCTCTGGTCTCTCTCAACAAAAGGATTATCCCTTCACGTTTTCAATAGGTACGTTCTTTCAATGGCTTTCAGTTTATTCTATATTCATGAACCTCCTCCGTTTCAAAAACAATAATAATGGACAAGATAGTCCGTTGAATCGTATTATATTCTATTTTCATAGTGGATACGATAAAAAAAAACATGGAAATCATTTTACACATACTTTATTGTACACCGCAGTTTCAAACAAAATATATAAAAACAGCTTAAATATTTGTAACAAACGGCGGTATTGTCGCTGTCGGAAATTTCTTCCAGACAACCTTAAGATGGACTGGAATGAACGGAAGCGAGTAAAAAATGAAATTTTGTTGGATCGTAATAATTATGTTGAATTTATCTCTTTAAGGTTAATAATCACCCATCCTAATTGAAAAAAAATACATATTATAAGAGAGGGGATAAAGGAAAGGCAATTTTAAAAATTGATTAGACCTCCGGGAATATTACCTTCCCGAGCTATAGTTAATCACTGCCAGCTCCGTACTATCACATGACTTTCTACCATAAAAACTGTCCACTAACATTCAATTACAAGCAAAGCAATAAATCAGCCGTGACAAATCCACGAGACGCTGTCAATCGTTAAAACATTAATTGCCTTGTTACCGCGTCATCTGAGAGACGCACTCTGTATAGGCACAAAGCCAATTGTCGTCCCATCAACGGGCGAAAGTAACAGCTGTGCGCTATTGATACTTACCTGTCAGTCATGCGTCGAGAAAGCGTCTGTCTCGAGTGGTCCGCGCAAATTTACTTGTCAAAACATTATGACGAATTCGAAGAAAGCTCCGGGCCATAGATTAGATAATACCCACAGATGTTGTTGTCGATATCTGTCAGTTTGACGTTTGACAGGTGATTGTTTGAAATGACGTTTGTGTTTGTGTTTTTTAATTGGTTGAGAATGTTTAGGTTTCACTTTTACCGTTTGCATACAAATTCCTAGTTAGATTGTTAGAAGCGAGTACCTGTAGGTAATACAACAAGTGAATTCATATTTCACCAATATATTTTTCCGAAGCAACGCTGGTTGCCTAGTGGCTTTAATATCATTTTCGTGGAAATGTTTTTCTCAAAAGCTATTGATTCCAGAACCAACACTCTGGTCTTTGTTATTATAATGTTGTAGTTTGTATTTCAAACACTATTTTTTAAATTGCGTGAAGTGCGTGGTGGCCTGTTGGTAAAACGGACTAGACGCGGCTACCAACATGTTCACGGTGGTCGCGGGTTCGAATCCCAGGGCACACCTCTGACTTTTCGGAGTCATGTGTGTATTGATAGTCAATCACCACGCACTAAAACGGTGAAGGAAAACATCGTGAGGAAACCTGCATACCATAGCGATTCATAAGAATTTCTATGGTATGTAAGTCCGCCAACCCGCACTAGGCCAGCGTGGTGGACTATATGGCCTAACCACTCTCAATCGTATTCTCGATTGTAGAGTAGGCCCCTGCCCTGCAGTGGGACGTACCTATATGGGCTGATACAGATACAGATTTTTTAAATTGAGACAAAGTAAGTGATCCATTTTAATTTACTTTTTAAATAATTTATTTTTAATCGGATAAGTTGTTTAACTAATTTAAAAATTAATTATTTAAATTCCTTAAATATTTACTTTCGTTTAAAATTAGTTTAATTTAATCTCAAAAACTATGCAATCGCCATTCATTTCGAGTCTAGTTTTCATGAGAACCAAGTCCATCCATAATGGCACCTTACGACTTCCGCATACTAACAAGCGGCATCAAACACGCCGCCCGCACCTGACTCATCAATATCTGTCACATCTGCGCAAACTTACTCATTGGTTGTCACGGGTGTTCAGAAAGCTTGTAAAGTATAGTTGACCCAGTGGTAACGCAATGTAGGGTGCAGGGCTCTATTATGATAATGACTGATGTTCCGTCCGTCTCAGCGGGGTGTTTGACGCGAACAACATCATTCCCAATTTGTATTCTCGTGAACGCATGTGTGCTAACTCGTTTTCGCTTGAAGTTAGAGAAAAGTTGACACTGTTTGTCTGCTTTTTAGATTGTATCGTTAACGCCTTCTTTAGGATGTTTGTGAGGGATGTCATAAAGGTTTTGTAGTGATGTGGCGGAAGAGACTTTTATGTATCTACCGCCTGTCATTTTTAGGATAATAATTGGATTGCCAATCCTTTTTCTATACTTAGAATAGTATTTATTATTGTAATACATGAATAAATGTTAAAACAAATGTTGTGTTCGTTTGGTATGGCACTTATACAGGACCAATTGTTACTTTTACTAACACAATAATATGCAATTGGTTTACTAATTATAATAAATATATTACTCGATCCCATACCTACATAAGGTTAGCGCGTATTTACTTACATGCATCATTTAGAAAAAAAGGTTTATAGTTACTCGGTCGTGGCGTCAATTTACTACTTTTGTGTCAAATACAAACATTGATTATTTATTTACTTAAATATTTATTGTAAACACACTAAAACAGAAACAAAAAGAAGAAATAATAAGTAAAAATGGCGGTATTATCGCTTAAGAAATGTCTAACAACCATAGAATGGATTTAAAAGAAGGAGAAAGATATTATGTTTTCATTTATTTATTTGATTATGGAAAATTGACAACCCATTGTATCAATTGTGAAGAGAATTTTGTTGAACTCATTGAGGCTAGAATTTAAATTCCGATAATTTGAAACGAGCCTTATTTAAATCACATAAGCTGTGTTCTGCAGGTAGTGTTGCACCGAAGATAAAATATATTCACCATAGAATTTACATCCGGTTTAAAACGGCGCGAACAAAAGGTTTTAAAATATTGAGCGTCAAGTAAAACTCGGACACAAAGGCTTTGCGGAGCTGGTACGATATTTAATTTACTCCACTTTAAGCCGCGCTAAATATGGGCTATTTTGTCCGCCGCACTACATATTTTGAATATTTTCTGTCATTTATGCTAAGTAAATAACTGTAGTGGAGTTGACCATAAATTCCGTTTAGGTAGATTATATTACTAATTAGTGACACGCGATTATCTTTTACTTCTAAATACTTTTAAAACTAATACTTCAAAAAAATATTGTTTCTGACTTTGTTGCACATACATTTACCACATTTATATCACTTTCTTACATTAACAATAAAATTTACAAATATGTGCAACAGGATCATATTCCATGCAATTATATTTCAACCCTACTGAGGGTTGAGTCCGTAGTGTCAAGTGTAGAAAAAAAAAACTGGTATACCAAAACTATAGTCTTCAGAAATATGTATATATAACATCCTTTCATTTACCACACCCACACCAATTTTACTATCAAATTCACCGTAACCGAATTAACCCTACTTTCATCCGTACCGTTCAGCCGCTGCATCGCTTCAAATCAACGGAACAATGCTTGTTTAAATGATATTTAAATGCATGTTAGTTGCTTTACAGCGCTTAATGACACGCCGGGCGCGGAATGATTTTACGTTGAGCCGTCAATTTGCAACGCTTCCGATTTTCCAGTTTGTTTTCCAATGATCGAAAGTATGGTTTCACTTGATGGACGTGTAATTACTGTTCTCGTGTGCTGTTTGTATGACGTGATAGTTGGGGCGTAGTGGAATGGTTTTTACGGGGGTCTGGCCCATGTAACGTTATTTTTTATTAGTATTTTTTTTCCAGCCCATATATGTCCCACTGCAGGGCACGAGCCTCCTCTACAATCGAGAGTACGATTGAGAGTGGTTAGGCCATAATTATTGTCCACTATGCTGGTCTAATACAGGTTGGTGTTTTACTAGTATATACTGGGTCTAAAACTCTATATACACCGAACAGTATCATACATAAATGGCATCGAAATATGTAATATCTCTTGTTAAAGATGGATAAATAAATAAATACACTCAACAGTCATATACACAGTCCAGACCCCATATTAAGATCTAGTATTGAGTCGTGAATCAGGATGTACGAGAGACTTTCCGGTCTTATAAACACCCAGACCCGGAACAAATACCTGTGGAACAAAAATATTTGTCTCGGGGCGGAAATCGAACCCGCGGCCTTAGGTTTCATAGCCAGCGTATAACCGACTTAGCCACGGATGCTGTCTTTACAACTTACAATAATCTATTTGGTCTCTTTCCTTTTTCATACCCACGTTCCTTAAAAATATCTGACTAATACAATTTTATTAAGCCGATGCGAAAATTCGAGTATTCAAGTATACTAATTTATATTGTGTGTTTTATTTCATGACTAAGCTTTTCTATTATTATTTTGTATCATAAAGTAATATTTTTCTATATTTCAGCATTGATATCCAAAGTAGTGGGTACCACACAATACTGTAGTCCGGACCACCCATACACACCATGATACATTCGAGGGCCGAGAGAAACACACGTTAAGCCGTCAATTTACAGATGTCGTCGGGACACGAACTCATTAGATTGAATTATGTTTGGGATTTATCGCTCTGTTCCACTGTACAGACTTTCCTTACATTCATTTCAATGTGAGTTGTGTTTGTCAAATATTGAGTGTTTATAGACTTGTTACTAAATTGTAACCTACTTTGGATTCATATTAATAAGTGGTTTTTATTCTTCTCGTTTGACGAATGTTCAACGCGTTGTGGATGTTTTACTGGTGGTGGTCTCTCATATGCGAGAGGCCGCCTGGGTAGGTGCCACAGTAATGTCTATTTCTCCCACCAAACAATAGTGTAAATGCACTGTTGTGTTTCGGTTTGAAGGACATTGTAGCCAGAGTAACTACTGGACATATTGACACTTACCATTTTATATTCTTCTCACGATGGCGAGCGCAGTGGAATGCCAAGCATTGCTTTGTCATTTAAGGTGTTGTTTGGTTTTGCTACTGTTCATGAGCGGTCGTATCGTGTACCAGGCCAACGGCAAGCTGCTTAAATCTCACCATATTAAAAAAACTTGGTACCTCCAGTGACGTCTCACACAAGTCTATTACTAAAGAGACCAGACACACAATTGATGTCAACAGGCGCGCACTAATCACCGCGTCTGACTGATATGTGGGCTGGCAATCACAATCAATTTGTCTAATTGGCGCTGGGTTGATCGTGTTTACTTACCCGTTCACGGTGCTCGGTTAAACTGTTTGTGTCGTGAAGGTATATCACTGACTATTTAGTGTTTTCATTTTTAATCATTAAGGATTATACTAGAGCGGACATCGGGAACAAAATCTCTGCGTATTGTGCGTGCACACGGGGACCCAGTGAAGTGAGAGAAAAGATGATACTGCGTAGGCGTGACAGAAGCAGAAACAGAAGGAGCGGTACGGTACCGTTCATTTTGTTACAAACATTTTGTATGCAGTGTCCCCTCTAGTATAATATCTCAATATTTTAAATACTCTACTGTACTGTATATTTTCCTTTTATTGGATACAGGTCGTTTCCAACAAGTTTTGAAGTTTTCTCGATATGATTCATTTCACTATTAAAAATTATATTGTAGTCATTCTGTTCTTCTTTTGGAAAGTTTTATCTGATACTGATGATCTGAACTCGAGTCCGAAATAGCGATAGTTTTGCTCTAAACGTCTTGGTATGGAAATAAGCTTAACGAATAATATAAATAATAATAAAAATAAAATAATAATATATTATAGGTGGCATTATTTGAAATTCTGATTTCCGCTTTGGGGACAAACAATAACTGTCATATTATAAGAAACCTAATGAAAGCTAATGTAATACGGAGGGCCTAATAACTGCGATACAGTTATAACTAATACAATTATTATGACTTTTTTATTGTTTCATTCTTTTTTTATTCAGAAATATATTTTAAAATTACTTTTTACTTAGTAAGTCATACAACCTATAAAAAGTAATTTATGTGAACCTGATTATTTCGACCCATAAACTAAAACAACAAACTTGAAATCGAGCGTTTAAAGCATATCATGTTGCCAAATCAAAATTAAATATGCCTACACAATCTGTCTTTACAAATACACGGTCGACAACCACGCCAATGTTTTTACCACGTCCAAGCACCGAGTTATAATAATCCAAGTGCTTTGTGTTAACGAGGTAGCTGGACTGGTTGCTTTTCTCTCAGCTTATTTTTTACACTGTATTAGAAAATAGTTATCGATTGAAGCGTTAGATAGACTGACTGACATTATTGCTCGTATCAGTGTAATCTCAATGAGTGTTTAAAGCTAATGAGCATTATGTATTATGCAGGTATCACAATGATTACCTATCGCATGAGGAAATATTTAGCTGAAACCTAAGTGGCCGAGAGTTTTCTGCGTTATTTTAATAAAACATGCTTCAGATTGAAATTTAAATGTTTATTTATTCCGCCAAACAGCAGTATAGATGTACTGTTGTATTCCGAATTGAAGTACTTTGTAGCCAGAGTAACTACTGGATGTATTAAGACTTAGCGCCGTGTATCTCAGGATGAAAAAGCAGTGGAATGCCAAGCATTGCTTTGTAATTCATGGTGTTGATATCAGTATTGTAAGAGCGCTTGTTGGAGACCCATTTATCCTTCCTGTACTTTCCTCCAAAAAGTTTGTCATAGCCATTGCAATATATTCAGGGGAAATGCTACAATAAATTAATCTAAGAATCATATTATAAAATTTTTACTCTAATGTATTTTTTATTTACATTACTGTCTACGGGAGAAAGACAATGCGGTGGTACCCAGGCGGTCCCTCACACATGAGAGACCTACCAACACAATTTTCTGGCAGTTGTCAGTAATAATTATTAATGTATGTTACAAACAACCCATATGCCATTCTCTTAACAAAACAAATGCATTACTAAATCATAGTTCCCTTGATCGGCTCGCATTCCTGCTCAGCAAGGTTTCTATGGTTTTCCCTAGCGTGCGGAACTGGGTCAGATCTTCGGACCGTCTTAACGCCTTACACGGTAAGTGGCTTATGTATTGTATTATTTATACATAATGAAAGTTTAACATAATAAATTCTAGGCAGGTTTGAGCGCCATACCTTCGTGAATTATAATGGAGATATTAAGTGTTAACGTGTGTGTAATTGCTAAGTATTAGTATTGTTGTACGTTGATGGATTGTTAAATGCTCTTGGATTTTTTAAGTTATGTATTGTTTGTAAGGGCTTTTTATATTTTATATTTCTTGCTTTTCTATATTTTGAATGACGATTACATCAAAGTAGTTTCAAAATTCAATAATTTCTGATTTTCTAATTCTTCGATGAATAAATATTGCTATTCATAAAGTTACAGGATTAGGTTTTGTAACAAAAATTTCCATTATTAAAACACAATATTAAAACACCAACATTTTCAATACCCTCGAAAAATTTCATCGTACTTTCTCGCCACCCTTTCCAACTCTGGCCTGGGCTTTATTTATTCAATAAAATTCCCCTTAATATGTGATGAAATGTCAAGCCAGTAAGTGGCTGTCGGGATTCAATAAAAATTCCACAGACGGATTGTGGAGACGTATTTACGTGTGAAGGCGACGCTCCACTCTCTCCTAATAAAAGTCTTATTGACAGATAGATCGGTTTACGAGCCTCAAAACGGGTTGGCCATGGTGAATAGGAGATAGCGGGGTTTGAGTACTATGATTTCGTAAGAGTAAGCTTATTTATATCGTTTAGGACTGCCATCATCATCATCAGAGTTTTGATGTTCACTGCTGGGCCTAGGCTTCTTTCAAATTGCGCCATTTCACCTTGTCTTCGGCTTTTCTGTTTCGTAGTGAAAAAATGTTAAATTGTAGATCCTGGTCCACTTTGTTAATAAAAGTCTTATTGATAGATAGATTAGTTTACGAGCCTCAAAACGGGTTGGTCATGGTGATAAGGAGAGTAATAGTGATAAGGTGAGGAGATAACGGGTTTTGAGTACTTTGAATTAGAGAGTGTAAGCTAATTTATATCGTTTTGGAGATATCAATTTTGGCACCAATCGGACCACGAAAAACGAATAAAATTACCTCGTTTAATTTATTTAGCTAGAAATTTTACTACTACTTCCCTCCTATAGGTCATAGCGTAATGATATATAGTATAAAGCATTCCTCGATTAATGATCTATCCAACACAAAAATATTTTTTCAATTCGAACCAGTAGTTTCTGATATTCGAGGTAACAAACAAACAAACTCTTCAGCTTTATATTAGTAAGTATAGATGTATAAATTCTCTAACCGCTATCACTCGTCATACCGCTTTTTCAATGGCCCAACGTTTAGTTCATGAATCTTGTAACGAAACAGGGAAATAGTGACAATAACACGTTATGGCCAAATAAAAGCACTATACACGATGGTCGTAACATGTAAACCAGAGGTCCTGGGTTCGAGTTCCAGGCCGAACCGATTTGTTTTATTTACAATTATATAGCGAACGTACTACGAGTACAAGAAGTGTTAATACAGTAAAAATCTGGTTGTATTGTTTGAACTCTCACCAATTTTATTTTTTTTTTCAATCATTTTTAAACTTTTTTTTATAGCAATGAATGGCGACACAAGCAAGCCGTTCGCCTGATGGTACCTAAGCGATACGACCGCTCATAAACAGTAGCAACATTCCACTGCGCTCGCCATCCTGAGACACAAGATGCTAAGTCTCAATATGTCCAGTAGTCACTCTGGCTACAACGTCCTTCAATCCGAAACACAACAGTGCATTTACGCAGTGTGGTTTCACGGGAGAAATAGACATTGCGGTGGTACCTACCCAGATGGCTTCTCACATATGAGGGACCTACCCTCAGTAAGTAATTATGTTAAAGGAACATAAAATCTAATTACGAAGCAAACAAATAAAATGTTATTTTTAAATTTAATTTAAACAAATTGGAGTACTAAAAAGTTTGGTGCTTCAAAAAGTATATTTCAGTTAATTAAACTTAGGAAAAACTTGAATAGAAATTCACATATCCAATATTAAACTTTCAAATCCAATACAAAATAATTGAATTAACGTAAAGAAATATACAAAAAGGAAAAAAAAAATCTTGCTTATTTGCTTGAATCCTGGCCAATTTCAGGTGACGGCCGAATCGAAAACTCAATAAATTAGATCAACGGGAAAACGTAAGTGAATTTTGTTGAAGGTTTCCGAAGGGTACTGGAACAAGCAAAAAAGATAAAATTAACCCGAATGTTACTCAGGTCTTGTGTCGTGTATTATTTGCTTTTTATGTTTGTTTTGCTTTCGTTTCTGTTTTTTTTTTGTTTAATAAAATACTTTTTTTAATCCTTTACTTGTTTTATGTATTAAGCTACGAACTGCGACGTCTTTGGTTGGAGTTTCATATTTAATACTTCACTAAGTTACTTGTTAAATATTTAAATAACTGGTGGTAGGTCTCTCTTCTTTCAGAGGCACCCTGTGTATTTACCACCACAATATCTATTTTTCCCGCCATACAGCAGTGTAAATACACTGTTGTGATTCGGATTGAAGGACATTCTAGGCAGAGTAACTATTGGACATATTAAGACTTAACATCTTATGTCTCAGGATGGCGAACGCAGTGGAATGTCAAGCATTGCTTTGAAATTCATGGTGTTCTTTGGTTTTGCCACTATCCATGAGTGTTCATATAGCTAACCATCAGGCGAATGGCATGCCTCACTATCCCATTTAAATAAAAGATATTCTAGGCTTACATTATTTTTTGTACCTTGAAAATGGAATAAATTTTAATTAAAGCTTAATTAAACAGTACTAATTAAACAACAGTACACAAGTATGACACGTGTAAGCCCTGGCACGTGTCATTCGTCTGAAACTCTGACGTAATTAGCAAGAACAGCACTGAAGCGATTTGTACGAGTTCTGTGAAATTTTGATTATTCATTATTGTTTATTTAATCACAACTTTGCCCATTAGTGTGATGAATTTCTTCATATTCGTATAGATTTTATGAAAACAAACGAGTTTTGGATGTTCTAAAACATATATTTACTTAACTCAATATATGTTCACCAAATACGATCGTGCGTGGTGGTCTGCTGGCAACGGACCAAACACGGCTGCCAACATGTTCATAGTGGTCGCGGGTACAAATCCCAGGGCACACCTCTTTTCGGAATCTTGTGTGTATTGATAGTTTATCAATAAACTTAATCTGCATAGTGTATACCACAACAATTTATAAGAATTTCTATGGTATGTGAAGTCCGCCGTGTCGCACTAGCCTAGCGTTGTGGACTTTATGGCCTAACCCATCAGTAGTACACTCGATTGTAGAGAAAGCCGGTACCCTGCAGTGGAACGTACATACATTCTTTGATATAGATACCATTATATTACTTATGCATTATATAGGTATACAACTAAGACGACTTAAGTATACATTTGTTGTATCATCGTGGATGTTTCCGAAAATTAAAATGAAATAGTTCCAGACTGAAATGCAAAGTATTGGAATAAAACTATCGCCGAATAAAATCTACTACTGCACTCAGTATTCTGTGAGCGTTACCAGTCGAGCTTTAAGCGAAATTAGATCGGGTGTGCCACTACTACTTCACATAACCTGATTAGATTGAAATACTATTAATAATTATAATGCATTATTTATGCTCCTTGAATCTGTGCTGAATCGGGAATGAAATGTAATGTTTTATTATTGTATATTTCTGCACATTTTACAACTCATTTAAATTGCAGAGTCATGTGGTTTGATTGTTCTTCAATTAAAAATCGGGAAAAACAATTCCAAGCTTTCTTTTCACCACTCAAAAGGTTGATTGGTACAGAGTGCCTCAGGCATTAGGTCCGCCTTTATCTAGGTATAAAGAGCGCCATAATAATAATAAAAAAGTGGGGCATTAGTCATATAAATTCGGGCGTTCAAACATGTAAAAATATTGTATAACCAAAACTGTATCAATTTGCATTAATGTACCACGATTTGATCACTTCAATTATACATACACCTTTTCTAATACTTTTAAACAAAGCCAACGATTTGTTAAATATATAATTTATTGTCGCGGCACAATCGTAAAATACGAGGTTGGTGCTTACTCGGACTTTATCGGTGGAGCCACTTTAACGGCCACAACCTTATCAAAAGTGGGCCAGCAAAAATGTATACAGGGCAATATAAACGCCAAAGTACTTTTTAAATGATTTATGGCGGATGACAAGGTATTATTTGAGTTTTTTGCTGGAAATATGCTGATTTAGAGCAGTTTTTTTGGCAATGACTGACAAACGAGCATGCCGATCGTCCGATGGTAAGCTATACGAACACTTATGGACAGAATTAAAACCAAGTAACAGCATGAATTACAAATCAATGCTTGGCATTTCGCAAACCAGAGGCACAAGATGGTAAGACTGTTTAGGCTCAGTTGCACCAAGTAACTTTGCCAATACCTTTGCCTATGAAAACGTCATCGCCATACATTTGAGATGTATTTGACCTTGCGAATGTATGGAATTGACAGTTTCAAGGGCAAAGGTATAGGCAAAGTTAGTTTGTGCAATTGAGCCTTAGTAGTTACTTTGGCTGCAATATCCTTCAAACCGGATCGAGATCTAACACGAGAAAAATTATGTATTATATTGCAATTTCGATATAACAAAATTCGTGTTTTGTAGACAATAAACTATGCATTAATGAAGTTGTTCCATTATTTTTCTAAAAACATTTCACCTATTTTCTGATGTCTAAGTAGAAATCATTGATTTATAAAGTCTACCATCCTTACCTTTAATGGTGAAGGAAAACCTTGTGAGGGAAACTGCATACTATAGTGGTCTATAAGAATTTCTATTGTATGTTAAGTCCACTAATCCATACTAGGCCAGTGTATGGTCACTAGGTCCAACCCCTCGTCTTAATTATGCAAAATTGTAGAGGACACACATCATGATTTCAGCCACGGGAAGTCCATTGCTGAACGTAGGCCTCCCTCAAGGATTTCCACATCGACATTTGGAAGAGGCCTGCAACATTAATTAGACAGGTCGTCCGTCATAGAGGATGCCCGTGATAAAAGCTATAAATTCAAATCCACTAAGACGACCCATAACCTTTATTCTAACATAGAAATGGCGGAAACTATCAGAATAAGGACACAACTTAGTTTATCTTGTCAAACGGTAATGCAGTAACCCCACCGCAATTTACAACAAATAAAGACATTGCGAGCACTTATTTATCTTTTAAAGATAATGGTGGCAAGTGGAGTTGAAGCGTGCGTCATGAAATTTGTTAAAGAAAATGACCTTTAGAATGGAAAAAATAGGGTTGTAAATGCCAGGGTAAATATAAGTGTTAATTACTAATCCTTTTTAATTTGGTTTTAATTACCCTCAAAAAATGTTACGACCGAGTCGACAGTTGGAAATTATGATTTCTCTTCGTAGAGAAATAACAACCTTAGCACCAAGCTCCAAGCTCTTTAAAAGCCATGGAGGCTTTTTATCATTAAGTTAATATACCCAACAGTTCTATGGAACTAGGATCAGGACTAGGTACCTAGTCCTGATGAGACTAAGATAAAATATATTTTTTGATCGCACAACACGCGAATCCACAATAAATATTTGTTGGCCTTAGCATTTGTATATGTAAAGCCGAGGCATCTTACTTTACTAACTAACTGCGTCATAGTAGATGTCGTATGAGGTCCAAATTTTCGGCGCAATTCGAAGGAGACCCATAACCAGAAGTGGACAGCAAAAGACTGATCATAATGATGGTGTTGTTGTTGATGATGATGATAGTGTTGTTGATGATGATGATAATGATGATGATGTTGTTGTTGTTGTTGTTGATGATGATGATAATGATGATGATGGTGATGATTATGGTGATGATTATGGTGATGATGAATTTGTTTTTGTTGTTCCAGCTGTGGTTGGGATGACATGGTGGTGGGCGGTGGCGCTGCTAGCGCTGTGTGCGCCCGGCCGCCCCGCACCCCGCTCCGGCAACGGTGAGCAATTCTACAGTAAGCATCTTTGCACTATTTCATTTCTACCGCTGGAATATGCGGACACTGTTCTAATGTATTGGACTTTCGTTCCTTGGCTATTTTAAGTTGGATTCAAACTTCCAAATGCACATCTTTATTGACTTTCAATCGACTTTTCTATTGGATAAATCAATGTGTACAAGAAAGAATAAGTCAATTCTACGTTTTTGATATATATAATTCTAATTTTTATCTTTCCACAATTTAAGAGAATATTTAAAGCTTTGAAAAACGGTAACAATAGATTTTCTGGGAAATTGTGGTACGAAAATTTGTGTAAACTAGGAACGACAAGAGAAAATGTTTATATAGCACTTAACCGCCCGCCGGTAAGTTCGAATTTAGTAAGAAAGTAACCTTAAAGTAACAATTAAGAAATATACGAACTAAATAATAATTGAAGGCTTGCGTGCTCTTATTTCTACTCGTATAAACATATCAGAAAAAATATTGTATAATGACAAATTTGTCAATGCCGATGTTAACAAAATTGCAAAGAGTAACTCATAATGGTCGGTTTAAAAGTCTGCGGGTAGCCTCCGAATAAATTTGAAGCTTATTCTCATCATGCAACAAACTAGGCAGTTACTCTCGCCCTTATCGCGGATTTGCTCGTAAATCCAGGATTACATCCGTTTTTATGGGACCAACATAGGGCTCGGTCACAATACCCACGATTGCGGTACTTTTATGTCACCGTCCTTCACGACGTTTAATGACACGAGGATTTCTCTTATTATTTAAATATCCATAAAAAATATTAAGTGCTTTAAGGTTTATGTGTGGTTAAAAATTACCGTTGTTGATAAACGATTTTATGATGCCTGGTTTAGTTATTGTAATGGATAGGTTTTATATGTTGAGAGTGATACGTTTACGTCTGTAATTTAAATAAACAGTTATTCCACTTACCTTATGATTAGTTGAATACCATATAGAAACTATTTTATTATTTGATTAAAAAGAATTTATCCAAGAATAACAACATTTAGGAATATCTTCAAAATCTATTTACTCTCAAACAAAAATCCCTGAACACCCATAACTTAAAATGTACAAGGAAATATTATAATAAAACGCAGCGTCTTTAACTTGTCCATGTGAACAGAGCCCAAACTGCAACATAGTATCGTTTACAAACATTAACTGCGAACCATTGGACTGCGCGTTTATATCACTGTAATGCACGTCGTATCTACAGCCATCTATTGTATCTTTTATCGTTTGTTAACGTATAAATCTGTTATATCTTCGCGATAGGAATTTTATTTTGTTTTTTATTGATGATTATGCGTTGGAACTTGTTAAGGTTAGAAGTTTTAAAAATAGAATGGTGTATTTGTATGTCGAGAGAAAAAGATAAATGGTGTTCTTTAAAGTATTTTATAAATGGGTATTGTATAAAAATAAGCCTCACTTACTGTGGGTTTTATTAATGGTATCTTTTAGGAGATATATTTAGGTCACGTAAATATAATATCAGTCCGCCCCGTGACCACGAAAGCTGTAAAGTAATCGAAACGCCGGGAACTCAAAAAATGTAAAAATTAAACCAAATCCGCGATAATAGTTTTATTTCACGTAAATATATTTTTATTACTCTCACCTCTTACCTAAAATAAGTTATATTGAAATAATATCTTTATACATAAAACAGTTATGTGAGATTATTTTTATTTCTCCTTCAAATAAAATTCGTTTGACTTTTATCTTTACTAAAAGAAATAAATTACAAAAGACAAGGCTTTGCTACAGATTCATTTAATCTATTGTGTTGATTGAATATTTTTTCTCCAATAAAAATAATAATTTATCTTAGCAGAGAATATAATTAAGGAATGGTTTATGTAATTCCTTTGACAGTATAAAGTGCTTTCAAATCCTTGGGAATTTATCCACGGCATAAAAACAGGATAAATTTCCCAAGAAACTTTCTACTTTCATTTTAATGTATTTTTTTATTTATTAGGGTTGCCAAAGCGAGAAATATTATTTTGCTAACATTAGGGTCTCAGCAGATTTTCAGCGTTCTATAAGTTCTCAAGGGAATGACGTCAAATTTCGTTTAAATAAACGCTTTTGTTGGCATAAAAATTCATGAGGAGACTCGGGAGCGACGGAACTGTGAGAAAATTGTTTGAGAGCAAAGTAGTATTGAATTTAGCAGAGCGGTGCTGTGATGAGCTTGGCAAATAAGTTTACGTAGGTATTCTCAGAGAGTTTTGAGACGGAGTGTTTTTCAATTCAATTACAAGTTTGAGAGTTTTGTTACTCAAATTTCATTTGTGTTGATATTATTTTTACTGTTAGGTGTTGTAAATTAAGTACCAATATAGACAATTAAGCTACTGAGTTTGTAATATTGAAAAAGTTTTATATTTTCGAGAAATCAAAAAATTCTAAAATTAAGGCTAAATATCTTAAAAGAGCGGGCCTATTATGTCGAGTGTCCTATATAGTTATCTATTTCTATAAGGGTTGACCTTGGTCCCCGGTAATGTCATAAACCATTATTTTCCATACAAGAATATGTATATGCAATACTTTGTGAACTCAACATGATTGTGAAATACTGTCTTTAGGCTCTGCGGGGGACTAGCCAATTATCCATTTAGATTTTTAATATTTATCACTTGAAAAACAATATTTTATCAAACAAAGAAAATATATGTATCACAAAGGTGAGGGTAATGCCATAAATTACGCCAAATAACGTCGAAACCGTCTTTATTTATGTGTTTGAGAAGAGGGTGAGGACAAAGGATATAATTTTTCACGAGGGAAACGGAGCACATGGTCCTAATTTATAACTAAGTTGTTTTCGGGAGCGCTAAGTGTTTTCCCTGCTTTAATATCTTATTTCAGTAAATTTGCGGACATAAAACTGGTGGAAGGTTTTGTATTCTGCCTTTTTATTTACCCTGATTTACCCTGTATATTCACCATGCTAATAGGTACCGAAAACGAAACCAGGTTCATTGTAGTAAATTTAGCTAGTATTCTATTAATAAATAATGGCGTCACTGACTGAGATTTTTTTGTAATCAATGAAATGTTATTTTATAGTCTATCACATGCAAACGGCTTGAAAATACTTACAATTGCAATAATAAGATACAATCGTGAGTATAATAAAAATTAATAGCTTACAATACCAATTGATATATATAAAATTTTATTTCGCTAATATTATTGTATATTTAAGTTAACAACAAATAAATTTACCTAAATGATGGAAAACAACACATTTTATATCAATTAAATCATTACTTAGTGTAAATTTTACGAAAAATCTTCATTAACAAATAAATAAATAAATAACACGCAACAGTCACATATCACATAGTCCTGACCCCACACTAAGATCGAGTCTTGTGTCGTGGGTATCAGGAACTACGAGAGACTTTTCGGTCTCAAAAACACCCAGACCCGGAAGAAATATTTGTGGGCCGCACAAACATTTCTCTCGGTGCGGGGATCGAACCCGCGGCCTCTCGTTTCACAGGCGGCGTCTAACCAACTGCGCCACGGAGGCTGCCAATTAATTAAGGTTCAATTTTAATTGTCATTGAACGTCTCTAACTGCGGCCAAGGAGCCTTAAATCCCTTAAAATATGAGCTCTTTTACAAACATAGATATCTCAGCGAATATGGATAAAAAACCTTTGCAAAAATAGGTATATGAGCTAATACAAATATAAAAGAATATTCACAAGTACATAAAAAGCGACTTCAGGCCACAAAACATAAACAATCCAAGTGAAAACCAGCAACAAAGTATATTACACAACACTAATCTCGAGACGTTTAATCTAAATCAGAGAGGTCGTAAAGCGTTATGGCTTTATGGTTGATAACGCGATCGCGTGCCGAAGGATGCATTGCGTATGAAAGCAAAGTGGTTTCGCTTTCATATCATTTACTGTGGCATCAACAAAATGTTGTTTATGTGCTGCGTGCCCTTTGATGGATGGATAGTAACTTTCTCGCTCGTGGAAATTATATTTGGGATTATGTTGTTGCGTTGTGAAATCGAGGTGGTGTTTCTTGAAAATATCTTGGTTTTTGATATTGGCAATGAACTTTAGTACACTGAATAGTGTGTACGGAGTGGGATAGAAATTCTATCAGCGAGAGATAGTTCTTTCAATACCATTGTAGCTTTTGTTGGTAGGTCTCTCATATGTGGGATGGTGGGTAATACCGCAATGTCTATTTCTCCCGTCAAATAGTAGTTTAAATGCACTATTGCGTTTCGGATTGAAGGACATTGTAGCCAAAGTAATTACTGGAAATATTGAGACCTAACATCTTATGTCTCAGGATGGCGAGCGTGGTGGAATGCCAAGCATTGATTTGTAATTCAAGGTGTTGTTTGATTTTGCTGCTGTTCATGAACGGCCGTATCGTTTACCATCAGGCAAACGCCATAATCGCCTCAACACTCATTGCAATAAAACAAAAACATAATTGAAGCCGATATTACCGAGGTGAACTAGAAATGCAGACTACTCGTTTGGCTAATTATGTCAATGACCCATACGGGATTTGATATGATTTACGTCATCATGTATGGTGTTCACGAAAGTACTTCTACTAACTTATGATAGTGTTTTTATTTGGTAAAAATATAGGCTTCCCCTAAAGATTTCCACTGTAGCCTGTTTGTAGGCAGCCTGCATCCACCGACGTCTCGCGACCTTTACCAGGTCGTCTGACCACCTAATTATTATTGTTCGCAGATATGTATGTATGAATCATATTTAAATTAGCGGCAAAGCATACCTGATAAATAATAATATCTTTTTTTATTGCAATGAATTGCTGGCTGGTAAGCGATAAGACCGCTCATAAACAGTAGCAATATTCCATTGCGCTCGCCACCCTGAGACATAAGATGTGAAGTCTCAATATGTCCAGTGTTACTCTGGCTACAATTTACTTCAATCCGAAACACAACAGTGCATTTAAACTGCTGGTTTACGGGAGAAATAGACATTGCGGTGGTACCTATCCAGATGGCCTCTCACATATGAGAGACCTACCACCAGTAAAATAAATATCTTTAGTTTATATCGAAGCGCGGCCACCATACATTGTCGGCTCATGTGGCAGAGCTTTTAAGTTGTTTAACCACTCGTCACTTTCGATCGAGCTCTCATCTGCTAGCAGTACAACCTCCAATTTAAATAGAACCTTCACACCACAGTTCTTATGTTCTTTCCAAGGTCTTTTTACTTTGGCAGCTTGTGCCACTTGTGCGATCTGCGCTTTTATGTCTGCGTCAATATTTACCACGAATGTTCCTGGTTTCCATTATAATAAACAAATATACTTAATATTTATGTTCGTTTTGAAGTTTATTTTATTTTTCTTTTCATTGTTAGTTAATGTTAAAATTTTGCTATAACTTAACACTTTAATTGTTATGTTGCTAAGTTAATTAATTAATAAATACACCCAACTATCGATCCAGTCATGTGTCGTGGGTATCAAAAACTACGAGAGATTTTGCGGATCATACAAATATTTATCTCATGGCGGGGGACGAACCCGCGGCCTTTCGTATCACAGCCGGCGTCTAACCAACTGCGCTACCAAGGCTATCAATCCTATTATGGTTTAATCATCTTTATTCAGTATTGCTATGTAAATTTAATCAATTGAAAATATAGATTTTATATGAAGTTGCGCATGTCTGCACTCTGCAGCAATGACATTTGATTCATATTTTCCGAATCAAAATTCCGAACCGTATAGATGTGGTTCAGGTCTGCTCCTTCAATTTCGTCGGTCTGATTGGAATCTAGCGCGCACTGATTTACTTTAGTATAGCGAGCATGGTTCACCGGTAGATGCCATTTAATATTTTTATATGTTATGGATGTTATATGGCCTTATAGACAAGCTGACCAAAGATTAAAATAGCAATAATATGAAACATCAAGTGAAAGTCTTTACACTTCGTTTTTAAGCCGTTGCATAGTGTTATAATTTGAATTTTGCACAGGATTAGCTAACTGAAACTATATCAGCCCATATACGTTACAAGATGACATTTCGGTCTCACAAACACCCAGACCCGAGAAAGAAATATTAGTCGGCCGCACAAACATTTCTTTCGTGCGGGGATCGAACTCGCGCACTTTCGTTTCACGGGTTGCGTCTAGCCGCCTGCGCCATGGAGGCTGTCAAATAGTAAATCGCTACAGTATGCAGGTTTCTTCACAATATAATACACTATTTCCTTCTGTTTTAGTGCGATACAGACACGCTTAGTTAGCACTAGGTTAAAACAAACAGTATTTCCCAGCCGAATAGAAAAATCTTCCAAAAAAGAACATTACAAATCCATAAAATCGCAATCCAACGAACCTACTGAGATGGAAATGTGTCTACATGCCGGTTCGCTGCGTCGCACGAGCGATCAATCCTATCGGACCGGGAAATTGAAACCGAGCGGTGATGCCCCCGGAATATTTAGCTGAAATGTCACGTTTTGATCTGGATTTTAGGTAAGAATAGTTTGTGAAAGTTACGGAAAATATTTTTATTTACTTTGATCAAATATATATATTTGATACAGGGTCCGGAACAAAATCACACGCCAAAAATGGCCGATGTTGCTTATACTTATAAATTTGAATTTCGAATTATCAGATGTAGCATAGTTTTAAATTAGAATCAAAGTTAGGTAGCAATAAACCTTGTTCCTTTAAATTAATATTTATTATGTTTTGGATCATACTAACATCAAATAACACCCTTATTTGTGCTCTTATTTCTTGTGTTTTTTAAGCCGTTACTTATTATTATTTTTTTGATTGGAGGATATTTATTATGAAGTGCGGATAGGTGAGGTAATATAATCCAATTTGAATAAACAAGGAATAGAAAACGTTGACTATTTTATCTTTCGAAAACTGGAAATTTCTGAATGAAAAATATTAACGGCGAAGACTTTTTAATGGAGTAGTCTTGTCTCAGTAAACAGCTGAAGCAGACGACCAGGATATATTTTTAAATAAAAATCAATAGTGCATTTACACTACTGTGTGGAGAAATAGACATTGCAGTGGTACCTACCGAGGCTGCCTCTCAAATATCAGAGACCAACAGTAAAATATATTTATCAGCGAATCTTGTAATGAAATTCACCTTCGACAAAAACGTAATCCAATTAAAAATTATTTCAAATTCATCAACCTCCTTGATCAACACCATTCACACACCACCTCCTTTCTACCAAGTCACATAAATAATAAAAAAAAAAATCATATCCAGCCAGTACTTACAAGTTACAATGTAGCTTGCGGTGTGGATTGCAAGTGAAATCTGACTGGCTGGTGGTCCGAATCGGGACGAGTTGATACACTCATCGGAAATGACATAATGATGTACCTATAACTCGTTTTGTATCTCTAGATATTGATCATATTTGCGGTTGGAAAGAAAGATAGCTTTTTATTTTGGAAAATATTTCTGGGTAATAACACATACGGCCTAATTTACAGGCATTTTTAAACCTGTTTTAGTTATTGAATAAATAAATAATAAAAAATAAATTATCCTTTCGTACGATTTTGAATTCAATTGGAGCAATATAAATATCACGGTAAAAATTAATATGATTAAAACAGAAAAATATTTACAGTTATGAATAGATTAATCAGAAAAATCAAGGAAAGACAAAGAATAATAATTTTAAAAGAAAAATGTTGACACGAAATATCTGAATGAATCAAATATCAAATTCTAATTAGAAATACATAGAATTTATAAAAGAAGTTTAATCCGCCACAAATCTTAAGTTCAGGTCAGACTTCGTGTGACTAAAAAATAAGTTTTTTTTAGTTTTATTTTAAACCACATCTATAGCATTTCAATAATCTACACCCTACTTATATACCCTGTATATTGTAGGGCGTAACTATAGGATTTCCGCGCAGTTTCTCTAGTCGAGGAAAGTTGAGGAAAACAAAATGGTGACATGGAATGGGCCGACTAACACGTCCATTTGTGAGCAGTTTAGTTAGCTCGTATTGTTGATGGACGTTTTACAAGTCGACAAGTTATTGTTAGAATATTGACTTGATGTTAATGGACTATAAATATGAACAACTTTAGTATTTTGCGGCAAAATATTGGAAAATCTCTAAATACCCAGCATGATCATAAGTCCGTCCTTTATTATACTTGCGACAAAAATAAATTCAACGAACCATAGTAGCTTTGTACCTGTGTACAATCAAGGGCTTGTGCATGTACATAATATGTCAAAAATCTAAAATCTTAATGTTATTAAGAATTATATCATACCTAATAAATATAAAACTATTATCTATGAAACAAAAGTTAAGTAAAACAAACAAGTTGTTTTTAAAACCGTCTTTCATCGTACAAAACAGATGACTGGCCAATAAAAAACCTCACAATTTATGAAAATATTGAAATGTAAACAAGTTGCAAAATATTTTTCTTTTTAATTAACCTTCGCACTCCAAGATTCCAAATTCAAAATTCAAATAAAACTTTCGATTGAAAGGTTCGATATACAATAATATTTGCATTACACTACGCTCCATACGAGGCGGGTGTCGCTTTCGTTGACCCGGCTGTAGTCGAGTACTCTCGTGTGTACACAGCCTATTGAAGTCAGCTGTTTGTAACGCCTCGCCTAATATTGATTTGGGCTATCAACCTCAATGTGGAAACACCTTCAGTTCATATTTGTGTAGTATTGGAGAAATTATTTTTATTGAAAGTTATTATGCGGTAGTTTTAGGTAAAGATTTTGTGGTATATGTACCTAAAATATATTTGCTTTAGGATAGTTTGATTTTGACAATTGATTTCGAAAAATAGTTTCGACATATAATATGTGTATTAAGTGACTCCGTATTGTGCAGCCACTTAAATGTCTTTATATTGATTTTTACTACCGATTTCGCATCTTACTCCTTGGTCCTGTGATTTTATAAAAAAAAAGAGACTACATTTTGATTTCATCAAATGTTTTTTTATTATGTTATGTATATAAATAAATATTGTTACGTAACATGAAATGTAATAACTTGTATCGAAAATGTATAATAATATCATCCATTACCCATATACTTATCTGAAAATGTATAACGACCTAAAAGAATGATTTAAAAGCGAATGCAGACAAATTATACAGAAGCGAGAGTTTAATGCGGACCGTTTAGCATAAAAGCATTTGTATTCAAATGATTTATCTTATAAATGTATTTCGAATTTGCTTTTATGGACAACCCTGTGTGTTGCTTCTCATACGTTATATACTCGTTTTAGCCCGCTGCTTTGCTCGTATTAGTAAATCTTTTTGAGCTTATTCTTATTTAGATAATTATAAAACCTATTTAGTTTTTTGTCCCTTTCGTACGACTTTTGAATTAAGTTTGAGCGAAGAAGACAAAACATTCGTTTGAATATACTTCTAACACAGTGCTACCTACTATCTAGGCGTTTACTATACAATTGTCCGTGTTATATATTCTTTGTCTTTCTCTATCCGAAAAGATTGATCACTTGCGTCGATGCAAGAAAACTTTTCAGCCATATTGCAAAATGCTTATATTATTATAGCCAGCTGCCTCGGATCACTGGTTTGTCCGCCTTATCAGTTGACCGTGTACCTTATAAAATCACTAAAGTATAATTGTTTTAATATTTCAAAATAAATAAGATAATACGATTCAATTTATTATAGACTGTAGCATAATGAGTCCATTAGGGAGCAAAGTGGAAACAAAAGTAAGTAAACACGTGGACACAAAAGTAGCAATGTAATATCTATCAATATTCAAACGGATGGCAGTCAAAGATGGTATGTGGTATGTTTTGTGCGGAATTTTCCTCATACTATCACGTCGGAGAATCTGTGCTATTTCCGAACAGATATAACTTAACGATGTTTAGAAGAGGCAAGTCAAGCAAAGATTATTGATGTTCGAAACCATTTATTGTCTGGGTGATTTAAGTATGGGTGAAGGTAATGTACTGTTAAATTTGTTTTACTGGTAGGTCTCTCATATGGGATCGGCCGCTTGGGTAGCTACCACCGAAATGTCTATTTCTCCTGCTAAATAGTTAATTCACTGTTGTGCTCCGGTTTAAAGGACATTGTAGCCAGAATAACTACTGGACATATTGAGACTTAAAATCGTGTGTCTCAGGATAGGAATATAATTTTCTTAGTTTGTTATTCAAGGTTTTGCTACTGCCCTTAGGTAGTTGTATCGCTTACCATTAGGCAAATGGATTAGTCGTCTTGTCATTCGTTGCAATAAAAATAAACAAATTTAATATACTAAATGCAGGCCGCTTCCAAAAAGTTGATGTGGGTATTTTTAGGCAAGGTCTATTTTCAGCAATATAATAACTTTGGCTAAAGATACAAGGGTTGGAGGAAGGTAATGAAGGATGCTCTGCAGCCTGGTGGATACATAAAGAACGCAATATAAAATAAAAACAGGAAGAAAACTAGGAATAGCTGTGGAGACTGGATTATTATTACAACAATACAATACCTAGCTCTACACTTACTCATTTTGCCCTTTTTCTCATTATGGCAATTTTTTAAAAAATAATTCGTCATACGAGAACAAACATACAGTCATATACTTTTATATAAGTAAGGATACATGAGGAATTGTTGTGGTTTATTTTTCTCGCATCTTATAAGAATATGCTTTACATAAAATACTGAATCGAAACCCTTATTTTATGTATCCCGTTTTATACAACCTGGTGCGGATTGCTTATTGCGTTCTTTACGGCTTTTGTAATTTAAGACCTTTCTGGGCTTAAGCTAAGTTACTATTACGCGAGATGAAGAAACAACAACGTAAATGCACTGTTGTGTTTCGATTTGAAGGACATTGTGGCCAGAGTAACTACTGGATACATTGAGACCATATATATTATGTTTCATGCATTGCTTTTTTAAGTCAAGGTGTTGTTTGGTTTTGATACTGTTTATGAGTGGTCGTATTGCTTACCACCAGGTTAGTGGCATGCTTGTCTCGCCCTTCATAGTTATAAAAATAAAAAAATATGATATTAAGTCCTATGGGATTGACTACATATTTTTTACATTGAGTTTAGCAAAGGCAACGGAGACACCGTTGCCTTTGCTCTCATTTAGTGTATATTTAAGCTTAAAGCTGAAATTATATCAGTCCTATATTCTTCAACATATTTTTCAACGGCTTTAAATTTTGTATGCCATTATTTTCAGTCTTAATTACAAAGTTTTGTGTTCTCGTTTCGTTTTCGTTTTTCTCCCCCGCACTACGTCAGCATGCTGGACTATATCGACGCAGCAAAGGAATTTTATCGTATCTCGAAACGAGCAATTTTACACCTGAACCAAAAATAAATATTCAAAAAATGAATCACATCTAAACTAGAATACTTCGGAATACCATTTCATTAATAATATTTTTTTAAAATAAAACCTTACATTTTCACGAGGAAATTCAATGCGGTACTTTTTATTAAATAAATAATATACAAAACGCATGTAGGCATTTTTTGAGATACGACAAAATCGCTTTTCTGCGTCGATATTGACCTTACCGCTCTCAATCGTACTCTCGATTGTAGAGGAGGCACGTGCCCTGCAGTGGGATATATGTATATATGGCCTCATACAGATACAGTTTTGCGAAAGATTGATTATAAAGGATTGTAATCACCTGAGATACCTAATAAATTTTATTGTCACAATGTAACAGCAGATTTATTGACAATAAATTTAAATGTTTAATTAAATACAAAACGTTTGGTCCTTAACAGAAATGAAATAAATCTCTTCATAAATATAATTAAATAGTGTAATGTGCCCATAAAATTATTCGAGTGAAAATTTATTTGAATCTTAAGTGCTTTGTCATAGCTATTTAAGATGTCTGAAATGGAAATTCTGATAGTATTAATGTTTCAATGAAATTGTTTTCGTAAATCTTCTTTTATTTGTAGGCGTAGGAAATTACCTAAACATGGTAATATTTGGTTAGCGGTTTGCTTGTTGGACTTGTGTAAAACAATATTTTAAATATTTGTTTGATGAAGGAAATTATTTTCAGCATTATGTTTTGCATAAATACTACTATACTATGGCAACAAGGTCCTTTAAACCAGAACACAGCAATGTTTTACATCACTATTTGAAGAAATAGACATTGCGGTGGTACCTACCCAGGCAGCCCCTAACATATGAGAGCCCACCCACCTGTAAAATAACCTCCTTGCATCGGTATTTCCTCAGCGCTATGACCTGTCCTTCTTCAAATGAGGTTTAAAGAGAGTATTCTCCTCGAGGTAGGCAGTGACTTTGTTGTGCTGGTCCCCTCGCACTACGGAGGTCCATGAGCAACGGTAGCCGCTTACCATCAGGCGGGCAGCTAGCTCGTCTGCCTACAGGGCAATAAAATAATAGTCTCATTAATTCAATTCATAGCTTACTAACTCTTCAAACAAGTATTTTAGAATTACTTAGCTTACGCTATTCCAATGTAAATTTTAATCATCAATGCAAACTTTAAGTGGAGAAATTAAATACTCGGATATAATTTAGCAAAATATTTCTCGTCGTAAAAAGATTTCCCTACATTTACCGGTTCTTTCGCATCGTATAGACCACTCAATTATTTTGTTCATTAAGGTGAAAAGGAGAAAATTGCCGAAGCAATGGACTTGGGGGCACTACACATGGATATTACGAACGGGCAGTGTTCGTGATGTGTTTGTATTAGCTGGTATGTGACGAAGCATTTGGTCTGATTCTGTTCTTCTGTTTTTTTTTTTTTTTCTTATTGACTATCAGGTTCGAAAAGTCTTATAAACGAAAATGATGAAAATTGTGTAAATCTGGAAAAAAAAACTTTGAACAGACAGGCAGGACAGATATTTATATACTTCCCATCGGAAAAATCGAAACACTGCATGTTTATGTTTTATAATCATCATCATCATCATCATCAGCCCGTTGTAGTCCACTGCTGGACATAGGCCTCTCCCAAGGTACACCACAGAGCCCGGTCTGCAGCTTTATGCATCCAGTCGCTGCCGGCCTTCTTGTGCAAGTCATCCCGCCATCTGGCCAGAGGACGTCCCACGCTACGTTTTATAATGATTATCAGAAAATGTGTAGATTTAGGAATATAATATGTCAAATGTCGTTTAATATGAGGTTCTTAAATCTATTGTTGATGTTCTAAATTCAAATTAAAATAAACTTTTTTCTGATGTCACATACAAAACATAAACTTGCAAGGTGTATCGATTTTTTGATTGATGATTTGATTATTAATCATTTGATTTTTTATTTTGATGCGAAGTATATTTCACTTGGATGCCGCCACGTAAACTTAACGAACCACTTACATATATAAGTGTTCTTTTACACAGTTCTTTTACAGCTTAACATTACCCTGTAAATTGTAATTCAAGCGAAAATAACTTTGTTCAGTTTATACAACCACGACAAAGCTTTTCTTGTTTATAATTTAATTGTTGTAAGACTAGCGCTTTGTGCCACAACATCGGATTACAACCAAGCGGCGGGCTTACAGATCTAAACTAGATAAGAACAACCGCCGTACGAGAAAATGTTTAAATTAAAATAAACGTTACATTTAATGTATACAGCGGTATTAAGTTGTTTGATAAGTGGATCATTTTAACTGGATTTCTCTCGCGGCTATTGATAAACTCTGTACGTGTTATCATAACGTATATTTAGACTGGACATGGGTGGTAAAACGTTTATTATGTTTCCAGAAAAACATAAATGCCTTAAACTTGTAAAAAGCTTTGTAGGTAATCAAAATTGTGATTACTAAAAAATAATCCATAATTCTTTCTTTTTTAGGTGGAAATACTTAAAGCATTCATACATGCAATGCCTGGGTACGTGTGCTGCCAAATCTGAGGCTTAGGATTCGTTTCATTGTCTAGGCATATACAGAAGTAGTGCCAAGGAGCCATATTTTTTTATAACAATTCTAAATAAAGTAATTATTTTGTTGGGTAGCTAATACCGAAGACAATTTATAACGTTGTTAGATGAATCGCCGCCCAAACTACCCAACCGTGTGTCCCTCACAAACGCACAATTACAGGCGCCCTATTGTGTCAATGAGATCAGACGCACTTCACTTTCAGCTGCCCATTGTGCCTGAACATGTGACGGCGGCATTAATATCTAGATACAATGTTGGCCGTCGTTGCCGACTGTGTGTGAATGGGTTTTAGAAATTATTGTACGCGTAATTGCGGGCCTTTTTGCTAAATATCTGCAAATTAATTTACCTTGCGTTTGCTTAATTAAGAATTTAATATTTGTGTGCTATTACTGGAATTGGAGAGGGTGTGGAGGTTCACTTTTGTAAAAGTATTTTAGAATGTTAAGTAGTTAGAATATACTGTGAATAGTTTGGGAAGCAGTAAATGTTGTTTAATGATGACTGAAGGAATGTTTAGTTATCGCATTGTATCACTGTTTTAGTTATTATTATCCTTTTTCTGTTTTAAAAATAATAAATAATGTATCGTAGGTATCAGAGATACAGGTCGATGTGGAGATCCTTAGGGGATGCCTGTATTCAGCATTCAGCGTGGACTTCCTGTGATTGAAGAGAGAGTGACACACACACATACACAGAGAAAGAGAGAGGGATAGACAGAAATATCTGCAATTAAAAGAGACTTTTCTATCCCAACACACATAGGTCCAAAAAAATACAGGAGCAAATAAATATTTTTTCGACGCGTGTTTACACTCTTCTATTACGTCATTAATGACGTAATTAACTTAACTACGCTAAGAAAAACTAGCAAACTTCCAAAAAACAAATCACACATGCGATTTCGTGACAACAAACTTTCCGTAAACTTGTAGAAAGTCGACTGATCTTCGCCATAATTGGAGGGCAATTTGATATTTATAATAACGCAGATTAAAGACCAATTATTTTTGGTGAAACTGAGTTATTAAAGTATCTAAACAATATTAAAATAGAAGATGCCGTGAGAATGTCCGTAATGTGAGATATTTTGTTTAAAAGGGTTTTGTTTTATACAATTTTGAGTTGTAATTGTTGTCGAAAGTTGGTTGGGTGATGTGATTAGAATAAACAATTTAAGATTGGGTAGAAAAATGGAACGTTTCGGCAGTCATTCTTTTCAATCTTTGTTTCAGATTTAAAGTTGTATTAGATATATTAAGATTAAATAGCGGACGACCTACAATATATTAAGTGAAGATTGATTAAGAAGGTTGACCATGGCAATTAATAATACATCGTCAAATAGAATAGAATAGAAATGGGCTGTTTTTGTTATTTATTCCATTCGGTTGCAAATACGGGCGACAGATTAAGGGCATTCTTAAAAAAATCCTACTGTTCAAAATTGTCCTCTTTAACTACATAAAGGAGCAAGAAAATAGAGGAAAAGATGAGCCAGCATACCCAATTGCCTGTGAGTTATACGATTCACTGAATCATCCCAGTCGGTAGCCGCAAAGAAACGGCACCTTTGCGAACCGCTGACCTAGACAATAATCGAGCTGCGCAAAATGGTGGAGATGATAGAAACTTTTGACTCTAATGTATCAGCAAAATATTATATCCATAATGTAAATTTTGTACATACACATACCTTATTCCCAGAAGGGGTAAGCAGAGGATACTAGGACATCCAAATTTCGCCATACATGATCGGTCCCATAATGTAATAAGAGGTACGCCTGTCGCCAAATCGGATACAAAGTCCTGACTCCGGGCTGGTAATGAATAGAAAAATCCAATATCAATTTGCCCGATCCGGGATTCGAACCCAAGGCCTCAGCTTCGTGGTCGTACTGGAGTAGGACTACGCCACGAAAATTTATAGGAGAATAAAATTGTCGGGAATCTAATGATCCCTGACAAAGTGTTTCTTATCTGGCACCAATATGCCGTAGGGATTTTTATCGGAATATTTAAGGTTAAAGAAACACCAACCCAAAATTTGCCAGATTAAGAAAGTAAAAACTTTAACGGTACTTCATGAAGAATAATGCTAGCCATACAGATTTTTAGAATTTCTAGAATGTGAGTTCTAATTTTGATAGGCTGTAGTAGATGTAAGAATTTTTAAGGAAGAAGTACATACCCTTCAGTGGAACGTTTTTTGATCATTAGGTCTATTTGTCCAATATACCGGGGCACCAGTGCACATAAAATATATTTAGTCTATGCTGTCTCCATTTTATCTTCAAAAGAAGCTTGGTAATTTTATTGAATCCATTTGGAAAAAATAATTTATTAATATATTATTTAAATCTTAAACAACAGTATTGTAAATAACATTTTTTAATATATGTTCTTTTTTATATTGAATTACGACTGTTGACATCCATTTATAAGATTCAGGGTTGTCACATAACCAAGTTTCGTTACGAAGAAAGCCAGTGTAAACAATGAAGTCACTGCGTCTTAAAGACCTGTTTTTTATGACCAGCAAAGGTTGTTACCTTATTAATAATTGTTAATGTGCTTTTTGTGGATTGTTAAATCTTTAAGAAAAATTGCGCCAATTTAAAAAATGTGGGTCTTATCTTGGTCGGTATAAATTGAGTATCTTATATAGGTTTATCTTAGCAGATCTAGTCTCATATCTATCAATCTCTCCATCTATATGGTGCTGCGTCTAAAAAGGCATTAAAATCCGGTTTTAAATGCGTCGTAAAATAGAACTTTTAATGTCGTAAATAATCCATGACGGACAATTAAATTGGCTCATTATAGTCCAATATCTCAATCACATAGTGACAACCATATCTTTAAATTAGGGTTGGCAGAGATTCGGCAATTAATAATATTCAAAATATTTTATGTCATATTATCTAAAATATAGGTTTTATTTTAGGAAATGTTAGCTAGAGGTATATTGTGAATAATTATTAGATTATTAAGTTTATGACAGTTTTTTCAAAGATAGCACATGGATGGGTAAAAGTCAATTCAATAGGTAATTAATGAGGCTTTGCAATTCTCCATTCAATTAATTATTTTCAAAGTGTCGTTTCCCATTTAATGCTTTTTATATGGCAACCCTCTTTATGGCCGATGCTGATTTGTTTACGATGTGAAAATTTTATTGACGTACCGCCAACACGTTCGATAATAATTTCCCGAATTTACATTTTATTGTTCTCTAATGAGCGGCAACGTTTTTATGGATACGTTTTACGATTTTTATGTCGATGTTTAATCGTATATTTATATTGGACGTCAAGCTTGGTGAGACAGAACGAGAAATATATTTTTACACTTTTACTGTTAACATTTATAATATGTTGAAGGTGATATAGGCCCTTTGATCTTTATAGCATGACAAATCGTTTGTGTTTTTATTATACGGTATTTTGCACTGATAGCAATGAACAAGAGAGGGTGTTGATAGTATCATCACATAGCCCTTTGATATTTTACATTTCATCTTATTCATATAAGCGAATAACCTGCATTTTGAAATTTTAATGATTATAATTTAAAAAAATGGGTACCAATAATATAAAAGCTAAGACCTCAATCGCAGAAGTGACCCGCAAAGAAATAGTCGGTACCATTTGTGTGTCCCAAAGTGTGATGCTGATGTTATCATATTTAAAATGCTGATAAAACACGTGTAAATGTAAAATAAAGTTATGGCGTGATAATTAACGCTATTAAGATTCAAGTTAGGCCGCGCCCAAAATTGGACCTCAAAGAGAATGGCCGATTTAAAGCTTTCTTAGAACTGCAGAGTCGGAATCTTAGCGATTATATTTTATATCGTTTATGATAGGTATAATTTGATTTTTCAATTAGACACATTTTATTTTTATTTTCTTTCTAAATTATTATTAGCCTAAAAATCTACCATTATACCAAATATAATAATCTACAATGGTCTTATGAAGATTGGTGATATCACATAGAAATGAAATTCTTCTCAGATTTTTAGATGCGTATAGTTTCTTACAATGTTTTGTATATCTTTTCTGAAAGCGACAATCTTTAAATGCATTTGTAATTTATAAAATAAGTCTTTTCCCAAAAAGAGCTCATCAGTCACCATCTAAGCGAATCGGCTTTATGCCGTCACATCAAAAGGTCGATGCCTTTACAAATATTCATTTAAAAGTGGATCAATCCGACATCGGTCCACTTAGCTGCCGTTTAAGTCAATGATCCATCATATTAAATCGTGATAAATGAACCTTTCGTATAATGAAATAATTTATGTTAATCATTAAGTGACACCGCGTGTTGCACAATATTATACGATTCATTAATTTATTCAGTGGTTGGAAACATAACTGCGTTATGCCGGTTCTGTTGCGTTTGTGGTGATGGATTGTGCAAAAAATTATGGGGGATACAGACCCCTAGTGTAATTTTATATTTTTATATCGATTTCTTTGGTGATAGCATCCACATTATGTGTATGAATGTGAGAGGGAATACAATGCCGTACAGAAAACGAATCAATCGGTGATACACTCATGTGATCTCTCTTCATTGGACGCAACTATTCCTTCTTAACTCATTCTTCACCCTAAGATGGAAGAATAAGATAGAATTTTGTGAGGGTGAAAACTCTAGATGGAGCGGAAAATACTGAAATTAGAGATTGGAACCTTGACGCCCGATAAGGTACCATAAGCTATGGCTCAGACAGCTGCGAAGAAAAGAAGAGCTGGCGACTTGCTTGAACAATTCTTCAGGGTGTTTGCGTTATTTTTTTATTCCATAGATCCGGCAAATAATTAACAGTTCACCTGATTGTAACTGATTACTGCCACCCATTAAAATTTATAACGCTAGGATGATGCATGTGTTGCCGGCCCATCAAATCGGGATAGAAAAGCAGGATGGAAAAGAATAGGAATTGGAGAGGAGTATTGGGCATCCGGTATTTCAGTTTTATTTTGTCCCCCAAAATTAATACTTGAGTCCGTCCTCCCACAGGTTATGTTACACAGCAACCGCCAAGCGCCTGCCATGTGGGCCACGTGAGCGTGCGTTTGTTACACATTTTGTACCGGCTTATCTCAATATATCAGTTTTCATCTGCGATTTTCTTTCACTCGCGCCGCGTACGCACGTGTACATATCGTTAGATCCGTGAGATGGCGCACGCGATGCGTTTAGAAATTTATTTTGATTGTACTTGAGGTTTGTAGGTATGTGGGTGTGTTTTGTTGACACCAATCAGATGGTAGATTCGAATTTGATATAAAAACTACGATGTTTCTTAGTAAATAGTTCCTATGAGGAATACGGGGCGTGTAAGAAATAATTCGACTGAGTCTGCATAACCTTATAATCGTATAATCGGATAATCGTAGAATTATATGCCTTATATGTTGCTACGATACCGTCAAGGTACAGAATACAGATGTTTTATTTTTAAAGTATAAAGATTGCTTTAATATTTAAGAAAGTAGATTTGCCAGATATAACCACCAACCAACATTCGCAAATAGCCAAAAAAACGAAATATTAAAACAATGCCAAAACACGAGACGAATTAAATGGAAATTAGAAACACAATGCTTAACAGCAATCATCTGAGACGTAAAACTAAGTATAATCAAGTTAATGGTGGTACGTGTGAAAACAAATTTGCAGCGGCCATTCATTATCGCTGCCCCAGTTTGCCTCGTACTTCATTACTACATTGTGTTGCGGGGGAAGTGTATGGATAGTTTAGTTCTTATAGTGCCCAGATTCATTAGTAGTATGGCTGTTTTACATTGGCTAAAACAAATACACGCTAAACTCTATGTCGTGTCTGCTTATTCTAAAATTATAATCCAATTTTTCATACATACAGATATAAACTCATGCCTTTTTCCAACATGGTATAGGCAGAGTTGCCAGGACATCCACATTTTGCCTTGTTGTAATCCGATATCACTTTGCCCAACCCAGGTTTCGAACCCGAGACCTCAGCTTTGTAACCGTACTCTAGTACAACTACGCCACCGAGGCAGTCCAATTTTTCAATATTATGGAAAAGAAATAATAATTTGCCTGCTCGTAATAATGTAGTTAAAGAGTAGGCACAAGAATTTCCCACTCAAGTCGTGTCAATTAATTCTGTAAGCTGAGGTGATAGAGAATTCTAAGAATGAGTGATTAAAGTTTCACGAGTCAAAGGAGAGTTTTCAACGGTCTTTACTCTAAAGTTAATATTCGTATAATTTACTTCAGGAATTAGCGCCCGATATGGAGATAGGCTATCACATCGTGTGACGGAATACTTAAGACAGTCCTGGTAGCACTTCTGCTTAACCCTTCTGGGAAAAAGGCGTGAGTTTATGTACATATGTTAATATACTGGGTTAATTACAATGTTCCTTTTTAGTCTAAGATCCCGCCATACATCGACCTTCACCGAGATGTTTATTTGATGAAACCTATTTTATATGCAATTTAATATGTCAATAAATATATTGTATATGGGTTGCCTTGCAAATTTCAGTCCAGAATACGATTAATTAATTATTAAAATAAAAAAATATTTTTTACACATTTCACCTGTTTGATTATTAAACAAATTCTATACCAATCGAAAGTATGAAACCCATAGAATATGTAAACGTTAGGTTGCCTATTTTTTTCCGGTCACAACCCTCAGGTTGCCAGGTATAAACAGGTAAATCGCTACTAGCATTTTGCGCCGGTCTGATTATTGAATGGAAATTAAATGAAAATAAAGATCATTTTATTATGAACACGGTGGTATAGGGTTGCCTGCGAAAAATCAGTCCCGAATTGCGGTTGTCGAATTTAGAAAAGTGAAATATTGCTCCGAGTGACACATCATAGCAGCTGTTCGAAGTCCGCTCATAAAGAAAGAGGGTGCGCATGCTATTTATTCTTGAGAATGAAAAGGACAGCGATAGACTCGTATATGCTGTGTTCTGTGTTACCTGGCAACCTGAGGGTTGTGACCGGAAAAAAATAGGCAACCTAACGTTTACATATTCTATGGGTTTCATACTTTCGATTGGTATAGAATTTGTTTAATAATCAAACAGGTGAAATGTGTAAAAAATATTTTTTTTTTAATAATTAATTAATCGTATTCTGGACTGAAATTTGCAAGGCAACCCATATACAATATATTTATTGACATATTAAATTGCATATAAAATAGGTTTCATCAAATAAACATCTCGGTGAAGGTCGATGTATGGCGGGATCCTATACTATTTGGTTCATAGTAAATCCTAGTGCCATAAGACCTTTGCAGTTATCTTACCTTTAGTTTGAGCAAAATCTTGCAATTTATAAAGTTGGTAGCTGACATTTCATTCCTCTAATGATAATATAGTTCATCGGTAGTAGAAATCGTTGTTATAGTGTGCCTTTTTCTGTTAAATAACTTCACGTTATAAAATATAAAAATAGTGTCTCAAACATAAATTATGCTTTAAAGAACACAATATTGGTCTGAATATAGAAACCGATCGAAAAGTATCCACTTCCTCAATACCTGAATAAGAAACTTTAAATATAAAAGACATTATTATTATAAACTATTTCTCAGCGTAGCTGTATCGTGAAGATAAAAGGCGAGCTCGTCTGAAAAGTTTTACGAGCGCGTTTAAATTTTGATAGTTTCAAACTAATGAAATTCGAAGAGCGGCAGCACATTGTTTGATCAGAATGTTATTCAAACAGAATTTTGACATAGCGCAAACTTCCAAGTTGAAAACAATATTAAAATATTGCAAGGAGCTTTAATGTAAATGAGATTGCTGAATAGTTAATGTTCAAAGGAAGAAAGGAAATCTGCATTTCTTTCGAGGTTGTAGACATAATAGACATAAATATATGAACACTGTCAACTATTAGAAGCAACGATTTTATTACCAATCATTTAAAAAACTATGGCTTTGGTCCTTGGATTTAGAGCCGTGACGCAGACACTGAAACATAATTCTTTTTTTTAAAGCAATCATTGATTTTAATATCCATAAAATCTTGCTTTGCTGATTTAACTTACTCATATATTTTTCTCTCACTTATATTCATGATTGCTACTGCTTTAATTCCAACGGTCCTTGTTTGTGTATGTAATTCACTTAAATGGTTACTGTATTCAGTGTATTCTAAAGTATTATCAACTTTAAATCAATAGGAATACACAGAATTCCCTTCGGCACTGAGGTCATTTATAGCCAAATCCCTCCAAATTGAACATAAAGTCATCTAACTTTTGACCTCAAAGTTTTCAACCTCCAAATCGCGTGTGGTCCCGGTTTTGCCTCTTATAATGAGAACACCAAATTTTGCTCGTATTAAAACCTTAATTTGCATTAAATATAAATTCGGTTCTTAAATCAGATTTTCTAAGATTTACACAGAGTGTACGTGACACTGAGCGGATTTGGGGCTATTTGAATATTTTTCAGCCCATTTTATGCATAATTTATACGCAATTTACAATTTTATTGGCTGTCTTTTGATCTTTTGAATAAAAAATTAAGGGCTTTGTTACACTGGGTTCTGAATCTTGATATTTTATTTGATATGTAAATGTTAGGTTAGACTTACAGCGGGTAAATATTTTGTTTCAAGTCTAGTGCTTAATATGTAAACTTGTTAAGTCGAGACTTTGGATTAAATAAGCGCAAATTTACTCTGTAAATATTATCTTTTCAAGAATATTTTTAAGCAATATTATATTAAGGCAATAATAATTTTAAATTACTATTTAAAAGGGGTTTTTACTTACATTTTGATTTTAGATTTTTAATATCAATCTGGAATAAAGAACCTAGATTTACTTTCACATTATTAATGAAAAAAATAACAAATTTTAACTCCAATCCAGAATTGATGATCCAGATAGATGGCGACACTGGCCACGCTATTGTGTTGCTCCGCGTATTTATTTTTGAAAAAATAGTTTAATCACTCTTTACGGTATTATCTAACCTTATAGTTATTCAACAATCTCTAATACATATGTGATAACGTTATCCAGAGCTTTTATAACTGTTTAGTGCAAAATTAGTGAACTTTAACGTGTGAGTGCAAATTCAAATAAACCGTACCGAAATTTTTTAATCGAACCCATATTAACTTCATAACATCGGAGCAGTTGTCAAGTGTAAAGTGTACAGTGTTAAAAAGTGCAAAAAATCTAAACAACGTTTGCAAACTTGAAAAAATCGGTTAGTTTCAAAATAATATACCCTCTAACCGTTTCGATTAAAAATAGTAGCGCCTGTACTATTCATTAATTTCGTCAACAAGACAGAGAGTGCAATTGGCCCCGCGGATATTCAACTATCTGCGTCCGGGGACGCGCGCAGAGGTCGACGGTTCGGAACCCACACGATTGGAAATTTTAACATTTGTATTTTTTAATTTAAAAAATAACCAACATGACACCTATGCATCAGGATACTTGTGATGTATGCAGCACAAAAATATTGAATAAAGAATATTTAAATTGTATGACATGCAGGCGTCGATACGACTTAACTTGCGCTAAACTCCCAATGAAGCGCTTCCACGCAATGGATGCCGAACGAAGAAATAATTGGAATTGTCCTGAGTGTGCAAACAGACAAATCAATCTGAATCAGACTACATTACCGGATTCGAATGCAAAAACTACTCCGATGACTGCTAGTTCTTCAGCAGCAGTGTCAACTCCGTCTTCTATACAGGGCGATAATAACATAACGATTAGAAACAAACTACGATCACAACAGGCAGCGAATTCTCAGACATGCACCAACACTAGTTCACCTTCCGTTCTCTCAAAGGATATAATAAGAGAACTGTTTCGAGAGGAATTTGCAGCAATAAGGCAGACTTTAATACAGGAGCTGCGTCAATCCTTGAACGACATGGTAAAGGAAGAATTTCGATCACTTAAGAATGACATGTGCTCACTAGAACAAAGTGTTACTTTTATGAATAGCGAGTTCGAGACCATGAGACAAACCTTTGTTAAACAAGAGGAGTCGATTAAAGTACTACAAAAAGAAAATGCACAACTCATTAGTACCACCCAAAACTTTGTTACCAGACTGCAAATCATGGAACAAAATACTCGATCATGTAATTTGGAAATACAATGTGTACCCGAACGTAAACAGGAAAATCTATTAACGACCATAACCCAACTTGCGAAAGTGGTATCGTGTGACATAGGAGAAGAAGCTATACACCATTGCACTCGAGTTGCAAAGATAAATCCTCAAGACACCAGACCCAGGGCTATCATTGTAAGGCTGGCTACACCAAGATTAAGAGATACATTCTTAGCCAAGGTAATTTTATTCAACAAAGCCAACTCAAATGATAAACTGAATACTAGTCACCTCGGAATAGGCGGACCCAAGCGACCTATTTTCGTCTTGGAGCATCTCTCGCCAATTAATAGGAAATTACATGCAGCAGCTCGATCGAAGGCAAAAGAAAAAGGATACAAGTTCGTGTGGGTGAAGCAAGGCCGGGTATTTATGCGAAAATCGGAAACCTCAGAGTTCATATACGTGAAAGATGACCATGTGCTCGACAAAATTAATTAGCTTCCATCACTCTATCTATTGCTGTTTTAATTATGGTATTTGAATTGGTATCTTAATCACTAAAATTCAATTGTATTAAGTTGTATTACCAGAACGTAAGAGGTCTTCGCACCAAGACCCATAAATTCTATTGTAACATCACTAGCTCTAACTTTGATATTGTAATACTTACAGAAACATGGCTAAATAGTAGTATAAGAGATTCGGAACTATTTGATAACCGCTACATTGTATATAGAAGGGATCGTGAGAACACGGGCTTCCATAAACATAAGAACGGAGGCGGAGTATTAATTGCTGTATCTAGAAAATTGCGAGCTTCACGCCTTAAAGATAAAGAAAGCCTTTGCGAAGATCTTTGGGTCAAAATAGACCTTACAGATAATTCTAGTATCAATTTGTGTGCAATATATATTCCGCCTCCAGTGAATCGTAATATTTTGGAACACTTCATAGATCATTATAACAGCATTTCTGAAGGTGTGTCTAATGTCTGTATCGTGGGAGATTTTAATTTAAGTTCTATCAATTGGTCACTTCCTGGAGTTAATGCTCCTTCACAGAACAGAGGATCATCCTTGGGTCAAATGCTGATAGATTTTGCTTGTCTTAATAACTTGGTTCAATATAATTTTGTATGTAACAACAAAGGTAAGGTGTTAGATTTAGTGTTTTCTAATGTAACAACAATACAAGCCAAAGCATCATCTGATAGTTTGGCGAATGTAGACCCTCTGCATGTTCCATTAGAACTATCTATTAATACACAAAATGTAAATTGTCTCGAGCCTAATTATAGAGATGTTAAATATAACTTTTACAAAGCTGATTATGAGAAAATTATTGACGAATTAGATAAACTGGACTGGCCTGGAGAAATTTCTACAATCTGTAATGTCAATGAAATGGTAGATAAGTTTTACAATGTTCTGAACAAAATTATTAAACAATACGTGCCTTTAACTAAAATTCGTAGTAATAGATATCCATGCTGGTACACCAAAGAAATGATAAAATTAAATAAAGAGAAGATAAAATTACTACACAAATATAGGATGTATAAGAATCCTTTAGATGGTATTTCACTTAATATTTTAAACAAAAGATGTAAGGCATTAACCACACTCTGCTACAATGATTATGTTAAATATATTGAAGAGAGAATAACTGTCAATCCAAAGTACTTTTGGTCGTTCATAAAACAAAAAAACAACTCAATTAATGATTACCCATGTAAAATGAACTTCAATAACTCAATTGCGACAGAGGGCGTAGACATATGTAATATGTTTGCATCATATTTCTCTTCCACCTACACTAGCTCCATTAATACCCTAAAAACAGCTACTATGACTGATAGTTATCCGAACGACATTAACACCATAGGCAAAATACATATTACATGTCCCACAACTGAAAGATTCTTAAAAAGTTTGGACCCTAATAAAGGTTCTGGTCCCGACGGTATACCGTCGTATTTTATAAAAAAATGTGCATCTGCATTGAGCCTGCCTCTTACTATTATTTACAATAAATCTTTAACAACGGGACAGTTTCCAGAAGTCTGGAAGAGAGCTAAGGTAGTGCCAATTTATAAATCTGGAGACCGCGAGTACATACCAAATTACAGACCCATCTCTATACTTCCTGTTTTCGCCAAAATTTTCGAGTCACTCTTGTATCCTCACTTGAAATGTCACTTTAAGCAACATCTTAGTAATGCACAACATGGCTTTGTACATAACAGATCTACTAACACAAATTTGGTGCTTTACTCTGATTATCTTATACAATCACTTGACGCTGGGTTTCAAGTAGATTCTATTTATACAGATTTCTCAAAAGCGTTCGACAAAGTCTGTATTGATACTCTAATTGGAAAATTGCAATGTTACGGTATATATGGGACACTGTTAGATTGGTTTAAATCTTATTTAAAAAATCGTCAACAATATGTAGTTGTTAAAGGTTACGAGTCGGCTACATACATTGCTAGTTCAGGAGTGCCACAGGGGTCCCACTTGGGTCCTTGGTTATTTAACGTACTTATCAACGACATAACAGATTCAATTAAACATAGCCAAATCTTTCTTTTCGCTGATGATCTTAAAATATGCAAGGTCATCAAGTTACCAGAAGACAGCTTATTACTTCAAAATGATCTAGATAATTTAGCAGTTTGGTGTTCTAAGAATAATTTAACATTAAACTATTCTAAATGTCATCACATCAAATTCTCTAGGAAACATAATAACTATCCCACAGTATATAACATAAATAACATACCCTTGCAAGACACCAATACAATACGCGACCTAGGGGTTATCTTTGATGGGAAGTTAACATTTCTTCCCCATATAGACGAAATTATTTGTAAGGCGTCCAAAATGTTTGCATTTGTATTGAGAAACGGCAAGATATTTAAAAATCCACACACGAAAATAGTACTCTACAATACTTATGTCCGATCTATATTAGAATATTGCAGCGTTGTTTGGTCTCCTCATTATAATGTACATCAGCTACGAATTGAACGCATCCAAAAAAGATTTACGAGACATCTTGCCTATCACAGTAGAGTTAAAAAAAATACCATGTCTTATACAGAGAGGCTCAACTACTTCAATATGATAAGCTTAAATGACAGGAGGAAACTTCTTGACATGAAATTTTTGTATAAAATTCTAAAAAACCATGTTGACTGCCCACCACTACTTGAGTTGGTGACTCTGCGCGTCCCTAACCGTTTGCCGCGGCGGCCTCTGGATCTGTTGTATCCACGGGGGGCAAGAACTAAACTTGGATTTAACTCCGCACTACCGAGGCTTTCACGCACATACAACTCTCTAGGACAGTCCGTCGATATTTTTGGCAGTTCCTTAAAATGCTTTGAAACTGAAGTCTTAAAAGCTTTGAAAAGTAATATTTAAATTCTTACAGTTGCAAATTTTTACATTATTATTCTATCTAATATGTTCATTTTAGTTCAAGCCTTTACAGAGATAAATTTATATGTATCCCTATTTATGGCTAGTAGTTCAAGCCGTAAATATTTCTATGTTTTTCTTTAAATTTGATGTTATGTTTACTTTTTTGCTATTTTTTCCTAAATGTCAATGCATGCAGTGGCAACTAAAGGTAATGCATTTAGTTTATTGTTGGTTTTTTTTTTTAATTGAATTATTGTAATATAATGTAATTACCACTGTTTGTCCTTAAACAATAAAAAATAAAAAAAATAAAAATAAAAACAACCGTTGTCGTTTCCAGCCAGTCCGAAACAAATAAGAAAAAAAAAACAACAAAAAAACAAATAAAAATGCAAAGCCTCTAATTTCAAATAATATTTATGGTCAGCCGACGCGGTGTGTCCGTAACCTTGGCGAGATGTCGTTGGCTCGACAACGGGGCACCCATCTAACTGTACCGCCGGACGAAAGTGAAAACATTGCTCGTTTGCTTACTCCACTTCTTAGCCAGACGCTGATGCGGTGTAATTCAACTCTCGTACGGTTTTCATTGCCAGCGCTCACGATATCACTCAATCGCTTCGGCTTTTATCATTTCTGTGTTAATTATAATTGTATTTATTTTATAATTATTTATTGTGTTTGCTGGAAATTGCGTCTAATATAATTTATTATTTGTAATATTGTCATTTGTTGTATCATCATCAACTAAGTAGTTGTCGTCTTCCGTGTTTATTTAAATTATGTTAATTGCTTATTTTTCCATCATGTTTATTATAACATTGTCTTTCGTTAAAATACTATCATAGGTCTATGTCATTATTTATGAAATCATCGCCGCTTTTTTCTCGGAGTAATTTATTTACTGTTACAGTTATAAAAACTTTGCGTGACAGATGCAATTTACAGAATAACCATACAAGATTCCTGTAATGGAAATTTTTAGGCTGGTTTCATTTTGTGTATTGTTTCGTCATTTTTTTTCACCTACATACACAAATCGGTCATACATGCTTCATACAGTAAATTATAATTTTTGGTCATGAGAATTTTAGTGCTCAACATAAATCTACCCCAAAGAACTTCACCTCCAGAAGCTGCCTATAATTTAATTTATTTTATTTAACACGAGCATAATACATTCGATCGTATTATAAATTTTGAGATCAGTATGTATGTGTTCATTATCGTCATACACATCCTAGTCCAAAATGGATAAACAACCACTTTCTCTTTTATTTAACTAGGTGTTAAAGTCAGATAATGACATATAAATAACCTTCATTAAATTATCCGCTAGCAATCAACAATCCTCGATGTTGAAAACAGTAAACAGTCAACACTAACCCGACTTGTACTTGTTAATGGAAACAGATCGCAACTGCAAGCAGCGTGAAATTAAACGATGGTATTCAAAGAGATTTCCTCGGATACGTAAACAGGACCGAGACTAGTTAACCACGCGTTTATCCGAGCTAATGTTGTAATAACAGTTCGTTTATTACTTCCATTATGCGATTGGAAGATAGATTTTTTTTTGGTTGTGTTGACTGCAGTTGTTGAATGTTAGGGAGTGGGTTAATTTAGTTCAATACATTTGATGTGGGAATTTCAAAGAATGGGAGGTCTAGTCCATTCAGATTGGCTGTGTTATATCAACGTCAAATTAATTAATGTTCTTTTGTGATTCGGTCCAAAGCACATTAAAGCCATAATAACTACTGGACATATTGAAACTTAACATCTTATGGCTGGCGCTGTGGAATACCAATCTTTGTAATTCAAGGTTTTGTTTAGTTTTGCCACTGTTCGTATCGCTTACCGTTGATCGGAATGCTCCTCTCTGAATTAATTACAATAAAATAAAGTATATATAAACTAAACAAGATACACAGACGGTAAATATTATCGAAGTTGTCTCAACTCCAGACACTGCGACAGATCTACGTCTGTGTCATCATCCACACGCGACGAAATTAACTTTTACATCTTAATTTCGACGGCACCTCTTCCAGAATATATTTTAGGTCGGTAAAAACTCATTAAGCGAACTCTCATTACGTTCACTCGGTAGGGTTGCAGCGAAATTTATTCTGTCACTAAAACTAAAGTTTTACTATTTTATAAACAGAAATAAAAGAAACACCCATTTGGCTTTTATGCATTTTATTTTCCGTTTGTGGAAAAAGGGTTAAAAATACATTTACGACCTTCATGGGTCCCTAATTATTGAGTTACTAATGACCATTGTTTTATTTTACAACTAGTATACAATGAAAGAAGCTAGATGCCTGTACTTTAGTACACTCTGTACTGTATCAGTCTATATACGTCCCAGTAAAGGGCGAAGCCTCATCTACAATTTAAATTACATTGAGAGGGGTTAGGCCATATAATCCACCACGCTGTCCTAATGCAGGTTGGCGGACTTTGTATGTATACCATAGAATTTTTTCTTCTTCTTCGCTATGGTGTACAGGTTTCCATTATCCATTCCATTATTCCAATTAATATCTGCCCAATGCACCCATATTGGAAGCTATATCAACCCAAATTGTATCAATATCTGCCCAATATAATAAACTCGCAAAAAATAAACCTCATTTACTACTCTAAGTCGAACACTCGGCCATCCCTTGTCCAACGTACGCCGTAATTGGAGGGCCGGTAATCCCGATCTGTTCAAGGATGTCTCGACAGCTGGCATCAACGGCACTCCTGAGGCACGTCCTTCAGTTCTGTTGCTTGATGGCCTCTCGATCAGGGAGGACCGATAAATCACTTGTAGTGGAATTGGGTATAGAAAGTAGTCATGCGCAAATTGAATCACTGTAAAGAAAAGAGAGATATATATCTTTTAAGTCAAAAGATATATATCACTCTTTTATATCTTTATCTCACAATGATTGATGAGCTAAAGAATGAGTTGATTAAAATTGAGTTATGAGTCTTTCTTTATATCTATATCTAAGATTGACATTTTGGTGGAGTATATCTTTATATCTCTATCTCTTAATGATTCATGAGCTAAAATATGAGTTTAAATTAGTTGATTAGAAATTTATCTATATCTGTTTCTTTCTAATCTTTGCAGTGAAATTGAACCAAAAATGATCTTTACGCGTACGGATATAATGAGTTAGTTTGAGTGCAAGGGATATAAAGATATAATCACTCCGTACGTCGGATATATATCTTTTTAGTTAATCACTCCTGAGTTACACATGTCTAATAGAAAGGATTGTTGTAGGTTAATTTGGGAATGATAGATTTTTGGCAATATGGAATTTGGTTTTTAATATTTTATTTGTACCGATGCTGAAATTGTTTTTATTTGCAATGCAGTAATCAGTTGTTAGTTGTAATAAAATTACTTTGATCTTCTTCAACAGGAAAAAATCGATTGCTTAAAAATACATATCAAAAAAGTTTCATGATGTTTGGAATGTATTGCGATATGATTAATCAAAACAATAATTTATTTAATTAAAGTATTATTTCCTACAGCTGCTTCGTAAAATCTATCAGATTTACGGTAAATGATAAAAATCACCTAGATTAGGTTTTTGTCAACAAGCATTTTAAAAATCTATGGATTTCACAATTTGCACAGTGAATCGACAAATTCTCATACGAATAGATCTACTACTCTCAAATTTCTCTGTGGTGTCTCATCGAAATCAACAAGCCTTGGTTCGGTATCGCCTTCGGATTCAATCCAACACGGTCCAATAACATGCGAGTAGAAGACGTCCATCCATACCACATCGATACTCGCTGCTTGTTCATTACATATAGAAAAGAAAAATATAGAAGAAAAGAAAGAAAAAAAAAAACACGAAGTTCCAACACCTGTACATTGAATGTTGCCAAAATATGACTGGTAGTTCTTTCATATGTGAGAGGCCGCCCGGGTAGGTGCCATCGCAATGTATATTTCCCCCGCCAAACAGCAGTGTAAATGCAGTGTTGTGTTTCAGTTTGAAGGATATTGTAGCCATGGTAACTACTGGACTTGTTGAGACTTAACATCTCAGGATAGCGAGCGCAGTGGAATGCCAAGCATTGCTTTGTAATTCATGGTGTTGTTTGGTTTTGCTACTTGTTCATGAGTGGTCGTATTGCTTACCATCAGACGAATGGCATGCTTGTCTGGCCATGCCATGCTCGCTCATGCATTCATTGAAATAAAATATATATATACCTTGCAGTATTCAGGTTCTTGCAAGATTTAAATAAGTGTTATTAGTGGTGGGGCACTTAAATTGTAGTTCATAAGTTACGAAAATAATAATGTATGCAACTTGTAATCAATTTGCTAAATGTTTTCAGAAAGTATTCAGAAGACATACAAATAGTTTTTTTGACAAATGACAATTTATAAACATTTAAATAATATATTATGTAAACAAATGTAAAATTTTATAAAATATTTGGACTTCCACGCAAAGAAGCGTCCACAAGCCAGTCGCACACAAATTGTAAATTCCTAGGTTCCTATACAAAGGTTGCCCAAAAGAAATTGCCTAGTACGATAAGGCCGCCTCTTGGATTTGTAATTTTTCTGCTGTAATTGTTTCTACTTATACAAAGTGCAAAAAGGGATTAAATAAATAAATAAAAATAAATCCGCACAACAAAAGACAAATCTTAATTAATCCGGCCTAAAAAAAGCAAAAATAAATTACCCTTTGCCACAGAAATTAATCTTCAGAGTCTATTTCCATTTGAAACTCGGCGTCTCCCAAGAAAAGATTAAAGTAATGCCGCGCCGAACTTTAAAGTGGATAGCAGTCGAGATGATTATTAAAGATTCGGATCGCTCTCCGGCGTCTTTGAATATTGCACTCGTTATGGCCGCGAGTTTTACGGGGCAAGTTTCAAAATGGCGGCCGTTTTATCTCCAGTAGACGTTTTACTTACCTTTGATAGTTTTTAAATAAAACCGGAGGAAAACTCGGCGCTATTAGAAGCAAATTTATTGCGTCGTACTTTTGAAGTGTCGTTTTCAGTGATATCGTGTTTCTTTACCTTTAATTTCTCACAAATTATGGTTTTAGAGACGATTTCATTATCAATTATATATTATGTAATGCTAAGAATTTTATACTCATAGCAACAATGTTTTTATATTCGCTCCTAGGTAGATTTTGGCCGTTTGATATTAATACTGCAAATGAAAATATATTATTCATATATCTTTAGAGTGAGTCACAAAGATTATTTATTTTTGATTAAAAATACTGAAATATCTTGCCATAAACTGTACGCAGTACAGTTAAACATCTCGATATGGTATCCATTAGTAATGATAGGCTTTTATTTGCAAGACCTTTATTTGGCATCACATCAGAAATTATATTATGGAACAAATTTTTTCCGTGTATTAATCGATCTTACGTTTATATTCTTCTTGTTTTCTTACGGTTATTTAAATTAATACATAACTACAATTTCTTCTATAAATACTTTTACTCAATATTACATTCCATTTTCATGATTATGATTAAGAATTAAAAATAAAAGCATGTTAATTAGTCAACATTTCATTTCTGGATGAGACATCTAGCATTAAAAGATTATTACCACAAGTAATTACATTTTTCGAAACGAATCACGGCGTAAAGGTTAAAAATTAAATCAAATAAAATATTTTGTCAAAAGGACTATAAATTCAATTACGTCAAAACAGTAATTGGGTCCCTCTTTTCTGTGTCAAATTGAATCAATCTAATTATTTAGATTTAATTCATATTTTTTAAAATAAAATTTCTTCAAAATAAAGTGTTCTGAAAAGCTCCGATGATTTTGGCGCAGTGGCCGGTGGAATTATTTAATGAACTTTAATGTTATTATTACTGGAATCACTTCAATTAACTGAGTGAAACATTGCGCAGGCAACTCGATGGATGCAAAATTATACTCTCAAAAGTAACTTGTGGCCAGTGGTATAAAAACTTTTTGGAATTCATTTAATATTCGGGGCCAGTGATTTTTCTTACTTAATTTTTGTTTATAACTCTCAATCGTACTCTCGATTGTAGAGTAGGCCCGTGCCCTGCAGTGGGACGAATATGGGCTGATACAGATTATGTAAGCCATTTATAGGACTGGCCAATCTCTTTCAATTTGTTTTATTTATCGTGTCCTAAGTTGTAAAGCCTATCCCATGATTATTAGTTTGAGTTTTTATATAAACCAAAGGTTCTTGAAGTTATTTGGCAGGTATAACCTATGAACTCCTGTCATAGTTTTAAGAATCATAAATTAAATTTGTGATATTACTATGAGAGTCCAAAAATAACGAAAAAGCTTTTCGTTATAAATAGTTTTAAAATCAAATTATTTAAATATAACTTTATTATATAAAATAGTCAGAAGGTATTATTTAATATATCCATAACGATTTTAGGCTTATTAATAAAATTTTAAATATCTACTTTATTGGATACAAAGTTGAGAAACAATCTCCCAAAACCACTTTTGGAGCATTATGTCCGAATTAAATTCCACCGGAACGTGATTCAATGTACCGTTTACGAAATTAAATTGAAAAAGTCCGATTCACATGAAACGATATTTATGCCACCCTATTTATAATAGTGATGTCTTAATATTGATTTATATTTAATCATAGTAAGTTCTCACTGTTACTGTACGGCGGCTGCCAACATATTCACGGTGGTCGCGGGTTCGAATCCCAGGGCACACCTCTGACTTTTCGGAGTCATGTGTGTATTGATAGTCAATCACCACGCACTAAAATGGTGAAGGAAAACATCGTGAGGAAACCTGCATACCATAGCGATTTATAAAAATTTCTATGGTATGTAAGTCCGCCAACCCGCACTAGGCCAGCGTGGTGGACTATATGGCCTAACCACTCTCAATCGTACTGTCGATTGTAGAGTAGGCCCGTGCCCTGCAGTGGGACGTATATGGGCTGATAAGAAGAAGTTCTCACTAGTGAAAAAACCTCTTAATCGAACTTACACTTAAGTTTATTTCTTTTAGATTTTAGAAAAAAAATACCTGTTGTTCCCACTATTAGTACCTACTAAAATAAAGAAAATATTTGATTTGTGAATTGTGTATTATATTTCTGCTTCCACGAAAGAGCACGCCAAAATCATAACATTAGGGTTTGCATATTTATAAAATCAATGCGATAAGTCGTATTGAAATCGTGTCGTGCCGTGTGCAGCAACTTGAGCAATACAAACGTCAATAAAGTTTTATTTTATCTTTGCTTTGTCCATATTCCCTGCTTTTTACTGTTCTTAAATTAAGCTTGTTGAAATATTTAAGTTTGCTCACCGAACCAGTATTTTGCGAGTGTAGGTCGGCGTGTTTTTCACATAATGACATCTCTTTACGTTCAATTAACATTTAAAATGATGTATAAATTATTACTGAATGTTGAAAATGTAATTTAAATTAACTGAGGTTTTATCAATTAATTGAGGTTATTAATTTTTGATATCAGAAGTAGATATATATATACATATTTGGTGATTATTTATAATAATTTAAATACGTTTTATTGGTTATTGGATTGCCCATTTTTGTATTAAATTGTATATCGTTAATATTTGTTTCTTTTGAGTATTAACTTTTTAAAAATATTTCGATATTGTAGTTGATAGTGTCTTTCTCTTATATGATAACAGCGACAGAATTCATAAAATCGTTTTGCTCGAAGACTGTCTACGTTGGAAAGGACGGATATATCAATCAAGGTGTTTCTAGACATTTAAATCAGAGCTTTCTTGGGAATTGAGTTTAAGGAAATGCGGGATAATTTCAGTTTGATGAATTGTCGCGGGAGGACAGAAAAAGATGGCGAGACGAGGATATATGGGACAGAGACTGGCAGGATCGAACCCTGTACCGGGATGAATGGGGAGAGTAGCCTCTCTACCTTTGCCCTGCAGTGGGACAGCACAGGCTTATGTATGTATGACGTATGAATTGTCTTCGTCTAAAGGCTTTTATCTCTCCTGGATTTTAGTTAGTTTCACTGCGGTACCGAAAAATGAATAAATGGAAAATTAAGATTTCTTATACAAACATTTCAAACACTTAAACAACAGTTCTCATTATCAAGTAGCAGAACGAATTAAAAAAATGCAGAATCCGTTTTCATTTCTAAATTAGTAATGACAATATCTTTCTGCGGGTGAAGTGAAATTGTGTTACAAATCGAGATTCGCTCCAGAGGGCCCGCGAAACGAGGCACTATGTAATTACTCTTGGTGGGCCGTTTATAATTTGGCAAGATTTGTGATAAAAAAATGAATATTACGCTATTTGTGGTACAAAGACTTTAATCTTTCAAAGTTCAAGGACTCATCGAAATTTCACAATATTTTGCTCGGAATGGAAAGAATTCATGTGTTCAGTTTAAAAACTATAGTCTCTGTATTTCTTATTTGTATGAAGATTTACTTAACCATGATTTACTTTGCCAAAAGTCACATACCGGTTCAAATATTAAGCGGGCTTAAGATAATTACTTTAATAGATGCCTAACGTTATATTTAGTTTTGACAAGTTTTTATTACAATAAATGACGAGACGAGCATGCCATTTGCATGATGGTAAGCGATACGATCGCTAATAATCTATACTAATATTATAAAGCTGCAGAGTTTGTTTGTTTGTTTGTTTGAACGCGCTAATCTCTGGAACTACTGGTCTGATTTGAATGATTCTTTCAGTGTTGGGTAGTCCATTTATCAAGGAAGGCTATAGGCTATATATCATCACGCTATGACCTATAGGAGGAAGGCAGTAGTGATATTTCTAGCAAACACGAGGAAATTTTGTTCGTTTTTCGTGGTCCGATTGGTCGATATTCTAAACTGATAGTCAGAATTAAATATTTTGACCGCCATTTTAAAACGTGTATGCACCCGGGCGGAGTCGGGCCCGACCGCTAGTAATATATAAAGGACTTTAACAAAACCAAACACCATTAATTACGAGTACAAACCAATCGATGGCATTTCACATCGCTCGTCATCCTAACACATACCATGTTAAATCCCAATATGTGCCCTTTATGAAATCTTTGCAGTTCGTTGCACATACTTCAACGTACTTCTCATTAGTTATATAGATCCTTTTATCACTGTTACCAATTTTAAAGTCATTTCCCATTGTTCATAAGGTGTTCACGCAATTTTCAAATCCCGTTAATATGAGCCTACTCACAAGCGTTATACGTAGACGTCAAAAATTACTAATCAGATATTTAACAGCTCATTAACTTTAAAATGGCCAAGAACCTTAGCAAATTTTAAGCAGAAAAATGACGAAGTCTGTCACCTGGACGTTTGATATTAATGTTCACGTTAAGTGAATAAAATCAATTATTTATTCTGTGAAGTAACAATATTAGTTAAAATATGTAGAAAAAAACATCTTAGGAAAAAAACCTAATGGTAAAACTTAATTAACTTACTTTTATCTCCTCTTCTGTCTGTATCAGCTCATATACGTCCCACTGCAGTGCACGGGCCTCCTCTATAATCGAGAGTACGATTAAGAGTGGTTAGGCTATATAGTCCACCACACTGGTCTAGTGCGGGTTGGCGGACTTACATACCATAGAAAATCTCCTCTTAACATTATTTAACTAATTTAAGTTTATGTGATTGTTTAGCGGGTTTTATGAATAAGAGGATTACCTTCAACCTTATAAACATCACAATATTGCTAAGTAAAATCTGTTACAGTATCATCGTTCGTTGACCTTTCAACCCCGTTGCTTACTTGTATGTACAATGCGTAACATTTTGCTGCATGGTTATTTTGTTCAGTGCGTTAAACAGCTGGTAGGAATTAAATGCAGTTATAATTAACTTATTAGCGGTTATGTTTAGAATTAATGCTTTAAGTAACTACGTTGCGTAATTTTATTAAGCGAACTATTTACAATAATATATGCTATTATAACTTATTTCCTTCAGAATTTAGAATTAAAAAAATCCTTTTATAAGCCTAAAATCATTTGAAACAAACATTATTTTTGTTATGTTTAGTTATTATTTTGTTATGTATGATTAACATTTATGTCAGTTTTTAATAAAATGTTTTATGTCAGTCGCCTATTTTTTTCTAAATACATTATACAGATATTCCTGTGGGTTATAGACTGGGAATATCAAACATTTGATATTATTATATTTTGGAATAAGGTCTAAGTTTTATATATTATTTGTATCCAAATACTCTTGTACCTAGATAACTCAATTGCTTATAATAATTACATATATTTGTAAATATGTTTGTCCATTCTTGGATTATATTCTGACAGTAACGTCATTAAGCCGCACATTGAGTGTTTCAAGTATGTTTCTAATATTTGGTACGGAATGAGAAAAACCTAATTCAGGTGTGTTACTGTTGTTTTAGTGACGTAACCAAGAAGCCAACGACCAACACTATTGTTTAATCTAGATTATCAGTTTGCATTTCTTCAGCAAAAAACTCTATTGTTTGTCCGTCTGATATAACAATAGGAAATGTACCGATATTTATACTCTGTTTCAACGGTAGCTCATCCTTCACAACCGAATCATCTTTGTTGCTACCACTTTGGGTTTTAGGATCTATTACTTTAAGTTCAGTTTCCATTGCTATGGGTGTCTTGATATCTTTTAGAGCATCTTGTTAATTGATATTACGATACTTTTTTGTCCGTATCGTGACGGCCTTTTTGATTTGATTCGAAAATTAATTGACGCTCAAATATGAAACGTTTATGCCGTTAGCCATTATGTTTCTTCACGGTATTGTTTTTATTTTTAATAATGTTAGTACATCCGCTTTGTTTTCTGCTTCAGTGATACCTTATATATCTATTTTGGGATGCTATTATTGAAATCAATTTAATCTTGATTAGATTTCGTCCCAAACGACACTAGTAATTATCTAGCTATATTAGACATCATTTTATATATTTTTTTTGGCATCAAGACATACAAAAGTAAGTATTATGTTTCCAATACATCGTCGTCCCAAACGACACAAGTGATTATCAAGCCATATTATGTTTTTAATACATCGTTGTGTGTATTATGTGTTATGCAATGTTGATAATTCCTTTGCAATGACACCGCAACAAACCAAAAATATCGCAAATAAACATTATATATTTAGCCACTACGGTACATTTGGCACGAAATGAACACGACGATAAAAACATTGTTTTTGTACACCTTTCCGCTCCCCGCACTGCCATTAATCTCTTTATTCCGGCAGATTACCGTAGATTTTCTTTTCATAGTGAATAAAGCCGAAAAAATTCATATGTGGTCTGATACCATGAGTCATATCGCAAAAACTCGGGCCTACAAAGAGGTAATGATCCTTTGTGCGTCTGTTCTGTTATAACGAACGTATTTACCCAACATAAGTGGCTTATTACCACTAATGACTTCGTGCTTTTAAACCAACATTGAGTGAACGGTAAAGGAAGACATGCATAGTAAGTTCGGCAAAAAATAAATTTTAATGTAATGATCGGAATTTTATGGTATTGTAAAAGTATGATCACCTTTCATGGATACTAATTGTGAGGGTTAGCGAACTCTTAGAATATGAGATTTAAAAATGATGTTTAATTCTGATCATATAAAAAAAATCGGCCGTTTCTTTCATTTATTTTCTGATATAGCAAAGAAAAATCACGAATGCATTCATGCTTATAAAATATAATTGAACGAAACTACGGACCATTCAGTCAAGACTGGCTTGGGTTAAATTATGCAAATATGATAGTGTTACAATTGAAAACGCCAAGATTAAATACAGCGCGGAAGATAAAGCTGGAGGGATATTTTTTAGCACTGATAATAACCACCAATTTAACGAAAAACAAATATATTACTGCTCATTCAAGGAACTAACAAAACCACAGCAACAAATTTCCAAACATTACCTAAAACGAGGACTAACACCGCATCAGCAGAAACAAATAGCTCGCCATTTTTCCTCGTTTCGCCTCAACTAACACAGATTAATACAGACGTTATTTATGCACTCTGTCGCCCTACACCCGCCTCCTAGACCCTGAATAATGTACCTCCTGGAGGCCTATTCCGTGTTCAACGGCTCCGAGCCAAATCATATTGATTACGAATACAGATGCTCGCCCGTCCACCAAAGCAACTATTACGTTTTAAATTCCGCAAACTTTGTCCACTACCGTTGGTTTTGTTAGTTTTGCATACTCGATAGATTTAGAGGTTCGAAGTGAGCTAAGCAAAGATAATGGGAATTCAGTTCGAGTTTTTCGGTTTGAAAAAATCCTTTGAATTGTGAGGGGTTTTAATGTGCCTGGCATGGCGATAGGTTCGCCCCTTTCACTTTGTTGATTAAAATAACAATTTCGTCTCATAAATGCTTTTTAATAAATTCATGCAATTTATAAGCAAATTCGAAGTCCTGATTTTTGTAAAAAGAAAGTATTTAATTATTATCCTTATTTATTAGCCGTTCAATGACTTCATAACAACTAGAGAAAGCTTCCAAAATAACATTATAACAAAAAAACTTAGTTACTCTTGTTAATCCAATATAATTTATTTCAAACTAAACTACAACATTCATTTTTTTTAAGAAATTTATTTTTTCCTCACAAATTTTTCGCTTCCAAATTTTTGTAGTGACATTCCTTCGAATACTGATAGTACTCATCCCACGGAATAAGCTGTGCATCCTTGGTATTTAACGGTATCCAGGATCTTAATAGCTACTGGTTTTGACGCATTAAAATTATGACCACAAGTTGACCAAGAAATAGCTGGAGCAACTGGCGTGATTGCGCCCATGTACGCTTAAATAACGCGTTATCAGTAAATGCGATTTTCAACTGTTATAACAATTAGCTATTAACAGTGTTTTATGGTTATACTATAATGGATGATATTTCCTGTCAGATTTTAGACGCTATTTCATTATGTTTTAATCTTTGTTTTATGGTATTACTTGTGGAGTTGATTTAGATTTTTATTTAGATAGGTCTTTCAATATATAGTTTAGAAGCTACGATTTGTTCTAGTAATGAAAATTTACTAAGTAGTAGGTTTTTAAATTCTAATAAGTTTTTTCTTCTTTCTGGCCTAAATTCATGTCCTAATAGGGCAATACGCCTTTTTTACTCAAATTTCGAAATAATTTGGGTTTAAAGATGTAACTCTTTCGCGAGAATACATTCTATTTTAATAATAATTTGGACAAATTATTTACTTTTAATTTAAAACATTGATACCTTAGATGAAAAGAAGAAGGATTGTCAAGAATATTTTATGTTCAATCTAAGGCTATCTGCCTTAGATACATCTATATATACATATACATCTCTTATCTTTCGGATATGTATAATAAGTCGGGATAAAACATTATTCATAAAGTAAGCCGCTCGCCATTGCTCTCCACCGTAAAATACTTCCGTAATGTACGGTACATGGGCTTACTTACAAACGGAACAAAATGTGATCTAACAAAATTTCCGTGCATTGTTGCTTGAAGGAAGCACTTATGGTCGTGCCATTGTTCTAAACGACATTAGTATTATGTTTTTTTTGCGTAAGCATTTATAAAATGGAGCAACATAAGTCGCTACCACATGCCACTGTTAACTCTGGCTTACAGGAGTTACAGTTGTAAGTTTAAGGGTAAGACAGTCTCCAAAAAACCTATTCTAGTGATTGAATGTTTTATTTTCCTCGCTCAAACTCGATTCAAAACCTTGAAAGGGATAAGACATTCGATAACTCACATAGGTTGTAAAATTCTATGAATAACCTCGTCAGTATAATGGTGACGTTGTTAAAAAGTTACGTGAATCTAGTGCAAAAATGGTGTGTTCGTTTACTTCATATCCTGTTTCTACCTTCAGTTCAAATCTGGACAAATCTCCTCTGACGTCGTTCAATTTCCGGTCAGCAATAACATTCTGTTAGCAAGGATTTTACGGGAAATTTCATTTCCAATTACAAGGATGTTCTGTCAGGATTTCATTGTAGTGTGTATGACAAGGGTTGAATCAGATGTTTTGGTATGTGACTGAGAGTGTGTGAGGATAATATCAAAAATAAACAAACGGAAATATGTAAGGGATTGCCTTCAAATGTGGATTACGCACCTTGTTTTATATATTTCAAACCTTTAAGTTTCTTAAGTGTAATTATTGAATATAGCGTCGTAGTAGAAACATAAGCTTGTGCAATAAATACCTATCAACACGTGTATAACATCTGATATGAATTAATAACAATATTTAAGGAATTGCCTTCAAATGTGGAATTACGCACATTGTCTGTATTAGATATTTATTTATTTTATTTATTTATTTATTTATTTAAATCTTTATTGTACACAAACTTAACAAGAACATAGCTAAACAGAAATAATAATAACAAAGAGTACAAATGGCGGTCTTATCGCTCAACAGCAATATCTTACAGACAACCATGGGATGGATTTAAATGAAGGAGAGGGAGAGAGGGCAGTGTAACAAATAAAGAATTACTTAAAGCTAAATAATACTACTTAAACATAATTACTAATATACATATACATATCCATATATATACATACATAAATATATATACACATACATACATAAAAATAAATAATACAAAATCATACATAAATTATAATATACTACAATTTCCAAATGATTTAATGAAAAGAAGTAATAGTGAAGTCTGCTTTAAAGGGAAAGGTAGTGCTCTTTAATCAGTTTTTTAAATGACGACAGCGTTTGCGCCTGCCTCACCACAACAGGAAGCGCGTTCCACAACGGAACTGCTTTGACAGTAAAAGAATTATCCATTGCTGTCGTGGTATGCACAGGCATTCTCAGCTTAAGATTCTCAGACGACCTCAGGGATCTCGAATGGGAGTCATGAAGAAAAATTAATCGTTCTTTAAGATAAGATGGGGTGAGAGGATTAAACAAAATATTATAAAGAAGAGAGAGAACCACTTGAGCTTAGCACGAAACTCAGAAACATGGTCATATTTGCGAAGACCAAATATGAACCTTATGCAGAAATTTTGAAGACGCTCAAGTTTATTTAGTTGGTCTTCGGTGAGATCTAGATAGCTGACATCGGCATAATCAAGGATGGGGAGAAGGAGGGTTTGCGCAAGCGTAATCTTCGTGGTAACGGGTAGAAAGTTGCGTAGCCTTCGCAAGGACTTAGCGGAAGCAAACAGCTTCCGGCTAATATCCGAGAGCTGTGGACCCCAGGTGAAAGATTTGTCTATGTGTATGCCCAGATTGCGGTCGGAGTCACTGAAAGGAATTTTGACACCTTCACAATAGACACTAGGTAATTGGGACAAGTCAAGCCTCATATTTCAGACCTATATGATTTTAATTCTGTATTTTAAACATATAAGCTAGTGCAACAATTAAATATCTACACAATGCTCATATTCAGTATTGAAAAAAAAAAAAAAACATACTTAATTGTTATCAAAAACTGCAATGTCACTTGCAAAATATTACAATTTTCTTTCCGTTCTTTAGATCCCTAGAAATTGTTTATCTGTAGCTATACCAGTCCATTTACTTCCCACCGAAGGGCACGGGCCTTGAATAGAGTACAATTGACAGTGATTAGGCCATAAAGTCCACCACACTGGCCTAGTTGGCGGTCTTTACACACAGAAATCAATACGAATCGCTATCCATATAACAGTCTACACCGCACTTCGAAATTCTTTAAAAATCTATGTAATCACATTAATATAGTCGCTGACAATAATAACTCATTTCCAAATGTCTTCGTAACTTTTCCTAAGTGGCGTAACTGCTTGTATACAATCTCGAACATCTACTGCATCAATTTTACAATGACTATTATGTCGAAACATTAAACAATGGATATTAAGTCACAAACAAAATTGTCTCCAAAATTTATAGGCCGTGACACACTAATAGTATTTAATAACTTGGAGGTTTTTCAAAAACCATCTCGTTCTATTGTCTCTGGTCACAATGGCGTTTGTGAAACCCTCCTTTTGTTGGTATTTTCCAAACTTTTGTCCATTTTGCCTTTTGCATCCAGTGGGCGTGGAACAATGGTGTCCCAATTATTTCACTGGATTGTTTCATCACTTCTATGGAAAGCTACATTGTATGGGATTACCTTGTTAATTTAATTTAGTTTGCTTCTTGTAAATTCGATTATCTCATTGAGAGTTTTAGAATTATTTCAGAAGAAACATATAACAAGAAATATAGTCAGATCATTTAATATCAGCTTTGAGTTTGAGTAAAGAGTTCCTTTATAATTAATATATTGAATAAATATAAATATATATTAAGAAATTTCTCTCAATTAGCGAACTCTTTGTTTGGAACTGTAGTAGAATTATAATAATATTAACAAGCATAATTAATGTTTAGAAACAATAATTAATTTAATAAAATCCAGTTTTGGCTTGCACTTTCAATTTTACAGGACATGAATGTAGAATCGTTTATTCCTGTAAAACTATATAAAATTAAAAAAAAACTAAAGGTGAACTTAATTAAGCATACGACCTCGAAAAAAACTGTTGGTTTGCAGTGACACCCACCTATTTCATTATGCAAGGCTTGGTGACAATAAACCTACTAAGATTCATTTGTCTCATGACTATTCAACGAGTCCCGGACCGGCGGGAGTTAACACTGCTTTTCCGCACATTTCGCTTTACATTGCTGGGAAAGAATGAATGTGTATTAAGTTGATGAATGGCAGAACGGTTCATGCGGCCGTGAAATTAATAGGGATCGCTTTACTGGTGGTTTTTATGCGAGGAATGTTTCAGACTGAAAAAATTGTGAGTTATCGTGAATACAGAGTGTATTGGTATCGATATTGCGGGATGGATGAACAAAGACAATGTACTAAATTATTTAATCGAGGGACAAAAGCATAAAAAAGTAGTGTTATAAGGACAAACATTTGCCTCCTAAGAATTTGATGGAATGAACATGTAACACCTGGACCTTAGCTTGATATTATTTTACTGGTGGTAGGACTCTCATATGTGAGAGGCCATCTGGGTAGGTACCACCGCAATGTCTATTTCTCCCGCGAAACAACACTGCTTAAATGCACTGTTGTGTTTCGGATTGAAGGACGTTGTAGCCAGAGTAACTACTGGACATATTGAGACTTAACATCTTATGTCTCAGGATGGCGAGCGCAGTGGAATGTTGCTACTGTTTATGAGCGGTCGTACCATCACGCGAACGGCTTGCTCGTCTCGCCATCCAATGCAATAAAAAAAAAAAAATAAGATTTGATAATTGATATCCAATTTAAAGTCTTGGTAGAATAAAATTAGTGGCATTTACTGTATCTAAAGACGTTTCTAAATAAAAGATCAATATTTAGGGCTTTGGTACATAACGACCAGCAATTGAAGATGCTATAAGAACGCTCCGATAAATATGCATTGCTACAAATAAGATTTCCCACAATAGTATAATTTGACAGCATAACATGCAATGTATAATGTACAAGAAAAAGTCCACTAGCAAGTCGACTCACGGAAATTAAAAGTGAAAGTCGAAATTCAAAAGGAGATGGCTGTATTCTTCTCGTGTACACTTCATTCATAAATCAAGGGTACGAAGGGAGAACCTTTCCTTTGCCCGCATTACTGACCTACACGTCTAAACTTTAATGGGAAAATTAGAGTGACATTTTGAATATGAAGTGGCGGAGCAAAGTTAAAAGCGGAAGAAGGAACGAGTTTGATTTAGCCGCAAACACGAATCAACATCTTCTGATTTAAATTTTAATGTTAATTTTGTTTCTAATCATTAAGCATGACTTTTTACTTCTATGATTTTATAATATTCAGAATATATGGATAATTTAGATATGTTATCGAAATATCAAAATATTTATACAAATATGATGACGATGTTTATTGCATTTACTTCTTATCTTATTAAATATCTATTAAGGTACTCACCCTTTATACCATGAAGCGTACAGTCAATTATTGTAAACTAGCTAATGGCTTTCTAATTTCTTAAATTATATTAATTACTAAAATCTTTTCACAATAGTTTTTCATTAAAATGTTCTGTAAGGCAATATCTTGATATAAAAATTTTGTACAATACGATTTAAACAATGTCTCAATGCTGTTTTACAGTTGATATTAAATTTTCTGCCAGTTCAGCTGTATTCGAGTGCAATTCGCCTACATTATTGAGTTCTAGTCAAGGTTCTAGTCGACGTTATTACTTATTGTCACAGTAAAATGTGCAATAACTAAACTTGTTACATTAAATCTTGGGACAACAATATTGCTTTGTATTTGTCTCTGCTATTATTTTCATAATCTAATACATTGTGGCCGTTACAATTTCTACTCAAAAATACATTACAGACTGCAAATGGTGTTGCCATTACCAAAAAATATCCATAAATTATAAACTGGTATTTAATGTTGCCATCACAAACAATAAATCAATACTATCTTGAGAAATAGAATAATCTTAAATCAAACATGGAAACGAATTCCCAATGTCTTGTAACTTTAAATACGTGCAATACCGAAGTAAACACACTTTCAACACGCATAAATTACTTAGTGGTGACGTAAATAATAGAAGTCATGATCTGTAAAACAAGAAAGGGACAGCTTTATTGATTACGCACCGGGTGAGAACAGGACAGATTGATAGGGCTATTGTGTCGGACCAAGGAAATGTTTCGGTTGAGGAATGATATTTGCACGAACAATTGTCATACTATTCTAACCACTCCAATATGTTTGTGAGACTTGAAGACAAAGGGCACCCACTTTATTTTGACTGGCCTTCAATATTCACAAATAGCTCCAGCAACATACAGTCGGCAAAAATAATTTATGTGTGACACAAATAAATACAAAATAATGAAAGTATAATTATAGCTGTTCGTTTAAAATATTTTTCATATGGCATATTAGTAATTGTGAAAAATAATTTATATCAACTTACCTTTACTAATTTTGTATTTTTTAAATTGAAAATCATATACTTGATACAAACTTCCACCTACCGTTCAAACCCCAGACATTCCTTCTATGTAAATTACCGATATATAATATCGTACATATTTTATAATTTCTGAGACTGTGCTTCAGCTCAAGTTAATTCCAAGCTGTTCATGAAGATAACAACGTTGACATCCACAGAAGAATTTCAAAATCACCATTATTAAACAAATCTAGACAGGCAAAAAGCACGCACAATTATATTACAGTTGTACCCAGTCCGTTTGTTCGAGGAACGTTGTAAAGTAATGTCTTTGAGAGTCCAACAGGCAAGTTGATAAGTTTCATCGCAGTCTGAAATCTAGGGTTTTAGTAATGAACTAAATCGCCTACGTGTTTACTCTCTTTTCACGGAAATATATCAACAAACACGTCTGGACGTTTGTGCGATAATATCCGAATGAAACTGGGCTTTGTCGATTGCGATCTGAAACCGAGGGTTTTTACAACTGTTATTTTATTGTTTGTATAGATTTTAAAATGATAAGTCTGCTTACGTGTATTGCTACTGGGCACAAGCTTTATTTCCGCAGTAAAGTGATGTTGTTACTCAACATCACTAAGCAACGTGAATTCGTATCTGAGTCGCGGTTTCAAACCCAAGACATATCTATGAATAACTTTTCGAATTATGTTTATTATTTTGTTTGTTATGTCGTCAGAATTGCGACAAGAATCTGCATTCCTGAAAGTTATATATAGGAATTTCGAAATAATATGCAAATATCAATCCCGTAAGACTAGCGTGGTAGACTAAAATGATTGTCTTTCAATCAAACTCTCAATTGTAGAGAAGTGCTGCTTTCAGCAGTGGGCCTAAAGACTAATACTTACATTTTTATTGCAATAAATGGAGAGATGAGCATGCCATTCCTGCAGCCTGATGATAAGCAATACGACCATGGACATCAAACAAAAATGAATTACAAAACAATGCTTAGCATTCCATTGCGCTCACCATCCTGAGACATAGGATGTTAAGTCTCATATGTCCAGTAGTTATTTTGGCTATAATTTCCTTTATACTGAAACAAAACAGTGCTGTTTCACGGGAGAATTAGACATTTCGGGACTGCCTAACTATCTAGATTATTACATATGAGGGACCTACCGAAAGCACAAATTTTATAAAAAAAATGCACTAATAGTAGTCTAATAGTCTGATCGTTTGAAGCAATTTCTTACAGTAAACTATGGTACGAATTTAAAAGAAGCAGAAATATTTTTTTATGATTTATTTTTAAATTAAATCATCAAAATAAATCCTGGGAACGATACCGAAGTCAAACCACTAAATACAAATCCGACCGAGCAACAAAATCAAACACAAACGACAGATTGCCATAAACCAAGTCGCGAGACAGGCCGCAGTCGATGTTTGCGTGTAGACCGCTTCAAGAAAGCCCCGGGGCACAGCGTGGCCCAGTTTCGCAAGCTTAATTAGTAATGCGATAAGGAACACCTGTGTTTGCCCTTTCCCTCTCAGCTGTGATAAGGCTTTGAATTGCATTGAGATGGACTTATAACGTTATTAAGTCTTTAGGATGTGGAGTCCTTTGCCCTCTAAGTGCGATTATGAACCTGTATGGTGTATCTCTATGTTATATTACTTGATTTTGCTTACAAACATCTAACGATGTCATTAATTAGGGCAGTATAACACAGATATGGCGATAGTAAAAAAATATTTGAAAAGGAGATAATTAGGAGGAACTCACTATGATCTTTATAGGTCCTGATGGTCAAAAAAAATTATGGTTATTCTTATTTGAGGATACCAATTGGCTGTTATGTTGGAACTAGTTATAGTGCCAGAAATACTGCATCAAAATATGACTTAATTCTTAATTCTGTATCAGCCCATATACATCCCATTGGCACGGGCCTCCTCTACAATAGAGAGTACGATTGAGAGTGGTTAGGCCATATAGTCCACCGCGCTGGCCTAATAGAGTTTGGGTAATTCTTAATTGATTCCACGCAGTCCTATTAAAATCCAATAAACACAGTTCCCTCCAAAACAAAGTGCAACAGTGTAAACTGATTCCTAGTACCTCCCATCTCTTCCGGCGGGGGGTAACATCTGTAAAAAGTAATCCCCGCCGCCGGAAGCCCATTTGTGCTGGAAATTGTATACAGGGTGTGTTCATTTCTCGTACGACTTCAATCGCCTTTCAGTTTCCTTTGTTGATGTTTGTGTTTGTCATTCAGTCTTGTGTTTATGTTTTTTTAGGGGTGGTCTTTCAATTCTCAAATAAAATACAATGTTATTACGAGTACTGTAAAAATAACAGATGTATTAATAAGATTGTCCAAATAATCTTGATTTTAATTCAGGTTATAACGTATTTGAAGTGAAGTTTTGTTTGACGATTGAATATATTTAATGCTTATTATTTGACACTTAAATTAGGTTGTATTCATTTCTCGTACGAATTTAATCGCCTATCAATTTCCTTTGTTGAGGTTAGTGTTTGTCATCCAGCCTTATATTTAGAATGTTTCTTACAACGTACGAGTAAAAGCTAATAATATCAATGCTTTTTTTCTTCATAAGATACAGAACACCGCCTGGGGAATAAGAGGCCGCGGGTTCGATTTCCGCACCGAGAGAAATGTTTGTTTCGGGTCTGGGTGTTTGTGAGACCGAAAAGTCTCTCGTAGTTCCTGATACCCACGACACAAGACTTGATCTTAGTGTGGGGTCAGGACTATGTATGTGACTGTTGGGTGTTATTTATTTATTTATTAAAAACCATATTTCAATATCATCCTGTATTTTATCTAGAGACAGGTAAAGGATTTTTCATTTCATCTCATCTCTCTGAAAATCCATCCTTCACGAAATCGTAGTTTATGTATTTAACATTAAACTCTTCAAATAAAATATTGCAATTTACTAAAAGCCAGTGCATCGTTACGACAGTTTTGAATCGAAAATTCACTTCAACGAGTTTTAAAATCGCATCAATTTTATCTCGACCAAGTTTTCAACGTAACACGCCATTTCTTATTTATAACGTAGGTGGGATGCTTTAACCGATCCCGGGGGTACTTCTGGACTACGGTTCGGGATGTAAAATGTGGGCGATTTTAGAAAAATAGTACAATACTAATATTTTTGTTTAAATATAGTTGATGCTGCACTGATAAATAATGTTCTGAATGAAATATAAAATGCACTGTGTGCTCTATTTTGGCTTAAGAATTAAAATAAATTGCGAATGTCGTCATAGCGTTATAAATTGTACGATTTTTCCGGCCAAATACGAATATTCCAACTCCTCCGAAAATATATTGAACAATTAAGTCCATAAATAACTATAAGTGAAAAAAGACATTTATTCAACGAAACGTACATAAAATTACAAATGCTTGGTTGTCATATTAAGGTACCGATAATATTAGCTTAAAATAATAAATCCATACAGCATATTCAGAATGCAGTACCGTATTGGACAAATTGCGATACGCAATCGATCGTCGAGTGCCTTTATGTCCAGGCAATAAACATTGCGCTAAGATGATTGTTAAGGTGTACCCACACTTTCCCCTCAGTAGCGTGCGATCGCATCGATGAAGCCTTCCAAGAGCCTCCGAGACCATTACAGATCAAGATATGAGCGATAGCGATAAATAGTTTAGTGTGAAAACGGGTGATTATCGCCAGCGATAAAGTTAACTGCCACTGTGTAATTTAGGTGCATTAATTTACGATAGTTAGTCGGAATGGTGTGGTGCGCTTGCTTTCGTAACGGTTTTGTAATAGTGTCTATTTTGTCGTGTTTATTTATGTAATGATTAATTATCGGTAGTATAAAAGCTAGTTACTAGTAGGATTTTAGGGGCAAAATTTGACTATTTTGATTTAGAATGTTGAATTTAAGAAAAATAAACACACATATAACACAGTTTGAAATTATGTTATATGTTAATTACGGATATAATGGGTTATCGCTGAAGTAATAACTATTTTTGTGCATCAAACTTTATACTGAAATGTGATGTTGGTAATTGAATATTCAGTTAATTTCACAGCGTATAAATCGTCGAATGCACCGTTAAGTTCCAACATTTACCCCTAATTAATAAACCTTTAATTCTCCAACAAGCGCATGTTGAAAGGCAATAAATTAAAACATTAACCACGTAAACCCATGCCCAATAAAATATAAAACGCAGGAATCTTCATCATGGCGGACATACGGATATATCATAAGCCGCATTCCTTGCAACTTACACCACACACTAGGAAACCGGTAGCCGTCCGTACCTCGATATATTCTGAACAATTTATCGCCATTGGAAAATTATTTCTCGATGAAAATCCGCCAACAAATACAACACGGTGGTATTTCTGTCGCCTTTGAGTGTTCAGACAATAAGTTTGTCACCGCTGTGGACGGATCTTGTTTGATTCTAGTTATTTAGCATACAAAGGATTTTCCGTTGTGGTTTATGGCATTTGTGTTATTGTTGTAGATAAATAATATTATATTATTTAAAATTAAATCATAAAGATTTTAATCTTTTCAACCCTGTTTTCATGTTTCTGTCATGTGTATTAATTAATACTTAATGTATAAGTTCACCGATTGCAGCTATCGTTCTATTTGTATTCGTTCTATTTATTCTATTTTTGTTTGTTTTACATTCACCAATGTTAACAATTTACTTGAAGTATGAACGTGTTGTTTTAAGAACGATTTGATATTTTATTATATTTTAATTCACTAAAATTCCTCATTCTACCGACACACATTTTAGACAACTTTGTCTAAAGCCTACTCATTTCAAATACTATTGTATGTATAGAAATATTCTAAGTAAAAATTAATTTAGAATCCTTGGATCATATAAAATAACAAAATCATACAAAAGAGAAATATTTTGGTTGATCCTGACGAAATCCAGCGCTCATCAGTCGCTATAGCAGTCTAAGTAAAAATTAATATAGAATTCTTAGACCATATTAAAAAAACAACAAAATTTTATAAATACAGAATATTTTGGTCAATCCCAATAGCACCCAACGCGCATCAGTCGATAGCAACTAGTACGGTTGCAACAAGTGATTAACGCCCAAATACTGGAACGCAACTTAAATATAAATGGCGCTTAACTACGTTAATCCCGATTAAATGTACTGGCTAAGTGGGCCGTGCGCTGTTAAGAGCAACTTATTATTTGAATGGCGTTCCAATATTCGGGCGTCAGAATACAAACTTGTGGTATGTCTGACGGTTGTGATTGCTAAGCTTTAAGCAATCTTGAACTTCAGCGTTCGAAAGCTACGCCAGGAAGTTTGAACTTCGAATGTTGGAGGAATATTAACTATGTACAAGATAAGCCTTATTGCTCTAGAAGTCTAGATTCCAGTGTGTGTGGGATGTAGGATGGATTTTAGCTCCATTTTTCCATGGTTTCCACAAACTTAATTAACCTACATTAATTGCAAGCTATGCTGATACATATTTATACGCTAAAGTACTTTGCAGTGCACATATAAAATGTTACCTACAAAATAATTGCAAATACATCAACGAATAATTATAAAACGATAAACATTAATCTATATCTATATGTATATCTTGATCAGTTTATAATACTCTGTCTCTCTTTCTTAAACCACTGGAAGTCAATCATAAATCATAAATCATTTATTTCACTTGTGATACATAGGTATAGGGTTGTAATACAATAGGTAAGAGCTCTATGATCTGCCTCTATAATGGCATACAAGTGTGACTTTCGTCAATAATTTTAATACCATACCGAATGAATACAAATCAAAGTCAAAAGCAATTCATTTAGTCAAAATATGGTTTTTTTTTTAATCAATTGCCTTGGAATTGAATTGGAAGTCAAAAAACCTAAGTTCAGGTAACCTTACCACACTAAACTTAAGTATCAGCATTAGACATCTATACAAAGCTATGTTCCACTGTGCGCCTACCCTATATCCCCTGATACATTGAGCAGTTTATCAAAATAACAAATCAGATCGGGGCAACGTTGTGATACCGACAATATTTTATTGTGCGATGAATTTCATTTGTTACGTCCGTATCTTTGGATTTAAAGCTTGTTTGACATAGGGCGTTAAGTTATTGGCTCGATACGGAATACGGACCTGTTGCTATGATTTTCAAATGTAAAACGGGGTTTTATTGATATTGAATTTTGTATTATTTATATCTGTCACTTTTGCAAAAATGTAATTTTTCAGGAGAAGCATTTAAAATTTTTACATCGTTTATTAATATTATGTACCTGTATTCCAAAACATAGGATGAATAGGGGGAGTCCGGGAGAGTTGAACCACTTTTAATTCAAAATATCATAACTACTTGTTCATAGGGTTTAGAAAATTGATTGTATACTTATTTTATGCCTTACTCTAGTAGATACAGTTGATCTTCATTTTACTGGTAATAAATGGGCAAATAATTTTTTATTGATATTTTAATAAAAAATGGGATATGAGTCAAGTCTCCCCACCAGCAGGGACACTTGAACCTGGGTATGGGGAGAGTTGACCATAGTATTTTTATGGAATATAAAAGCAATTTTCAACTTCAATCGTAGTTTTATTATCTTTTCTTATACAATAATTAACTTGCTTTTAATACTGCCACCAAAAAAAAAAATGTAACTAACATAACAATTTATTGTAAAATTATACAAAAATTATTTCGGGAAAGGAAACCTCGGAACCAGTCTTTCCCGGCGGAGTTATTCTTCGTCCAGCTATCAGGAAATTTCTTGGAATTTGCTGTCGCAAATTCAAATGCCAACTGCATTGCTTGTTTTCTGGTCAAACCATAATGCATTTTAGAGCAGATCAACAAATATTCGACAAGAAGCTTTTCCTCGGCTATTGTAAAAATCTGTGATGCTTTGTACTGACTATTTTTTTCTTCAAATTTATTAATTTTACCTTCATTTAATTTATATCGTCTCAATGTACTTCTATCTATGTCATATTTAATATAATTTTCTAATAGAAGCGCCTCCCTTAATTTCATCTAAGGCATTTTGCAACTCCACTTTTGTAATCTTTTTTTCGTTTGCGTGCTTTTTCAGGCTTGTATTGAAAAGGCATCTTATAAGGTACTGCAAAAATGGAAAAAAAATATATATTAAGACAGAAAAAGAACAATGAAACAAAATTAAGTATAAGTTCCCTGCAAAGGTAGACATGAACCACTGAGCAAGTCTCCCGCAACCACCCTGGTTCAACTGTCCCGCTCACATTAATTTCCCATTTAGGTAATGCCAAACAAAAATCCCCGATCGTAGAGCAAAAACACTTAGCACACGTCCAACTACATTTATCTGATAATATAATAATAGCAACACACAATACGTACCTCAGTAAATATGACAGCAATCGTAAAACCACTTAGATTATAAAAATATACTCCGCACCGACAAAAACACGTTTTACATTGTCATTGACGAACCACACCATCTTGATGCAAAATGGCTGCATACATATGACTGGCCTTTCGCGTGTGACCAATGAACGTGTTGACGTTTCGTTCGGGGTAAATTTAAATACAATTTTGAAAGACGGCTCAACTCTCCCTCCTGGGCAAGTCTCCCGGTTTCCCCCTAGCCTTTATTACAATTTCAACTTTTAACTTGCTTGTTAAAAAAATATGACCATATACATAATATTCTAAAAAAATATACTAAGTATAAGATTATTTTTAACCTTCCAACATTTACATTTTGTTCCCAGAGCCGATGAGAAAAAGCAATTTTTTTATTGGGCTTCAAATTAATTTATCCATGAACTCCGACCCTGGGTTACAATTACGTTTATATTTATTGAAAATATATGTACACAAAAACTTCTACACAAAAAACTAGGTATCATCGAGGCACAAAAATCTCCGCGCCGATACTATGTTCCATACCAAAATGGGCACTCCCGTTTAATTCCATGTTAATGTATTTAGGAAGTTGAAATGCAAGAGTAGAGTTTTCGATACAGTTAAACGATGTGAGCTTTCAATGTGATCCAGTCGAAGGCTCCGACCATCACACTCACGTGCGCCTCGGACGCGGTGTTCACAACTATCACTCTTTAGCGCCATAGTGAGTGCACAGTTCAAGTATATGTAGTAGGGTAACTAAGATGACCAAATGCATGGTGGGCTGTTGGTAATAGACCTGACATGGCCATCAAGATGTTCACGGCGATCGCGGGCTAAAATTTCTGGACACACCTCTGACTTTCCGGAGCCATGTATGTGTTGATATTCAATCACCACGTACTATAATGGTGAAGGAAAACATCCTGAGGAAACCTGCATACAAAAGCAATTCGGAAGAATTTCTATGGTGTCTATAAAACTGCCAACTAGCCCAGCAAGATCGATAATAAGGCCTAACCCCTCTGAATCGTGCTTTCGATTGTAGAGGAGGTCCGTGCCCTGTTGTGAGAGGTATATGGGCTGATACAGAACTAGGATCACAATTAATATACTCTAATCCAACTCATACTACTAGTGGGGCATTCAGAGACGAAGGGACGAAATTTTGGCGATTGGTGACGAAATAAGAATCACAATGATAGAGTAGGAAAATAAACTAACGGATTTAAAAAAAGGGTAGATTATAGGAGCTATACAAAGCTACAATTGTACAAATAATTAGTCTCTTTTGCTGATAGTGAATTGTTATATCAATCACTTGTAAGAGTACTTGAAAGCCAGACATAATTAGCATGTATGCAATAGTCATTAAAAATACAACTCAATACTCAAATTTAGCAAACTCTAAATATATTTTTGCAACTTTACGTAATAAATTTTGAACTACTAAAAGCACATTTACTGCGGCATTACGGTACAAAGATGCATCATACAGCGCCCCAAGCGGGCGAGGCCGGCCACCATTTGAAAATTTATGTTCACTACCCCCTTTCTATACATTCTGATTTACAATACACGGAGGAAACGTGCCCGCGACTTATTGATTAGATTTTATGCACTGCACTCTGGACGTAAAGTATTTTGTGCAAATCGAAACGGAGAATTGTAGCTTTGGAGTATATAAGTTTAGTTTGTAGCATTTTGGTTGGGAAAAAGATTTTTGATGTAGTTACTTTAAAAAATATTGATATAATATAAATATTGATATAAGGTCATTATTAAACTTTTTTTTTTTTGGTAAGTACAGGTGATGTATTAAACGATATTATTAATTATTATCTTATTTGCTTGTGGATAGTTTATTTGTAGTGAGATTCCATTTTGATTTATAGCAACATAGAGCAGTAATTGGTCTTAATAGCATAAACTGTAACAGTACATAAATCCCACTGAGGGGCACGGGCCTCTTCTACAATCTAGACTATGTTTGAGAAGGGTTAAGCCATATAACCAACAACGTCGGTATAGAACAGCATAAATAGTCGCATTTATGATAGCCTTGATTTAGAAACTGATTTTTAGAGTGCAAAAGAATTAGAAGAGATTTATAATACATAAATAATATCTTCACCGATTCTAAAGAAAAATAATCTAGAAAGACATAGCGTCAACAGAGTGATCTTATAAATACTTTTTTAAAGCACTGAGCCCAAAAATACTAAAATAAATTGTGGTCATCGATAATATCAAGTACAAACTGTTTGGACGCCTGTCACTTACAAATTGATTGATTAAGCGGCTTTCTTACATTCGTTTTTGCCTTTGCCAGGGAAAATTGTCTTGGGAAAAAGCGAGTGATTTTCATTCTCTTATTATAAATTCTAAGAATCGGAATCTGGGATAATATTGAAACAAATATTGATAAAAAAAAAATATTACATAAAATCTAATAAATATAGGAAACACATACTAATTGACAGATTAAGCTGACTAAAGTATAAGTACTTTAGAAATATTATACAACTAATGCCATCTAGTGGATAGAGATAAATCATTGACAATACTACGGCGAACAAATATTATTTTACTGTTTCTGCCATGGCTTTAACTCCTAGATCCATCCCAAGTTTAGTTGGGTGAGGAAGAACAGTCACAGTATTATTCATGATGCATTTTCTTGGAAACAGTTCACTGTTTCTAAAACCAGGCGCTTGCAGGTTGCCGATGAATTAGCTCTATATACTGGATTTTGTATAACAATTTACTTCAAATCCCAACATTTATTTACTTTAAAGGAGATCGGTCGATTTCCTAAGGAAATTGGGCCTAGTAGTGAAAACTAGACGGACACAAATGAGACCTAGAATTAAATAATAAAGATTCAATATCCTTTAAATATAATATAGACTTTTTGAGCTACGATATGGGGTATTTAAGATATATCCTCTTAAACTTTTACAAAAACTACCATATTCTACTATCTTCACACATATTTTATTTGGACAACATTTTATATTTTCTGTAACTGTGTAAATAATTTTGTTTAATAATATTGTAAAATGTATTACATAATTATAAACGCGTTAAATACTTTTCGATATAAAGTTGATAAAGAAAGCATTTCTGAGGGTAGAAATATCCGTTTCAAAAGAAGGTAGGACATACTTAAAAGGGAATGATGACGGTAAAAATGTTGGTATTGATAAGAAACTCATTTTTATAATAAAAAGTTCTATTTAACTTGTTCCTAAACAATATCTCATGTGCCTGTTAGTAACAATACATTGTCGAGGTGCTTTGCGTGATATTATTTTGGTACCTAGCCCAACCAAGGTACCACATAATAGTCATTACATGTGCACAGCATCCCAGTGTCCTTTTGATTGCAATGCAATTACAATAATGTTGTATTAATATTATAGAGCCTTTCCCTCATAAAATCCAATTTGGTATTGCGTAGATGCACTGATCAAGCTCTGCTATTTTTGGGAATATGATAATTATAATCTTTTTTAGAGTAGCCAAGAGTTGTCGTAAATAATAAACTCAAAATAACCAGCACCACAAAAGCACATTCCTTTCGCGACCAAGCACAAAGAATAGAATTTGACAAACACTAATTATAAGACAGATGTCAATTTTGATAATATTGCAAACAATGCAAAATGTGGTAGAATATTTTATGATATCCTTTTTTTTAAACAAAATCTGATCCCGGCGGTGTAGGATAAAAATAAATAAAGAAATGAATATAAAAAAATACGCCTGATTTTTTAGTCATACTTAATTTCTTGTCCGTAGTTGGACCAAATCGACTGATCTCCTTTTACTCTTGCACTGCATTAAAGACTTTTTTCAAGTTCAGCTCTCTGTTACACAATATCACATACACAAATTAATAGTAATTTTATTTTATGGTAATAAATTATTTACTGGCCGAAATATAAGACAATAAGTATGTGAAATTTCAAAACTTGTGAATTTATTGAAAAACAGTGACATCTTGCAAGACTTTAATAATTAATGAATTCTGCCCTCTGGCAAAGGAGCGATTAGATTTTGCAGGTTACCAAATATCAGCCTGCGTGTAAACTATTTTACTGTATAAAAGCGACATCTATCTTCACGCACTTGAACTATTTTATAAGTCAAACTACCCATCAATCCTAACAAAATTTGTTTTTACTGGTATTGCCCAAACAATAAAAAAATGTTACTAAAACAGGTCTCGCAAGACGTGCAAGAATACTAGCTACTGTAGAATAGTGACATCTAGCGGCATCCACTTGAACTGTTTTATTTCTTAAACTACCCAATCCTAACAATATTTGTTTTTACTGGCATTGCAGGTTACCAAATGTCTCGCAAGACGTGCGTGGCGCGCGGCGAGCGTGGCGCGTGCATGTGGGTGCAGGACTGCAACAGGCTCGGCGGGTCGCACACGGGCGTGTGTATGGACGGGTTCATGTTCGGTTCCTGCTGCAGGCTACCCGACAAACCTGTTGTACAAGGTGAGGGAATTGTATGGAAAGATGTCAATGATAAAATTTAAACAAAAAAATAAGTTGTAATAAAACTATTATTTACGGATTTAATCACGGCTTTGGTTTAAGTACTACATTTTTAAATTTAATCCGTGATTAAAATGTGTAACATTCGCATAAATCTAAGAAAACATTTAAAAATACGTGTAAGTTTGTAACTTACTAAATACAACATGATTGGAAAAACATGAAAAGACTGAGAAAGAAAAGACTGACTGCTTATTTTTTTTTGCCATCTAGTAAAACTCTTACTCGCTAATTATAAAATTACTCTACTCGTAATTATCTCATGAAATAGTATATCATAGACTTATTTTTATTTTAGTATTTTAAAAAGAAATAGATGTGCAACTCTACTTTTTTATTTTTTGTCGTCATTTCGCTATTAGAGGGCACGCTAGGCAAATGCGCGAAATTTCATATTTGATATGTCAATATTTAAAAATGTGTATCTTTCGTAATCTCTTCTTATTCTGATCAATATCAAGTCGAAATTGTTTTTAATATCAAAAAGTTTATAATATCAACATAAAAAACGTATTTCTTGGTTTAATGGCATTTTACCGCCATTTAACAATACCATTTAAACTACTTACACGATAATTTATCGTTCTCACCAGAATGTTGCGCTAGAATCGAAATAATCGTTTTCAAAAAAATAATGCACGAAGTCGCACCCCAATGTAGTATATTAAAGTAAGCAATGGAATAGGTATTATACAGTTCCAAAATTTGATTTCAGAAACACAGCCGCCGGTGACGGTCACTGACCGATCGTTTACAACGCCATCTAGTACCACAACCACAACACCACAACCAGAGCCTTCAACAACAACCCGATCAAACTGGCAGACGCAGCGCCCGTCGTTCATGACAAAACCAATAGATGGCGCCCCCACGTCCCACAGTTACGTGCCTCCGCAGATATCATTAAACGATATCATGCTTAGCATGCGCCCAAATAGTGATATAGCTAATAAAATACCATACAACAGTGTAAATAAGTACCAAAATGTAAATAGGCCGAACGGTGAAGCGGAAACTAGTCCCCACAATAAGATTTCGTCTAGTCTTAGCTTAATATCTGGCGCACGACCGATGGCCGTGTCTGAGCAGCACGCTGAGAATAGTATTCCTTCAGGTGAGTTTTATATTTTTACAGCGACACCTATGGATTAATATCAAAACTCTGAATTCTAGAACTACTTTGAAAATGTGTCATTTAAATTTAGTTTTTAAGAAGGATAAAAGATGGCGCTGTTCAACAGTTCTGACTTTAATGTGATGAATGTTTAGATGTTATTATGCCGAAATATATGAGCCGCGGTTTTGATGATTTTATATGAAAACATAGGTCATCAGGCATGTCTTACATAGGCCTAGGCTAGGAACGTACCGAGTTCACTACGCTACTCCATTATATTTTAGTAGTTGATTATCTTAACGAAAAAATATTTCAAATATTGCTCCTAGTATCACAGTAAATTACAGTAAATAATGCAATGCATTCTCTGAGGCATATTTACTTCCATTTACCATGAGCACCAATTCCATAATTCCAGCTCAAGTCATGTCGCGACCAAGCAACCTGAACACGATACACTGGCAGGCGACGACCGAGCCATCCTTCATCACAAAGCCGCGTCCGTCGTGGGACAAACCGGCGGGCAAGCCGAAGCCTACGAAGAAGTTCACCACCACCACTTCCAAGCCGCACAAGAACTACATCAAGCCTAAGGACCCTGCTATTAATATGATTAACAAGACTGAAGAGTCAACGCCGTCGACTATGCAGACCACTGCGGCTACTAATAGTGTGGGTAAGTTGAAACTGTGGTCAAACTGCAGGCTTTTCAATATTTTTGATCACAGGATGAATGTACGGTTGCAATAGAGCTATTTTAAGTATGAATCAAGAATGTAATCAACCTGTTTTTATTACAATAAATGGCGAGATGAGTATGCCATTCACCTGATGGTAAGCGATACGACCGTTCATGAATACTCACAAAATCAAACCACACAATATTACAAAGCAATGCATGGAAGTACACTGCATTCCCCATCTTGGGATATATGTTGTTATGTCTCAGTTTGTCCAGTAGTTACTCTGGCTACAATTTCCTTCAAACCAGAAAATTACAGTGCATTTATACTGCTGTTTGGCAGGATAAATAGACATTGCGGTGATAGCTACTCAGGCGGCCCGTCACACAAGAGAGACTTACCAACAGTAAATGATGAATAGGGAGAACTGATCTTTAATAAGAAAGGAGACAAAATTAGGAGCTTTAAACAATTCTTCAACTGAAATATTAATACAGATAGACAGACGGCCTCAAAGCAAAGTATAATGTAAGTACAAGCACTAAAGATGTTTTATACTAGGTTTAAAACTTTAGAGTTACTGGAAATTCTATTTCCACGAAACTTAAAAAAGTAGCTTATCAACATCTTATATTAAGAACCCTAAAAAAATTAACAACGCAAAAATTAATGTACGAAATGTTTTGTTAAAAACTCGAATGCGTCACAGATGTCCACGTTGTAAAACCACTATTGTGCATTGTTCCAATTTGTCTCGTAATTGGGTGCAAAATGAAATGAAGCGACAAGCGTGCTCCGGGCAAAATGAAGCCATATTTCACGGCTTTTACATGTTTTTTAAATGCTGACTTTTTGATTTGTATATTTAAAATTAATTGCTTCGTTTTGAGTTCCAAGTAGCGGGACAATTATAAATAATTAATAGAATTGTTATTTATAATTGTGTGTGATGTCGTGTACCTGATCACGACAAAGGAAAAGTTTTCAAAGGAAACTACTTCACTGAGACTTTATTTAAATTATTTCCAAAGTATGTGGACCTTACAAGTTTCATCGGGAGTCAAATATACATATTCTTTTAAAAATTTATATCAGACATGAAGCCGGTCGTAAAAATATCTCCAAAAGAATTTGAAGACGCTGAAAATTGTATTATAGCTCTTACATAAGTACCTACCAGAAAACGTGAATTAATCCTCCATATTGTGTCGTTCTCCTCAATTCTGAGGGTCGTGACCTCTCACCAACTTCTGTCGTATAATGTCACGCCATCGATTTCGACTCTTGGCAATCTGTATGGCTTCGTATACATTGGTGTTAAGTATGGTACGGATCTGATCGGACCACTGCACCGTTTTGGGTTGCGTCCACATGCTCTTTTACCCTCCAGTTTGCCACTGATCATCAGTTTCTCCAAGTTTTGGTTCTTATTCCTGACAAAATGTCCAAAATACTCAAGAACTCGTTTGAGGCAGATGGTAGAAAGCCTAGTAGTGATCTTAAGTTGGTTGAGCATAGAAACATTGAATGAATTGTGAATGAATCACATGAATAATTTTCATTCACATGACACTTAGTTTTAAGAAGAAAGTTTCAAAGTAATCCCATGAATAAAATTTGTCATCTTTTGTAACAATATAGAATATGAATTGTTGACAAAAATTAGCAATTGAAGGTTTTATATTTGAATGCTATTCAGCAGAATTACGCGTAAAAAAATCATAAAACTTTTTAAAATCTTCTTAAAAGTATTTTAAATAATAGATGGGGTCTGAAAAGTATTTCGCGGTACTTAAAACTCGTGATTCAAATAATGTGCAATGCGAGGTTTTAGGGTTGGCTATTTACAAGATATTTGGTATTTACATTTGGATTTTTGTCAAACTTTTTAATCATTTAAATCCTTGTTTCCCTTTTTTTCTTCGCGCATGATTTTTGATTTTCAAAGAGCGCAGCTTGTGTTCATTCAATGCAGGACATAATATTAATTACTATGCCCTTTCAAGATGCTAGTATTGAGAGATGTATAAGAAATATTTTTGAATGAAAAATGATTCCGAAAGTTCAGTTTAAACAATAATTAGGCGATAAGTTGGTAGGCCCTATATAGGCCTGTAGGCCGATAATTGATTAATACACCTAAAAGAAGTATGAAAATAGTATTAATAGAAGCAGAATATGAGAGTTTTATTATTGCTATATGTATGTCATTCCAATAGATCGAAATACAGTACTTTATATTTCAATTCAAACAGATTAGAATGAACTGCCACTACTCAAAGCCTTTTCTCGCAATATGTGAAGTGTTAGAACCTCAAACGTATAGAGGGCGTACAAACATTGGAGCAAACGCGTCTATAGACAGCTGAATGTTACAAAAGGCGCCTATTCCAACTGTATTGGCAAGTTCGGAAGAGCAACCGTTTTGGTCGTTTTTGTCAATCTCTGTACGTCCATATACGTTCCACTGCAAGGCACAGGCGTCCTCTACAATCGAGAGTACGATTGAGAGTGGTTAGGTCATATAGTTCACCACACTGGCCAATATTGGAACCAAACTTAGTAATCACGATAGGACCATGTATATGTTTGTGACGTTTTTTACTGATTTCGTGTATTTCTAGGTAATGATAGAAATATGGCAGTAAGCTATTATAAGGTACCTTTTATATTAAATCTTTATTCTACACACAAATTAAAATACAATATACAGAAACAAAAGAAAAAGTATAAAATACAAATGGCGGTCTTATCAACGTAAAAAAAATGAAGAATGGAAACTAAATAATACAACAAGATTGTTAGGAGGCAATCATATTCTTTTAAGTTACTAATTTAGATGTCAAGTTAAAACTTTAAATAAATATTTTCAAACAAAATAACTCTTAATGAGATGTTGCTTCTTTTACTTAAGTTATCATGAAACAATATTTGCTGGCTCATTTTGTAACTTGCTTTAATGTTATATTTACTGTTTACTTTTGAAATAAGTTGGCGTTAAATCTAAAAAAATATTTTGTTGATTCTGTTTCACAGGAATTGAAGTAGTAGGTTTTTGGGCTAATCATTATAAATAAATACACCCAACAGTCACTTACATAGTTAAGTCTTGTATCGTGGATATCAAAAACTACGAGAGACTTCGGTCTAACAAACACCCAGACCTGAGACAAATACATAGTACATACTTGTGATAAACAGTTGTTTCGGCGCGAGGATCGAACCCGAAGCCTCGTTTCACAGGCGGCGCCATGGAGGCTGTTAATTATATCATCACTACATAGTATAAAACAAAGTCGTTTTCTCTATCCCTATGTCCCTTTGTATGCTTAAATCTTTAAAACTACGCAACGGATTTTGATGCGTTTTTTTTTAATAGATAGAGGGATTCAAGAGGAAGGTTTATATGTACGAGTATAATACGTACATATTATTGTACAGAAATCTATTATAACTATAAAAATATCCAGTACGGAACCTGAAAGAAGCGGATTCGACTTACACTTAACCACGTTTTCTATAAAAAGGAGATAATGTGTAGATTACGAGGCCGCGTTTTATACATTCAGAACTTTGTATGCTTCAAAAGCATGCATTAGGTTTTGTAAGCTCCATGAAAATGTATGCTTTTACTTTTTTCGACCTATTTAATATTGCAGTTTTATTTCCTTTTTACATAACAGTGCATTAAAATTAGATAACACAAGTTTTATTTTGGAATTTGTTGTTGCACAAACATTTGAAACGTGCCATGTACCTAAGTAAATGCATTAAGTGCAAGGTACAGGCATACAAAATTATATTGTCTTTTAAAAAGTTGAATTAAAATGATAAGAACAATTCGTGCAAGCTTATAAAGCGGCAGTATGGTGGTAAAATAAAAAAGTTCGCTAATTCATATTTTTGCCTCACACTTAAAGCTCAATTATTGCTTAAAATACTCCATAAAAGTAATTCATGAATTAATACACCATTTAACATAAATTACTTAAAATTTAATAACTCAGTCCAGCATCTTGCCCGCTGAATGTCAAGCATTCAGTCCATATCTTCGGCTTATCATCCGCACACAAATCACATTCAGGATTATTTAAATTTCAGAATGTGGAGTAACAGCAATGTGGCCTCGTCCCGAGACTCGCATCATGGGTGGCAAAGACTCCAGCTTCGGGCGGTGGCCGTGGCAGGTGTCTGTGAGACGCACATCGTTCTTCGGGTTCTCGTCTACACATCGGTGCGGCGGAGCGATCATCAACGAAGGCTGGATCGCTACAGCTGGACATTGTGTTGATGAGTTAGTAGAATTTAATACTTAACGATTTTGAAATGTTGATTGGTTGATGGAATTGCTTTTCGTCTCGTTAAGATTGATGTTGATATTATCTTCTTTAAAAGTTGACTAAAGAGTGTAGAACATAATATAATAACACACGAGAAAGGATTAAATTAGTACTGGCAAACCTTAGAGAACCTTAGATGGCAAATAAACTTTATAAGCAATTATATTGTTTTCAAATTTTAACATCTAGCATGAATACGAATTTACTGTCAGTAAGATATAAAACAAATATACAGCCTATTTTAACAACGAACTTTTTGAGAAAATCATGATGGTAAAAATAATGCAATAAGACTTCTTCTGTCTCTTTCCAGTCTCCTAACATCACAAATAAGGATACGCGTTGGAGAATACGACTTCTCATCAGTATCAGAAGAATTTCCTTTTGTGGAACGTGGAGTAGCGAGAAAAGCGGTGCATCCAAAATACAATTTCTACACATATGAGTACGATTTAGCGCTGGTGAAACTAGAAACTTCTTTACAATTTGCTCCACATATATCTCCTATATGCCTGCCTGCTTCTGATGATTTGCTGGTGGGAGAGAACGCTACGGTCACTGGATGGGGAAGGCTGTCTGAAGGTGGAGTGCTGCCTTCGGTTTTACAGGAGGTGAGTTCAGAATTTTTAGTTGTGAAATTAGGTATATTAGGGTTTAGAGGAAATGTATGGTTGTTATCAGTGGTAGATGTCTCTCATTGGTCATAGGCATGATATCACTAGATGGAAATGCTCTGCAAACAGCAATGTACTGGAATTTTTATCAGGTCACCTGATTAGAGAGTATATTAAGGTTTATAAGCTCTCTCAAATTTAATATTTTTTAAATCTATGTATGTAGTTATTTTTCGTAATGAGTGACATAGTTGGTAAATTGTTACAAAATATGTTTTAGATTAAGTTAATTTTAGTACATTGCATATTTGTGTTTACACAATATTTAATAATTAATGATAAATCTAAAATGGTGTTTAATTAAAAACTAAAGTTTAATATTAGCTTAATTCAAAACTTATTCAAAATATCTATTTTGATTAAAACTTTTTCTAGATGAACATAATTACTTGAATAACATTGGTTGGTAAATATCTTACCTCTTAACGAAGTTAGTTAAAGTAATAAAGATCTTTTAATTACTTTAAACTTTGTTACGTTATTATAGCTTATTTGTATTATCACATAGTTATATGCATTCAATCAAAAATTAATTAGAAACTAAAACTATCAAAATGAGTACCAAATTGTTTTAATACTCATCTTTACTAATTAACATTTTTTATTGCATTAAATGGCGAGTCGAGCGTGCCGTTCAGTTGATGGTAAGCGATACGACCGCTCATGAACAGTAGCAAAACCAAACAACACCTTGAATTACAAAGCAGTGCTTGGCATTCCATTGTGCTCGTCGTCCTGAGACATAAGATGTTAAGTCTCAATATTCCAGTAGTTACTCTGGCTACAGTGTCTTTCAGACCGAAACACAACAGTGCATTTAAACTGCTGTTTGACGGAAGAAACAGACATTGGGGTAGTACCTAGCCAGGCAGCCTCTTATATATGAGATACCACTAGTTATATTTCTCACCCAACCGATGTTTGATTGCTCCTATTATAATGTCTATTTAGAATTACGTGAATGTTACACATGAAATTAAATTGAAGAATATTTATCAACAATGTTCATAATCCTGGAATGACCAGGACCCTACCATTCATGGAATTTATTCGAACTAACATATTTTATAGCATTAAAATTGACCGTTAATTTTGTCTTCATTCTAGGTGCAAGTCCCAATAGTGTCAAACGAGAGATGCAAGTCCATGTTTCTGCGTGCTGGTCGGCAGGAGTTCATACCAGATATATTCTTGTGTGCTGGGCATGAGAGAGGAGGGCACGACTCATGTCAGGGTGACTCTGGAGGACCTTTACAGGTAATATTTTTAATAATTTTAATGTCCTTTGTAGACAAAAAAAAATCTACTACAGAATATAAGCAACCCCAGAACTTCCCAGTCGACGTTCCTTATTGGAAGCGATCTATATAAAGTGACTTATACCATGGCATTGCGTTTTGTATCCTCAGAGGTCAGGCCATATAGTTCACCATGCTGCTCTAATGCGGGTTAGCGGCTTTTACATACCATACAAATTCATACAAATCCCTATTGTATGCAAGTTTCCTCACAATCTTTTCCATCACCGATATAGTGCGTGGTGATTGAACATTTGAATTCTTGACAATATTTAATACACAAATTACTTTAAAAAGTTAGAGGTGGGCCCCAGGGCACAAATCGAATCCCAGGATTTGAACTCGCGCCCACCGTGCACATGTAGTCATGTCTAGTTCATTACCAACAGCCCACCACGCACTTAATTTTAATGTAGTTAGGGATATTTAAAAACTGTAGAAGCAATTTTTATGATGACGTTTTATTTATTTTATCCTCTATATTGGTGACATTCTACAAAGAAAATTACGGCTTCACGAAAATTAAGAGATTCTTTAAATTATTATATTATAATTTTAGGTCAAGGGCAAAGATCAAAGATACTTCCTTGCTGGTATCATAAGCTGGGGCATCGGATGCGGCGAGGCCAACCTACCAGGCGTTTGCACCAGGATATCCAAGTTCGTTCCATGGATCCTACAGACTGTTAACTCCTAACGTGTGCTAAGTGATAGACTATACAGTGAAAAGACCAATAATCGATAATGGACGATACGAAAGCGATTTTTCAAGTGCAGTTACCTTCAGAAATGTTGATTTGATTCAACGTTTCGTGAGGCGTTTTATTTGGACTGGTCCACCTGAAGCTATGCAGAGGTCGTCCCGCGATCCTCTGTAGATAGGAGGAGCTTCTATATGGTGTTACAACGGCTTGAACAATAAAAAACGCCCCGAATACGACCGCTTGTTTCTTTCGAGGCAGAGTTGTGATCGATTATCGATATAGTTAAATCAATCTGTAAATCTGTAAGGAAAGTTTGTAAATTTCAGACTAAAAAAGAGTTGTAAAATATCGTGAAAAATAATTACTGTAATAAAGTAATCGATTACGCAGCCGCACAATCGATAATGATCGATTCTCTGTCCTCGATTGAAAGATAATATACTGTGCACTTGCAGCGATGTCGACGACATCCAATGTAAATACAACATGTATCCATAAGACTATTTTTTATTAATTATTATTATTTAATCGATTAATTGTAAATATTCGTGTATCTTGCCTTTAAATTAAATAAGGGAGTTTTGTATTTTTATACAGTATTATTTACGTTTCGTTACTTTGTATATATCGCTTCACTGACCAATATTTTTAATTGTTCCTTTTAAGAATTTTTGTACTTAATCTAAGCTAGATATAGATCATTGTAAAGGAAATTATATGAAATTTTGTTATGAGATGCAGCGAATGTAATTAAGATACCAAAATATACATTGTTATATGGCATTTATGTATCGCTGAGATGATGTTTTGTATTGTGTATATTCTATATACATTTTGTTTGAATGAATAGTTTATATGACGTTGAATACATTTGTTCGTTTGCACAGTAATATTGTTAATGATTAAATATTGAAATAATTTATAGTTTCGTTTTATTTTTTTCGTTGTTATTTTCTCCTATTTTACTAATGCTATAAATGTGTGGAGTCGCTAGATATTTTAAAAAGTAAGAAAAAACTTTTCGTTCAGAATATAGCATACATAATACATATTAAAAAAACTGAATATGAAGATGAAACCATCTAATTGTCATTAAACCTACGATCTCAGTCTTCAATGAGATTGCTGAACCAATATTTCAATTAATCCTGGAATCTCATAACCCACATGGAGAGTTAATAAAAACCAATCAAAAGTGGTATTTGTGAATTACTCTCGCCTTTGTCCATGTGTAATTTTTCCAGAATAAAATGAGCGAGAATCCCTCATAACTGCAAATGAATGGAGCCTTGTCGGCGACATTAAGCGTCCGTTTTGACCCACCGCTACCCTTTTAATTAGGCAAGTGGGCGTATTAAGATACGAGCAGTGGGTCCCTTGACCCACATAGCAAACAGTTTAAGTGCCACGAATATTCTGTATTGTTGGCAGCATAGATATAGTTTCGTGTACTGTAGCATCAATGAGTAAGCGGTGAGTATAATGAATGAAACCCCTACTAAAAAAATACACATCAGATAACTACAATGGTAATACACTAGTCACTGCAAAATCTATAAGCGTTTCATCCAATTAGCTTTCTCATAGTAGGTGATAACCATTATTTGTAAAAGCACCTAGAATGTTGATGTTCCACGATCCATAGCCAGCCTTGGAAAATATAGAGAAATAGACGAAATAATTATCGTTGGGCTGTTGAAAAACAAAACGCTACACCAAATCCGTTATTTAATATTTCGTTCTTTAGACCTAGCTGGCCTAGTAAACTATATAAAAAGTATTTATTTATTAATTCTAAAATCAGTGCTATAAAATAATATGGCTAGGTTTCAATAGTCATGGTTTAAACAACCTGTATTATTTGAAAGCGTACATCTTTATACTTTACAATTTTATAGCACTTCATCTCTGATAAACTCGAGGCAACAAGTTTTTAAGCGTTTTCTAGCTAATAACGTTTAATGAGCGTCGGAACTTTAAAGCTAGTTTTTGCCCCCACATAATAGCCTGATTGCGCCCTCGATTAGACGCCCTAAATTTAGGTCACAACCGATGAGGAAATACGATACTGAATTACATTAAACAGTAACGATGAATCTTAAAGTATATGTAGGGGTAAGAAATGACGATTTTATAGTCGTTGTAAAATTTAACGATGATTACAGGCTGTTTCTATTGACTGAAATGGTTTATTGGAGATTGTGTTGTTGACAAATAAACTTTATATTAGCATGAAAAATTAGCTACAAGGCATTTATGGTGAGTAGTGAAATAATTTATTTAACATTATATTGTAAACCAGATACATAAAAATAGACAGCGTTAAATGAAAATATATATATATATATATATATATATATATATATATATATATATATATATATATATATATATATATATATATATATATATATGTATCCACAAGTGGTGGTCTTATTTCTTAAAGCAATTTCTGCTAGACAACCATGGGATGGGTAAACGATAATAGGACGATTAATAATGATAATTTAAAAAGTTGTAGGTACCACAAAAACTCTAAAAAATATACAACCATCTAAAATTGTGTGAGTTAATGGAATAAAGCAGCGTATTGATGTCTATCAACATGTCTGAAGTGCAAATCAATTCGACTAGTATTTATTGCGATTATTCAAATTAAACACATTCCAAATAAGAGGAGCACAATTTATAATTAACAATCACTTAATAAATAAAGCATTCACATTTATTTCATAATAATTATTTACAAAAATGACAACCTAGAAACATGCAAACATGCAAATGAATAGGCAATAATATATGCCGTGGCTTCAATTTTGTAGCAACATAAAATAAGCAAGAATTAGCAAACAAATGAAAGCCTCAAAGGAAAGATAATGTACGACTGTCTGAAAATACATTACGAACATTCATTTCAATTATCCAAATTATAAACACAACATGATACTTGGAAAGAAAATTAGCGATTTGGAGAAACATTACAAAGGAAGCAGAAAACGAATTTGCGTTCACTGTTTTGGCATTTTTTTATATGATACATAATATATGTATGATATAGGTTTGGTTATTTTTTTAAAGATACTTTGAGTATTTAATTGAGATCGAAGTAAATAGTGTGGGGCATCGATGACAAGTGTGATTCTGATAGTTAGAGTCCATATTTTATGTGTTTAGCGTATTTAAAGATACAATCTTTTATTTATGTGGGAAATTGTGATTATAAATACAGATTATATGAATTCCTAAAATATATCAGCTTATCATCCAACTAAAATTATAGGTACCGTTTCACGTTTTATACTTTTCAAGTTTAAAAAGCTTTATTTAAGTGTAACTCACACAATCTCAATAACGTATGAAACGTATGAAAAGTAAGAAACGTCAAACGGTATCTATTAGTTTAGTTAGATTATAATTAGCAAAATTTTCATGTATAGCCACAGTAAAATTAATGAAGTTTTGCTAATCCTCGTTATCTTTATGAACTACAGATCTAAAGTATTCAAATTTTTACGACCAGCACATACCCAAAACTTGTGCTGGAAGTAACAGCCACGACTGGAAATTTTCCACTGATCGGTCATTGTTTAAAATTATATATCCCTTATACCAAGTGGATATAACGCAATCATAATAAAACAGAAAAGCATCTTTGAAATCCTGATCACAACTCTCAAACCCTGGATGTATGGCGTCTGGCGCATTTTTGCAATTAATACTATTTAGTTTAACATTATATGTTGGCAACGGTCTTGTAATAGGTAAATTTGGGACACCAAACTCCAAATCTAAAATCCAAGGAGCGTGTTTTTGTATGTTTGAAATTTTGCAAAACACGTCTATGATTGGATTGGGGTCTACTGTTAGAGTCCTTGCTGAGGGAAACAGTTCCTTCGGTAGAGTGAGATAAAATTCTAATGGATCACCTATTTCTCCGTTTTGTTTCACTACACCATTTTTAGGTTCATTATCAACTATCCTATCAATTATTTCCGTTGATAAGTTAATGGGATAGTCAATCTTTGCTAACATTTGTTCATAGCCCAACGAAATTTCCTCATGCTGCACTATACAATTTCGATAATTTATTTCTTCTTCATTATTTTGTAATACATATTCACCAAAGACTAAAGGTTCATGATAATCAGTTATTTCTTCAATAGGAGTAATAGTTACAGGCACAGCTGGCGGTATTACATTTAGATACGGATATACCTGTGAAGCCACGATTTGTATCGGATTCACAACCGGTAATTGGATATTGTAAACAGGATTCTGTACTGGAATTACAGGGGTCCATTCTGCTACAGCTGGATACACGAAATTTGTATAAACTGGAAAGGTTGACAGCATTGTTGGACTGTATGGTGCGAATAATGGTGATGGTAGATTGTAAACATGATCTTCGTGACCACGTGACCCACGAATTTTTCCCGTGAACTTTGTTTTGGTTTTTGCTGATTTCTTCTTTTCCTGCTTGTTATTTCTGCTTATTTTGGGAGTGGTTTGTGATTGTTCATTTTTGTTTTCCTCAGAAATTAGAGCCATGTTGAAACATATCTGAAAAATAATGTTGTTATATATATTTTTTGCGTGATCACTATCTTGACATATTTAATGAACATAGTATGCGTCTATGTTTCTTGATGATTGTTAATGGCAGTGGAGTACTAAATATCACTTATTAAATACATGTTACGTCATATTAAACAAGTTACAATCTCTTAATGACCCTAGAATGAGGCGGTAAAAGGCATGTAACGTGTAATGCTGAAATATAATAAGATTATTTTGTATCTAAAATGGGAAATTAAAAATATCATATTATCACCATTTGGTAGTGATATTGTTTAAACAGATAAAGATTTCTGCAGCGAAGGAGATAATAAGATAATAAGACATTGGTATCAATTGTTACCCTTCGCAACGGCAAAAGTTGTTAAGCTGCGATAGAAATGTAATGAACAGCTTGAAAATTATAGTTAATTAATATGACCACCAACATTTGTTGGAGTATTGACATAGCGGACATGAACCTTCTTGCTAGATGTGGGATAGAACTTGTGCCCAGCGATGGGAAGTGTAAAAGTTAAATTAAATAAAGAGTTTTCACTTGAAACATCCTGAAGCCTGTTTATAGAAATTTCAATTTTGAGGCTATCTTATAGCGATCTTAAACTATTGATGAGTAAAACTAATATCATACTTACTTTGACTTTTCTTAAACTACTGCTTATTAATGTAATTATGCACGAAACAAATAAATAAAATATGGAATCCAGTGTTTTGGTAACTTTCGTCGCAACAGGTAAAAAATTAATTGTAGTATGTGCGTTTTGCATGGTGCGGGTGAATCGAAATAATATTGTGTCAAGACCGAAACGACTATGAAATGTATTAAATATTTTCTATTACGTTTTATTATCTTATTTTACGTTCAAATGTTATTTCAATTTTAAAAAAATAAATATAAATGCTTTTAACCTCATGCTTTTCTGAACACATACGATAATAAGGACCATAGCGTGGTATATTAAATAGTCAACAAAATTAAATAAACACAACAATATAATATGAATTTGTAATATATTAGGCGTTTAGTTTTTCATGTCTGTGTCATTCAGATTGACTAAAAGATATTGCGTTTGTAGTTATTATATTACACAGCTATTGTATAAGAAGCGTAAATAAATAAATAAGTACAATTCCACAACATTCTGTCCTTTACAACTTTTTTACAGTAACTTAGGAAGAAAAATGGGACAACGAAGATAGGCATAATAAAATAAGACATAAGGAAGGAGAGTTAAAATGAAACGTGTCACGAGGCCACGAAGCCCTAAGGGCCGAGGCAAGAGCCACGCCACATAAAGCACTTTTTATTCCGTTTCATTAAATTATTCAGTCTTCTGTGAATTTAGATTTTCAATTGTTTTTTTACGTTGCAATACTGATTTTATATTTGATTTGTAACTGATTTAAAAATCATGGTAATTTGGGATAGGAAATTTTTCAAAATCTGAAAAATTAAATACAAGACAACTATTATAACATTAATAATCAATAAATACACCCAAATATCCCATACGTAGTCCTGACTCCTCATTAATATCAATTAAATCTTGTGTCGTAGGTATCAGAAACTACGAGAGACTTTTCGGTTTCACAAACACCGAGAATCGAGAAATATACATGCACAACAGGCTTCTAACCAACTGCGCTACGGAGGCTGTAAAACTATAGATACAAAAAAAACAAGAAAGTAAATGAAAGTAAACGACTACAATATTATTATAATAAATTAGATAACCACGAACGGGTTGATAATTCTTTTGTTTTCTACTTACCTACCTACAATAAACCAAGTAAACAAAATTGATAGTTATTTTTCAGTTATCTTTTAGACCTTTTCTCGAAACCACATTTTGTCCAAAAAAATAGAAAATTTAACCAAATATCCAGAACTGACCCTCTCAAATAAATGGGACACTTAATTCTTAAATAAAAACATTTATATTCAGTACGTAATTATTTCTTTTTGCACAAAGCTCCTTTTATAAGGGCCACTTATAAAGGATCTTTTTTCTAAGCGTATTAGATATGAAATATTCCCTGTTTGAATAAACACTACTCAACCCTAAAAAGGCAACGACCTTTAATTTTCTACGTGAAGGAAAATAAGGTTTTATTATTTTTACAGGAATTAACGTTGAGTACCGAGGGCAATTGTAATTAAATGAATTATTATATTTATGCTGGAATCGGAAACTGGTCCGTTAATCCCTTTCCCATTGCTAAACATAATAAAATAATTCTACATTCGATAATTTACACTTGGGGTTCGCCAGATTGCCAGAGGCCTAACACTTATATGCTCCTTCTACTAAGCATTTACGATTTACGGCCAATGCCAATAAACAATCGAAAAAATTTGATTGAAGTCAATCTGGATTGTTTTCTACTTTGCGATTTGTCATTTACCATGTTGCCATAGTTTTTTCACTACTGAGATTGATTATTGGCAATATAGTATCAGAAAAAAGATTGAGCTGTCAATCTTAATAAGGCTGTTAAGCGTCGTAGTTGTTTATAAGTGGGGGATTATTTACCATCAGGTAAGTTTACACATCTGAGGTGCGTGGTGACCTGTTAGTAAAAAGACCAGATGCGGCTACTAACATGTTCACTCTGGTCGCAGGTTCGTATCCTGGCGCACACCTCTGAGTTTTCGGATTAATGTGTGTATTGATAGTCAATCATCACGCACTATAACAGTAGGAATTCATAGTGAGGAAACCTGCATATCATAGCGATTTGTAAGAATTTCTATGGTATATAAAGTCTGCCAGCCCGCACAAGGCCAGCGTGGTGGACTATATGGCCTAACCACTCTCAGATGTAGACGTAGCCGGTGCCTGTGGGACGTTTAGGAGTATGGGTTGATACAGAACTGAATATAGTACGAGTTTAATCAAACATGATTGAGGAACAAAATAGAAAAAAAAAAGACATTAAGGCGGTTCTAATAAGATTGAAATTTCATCAAGTGAAAAATAATTCCTTGAATTTAAATTATGTTCAACGGTAACAAGGTAGTTCAGCAAAGTTGTGCTAGATGACATCATAATAAATAGTACTTTTATGAATTGTATTATTATGATGAATAAATAAAATATAGTGCATAAGTACATGAATATCTCCTTCCAAGTTTGATGTTTTACTGTTGTACAACATAAAACATACTTACCTTCCTCTCTTTATCTAAACATTTTGTTTTACTCTTTATTTTAACCGCGGGACCCTAATAGTACACGTTCCATTTAATTTTATCATCTCATATTTATTTATGTGGGCATGCTAATTTGTTATTGGCCATTTGTAAATGTTAAATAATAAAAATAATCAAAGATATGCATAATGTAAAAAGTTGAGACAATTTTATGCATTCAGAAGAACATAAAATATTATGTTCTTCTTAACTAGTTTTTCTTTTAAGAACGTTTCATTTCACGCAATACAAAATTCCGAAAATTCCTCACAAATCCTCGACAATTTTTGAACTAGCAAAACAGGTGTGTGTGGTTTAAAAAGAATCTCTGTTTGTGAAATTGCTTGTGCTCTGCGGTACCCCTAACGATGTTCATTGTGCGATGCGTTCCGCAAACCGGGCCTGTTAGCGATCTGGCCGAATGGTTGGCTATTATGAGACATGTGCGCGATCGTTTTAGTTGGATTAGTTTCGGAACGATTGGATTTTTGAAAATCGAATCGTTTTTAGACGATTGCTTTTGTAGTTTGTAAGTATTTTTATTGTCGATGTTTTGTCTTAGATTGTCGTGGGTTTAAAGGACATTACGAATTCCGAGGATTTAGGATTTGGCATTTTACGGGAATCATTTGCATGTGTTATAAGATTGGATATAGGATGGTTTTAACCCAAGCCAAGTTTTGTAATAATATGCCAACTTGGTATGCAAAATTTAATTATGTTGATAGTTGCGAAATGCATTAGTTTTTCACTTTAGTCTAGGTTAAATTTCTTTAAAAAAATTGAGACTTTATTTAAGCAAAACTGGTATAAATTGGATTACCAAATTGAAAGTCCAACTTCATACACAAAGACTAATAGACCTTCCACCTGTTATGAATACATTGACATAGATACATGCACTCAGTTCGAATAAGAGTATATACATACAAAATCCAACAGTCCCACAGAAGAATCCAACCATAAATCTCAGGAAAATCACAATTTAAGAAACAAACAAAAACGCGATGACAAATAGAGCGGAACGAAGGTAATCTCATATTAAAAACGCCGGCAGGTACCGAGAACAGGGCAAATAAAGGAATCAGACGCAGCGAGGTCCCGAGGGACTCGGAGATCCTGTACGCGCTTAGTGGAAATGTGACGGGAACGGTACATTCTGCTCAAAAAAATGAACATACGAGTCTAAATATGAATAAGATTTGAAAAGTTGGTTATGTTTCTAAATATAATATTTGGGAGTTGAGAAGTACGATGCTGAGTTAAATGACTTTATAATGTGAGGTATTACATCGATTTTAAAAATATTTCACGTATAATATTTGAGCTCCTGGTGGGATTTTAAAGGGGTGTCAGATGGGAAGAGAATGTGGGATCATTTCTTCCTTCAGTTAGTTGATTCCACGAGTATAAAGTCCGTTTTAAAAGACTTTATTTATCTGTCGTCGCAGAATTAAATCGTATCTTTAACTGTTCGTTTCTGACAGGTATTTAGTATAATTTTGAACAGGAAAATGTTGAGCTTCCGTTAGTATAATATCCACAGGCACACACAGGTAATACAACAAAGGTGCTTAAAACACGTCCCGAAATTCTATTTAATATGCTGCAGAATGAAGATAGCGCTGAAAAAGGAATACGAATAATCTTTATTTCCTGGGAAAATATTAGAAGCGTTGTGCGAGGCTCCTTTGACCGGTCTGGGCGTGCGGGACGCTGCCCACGTACGAAATGCAATTGGGATTAAGTTATGGGAGACAGCGGGGAGATTATAAAAAATATTATGATGCTAGTGTGGGGAAGTATGGCCAAACCCGTGTCAATCGCATTCTCGTTTTCAGAGGATTCACGTGGCCTGGACTCTACAGTGAAATGTATATGAGTAAGATAATTATTTTGCATTAGTTAGTTTATGCGCTCAAAGTAGCCGGTATAATTGTGTCGAATGAGCAAATATTATTGCTGTGGCTGATTGATACTATATTTGTATTACCCTGCCATTACCTTTCTCCCGCCAAATAACAGTGTGCCGGTTCGAAGAATATTGAAGGAAGAGTAATTTGTGGACATATTGAGGCTTAATATCTTATGTCTCAGGATGGCGAGTGCAGTAGAATGCCAGGCATTGTTTTGTAATTCATATCCGGTTTTGCTACTGTTCATGAGCAGTCGATTCGCTTACCATCAGGCGAACGGCATGCACGTCTCGCCATTCATTGCTATAAAATAATAATAAAAAACTCTGTCTATCCGCCATTAACTTAACACTTGTCCCAAACTTAGCGAAGACCAATTGCCCGTCGGTCCTTTGTCTCCAGAACGGCGAAGTTTGCCGAAGAAACCTTACCGGTACGTGATCATCACCTAAACATTAAAACGGCTTGCAATTCCCAAGTGCACTTCACGTATTTTATTTCCACTTTTTAGGATAGACCTTTGAAAACAATTTTGGGAGCGAAAAGGTTGGGAAGATGTCGGGAAAATGTCTTTCTACAAACTAATACGGTGTTGGTATCCACGTGATTGTCATGGTTTGGAAGTATTCTTTTTGTATCCAGTTTCGTGAAGTCCAGTATAAAATAAACTTGAATGGTGAGACATAAATATAACATTCACAACTCACCAACCGTTACAATTTACAAATTATATTAAATAAGATAAAAAATATCCTACGTACTCAGTGGATTTGCATCAAAATTCTGTTCTTAATATTTTTATTATAATAATAGTAATTTGAATCTATCATAAACGTTACGATAGCCTCCGTGGCACAGTTGGCCAGAAGCCGGTTGTGAAACGAGAGGTCGCGGGTTTGATCACCGCAACGGAACAAATATTTGTGTGAACTACAGATATTGTTTTCAGTTTTGGTTGCTTTTGAGACTAAGAAGTCTGTCGTAGTTTCTGATACCCACGTCACAAGATTGGATCTTGGTGTGGGGACAAGACTATGTGTGATTGTTGGGCGCACATATTTATATTTATTAGCACATACACACAATTCATTGGACGTCGCTGGATGCAGACCGCTTCCAAAAGGTCGATGTGGAAATCCTTGGGGCAGGCCTATGTTGAGCAGTGGATTTTCTACGGCTGAGATGATGATGATGATGATGAAATACATTTCACATGGAATGTATTCAAATTCTCTCTACAAATGTGATGAATGTATACCGCTACTTTAAACAGAATTCATCAATTCTCCAAGTCACGTTGGCTTTACATAGTCAGCTGAAGCTACTTTTAGCCATTTCCACAATTCAACATGCACTTAGGTTGAATAAGATGCTAATTTTATCTGAAACTTCTTTTCTTTACTTCTTAATAGCTTAAAAATAGGGATTCTTTGTGACCTACTTAAGTCTTTCAGACCACTACAATTTTAGAAGTGTGTTTTTGGCATTCTCATTTTTCACTATATTTTCGTAATCCAAAACTCCGTTAAGAATCCCCAAAAAGACAAAGTAAAGGGAATATAACACCAATTACTTAAAACCTGCCAATAAAAATAAATGTGTTTCCAAGACGAGTATCTAACTTTGAAAACAATCCATAGATATACTACAGAAATGCATAGACTACCGAATAATCTCGATACCGGTCTGGAACGTACAATTAATACTGAATTAATCGAATGCAATACCCGATTGTTATCGATAATAGTGTGTCTAATTATAAGTGGATGATGCATGTATGGTAATTGATCTCCATACCATTTGTGTAGCTTCTGATAGCTGTCATTTGATATTGATAGTAATTATATTGCTATATCATGGCTATTAGGGATGTACCTATTGGGAATATTGACCAATAAACATCCATAGGCTATGATGAAAAATATATGTAATTCTATTGATTTAAAAACTAATGACTGCCTTGGTGGCGTAGTTGTACTAAGGTACGGTTACAAAGCTGAGGTTTCGGGTTCGAATCCCGGGCTGGGTAAAGTGATATTGGATTTTTCTATCCATTATCAGGCCAGAGTGTTTGTGCCCGATATGGCGATAGGCTCGCCACATATCACATCATGGGACGGAACATACAAGGCGAAATGTGGGTGTCCTGGCACCTCTGCCTACCTCTTCTTGGGATATAGGCATGAGTTTATGTATGTATGTATGTAAAAAGTAATGGTAATCCCGTCAGTACATTTGGAGTAACAATAAGATGGCAGTGTTAATCGCGCCATCTATTATTTTGCTTAAATAATATACATTAACATCGTTAAAATAATAATGTATTCTATGTGTATTTTAACGGTCATAAGAATCATTATCGTTTTTTCACTACATTTTCTGTCATAATGCGAGCGACGACCAATTTCAGTAAGGAAAATACTTTACGCGTTCTTCGCCCTGTTCATATATTTATGTTAATGCGTAATTCAGATTGTTCAAGAGCGTATTATACTACTGCAAATATACTGCTCTTCAAAGTGTATTGAAGTGTTCACTTATCTATTTGTTTTATGGCATAAATTATCAAAACAAACTTACACAAAAACAATACTTATTTTTTTATTGTTGTGAATGGTGAGACGAGCATGATATTCGAGCGCTCATAGACTGAAGCAAAATTAAACAACACCATGAATTAAAAAGCAATGCTTAATATTCCACTGCATTCGCGATCCTGAAACATAAGATCTTAGAGTTAAGTCCAATAACTAGTTACTCTACCTACAATTTCTCTGAAACTGGAACAAAACAGTGCATTTACACAGTTGTTTGGCAAATAATTCAAAACACAAGCTTACAGTTTGGTCACCTCCAATGCTACTATAGCAATATTAAAAACCACACATAATATATCATTAAAACAATACTCCACAAGCCAAGAACCGCACAAATGGAATTAAAATCCATCGGTGTGAACCGAGCTGAGAGCAATATCCATTACGGTTAAGCGTCATGTCCAATCTGCTGTTTGTTGATAATACGGAGTATCACAATAAACAGTACTGTTTGGATTACAAATTTAATGATACCCTCAAACGCTGCTGATTCTACTGAAAATTGTGGCGGGGCGTCTTTGCATTTGAATGTATAGGAGCTTGGTATAGCTGTTAGGTTAGGTGTTAGGTTTTCTGCTGGGTAGAATTATTTATTTCAGAAGAGAGTTGGCTTCGATTCGTTGTTAGAGTAGCGTAGGTTTTATAGTAGTTGGATATTTTACTCAAATTTTTATTCAAAGTATTTGATCATTTTAAGATTTTATCATAATTGATAGTTCCTAGTTGATTAGTTTATTATTTTAACTTGTTTATATGTACAAATTCAAAATCGATAATTTTACATTCTGTAAAATTTATGCTATCGAATTATCGAATTTTAGGATGTTTCGGCACATTATGGCGGAACTAACAAAAGATAGACGTGAAACTACACAATACACTAATATTATTAAGTGTTTGTTGGTAAAAGTATATTTAATTATTTAGCGTTGATTTAAAATTATGAACAAACTTTACTAGATGTGTCATTCGCTCTTTGTGTTTCAAATTACATCACAATAATATTATAATTTAGTGACTAATTAGAACCATTTGAATATTGAAGTTTAATGGATTAATTTCAGCCGATATTGATAATGGAAACGTTCATTTGTTGGAAATTAAATATGCATATCGAGATTATGTTTTATCATTTTAGGGATATTTGTCCTTTCTGCATACTAATGCAGTACTAACTATTAAATAGCATAGTACTAACTATTAATGATATTTAATTTAAAAATAAATGTCTATTTTTAAAATTTCTATGCAGGAATCTTTGGACATACTGATGACCGAAAATCGACTTTCTATGCCTATAGATGGTAACTAACTCATGACACGAAGTACGTTTTTTAGTTCCAAATTCAATATTAAAAGTGCGTGATGGCGTGTTGATTAGTAACAAAACGCGGTTACCCACATTCACAATGATCGGGGGTTCAAATCCCAGGGCAAACCTCTAACTTTTCGGAGTCATGTGTATATTGATAGTCAATCAGCACGCACTTTAATAAAACATCTTGAGGAGGCTTGCATACCATAGCGTTTGTTAGGATTTCTATGGTACGTAAAGACCGGCAGCCAGCACTTGACCAGCACGGCGTGGTGACTATATGGACCAACATGTATGTAGAGGGGTGCCCTGGAATTGGACGTAATTATACAGATGATACAATACAACAAAAAATACCTGCCTAAATAGATTCCATTTATATGGGATGATAATATACGGAAATTTGTTACCTACCTAAATCGATTCTAATACTTAAACAAACAGAAATAAAATAGAAACAAAAGTAAAGTAGCAACTGTCCAGTATGTGAACTCAGCCATGGCTGGCACAATATCGCGACGCATACCAAATAGGCAACTATAACAAAGTTTGTCGCGTGTTCAGTAGGAAGTGGAATCCTGTTTATATCACTCGCACCGGCCCCGTGACGGGAACCAGCAAGTGCAGGTTGCAAATGTAGGGTTCGCAAAAAAATCTTGCTTTTTATATTTACTAGCGGCCCGGCTCAGCTTCGCCCGGGTACAAATAGATTTCTGTACAATAATATGTACGTATTATACATATAAAACTTCCTCTTGAATCACTCTATGTATTAAAAAAACCCTCATCAAAATCCGTTGCGTTGCTTTAAAGATTTAAGCATATAAAGGGACATAGGGACAGAGAAAGTGACTTTGTGTTATACTATGTAGTGATAACTAGCCTCTGGCAGGCCCCATCCTACAAATCCATACATAGGTAATTGGGGGAGGTCTATATTTAGCAGTAGACTTCCTATGGCTAAAGAGAGAGAGAGAGAGTACTTTACTACTTACTGGAGAGTACTTTTATATCACACGTGAAGGTCACTAGTTGTTGGATGTTCAGGAGCATCGCTTGATAATTGAACGTTGATTTAGTTTTGAAGAAACAATAAAGAGCATTGATTGGAATCGGATGGTTTATGTATTAGTATGATTTTTAAAATAGAAACTGTAAAGATCGATAAAGGGCATTAATCATAAGTGAGGACAAGTGATATTTAAATCGTAGTTCAAAATAAAGCAAGGCAAATAGAAAAAAATAATTTAAAGAAACAGTGAGAAAAACTAAAGTAGACCTAATCGAAATCGTCCCTGAGGAGCAGTAAGTACGGATTTAGATAGAATCTCAATTAGACGAAATAAAAACGGTTAGAAAAGCTTCAACATACAAACATAAATAAACGTATTTTTTTTTTCTAGACGGAATACGCATATGTATGTTCCCTGGTAGCAAATAGAACACTCACATTTCACCTTACGTGTTCCGTTCCAAGATATTAAGATACTTAGGACAAGTCTATCGCCATATCGCGCATAAAATCTTAACAATCTGAAAATCCAAAGTTACTTTACCGGACTTGGAATTTGAACCCTAGAATTTAGCTTTGCCATCGTACTTTTTTACAACTACGCCACCGAGGCAGTCAAAATAAAGATGCTTCAAAATATTTAAAATTCTGCCTTTTTTGCCAACCGTACATAAGAGAATCAGCATACAGCAACTGAAAAGTTTGCTATCATAGGAGGCGGGTCCGAAAGTTTCCCGCCTTGTCGCCCCTTGCATTACACGGACCATTGGATCCCAGCGCGATATACGAGGCACGTTGGAACAACGCGCCAAATATCTTGAGAGATTTGATACAAATACTTGTTGGAACTGGGGAATAGGTTGACAGTATATTTTAGTGGGAAATATAGTTTGAATATTATGGTGCAAATATTTTTGTTAATATGATTTTATTTATAACATTGCAACACTATTTGCCAGCCTCAAGACTTAACTCCAAGCCCCAATATATTTTATTAAGAACAAAAAAATACTACGTTTTATAAAATTAAACTCAGGTTCGATGCTAAAATAATATGAACCTTTCATTATTGAATATTCAGAAACCGTTAGCAAACCGACGCCTGATAAAACGTTTTAAATGCAATTATTATTTTTATAAGAAGTATTAATAATACTAAGGCGTTTTATTCAATGAGTTACTTACCTTTGGAAACCTATGACCTACGAGTTATATCCTACTTCCTATTCATAATATTATAGAGGTGAATGTTTGTGATGACGGGACTAGAAAAAAAAACAAAAGAAGGCAGTCACATTAATCACTACATAGTATAAAACAAAGTCGCTTTCTCTGTCCCTATGTCCCTTTGTATGCTTAAATCTTTAAAACCACGCAACGGATTTTGATGCGTATTTTTTAATAGATAGAGTGATTCAAGATGAAGGTTTATATGTATAATACGTACATATTATTGTACAGAAATCTATTTGTATCCGGGCGAAGCTGGGCCGGGCCGCTAGTAATAGTATAAAGGCGAAAGTTTGTGATGACGGGACGAGAAAAAAAAAACTAAGGCAGTCACGTTAATTTTATATACAAAACAGTTACTCCGTGAAAGAACACGAGTATTATGTATTCGATGTGAACTGGATTAAAACATTGTCTGCATCCGGGCAAAGCCGGGTTATTAAAATACATTCAATAAATTACCAAATACTTACACCAACTTAATTATCATAAAGTTCATAAATTGTAATATTATGATTTTTAGAAATATATATTTCTCACAAACAATTTTGAAGATTTTTTTAAATGATGCAGGATTTTAGTATTTTTCATTATGATAGAAGTCAAGAAACAATTCTTATTCTACATTAACGGTTATATTAGAAAACTACTTGTACTCAATAAAAGTAGGATCATGTTATAAAGGCAGGCCATCTGCTTTTCAATATATTTCAGCGACTAGGGCTCACGAGGGACTCGTTGCTAAAACTATTTAGGAAAATTATGTACGTAAAAGAAATACGCCTATACTGACAAAGTTATAAACAATCGTTTATATATCTTGAGGAGGGTGAGATCAACGTAAGCAAATTGTATTGACGCTAATATAAAATTCTATTGCGTTTCAAATATAAAAATTAATAAATACCACTCAAAGAATTCAATTGAATTAGTTTTGTTACTTTTAAGATTCAAAGAAATTTGTATTTAATTTCTCTTTCATAGCACTTTATAAAACAAATTAAATTGTTTTATTTTTGGGCACTTTTAAATTATATTTTTCTTAGAAATTAATGGTACCTATTACGCAGCCATTTTTCTTTAACCATTATTTAAAATTATTAAGTTTATGTACTTACTAGCGTTCACATATTGAAAGTGGCGGCCAACATGTTGAATACCAAAAAATATATATTCTTTCGTAATTTTTATTTTTTTTTCCATGAAAAGTATTCTATGTAACTCCTAATACCTCAAAGAATATGTGTACAAAGTTTCATGATGATCGGTTGACTAGTTTTCGCGTGAAAGCATAAGAAACAGACTTAGATTCACATTTAAAATATTACTAGGGGCTTTAGTTCGTTCGTCGAGCTTATTACCTTCTCGAGACGTAAAGGCGACAAGCCTATCGCCATACCGGGTGTAAAACTAATACTGTGCAAGTCATTAGATTTTTAAAACCGACGAAAACATATGGTTTTGATTCTGAAACCAAAAATCGAACTCAGTATCTTCAGATTCACTGCTCATATTTCTTTATAGACGTAAGCAAACGAGTTAGTGGGTCGCTTGAAACCAAGAAGCCACCGACGCTATTGGGTCCTACAATGTCAGCCGCTGCCTAGCAGAGGAGAGAAGAATGAAGAAAGGAGGGGAAGGTAAAGGAAGGGGGCGGTTGGGGCCACAGCTATCTAACAAAATGAAACACAACAGGAAACCTTATTAGTGTGTCGTGTTACCTGCTATTTACCTGTAATGTCTTAAGATAGTGAGCGCATTGGAATGCGAAGCATTTAAATTCATGGTGTTGTTTGGTTTCGCTACTGTCTATGAGAGGTCGTATCTCTTACCATCAGGCGGATAGAATGCTTGTTTCGTCTTTCATAGCAATTAAATAAATAACTTACTGTCTTTGTGCACATCTATAACTTTTATATACCAACTTGTTATTATAGACTCACTTCAAGATATCAAGAACTAAACACATGGCAATAAAGTGATATGCTTAGATAAACCGGCGATTACATGGAATGCTTTGCAATTACGTTATTCTGCATTTAACGTTTACACAACTATGTAAGTTTTCAAGTTGTTAAGTTTTACAGCTGTCATTAAAACTGTATTGTTGTAGTACTAGATAACTGGACTAATTCGGAATAAACTGACAAATAAGAGATTTAAATATTATACTATTTATATTAAGACTATTGGCGTATATTACCAGACACAGCTTCCCTAAGAAAGCGCAAACCATTCCAGTCTTTAGCATATTGCATCTACTACGCGCAATCTTTAACAAGACTCGTATAATTCGGTACGTAAATTTTATTCTAAACCAAAAACTAACTTTAAAGTGATATACATCATACATTCTGTCTCTATTATGTATAGTATAGACTTTACAAGCTGCCCTTCGCTCGTGATTACTGTATTAATTATGAACATTTATCGTTTGTCGCGATAGCAGGAAGCGACTGGTACGGACAAGGCAATGCTATCATCTGGCACTTGCAGAAAATTATCCTCTCCTTACGATAGGCAGCAACCTGTCTTTGCTGGATCCCTGGCACCATCAAGCCGCAAGTTCATCTGCCTACTTAGGACCCATAAAAAACAGGCAGTCATAGAAGAAGATAAAGGATATTTTGTCTGTATACGTCCCACTGCAGGGCACGGGCCTCCTCTACAACCGACAGTACGATTGAGAGTGGTTTTGATATATAGTCCACCACGCTGGCCTAGTGCGGGTTGGCAGACTTACATACCATAATTTTTTTTATAATTCGCTATGGTATGCAGGTTTCCTCACGATGTTTTCCTTCACCGTTTTAGTGTGTGGTGATTGACTATCAATACACACATGACTCCGAAAAGTCGGTGTGCCCTGGGATTCGAACCCGCGACCACCGTGAACACGTTGGCAGTCGCGTCTAGTCCGTTTACTAACAGGCCACCACGCATTTCTATAATTCTTATTATTCTTATTTTATCTGGCCTACATACAACATTCATAATAAAACGTTCATGTTCATCTGATACAATAGGTTCATTATCAAAGTCATTACTATTGAGCAATAATTGAATTTGAATTATTGGAATTAAGTACAAGACCGCAGCCTGAGCAATATGTCTTGCTTCAAACAAATCTGTCTCCGAAAAATGATTCCTACAAAGGACGTCTACACTAACTTCGACCTATTTGTCCCAGATGACTTTCAGATACAATTTTATCTCGCATACGTCAAATCATAAGGTCCATTATTTATTTCCCCGGCCACCTGATCATGATTTATTCTTACTGCCATCCGACCTTTTCATCCGGGGCAATGTTTACATATCGACGCGAGACCCCGATGTGTCCATGGATCTGTTTTATCGCAGTCCACCGGATTTCCCGGCCAATCATATTGTTCCAAAAGATTTAAGTAACTCATTTTATTGTGTATGCTTTCGGGAAATAAGGGATTTAAAATCTTTGCATTTTGTCTTTTATACGGATTAAGCTAAAAATAATCCTTGCAAACTATTTTTAAGAGGATAAAAAGATAAATTTTACATCGCATTCTATCTACTATTTCTAAGCTTATTAAAATTCTAGTATCTTCGAGGCTATTCAAGTGACATTAGCATAATTTTATCTATTGTTTTCTAATGAGTAGATGAAGATTTAACTTAGTAATCAGAGGGTATTGAATAAAAAAAAATATATGCAGAAATACAAAATTTTATTTTGAATTTGTCAACATTGCACGGTTTAATAAGTAGGAAATTTATAGCTATTACAGATACATTACTCAGTCAACAATATTTACTTTCACTTGCTCTAATAATTTTGATTTACTTCGATTTATCTTTTTATATTTGGGATTTGCTTTGACGGATCTCCTGACGTTGCTTCGTGTCATCACTTTGTCAAAGATTTCCTCACTGGTGTCTTCGCTGCCGTCATCAGAGAAATGGTTGTTCATGCTGTCATTCATTTTATTTGGCCTTAAAACTAAAGGTTCTATGCTAACATCAGAGAACACCGCCTCATCTGTCGTCGGCCTCTCATCGTCACTTCTTTCACTATATTGGCGATTCAACGCTCGTTTATCTTGGTCTGGCACTTGTAATTTGTTTTTCTTTTCATCTTTCTTTTTACCACCTTCCCGATTGCAAGGTTTGTATTTCATAGGTGAGAAATCAACCCTGCGAAGAAAGCTGATTGTGTCACCAAATTTTCTACTACATTTTCTCGTTGCTTTGACTTCTGTTTTGTTTTCTGCTTTGATGCTACTTTCTTCGATTTCCAAAGCAACACCTGAGTCAGAATTCGAATCGACTAGTATGTTTATTTCTGGCACGCTTATATTTAGGTCGTTGTGGATTTTAAGTTTGTTGTTCAATTCTTCGATGGTTTCATTTTGTTTCTGTATGATTAAATCTTTTTCGGCGATTTGTTTAGCGACACTTTCTGTCCTTAAAGCTAAGTTGACTTCGTATTTCTGCAGCTCGCTCGATAAGAATTCCAATTCCTTTTTCCTGGTCGATTCCAATTTCTTTATGAGTTCAGCTTGTTTCGCGTATGCTTCTTTCAGTCGCGCGACCTCTTGCTTATGTGATGTGTCGAGGAATTTAATAATGTTTATTGCCTCTTGTAGTGTCGTCGGCTGCAGTATACTTCCTTTAATAACGTTTTCAGACATTATTGCTCTCGATGTGGATCTGGAACAAAAATAAAAATAGATTAAATACTTTAACCAACGCAACTGATTAAATTATCGTCGAGTTTCAACGCTGCGGTTGATTGTGGTTTTATTTATTCAATTCGAAGCTTCTATTATCGTTAAGCAGACGATTCTTTTATCCACGATATAATTACGTAATTTGTAGAATTCGATGAAACGTCAATTTCGTATGCGCAAATTGGGTTTTTAATGAGTTTTAGAGGTCGTTAATTAAATGCCGACTTTCTATCTTTGGTGTACTCAATTGCGATATCTCGATTGAAATTTGTGAATATTTTTTACCTATAATATTTTAATGGGCATTACTTAAATCCATAAGTCATGGCAGATCCATAGAGTGATAGAATAGAAATCACAGACGTGGTTATAACATAGACAATAGTGATCTCATACTCGGAGTGCCATCACACATGTGTTGACACGCACGCGGTCACATCGGTACAATAACACTGCCTCATTGTTCAATGCTCGACCAACCTATTTGTAATAAAAACATTATGATATTTTTATTTCGTACCTTCCTTCGATTGTTCTGATACGTGATATAAAGTGAAAAATGGTTTGTCATTTATATGTTGTAATTAATATCATGAGTGATGCGGCATACTTTCTAGAATTTTCTAAAATATATGAAGCAAATATTATAATCTAAAGATTATTCCGTAAACGGTAATGTTAGAGAAGAATAATAATGTCTAATTGCCTAATAAGAATCTAAGCATTAAAAACAAATCATTTATATTTTCATGACAAACATTATGTCAACGAAACGTAGTATTGCTCAATTTTGTAACAAAATATTTCTTTCCGGATTTATATTTTAGATTCCATTATAAGATTCTCATAATTAACGAAAAATTGTATGAGTAGTCAATACATATGAATATATATAATATATGAATAGCTACTGAAAACATATTAATCTGATCTTTAGATACCAAACAGTTTTTCGTTTTGAGTTCAATCTTATCTAAAATCAGGTTTACGATATTCCAAATCTAAACAACAAAATTTAACACTATTCCTAGTGTAAAACCTCCGGCGATGGCATAGAATGTTTTGCCTCTCTCGAAAATTCCCGTGGGATAAAATAACTCATGCTCCTCAGGAATGAAGTCTGAGCAAAAACTAGTATCTAGAACATGACTCACTGCATTTTTGCTGCAAGCCAATAACCTATAAAACTGGTTCCTCGTTATAGAGAATTCCCTATGGATGGCCTGACTTTTTAATGTTCTTAATAAAAACGAGTTATTACGACGCAAGATGAATTAAAGTTAATGATCGTATGGTAGAAAATATGAACGACTCGGACGTCCACATATATAAGAACAGACGGAGTTATAAATGTTTCGGGAAGTCGCAGAATGCAGACTGCTTCCAATGGGTGAAAACAAATTCTTTGATGAAGAGGAATGTTCATTAATGGTTTCTATGTAGCTAAATACGATAGGAGAATACGTGGGCGGAGGGATTTGACTTCATGCTTAATGAACGGATTGTGTCACAGATATGGGAAGCAACTGTTTGGGGAGACAGAGGACAGTTATGAATGTCGTAATATTAAAGGTATCGGGAATACGTAATACCTATTTTGTTGAGGAGTGCCGGTCACAGGATAGGAACTAAATGGATTAAAAGACCATCTTCGCGAATAAACTATATTGTCGGAAACTAAGTAACACAGTACTACATCGACAACCGCGGAAGAGCACACGGGCCACGCCCGCGCACGCGTCTATCCCGGACAACAACCGACTCGACACTCTCGAACATTCACGTTCACGTTCACGGCGTGGAGCAGTCCGAATACCGTGATACGTCGTATAACGTTATATACGTACACTATACACTTTTGATCAGAACTAAATGTTCACTCAACAACAAAGAAATAGGTAACTCGATAACAATAATTATAACGGCAAGTTCGAAGCCGAACGTTGGGCAGCCACTTATCGGAGATACGTAATACCTATTTTTGTTGAGGAGTGCCGGTCACAGGATAGGAACTAAATGGATTAAAATACCATCTTCGCGAATTAACTATATTGTCGGAAACTAAGTACACACTACTACATCGACAACCGCGGAAGAGCACACGGGCCACGCCCGCGCACGCGTCTATCCCGGACAACAACCGACTCGACACTCCCGAAGGGCGACGGGGTGTGAGCGCGGGCGCAACCCGTAGGCACGGTATGGTACGGGAGCCCGTGGTGCGGACGGGAGCGATATGGGGCCCGCGGGAGCCGTAAGATGGCGCGCTATAAAGGTCTATTTTCAGCAATTGACGGAGTTACGCCGGTGTATGAATAGGACAAATCGCTTTTAGGTAAGATTCTGTTGGTATCGTTTTAGATAACAGTTTTGTAATACGACAGACGATAATACGATAGACTGCCTCGGTGGCGTAGTTGTACTACGGTACGGTTACAAAGCTGAGGTCTCGGGTTCGAATCCCGGGTTGGGCAAAGTGATATTGGATTTTTCTATTCATTATCAGCCCAGAGTCAGGAATTTGTGCCCGATATGGCGATAGGCTGGCCACCTATCACATCGTGGGACGGAACATAAAAGGCGAAATGTGGGTGCACTGGCACCTCTGCCTACCCCTTCTGGGAAAAGGCGTGAGTTTATGTATGTATGTATGTTTTGTAATACGACAGCTGAAATGACATGGATTCAAAAATATTTACGGGTGAAAATTTTGACCTATTTGCTATAGTAGTGTACATTACGTAAATAATATGTTGTTGGTAATGTTTGTTGTACTTCGCCAATAGCACAATCCTTAATTGTTATTGGATGTATCATAGTCTAGTAATTTGGTACTAATGCAGACCATAATCGAATAAGAAAACCCTACGTCATAGTTGATATTTAGCTAACATGCACAAGTGGTTAGCTTATGGGCTATTTATAAAAAGCTATGAAACTACAATAACATTCATGAGTTATTTTACAGAAATCTTACCGCACGTGGTAGAAAATATATAGTGTACATGATATTTACCATTTTAATTTCCGATTACGCTGAGCATAAAATATTTCTTTTTTTGTAAAAATAAAAATTGTTTTCCCTAATTTCTTTTTTATTGAAATAAAACAAAGGTGATGAAATAAAATACCACTATACAGTTTGTGTTTTTAACATAAATGACATCAATACTGAAAATGTAGATAAAAATTGAATTGATTTCAAAAGTGTTGTTTTAGTAAATTGTAATTGATTTTTTTATTTATCGTTTATAAAATTATTATATTTTTACTTCATAAAAAAAACAAAGTTAATATGTTTTCGTTATTCAACGGAATAGAAAGTGCGTGGTGGCCTGTTGGTAAACGGACTAGACGCGACTGCCAACATGTTCACGGTGGTCGCGGGTTCGAATCCCAGGGCATACCTCTGACTTTTCGGAGTCATGTGTGTATTGATAGTCAATCACCACGCACTAAAACGGTGAAGGAAAACATCGTGAGGAAACCTGCATACCATAGGGATTCATAAGAATTTCTATGGTATGTAAGTCCGCCAACCCGCACTAGGCCAGCGTGGTGGACTATATGGCCTAACCACTCTCAATCGTAACCTCGATTGTAGAGTAGGCCGTGCCCTGCAGTGGGACGTATATGGGCTGATATAGATAGATAGATAGATATAGATTCAACGGAATCTATACATCCGTTGGAAAATTTTAAATACAAATTAGAATGTGTATTTTATGTGAATGATTTCATTGAAACCTTTGAATATTTGGAGTTCAATGCAAACAACTTTTTGTTTTTATACATTCGTTTTAACACCAGCACAGTGGCATCATAAAATTACTATTTACTTAACTAAAAAATTGTTGCTTTTAACAAACCTGTAATAATTCAGTGGATGAATTCATAATCATTGACCTTTTACGGCTATTTTAGACGATTTAAATTTTTATTATGGATGCACATGTGTGTAATATCAAAAATTGGTATGAATACATATTCTAAAATAAAATTCTTATTAAGAGATTTGGTTATAAAATTATGTAGTAACGAGAATTGAGACAGGAATATTAAGATGGTTTGGTCATGGCGATAGGATGGAAGAAAGGAGACTAACCTAGCAAATATACATGGTGAATGTCAAAGAGTCAACAGGAACCTCATCGAACCTACACTACAAATAACAAATATTACAAATTGGTGATACCCTCAACTAAGGTCTGTTCAAAAATACACTGAATCTACGAGAAGTCATGAAGAAGTTAATAAAAGAGTATGAAAGCAAAAGTGATATGTCAGGATAGAGCAAAGTGGTGATAGCCTCAGCCTATCCCTATGGCATACAGGATTGACGATTATATATGTATGTTAATATAAAATACATGTATTTAAGGTAACTTTTTACTACCTGTCTTTGTCTATGTAAATGAGAAGACGCAAAATTTCCATAGATGATTTGAATTAAAACAGAAATATAAAACATTTTATGATTTAGAAACAGACTGATATCAACAATTTTAGTAATAAATTGCCTTATACTAACAAAATCTCTTATTGCATTCTTTATAGTGTAGTTTAATTTTGGCAATCATCTACATTTATTGGCCACGGTAATCTTAACTTTTAATTACCACATAGATATTTTCTATCTAGTTATTACAAGATTATAGATTTAAGATATTTGAGAAGAAATTATTTATTAAAATATATAGTATACATTATCAAATATCTTCTTGAGTTAATATCAGTCGAGCCTAAGGAATTTCTCAACGACATTACATCAAGCAAATGGCAATGACCTTTCACTCTCGAATGTGTTGAAGTAACATAATACTAAGTAAAATTAATTAATGTTGCTAGCGATATATATCTACAAGTAAACACACATAAATTGACGCCTTTTTCCCATAAGGGGTAGGTAGAGGTGCTTCCAAGACACCCACCCTTGGGTCCTACTATATTCATCCGAAACGAAGTTCGAAACTTCGGTAGATCGAAGTTTATATACGATACGAGTGTACCTACATATACTTTTGGTCATTATTGACTTATGGTCGTAACCATAGACTTATGGTTACGATGTACGTTATACAAATTCGAACTTTTACAGAGTAGATACATTCGTATCGTATGAAAAATTTCGATCGTCCGAAGTTTCGAACTTCGTTTCGGATGAATATAGTAGGGCCCCTTGTGCGTTCCTTCTCACGATGAGACAGCGAGTAAGTAATGCCACATCGAGTACAAATTACTGACTCCGGGCGGATAATTAATTGAAAAATCTAATATCACTTTGCCCGACCCGGGACTCGAACCCGAGACAGTGTGACAACTATACTACATGTTTATCATCTGGCAGACTTTTCACTGTAATCTCACACACACACACAGAAAGTTGATTGTTGAATAGTTAACAGTGAGCTTTCTGTAAACCTATCCTTGTGGTAATAGTGTACCCGAATTTCTGTAGTCTTAAAGCTACAGAAATTCGGGTACACTATTACACAACCAAATCGTTTAAAAATACCACAGCTTGCCATACAAACTACAGTACTAAGGGAAAATTAAAAATGAAATGGGTTCCTATACCACTAGCATAATGTTACTATCTGTAGCCTTGAAAAACCAAAATCCACTGTAGAAAATATTTCGTAAATATAATTTGGAAAATACAAATAATATTGTATCAATTGATCATGTTCCGATTATCTTATGAAACAATCTCAGCCCGTAAAAATGCTTTTAAAAATATCAATACGGTTTCTCATAACAGCCGATTGCTTATGAAAGAATCTCAATCAGTGTATTTCTTTTATAAATATGGCACTTTCAAAAGTCTACAATGCACACTGGATTCTGTCAAGGCGCACAACCGGTTTAAGCTATTTCTGGCGCTGCGGTTAAATGCATGTACCGCTATCGGTCATCAAAAGCTTGTTTCGAAATGCACTTGCGCTAAGTTTTCTACTTGACTGTTACTTAACTTCCTATACTTTGTAAAAATAAACTTAAAAAGATTTCAATTTTCATTTACATAGTTGATATTGTTTTCAGAACTAGACACTTTATTAAAAGTTGACATTATATTCAACGATTGTAGAATGTTTTTTAAAAACATATAAATCACAAAAATCACTCCACTATGTTAAAAAATAAATCCTTTAAACAAAAATAATAAAAAACATATAATACCTTTCAATAATAGATCCAGGTGCAACTTCGCGAAATCCAATGAATACAATATCACTTTTTGTCACTGCGTACAGAACCTCTCCGATCGATAGTCGAACTCTGACTAACAATAAACGAACAGCCCACGACTCTGGACAGGTGTGCAAGTTCCTACTAATCACCTGACCATTGTATAGAATACTATAAACGTTGCCACGGGAATATAGCACTTAATACAAAGTAATAAATAGTACAACCGCATAACAATAGATGAAGGAACACGTGCATTTTGCCGACAAAGAACTTTTAATCCCCTATTCTATTGTCAGAATTTGGTGGAAATTTATATTTTTGCTAATTATTTATGACTTAATAGGATTAGTTTGTTTAAGTAATTTCCAGGTTTTGCGTGACTTCTCGAGTGCATTCCTATTGTTATAAGGATTGACAGTAAAAGGTCTTATTGGTTTATGTTGTGTTGTAAATATTTATTTGGAGTAATTTATATTTAGAATTATATTTAAGACTGTTAAATATGTGTCATATTTTACGGAATTATTTAAAGCTTCTAATAGATTATATTATTATACTTTAGTCAATATTTTAATACTTTTGATGGTATGGTATTTAACTTATACCATAACCGCGTTTTAGTAGTTTTTTGCATCATAGTATTAAATAAACAGTATATTCAGTTAAGTAACATCTGAATTTGCGTGAGCGTTAAAATTTCACCCAAACATAAACGCGATGTGAATTAAAAATGCATAAAAATTAAAATACAATGCCAAAAGATGAAAATATTGTCTTCCCGTAAAGGTATGGACAAAAAGGTGATTTCCGATTTGGTCGTCCGCGGTGCATCGTTACGAAACAACAAGTCTTCGAAACAGGTTTAATGTATTCTCGAGTATTGTAAAACTTTGTGGTGATTATGCAGTGGAGTTGCATATGAACGAAAATATTCAAAAAACTCGAAATGTTTATTGATCAAGTTAGGGAATTAACTTGTGCTTAATAAAAATCATTACAGAATATTTTAAGCCATACATTTTTTATTATATAAATTAGTGTTACAATATTACTGAACGCAAATACCTATTTATTTATATTTTAATCAATTAGCTCAATTTGTTTTTAAATATAATGTGTACTAGTATGTATGTATCAGCCCATATACGCCCACTGCAGGGCACGGGCCTACTCTACAATCGAGAGTACGATTGAGAGTGGTTAGGCCATATAGTCCACCACGCTGGCCTAATGCGGGTTGGTGGAGTTTGTAGCAGAGCAACAGCACAATGGTTATTTTAATTGAAAATATAAAATCAAATCATGTTACTTTATTAGTGAAAGATATCGAACCACACCTAGCAAACAAAACCAACAATCTGTCAATACAATATTCTAAGTATAAAATAAGATCATTCTAAGAAACGGCCAGCTTCAATTTATAGTTTGTATTCTTTAACACGCCCCTTTAAATTGAAGCTAGGTAGTTAAATACACCGAATACCTATTATTGACCCTTAATGCCTAAGGCACTGACACACTGAGCATGTTTGACCTGAGATAATGGTTTGGTCAATATATCAGCCACCATATCGACAGTAGGTATATGACACAAGTCAATATCTGAATTATTTTTCAACACATCCCTTATAAAATGATGTTTAATGTCAATGTGCTTGCTACGAGCATGAAATAAGGGATCCTGTGCCAAATATATCGCGCCCTGATTATCAGCATATAACATAATTTTACTGTACCTTGAAAGTCCTATTTCGTTTAGCAAACTATTCAAATAAACAGCTTCCTTCATACTCTCTGACAGACTTACGTACTCAGCTTCACAACTTGAAGTAGCTACTGTACGTTGCTTACGCGATTGCCAAGAAATACAAGCACCTCCTAAAATGAAAGCATATCCCGAATATGAACGACGATCAATTAAACAATTTCCCCAGTCTGCGTCTGAGAATCCTTGTACGTTTTTATTTGTTTTCTTAAATACGAGTCCATACTTTACAGTACCTTTCAGATAACGCAAGATGCGTTTTGCTGCCTTCCAATGAGACTCTTCAGGACAAGTAACAAATTGCGACAGTTTAGTAACCGAATTTGCTATATCTGGCCGGGTCCCAACACTTAAGTACATCAACGAACCAATCAATTCTCTGAACGGCCATTTTTCCTGAATCACATCACTGTCCGTCTTTTTCTTGGTATCAATTTTTTTACTATTAATCTCCATTGGAGTTTTGCATGGGGAACACGAAAGCATATTAAAACGTTCTAAAATACTATTAATATATTTTTCTTGAGATAAAATAATGACATTGTCATTGTCAAGTCGAGTAAAATCAATCCCTAAAATATATTTTGCCGGTCCGTAATCTTTTAGACTAAACTCATTGGATAAATCCTTTTTAAATTTCGATATCCATTCTTTCTCTTCCGATGCAATGAGAATATCATCAACGTAAACTAATACGTACAAATGTTTTTCATCTCTTTGCTTAAAATAGAGACATGGTTCATTGACGCTCTGCTTCAATCCCATATCTTTGAGTTTTTCATCTAATCTAATGTTCCATTGACGACCAGCCTGTTTTAATCCATATAATGATTTTCTAAGCATACAAGTATCACAACCGTTTTTAAGTCTTTCTAACATTTCATTCGCTCGACTTACAATCAATGCGTCCTCTCCTTCGGTTATAGTAATTTTGATTAAGCATTCCTTTAGTAGTTTTGGAATCTCCATGTATATTTCCTCATCTAGTGAACCATTCAAATACGCCGTATTTATATCTACTTGGTGTATTTCCATTCCTAATTCAACAGCTAAAGCAGCCATCAATCTAATGGTTTGTAGTCTTGCGACTGGTGCAAAAGTTTTGTCATAATCAACGCCAAATCGTTGACTAAATCCTTGTGCTACTAATCTTGCCTTTTTCTTCATCGTTCTATCAACCTGAAGTTTGTTAGTTAAAATGTATCGACAACCTATGACATTTCTATACTCCGGCCTTTTCACTAGTTCCCATGTGCCTTTCTGTATCAAGCTCCGTATCTCCGATAATATTGCATTTTCCCACTGATCTTTTTCTTCACTGTTTAATGCTTCTTTCAGAGTAATTTCGGCTATTCCTATAAAATTATTACAATCTTCAAAAGAATCGTCAGAATTTTCAAAATTAACGTCCCGTTCCTCTTGATTCACTTCGAAATGTTGCGGTTCTTTTACTTCAACCGTCTTGAAGACCTTTTTGGGACGACCGACATTTCCAGTGCGTAATAATTTTGGACGACCTCGGGCTCTCTGTGATGTTGAGGGTAGTTCATGTGAATCAACACTATTTAAACGTGTTCTCTCTGTGGAATCCTCTGTGTCTAAATTTTCTCTACGGTTATCTATATTCGTGTTTTCTCTATTATTATCTAAACAAACTTCTTGCATCTCTTGTTCGTCATATGTTTCTTCAAGCTCCTTTTCTTTGAAGAAAATAACTTCAATAAATTCTTTATTATTATTCTTGCTTAACGAACCACTCTCTTCTTGAACCTTAGTGTTAGGCTGCCATTCTTCATAAAACTTTATATCTCTTGTAATTACAGACTTATTTTCCGCTGGTATCCAAACACGATATCCTTTATTCATTTTTGGATAACCAATAAATATGCCTGGTCTAGCTCTAGCAACAAATTTATCTTTATTCGGATTTTTGTCGAGAACGTGCACTCTGCATCCGAATCTTCTGAGATGTTCAATCGATAGTTGTTTTTCAAACCATTTCTCATAAGGAATGTTACCTCCCAGTTTACTATTTGGACATCGGTTCCTAATATAACAAGCTGTATCCACTGCATCTGCCCAAAAACAATTTGAAAGTTCAGAGTTCAATAACATGCATCTGGCCATCTCCACCAGCGTTCTGTTCATTCTCTCGGCAATTCCATTTTGCTGCGGTGTATAAGCAACTGTTAACCTCCTTGAAATTCCTTCTTGACGCAAAAACTCATCGAATTCTCTGTTGCAGTATTCACCGCCATTATCACTCTGGAAAAATTTGATTTTAAGATCTTGTAATTTCTCAACATTACTTTTATATATTTTAAATGCATCCAAAGCTTTACTTTTTGATGACAAGAAATAAACTTCGCACCATCTTGTGCAATCATCTATAAACGTAATAAAATATTTTGCACCCTCTCTTGATTGACATTTCATAGGGCCTACTATGTCGGAATAAACAATTCTCAATTTTTCCTTACAGGATTCATAACAATTTGAAAATGGAAGTGCAGTCATCTTGCCTTCAGCACAAATATCGCAATCTTGTAACTGTCGTACCTCTTTCATATCTATATTCGCACCTAACTTGTTCAGAAGTTTAACTACATCTTTTCCATTTAGATGCCCTAATCGATCATGCCAAACGCGTATGCCAATGTCCGAACTTATAGCATATGCAGATTCACATTTTTGCACACAATACAAATTACCTTTGCGATAAGCTGTCATCTTAACTTCCCCGTTTTTATCAATAATTTTAGCAGCATCCCGGGTAAAAATGACGTCATAGCCGCTATCGGTAATCTTAGAAACTGAAATAAGGTTAGTTCGCAATTCCGGTACAAATAACGCATTACGGAATTCCATTACGCTTTTTGTATGATCGTTATATGCTGATAATGTTACGGTACCCTTACCTGTTACAATTGCAGTTGTATTTGTAGCCAAATTTAATTTACAATTTGTCTTCACTAAAGTGTTCCCGAATTTGCTCGCATCATTACTTAAATGTGACGTACACCCACTGTCGATTACCCAATCATCCTTTTGAATGTTTGTTATTAGACATGTATTGGTGTCAGCACCTGAAACATTAAGATTCATTACAGTTTCATCAACATCTACGTAATGTGCTTTATTCTTAAATTTTCTTGTACACTCTGAAGACTTGTGTCCAATTTGATGACATTTAAAACACTTAAACTGAAATCTCTTTCTTGCAGTTTCAGTCCGAATTGGTGGATTGCCTTTCCGATTAGTAAATAATACTTTTTCTGTAGTTCCTTCTCGTACTTCGTCATGCCCTCTTGACTCGCACTCCTCTATAATTTTAATTTTTAAAATCTCGGGCTTGGGCAACTCATCTCTAGATTCGATAGCACATCTGAAATTCTCGAAACTGCCTGGTAGACTATACAACAGCATAACCGATAATAGGTCATCATGTATTACTACATCCATGTCTGTCAATTTATCTACAGCATCGAAAAATGCATCCATGTGATCTCGAACATTTTCAGGTTCTTTCATTTTGTGCAACATGAGTCTTTTTAATAATGTGGCTTTCTTTGCAGGACCTTTCGAAGCATAAACAGACTCTAATTTCAACCATATATCTCGTGAAGTTGTGCACCCTCTTACATGCCGCAACTCACTTGCACTGATCGAAAGAATGATATCAGCCTTGGCCTTTTCGTCTTCTGCTTCCCATTTCTCTGCCTCGGGTGGCTCATCAGGTCTTTGACACTTTCCGTTGACATACCTCCAAACTCCGTCTTTTATTAAAAAGGCTTGCATTTGCATTCGCCAACTCTCAAAATTTTCTTTCGCCAGCGGCTCGAACTTCATCATTGAATTCATCGTCGCAGCTCTTTTAATATTGGTCTGGGCAAAAATGTTAGCCTGGGCCCATAACCATTGTAGCAGAGCAACAGCACAATGGTTATTTTAATTGAAAATATAAAATCAAATCATGTTACTTTATTAGTGAAAGATATCGAACCACACCTAGCAAACAAAACCAACAATCTGTCAATACAATATTCTAAGTATAAAATAAGATCATTCTAAGAAACGGCCAGCTTCAATTTATAGTTTGTATTCTTTAACAGAGTTACATACTATAGAAATTCTTAAAAATCGCTATGGTATGCAAGTTTCCTCATGATGTTTTCCTTCACCGTTTTAGTGCGTGGTGATTGACTATTCTATCTATGTAGTAGTTGATACATAGATAGAATAGTTGATATACTATTCTATGTACTAGTATACTTCATGGTCTTTGCAGAGACTAGGTGGAATTTTCTTGTCTTTTGGTTTTACTTATTACTATTATTGAAATAAACTATAATATCTCGCGTATTATGGATACTTGGAAAACGAAACCGTAGAAATCTTATGTTCAAAATTAATGAAAGATTTTTTTAAGACATCAAATATTTGATATTCATTTTTGATATTCATAAAGATTTTTTTAATGACATACATAAACTGATGTCCCACGATGTGATAGGAGTTGTTAACGTTATTTACACACAAGTCATATTAAATTTTCCACTTACTAACTACTTCCTTCTTTTCTAACTATTATAATAGAGTTGATTAAGAATTTGTGTGAAAATACGAATAAATATAAAAATAAAAGTCACTTGAAACTCGACTTTTGTAATTCAAAATGTAGGCAAAGTTTTTTTTTTAATTTTTACCCTCTTGTCAATCATAAAATACGCAGAATATTTTCCTGGCATATCAGTTATCAATCAATCAAATCTAAACGAAATAATTCATTCGGCTGTTAGAAACATGGACGCCATTAAATTCTCTGCAAAAACAATCGGAGTCCAAAGGGATAAGTTTGGTTAAAATTTGAACAACGTTTGTAGAGGAATATGAAAATAATTAATTATTAGACCTTGTTTACATACTCCCCTGTACGGGATCTGTAGAATGTAATACATTTCTGACAGGTCTAGGAAATTCTATCGAATTCCATCTGCATTTATAAATAATAGTCACATCAAAATGGGGTTATACTTTTTATCGTATATTAAGGATATTTTCTTAGTAAACTTAAATATTAATGGACCGTCTAAACATTAAGGTATGTGAATCGAAGCCGTGGCATCTTATCACTACATCAGTATAAAACAAAGTCGCTTTCTCTGTCCCTATGTCCCTTTGTATGCTTAAATCTTTAAAACTAAGCAACGGATTTTGATGCGGTTTTTTTTTAATAGATAGAGTGATTCAATTGGAAGGTTTATGTGTATACTACGTTCAAATTATTGTACAGAAATCTATATGCACCCCGGCGAAGCTGGGCCGGGCCGCTAGTATATTATAATCGGAGTCTTAAACAACTACGCCACTACTGCTGCCAATAGATTTTTAATGATATTATTTTTTTATAAAACGTATTTTGAAGTCAAAAGTTTTGCAATGCAATATTGAAATTGTCAGTATTTAATAAGAAAACGATGTTTCTTAGCATCAGTCTCAGTCAATGATGAGACGTTCCTTAATTAAATTTCAGTAATTTGCTTTTTTCATTTCGACTATGACCTATTTTCAACAGGAGATTATAGGTATTTTGCGACGTGCAAGAAATTAATTAAAACTTTCTGATATGTTTATTATACTTAATAAAACAACCGTTCACTTTAGGCGCTAATTTATTACTATTTTGCGTTAACTTTTTAAATTCACAAATTGGCGGGAAAATGTCATAGTGCACAGATGACCATAGACACATCATTCCTCCACACTTAATTTGGACACATAATAAACTGACAATATACAATAATAAATTAAACCAAATAATATAAACAATACTAACCAAATAATATACATAAACTATTTTGTTATAAGATCCAAATGTTCTGTACTAAACGTAATATTAAATATTTTGTTTCCAATCCTTAAAAATATTTCTTATAATCTACTATTGTTCTTGTACGTTTCGGCCGTGTGAGTGCGAGCGATGGCCCTGGTATGTCTGCGCCCGGGGCATCACTGCGCACCATGTCACTTACGTCACGCACAGGTGATCGGCCACTAGTACTTTCGTTATTCCCTTCCTCACCCTTATCAGTCGCAACTTGTTCTACATTACTATCCGTGGTTGGCGGTTGCTGCATCTCATCAGATTCTACTTCCGGCTCATTGGTTCCACCGACTGGCGGCCTGCTGCCCATTGATAGTGGCTGGGCTATTTCAAGCGTGTTATCCGAGGTTACAATAGATGGTGAGGAGGGAGTTCGATGAGATACATTAAGCATACTATTAGGCAGCCTATCTTCGCCTTTATATCTTATTATCTGATCAACGTGCCTAATACAGTACACATTTAATTCGTAGACTAAAATTTTATACATTTTATTGCCTATTTTCTCCTTAACAACACCTAATTTCCAAGTTTCATTCCGAGCACTGTACCAGCGGATCCACACCTTTTCATCTATATCAAAATATCTTTTCCTGGGCACTGTCTCGATTATGTGCTTTTTGGGAGGTAATATTAAATCGAGACGAGATCGCAATTTTCTTCCAAACATTAACTGAGAAGGTGATTGGCCGGTAGTACAATGCACAGTATTCCTATAATTAAATAAATAATCTAACAATTGTTGCTGTGTTTGCTGCATGGGTAAATTTTCTTTTAAAATACATTTTAACATTTTTTTGCAAATTCTTACCGAATTTTCAGCTTGACCATTACTTGGTGGATGATAAATTGGTGACGTCAAGTATTCTATACCATTATAACAACAAAATTTCTTGAATTCTAAGGAATTAATTTTTATGTCATTATCGGATACCAACAACTCGGGTAGTCCAAATGTAGAAAAAATTGTTTTTAATGTATCAATCAAAGCACTCGTGGATGTTCCATTACGCATATGTACACAATCCAACCACTTAGAATACGCATCTATGACCACTAAGTATACCCTTTGCCCTAAAGTCATGTAGTCGATGTGTACGCGCTGCCAAGCGCGCTCTGCAGCGGGCCAAGGCGCGGGCGGGTCCCGCGGCGGCGCCGGCCGCACGCTCACGCAAATCTCGCACGAACCTATCCACCGCTCGATATCTTTGTCGATACCTGGCCACCACATCCGACTTCGTGCATTGCTTTTTGTTTTTACGATACCTATGTGAGTTTCATGTAATTCTCTCATCATTTTTTCTCTTAATATAGACGGAATGACCATTCTATGTCCCCTAAATAAACAACCGTTTTCGTATTGAAGGTCCGATTTACATTGAAAATATGGCAATATATATGAGCATCTAATATTGCGTGGCCAACCATATTTCATGTATTTAATTACAATTTTTAATGTTTCATCACGTTCAGTCATTTGTTTAATGTCGCTGAACGTTACTGCCGGCGTTGATGTATCGAGAAACCTAAGCGCATAATATGTATCTACATCAGTATCTACACTGTCCGCCTCCGTATGTTTCAATGGGGCACGTGAAAAATAATCAGCTGCTTGGTTGTTTTCGCTGGGTACGTATTGCACAATATAATTATAGGCAGACAAAATTATTGCATATCTCTGTAATCTCAACGCAGTAGTTACGGGTATGCCAGTTTTATTATTAAATATTGACACTAATGGTCTGTGATCCGTTTTTAAAATAAATGGATCTGCGCGTCCATATAAATATTGATGAAAACGCCTAATTCCGAAAATGATAGCCGTCGCCTCTTTCTGAATTTGGCTGTAATTTCGTTCGCTAGAGGTGAGCGAGCGAGACGCATACGCCAGCGGGCGCTCGACGCCCGCGTCGTCGCGTTGCGACAGCACGGCTCCTAAGCCGCACGGCCCTGCATCCACTGCCACTACTAATTGTGCTGTAGGTTCGAAATGGGCGAGAACGCGCTCCGATGCTAACTCACGCCTAATTGCCGCCACACTACGGCGCTGCCGCTCCCCCCACTGCCAAGGTGTATCGTTACGTAACAATTCATGTAAGGGACTTAACACGGATGATGCATTAGGAATAAAATTCCTATAATAATTTACCATCCCTAAAAATCTTTTAACTTCTGTTACGTTAGTGGGCTCAGGTGCATTAATTATAGCCTGTGTTTTAGTCGGACATGTTTTAATACCCTCTTTACTAATGACGTAACCTAAATATGTTACATTTTCTTGAAAAAAATCACATTTGTCCTTTTCAAGACGCAAGCCAGCATCACAAAGCCTACCTAGGACTTCACCTAACCTTTTCATATGGTCTTTCTTAGTATGACCAGTAATGCATATGTCATCTAACCAAATACTGATGCCGTCTATTCCAGAAAGCAGAGTTTCCATAGACTTTTGAAATATCGCAGGCGCGTTTGCTAACCCGTATACCAACCTAGTATATTTAAACAGTCCTTTATGGGTATTAATTGTGGTAAGCTCTTGACAAGAGTCTTCTAATATAAATTGATTATAAGCGTTTTTTAAGTCAATCTTACTATATTGCTCTCCACCCCCGATGTTAGCAAACACCTCTTCAATTCGAGGCAGTGGATATTTCTCTATAATAAGGTCTTTATTCAGCGTAATTGAAAAGTCACCAGCAATTTTAACCGCACCATTCGATTTTAGTACGGGCACTATAGGTGTTGCATATAGTGAATAGTTGACAGGAACTAAAATTCCTAAGTCTACCAATCTGTTTAACTCACTCTCCACTTTTTCTTTTAGAGCAAAGGGTACCGTGCGCGGCTTAAAAAACTTTGGACTAGAGTTATCCTTTAATTGCAAACTAACTTTGAATTTATTGAAGGCACCCAATTCATCACGCCACAAATCCGAAAACTTTTCTAGAAGTTTCGACAAATCTGGATCATTACTAAGTGAATTAATGTTAGTGGTAATAACTAAATCAAAAGCGGACATGAAATCTCTCCCCAGTAACGGCGGGCCGCCATTAGTAATAACAAAAATTTTTATGGACTTATGCTTATTATTGAAAAAAGCATTAATAGTAAAATAACCCAAGGGAGTGATTTTATGACCATTGTATAAACACATTTTTGTATAACTTTTTTGTAGTACATAGTTGGAAAATTTTTCCTTATACAATTTATCTGATATAACGCAGCTGCCGGAGCCCGTGTCTAATTCCATACTTAAACTTTGATTACCCAATATAAGGTCAATTTGAATAGGTTTATCAGTGGCATACCTTATATTGAAGTTTTGACATTCCTTACAATCTGACTTAGCAGAATCACCTGGTTCACCTAGAGTTACATCGTTATCTATGTGATAAACATTTGAGTTTTTTACACCTTTACATACTTTCTTTAAATGTCCTTTTTTACCGCACTTTGAACACCTATAACTTTTATATCGACACTTATCACTTGAATGATTTCTTAAGCCACACACCAAACACCGGAACGAGTCCCGAGAGACCGCGTCGACCGCACCGCCCGCGCTGATCACACCGCCCGCGCCTCTCGCGCTACCTTGCCGTGGTTCTCCACGGTTTTCTACCTTATGTATCGCCTCCTCCTTAACTCGTCCTGTTTCGGTGCTGCATATAATGAATTTTGCCTTCTTAACGCAGGCGGCTTGTTCTGCCAATTCAATAGCCCTCGCCAATGTCAACGTGGAAGCGTTCTGTTCGAACATCTTGTCCCGTTCAGGCCCCGAGCCCAGGCCGAGAACGAAACGATCCCGTAAGTTCGTTTCTAGGGCGGGTCCAAAATCACAATAGCTTGCAAGTCCTCTAATTCGAGCCACCCATTCTCCTATAGTTTCACCTGGATTTCTAATTGCTCCGTAAAAATTTGCTTTATCTGCAAAAGAGCATTGCTTCGGCTTGAAATGGCAGTCGAGTAATAAAATCAGGTCTGAAAACTTTAGCAAATCCAATTCTTTAGGATAAGCCAAGTTACGTAGTAAACGGTATGTCTCGTCGGTAAGATAAGTAAGAAGAATCCCACTCTTGTTGTTTTCTTTGATTTCGTTAATCTTAAAAAACTGAAGTAATTTTCCTTTAAATATCTGCCACTCGCCTGTTTTATGATCGAAATTCGATAAGTTTCCGATATAGGCCATTTTATTTTGATTCGTGGGTAATTCTCGTACCTCGTCGCCAATGATATGTTTATTATACTTAATAAAACAACCGTTCACTTTAGGCGCTAATTTATTACTATTTTGCGTTAACTTTTTAAATTCACAAATTGGCGGGAAAATGTCATAGTGCACAGATGACCATAGACACATCACTTTCACAAAAGCAAAAATACATTGCCTATACCACTGAAACAAAACAGACTCTCCCAATTTAGACACAATACGGAGAAAATTAGTTGAAAATCGAAAATGTTACAAAACTTAGTTCCAGAAAGTACTTACATATACTCAAAAAGTAAACAAAACTCTAAAAATTCAACGAAATACAAATTGAAATTATAAATTCCACGTACATTTTCTGAATGATACGCCCACGCCGAGTTGCGAAAGTTGGCCAATTATAACTTAATATTACTTTCGTATGGCTACAGTTTTGTAATGGGTTATATGTGGGTAATAATCCACGAGATATAGAATATTGCCATTATTACTTACTCTCAAGGTTGTAAAGTTGCCAAGTACGTTTTTTAATTATTGGTACAAAAAAGTAGCGAAAGTAGTTGTTTTACTGTTGGTAGGAGAGGCCGCCTGGTTAGGTAAAATCGCAATATCCATTTCTCCCTCCAAACAGCAGTGTAAATACACTGTTGAGTTTCGTTTTGAAGGATAGTGTAGCCGGAGTAACTATTGGACATATAGGGACTTAAAATCTTATGTTTCAGGATGGTGAGCCCAGTGGAATGCCAAGCATTGCAAGTTGTTGTTTGGTTTTGCTACTGTTCATGACCGATCGTAACGCTTGCAAGCGAACGGCATGCTCGTCTCGCCATTCATTGCAATAAAAAAGCGCCTGATGAAATGAGTATTGCAATGCAGATAGCATATCCATTAGGGACGGAGAAAGTTCTCGCCATTAAAAATGCCGGCGTGATCAAATATATAGAGAAGGTATACAAAACTTATATGATTCACCATAGATTTCCCATGCTTACTATGATAAGTATGCGGACGGACTCGAAAATAAAAATTGATTAGCAAAAGGGTCACCTAATGGTAATTGAGAGGTTTTATATTTTGTGAGACTAATTGTATTTTTTTGTTAATTTGTCTTAAATATAATAAATAAATTTAAAAAAAAAAGCTATCACTGCGACACATGAACATTCACAACGCTTGGATTATAGTTGTGTTTCCAGCCTATCAGATAGGGAGAAGAGCGGGAAGTGAAAATAATAGGCGATCTCCGGATTCCGATATTTATTCCGGATCGGCCAGGAACATTCTTCGATTTTTTTTTCAAATTGAATAGTCAGCTTGTCTTAACCGACATCAGCCATGCAGCTGCCCTTAAAATAAAATAAAAAACAAGCTTTGTTTTTTTTACCCATGGCAAATAGAGTATCCTTCGTCGACACATGCTCATGACTCGACTTCAGAGCTTTAAATAAATTTTGTATTCAAAATTTTGAATACAAGGGATACATAATTCTACAAGTATTGAACTAAGCATAAAAGCATGTGTCTTAAGACTAAACAGTGCGAGGTTACTATATATTAAAAATTACAATAAATCGTATCCAATCCGATCACTGAAAAATTATCTTTGATAAGCTACAACATGTTTTCAACATTTTTTCGGTATACGGCTCCAAATACAGAATATTCAATTTACAGTAAGTAATATTTTAACATTCATAGAATTACTACCTGGGTCATAAAACTTGACCTTTTTATACAAAGCAGGTAGCTACAGACTTTTCTAAGAATTAGAAAAAACTGATTACCTGATCTTCTCAGGTACATAATTATTATTCTTGGTAAATAATAGTGGGTTGTTTTTCGGAAATGACTTTTCTTTCTCATGAATAATATTGTTGAACAATAAATGGAAATTTAAATTGTGCCATGTCTATCACATAGGTACCTAAGCTTACTCCAGATTACTATTTATAATAAGAAGTAAATAAGGCACCGAATGCAAATCGTTAGACATGGGCTGTGAAAAAAAGAAATGAAATGAATTAAAATGTTATTGGTCTTTATTGGTCATTAATGCAATTAAATAGCTCTTGTGAAAAGTCAACACATAGTACGTAATCTCTATTAAGAATTAAAAAAAAACAAAACAAGAATAAGAAACTAGGTTCTTTTTCCTCGTGAAAAATTACTTCACACAAAGATGGAAATGTTTGGAATCACACATAATTTAATGACGTTAATTTTGAGATCAGTCTTGTGCCGTGGGTATCAAAAAATACGTGAGGTAATACTATTTCACAGCATACAAACGTGGAAAAAGAGGCTGATGGTATTCCTTTTCGTTTGGGGATCGTAACAGAAGCTTCTAGTTTTATAGCCAGCATCTCTATTTCACAGAGGAAATTACATGAAATTGCACTACCAAAAAACTTTATATATTAGCCAATTTCCATCCCATCCTTTATTTTACGCGGACGTTTAACATGTTTTTAGTGGAAACTCTTACTCTTATTGTCTCGAACTTCTGTCGAAGAGCACTTTAAACTCACGCTGCGCTGAAGTAATAAAACCTGACTGGCTGTAAATGGTACGTTCGTTTCGGAAAAAACAACAAAAAAGATAAAACTAAATTGATTTTATTGGTTTGGGCTTGTTTAAACTGAAAAGAACATACTGAAATATTTTTTGTAATTGCATTGAATCTCAAGATGAGTATGCCATGCGCCTGATGGCAAGCGATAAGATCATCGCATATGAGCGATCTCTCACGGACAGTAGAAAAACCAAACAAAACAATGAACTACAAATCCTGAGACATAAAATGTGAAGTCTCATTATGCTCAGTAGTATTTGTTGTTGCTTATTACTTATTACCTCTATCTGCTTTTAAGCGCATTACCTTTGTCTTCCATATTGATCGTTGTGATTATAGATTTTGAAGGATGCTTATATTAACTAGTAGTAGTAGTTGTAGTTGTAGGATATTCATATCTGTTCAGATAGCTGTCACCGTATATTGGTGAAAAACATATCTTAGAGATCCGCAGTGTGCAAGCGTCACGTTTTGGGTTCAGTATGACGTACAAACTGCGCGCCGCGCCCGATAAGTTTGCATGCGGTTAAATTTGGAACTAATGTTGACGTCATGAAATGTTGCCAACTTAGTGGATTTACCCATAGATTTACCATTATGTAATAATTTATTCCTCAGAATTTTAAAATATTAAATAAATCGACATTAAAAGCCAAACAAATTAACCATTATTTCCAGATATCTTTGGCTAAAATATACAATGCTTTGAAAGTAGCAATATTATATCTTTCAAATAAAACTTAGCTTAAAACTGGGTAAAAAAAAGATTATTCTAACATGTTTTATCCCTTCTTTTGCATGATATTATGTTATTTATATATGATAAAGTATATTACGTACTTTCGACTGAATTATAATGAAGTTTGTTTTATTTAGTATAATTACCATTTTTGTGGAATATTTAATTTTCTTAACGCTTGCAAGTTGGAACATTAAAAGCGCCCTCTGTCACGAGTCACGTGTAAAATGATCTGGCGCTGAGCCTATGCATAGATCGTCTAATCTGTTGTCGCCGAAAGAGAATTTTGACAACAAATCATAAGAATATTTTTTCTGTCTTCACATTTTATTGCATTAGACATGTTTATTACCATGAGAAAAAATACTATGGGAACATTTATTAAAAGTTGCGTTACATACATATTTTTTCATTTTATTTTACGGCCTAAAATTTGCCGCTCACTGATAGGAGATGACTTATAGTATATCTTTGGATTGAAATATTATGTCACCGTAATTGTAGTTATCGACATGAGATTGCCAGCCTACTGTATCTAGATTGTACTATACTAATTATCAAGTACACTAAAGTACACTTATTTAATTTTTCATAGCAATCTTTAAGAAGTGGTTTGCTGGGTTATTTCGACTTTTGTATCTTCCACCATATTTACGAATACACTCGAGTTTATTTTTCAATTCCAGCAGCCGTAATTTAAACCTAAAAATATTACGTCAACATTAATTATGTTTTCACAAAAATCCATTCCATTAAAACATTTCAATGCAATCTGAATAAACCGATATAAATTACTTCCCTCAGTACCTACAATGTATTAACCAAATCGAAATTACAAATCGCAAAACGAATTTGGGCTTAATGGAGTTTCAATAATGAAATCAGCGGGATATAGAACACATAAGGGCAACAAAAATATAAATACAATACCCATTTTGAATAACAATAAAAATATTTCTGAGTTACGTTTTGTTACGGGATTAAATTCGGGAAAAATTGCCCAATTTTGCCATAACGCGATATCCGCGACCGCGCTGAGTTATACGTCATTTTTATGTGCGGTTTTGGTGGTTGTAACCAAATATTTGTATTGTCTGTGGACGAGTAACGCACATTTGTAGAATTTATGACGTACCTTTTTCTATTAAGGCTGGTATAAATCGTCTGTACGGAACGACGAACATACTTTTTGTTATGTACTAGAGTTGGAATGGCTTCCTTGTGTATTTTAATCACAATGCAACAACAAAGTAGAACATTCTAGGCGTTACCAGAAAAGATCTTGAGACTTTTCGAAATAGTTTCATGTATCCTAAATACGATTTAAATGTGTCTGGAGATAGGTAGTTAAAAGTTTAAACCGCAAGATCCTGGCTTTTGATTTCCAAATCTAGAAACCCACTTAGAGTTTTCTTGAGTTACCTGTAACTAGAATTTTGCTTTTTATTGCGATGAATAGCGAAACGAACTTGCTATTCAACTGATGTTGAGTGATAAGATCGCTCATGGACAGTAGAACCAAACAACAACATGATTTACTAAGCAACGCTTGGCATTCCACTGCGCTGGATATCCTGGAGCTGGCTATCTTAAAACATAAGATATTAGGTCTCATTATTTTCAGTAGTTACTCTGGCTACAATGCCTTTCAAACCGGAATACAACAGTGCATTTACACTGCTGTTTAGCTGGAGAAATAGACATTGCGATGGTACCTACCTAAGCCTATCCTTACGGTAGGCAGCAACCTGGCAGTGCTGGATCAATGGAATTGCGAAGGTCCATGAGCGGTGGTGATCGCTTACCATCAGGCGGGCCGCATGCTCATCTGCTTGCTAATGGCTAATTAAAAAAAAACCTACCCAAGCGAACTTTCATATTTGAGAGGACTACCAGTGTATCTGGGCTCTTTCCCCATCATGATATATCGTGTCTGAAACAAACTAGAACAAATATGGGCAATAATGTTAGTGCCTCTTTAGCCTTTTGTTCGTGGATTGACAGGCGTTAGTATATTTAATGGCTTACAACTAATCGGGTATTGAATAATGATATTACAGGTAATTTAATGACAATTTGGTAATGTTGTTTTGATGACCCGTGGGAGCTTGCTTTTGATTATTAAGTAATTTAAAACATAGATAATGTTTAGATGTTCCAGAATGGACGCCACGAATAGGCAAATGTAGTGTCGGATGCCAGCCTACAAGGTGAACAGACGGCGTAGTTAAGGTTGCAGGAAGTCGCTGGATGCAGGCCACTTCCAACAGATCAATGTGGAGATCCTTGAGGAAAGCCTATGTTTACCCATGGACTGAGGCTGGAGAAAGAGAGAGCGCGAGAGAGAAATAAAGTATTGCATACTATTGTCATTTATAGTTATGTTTTCATATTGCCGCAACAAGGTGACATCAATGCTCCTTATGGTAATTTCTCTACATTAGAAAACAATATTCACATGAGTTAGGTACCTGGGTAATGGATATAGCCCCAGAATATATGGAAGAGACATTGCCCCTGATTTTGTTCATGAGTGTCTTTTCACAGTTTTGATTCCTGGAGCAGTACTGGTATTGTATTTAAATTGGGCAAGATTTCTGCATTTTTTGTTCATTGTTTTTATTTTCATTGGTTTTCATTTATAGTTGTAAATTGAAAGGTCTTGTGCTTGTATACGCAATCTTGCGATGATTTTTATCACATTGGAGGTTAAGATAAGTACAACAGGCGGTGGGATATCCTTATACACCCTATATCCTTGCACAACTTCCTCTACATAATATATTTCCTAGTTAGAGGCTTTATATATTTTGACGATGTGGTAAGGCTAAACTGTTGTCAGTTAGATTTAGTAGAATGGACAGGCTCGCCCGAGGCAGTACGACTATTTTTGTTCAGTACGACTATGTTTACTGTTTCGTCTTCCCATTCTTTTTGCTCCTCACTATCTGCTGCATTCGATTGGCCAGCAACACATCTATGATCTATAGTATCTTCGCTTTATCATAGTGGGAAGTGACCAATAATTTATTTCCAACTCTTATTAATTTAACTTTTTGACTGATTTCATTGCAGGTTGCAGACAAGTAAGACATTCCTGGAGACTCGTCAAACTTCAATGCTCGGTTTCATTACAATGCATACTACTGTTACACATGTTACTCCTGACCTACAGGGGTTGCAGTGGTAGGTGTGAGGGCGGGAAAGTCTTCAAAAAACACATCTATGATCCAACAAGTGATCACATACTCAGGTGAATTGTTTACTTGTTTACCAGACCGGATTAAAAAAAAGTTGATAAATAAATTTGCTCAGAATATCTCTGTCAACTGTATTGTAAAAAGTCAATATATTGGAGCCCTTCAAGATAAAAGCCTGACTCGCAACAAAAACTAGCAAACTGCTCCCCTAACCTCCCCTTATTGCGTCACTTGACATACTATTTGCGTTGGCGAAAACATTTCTATCTCGAGATAGCTCAGCTCAATGGAGCGTTGGATTTACGCGGCAAGTTTTATTAGGAGCGTGGCTAACGGAGCGGCGGCAAAGATTTTCATCTGTTTGAACATTTGCATGGCAAGTTTGGTTAAATTATGTATCGAATGTGAGGTAAGAAGGTAAAGCTTTTGACTGAGAGATGGTAGTTTCATGTTGGGTAGAAACCTAATTGTTGAGTAAGGTGCAAAGAAAATTAGCTGTAAAGTGTGAGGTTGTAACTTGTGACTACAACTATCGAGAAAGGCAATTTGTTTATAAAAGAGTTTTTAGTTGAGAATTCGTTCGTAGAAAGTCTTAAATATAACATAAAGCATTGATAAAACTCATATGGGCTAAATCCAAGATAGTCAGGTGTCGTGCGGTACTCTAACCAGCCTGATTTATTACTCAGAAAAAATATTTAAAAAATATGAATATATATTATATTAAATATGCTTATTTCATAGATATCTTTTTACAATAAAATAAAACATGATATCATAATTCCAGAAGTTTGTTGTTTGTTAAGCATTTTCAACATGATCCAATTAATTTAATGCGATAGTATAACTCAGAAATAATTACATTATGAATCATCATAACTTTCCAATCCTCAGTACATTTTAGTGAACAGAAAAATCGTCGTATTCACAGATTTTGTTAAATGGAGAAATAAACATAAAATCTTTTTTTTAAGTATTTTTCATTATACCCTATTCAACAAGTCTACTTATTTGAGATCGTCAATAATTAACAAAAAGCCCGTCTTAATTCATTACAGTAAATCTAAGAGGCAACGCAATGTGACAGTTGCTCATTTTGTCAACTAAGAGTTTTATCTCAATTTTGCTGTACATTTCAATGAAAATCGTAACAAAGAAAGACACATGCCAAGTATGATAAAGTAACTTTATTCGCAAAATGAGTTTCCATTGACGGATCGCTGGAAAGTTCCAGAGTTCACGAGAAAGTTAACACTTTGGTGTTTTGATGTAGTTAAAGATGCACATTATGTGCTAGTTGGTATAAAATTGTTTTAGTGTAGGTAATTTTATTTTGTTTAACGTAAATTTTTGGTGGACAGTAGTTGACAAAAGACTATGAGTTTTATAAAGAGAATGGGTAAATTGTATTTCAGTAAACTTTTTTGGTGGCTCTGTTGTACTAAAATATGTAAGCAAAGCTATGGTCTCGTATTCGAATCCCAGGTCGTGCAAAGTGATATTGGATTCTTCTATTCATCATCAGTCCGGAATCAGGAATTTGTGTCTTGTATGACGACAGGCTTGCCCAGTACTACATCGTGGAGCGAAAAACAGAATGGGTGAAGCGTGCTTTAACCTCTGCCTACCCCTTCTGGAAAACGGCGTGAGTTTATATTGAATGTTTGTTATTATTTTAGCTTTTATTAATTATATCTTAATATCGTCCAAAATGATGGAAATCGATAGTAAGGTATGAAACTTAATCACATTTCAGTCCGTATCAAGTTTAGCGGGCCGACATAATTGTATCAACTGGTAATTGACAACCGCTTCTAGTGCAAGTAAAATTCCTTTTGTATTCTCGGCAAAAATAAGATTCAAATATGTCAAAAATTATTCAGTCGGTTAGCGTGGCACATGACTGAAGTTACAGATCTCTTATCCTTAAACCGTTCATAGAATCTATTTGGAAGGAAGCCAATCGGGACTCCTAGATAAGCAATCGGTTACACCGCACGCCCTCTCAAAACAATTGCTTCCGATATTTTAGAGAAATGAAATAAATTGTCCCGGGTTCGGATAAACCGCGCTTTTTCGATCGCAATAACAATATAGTAATGTGTTTTTGTATTGTCATGTTCCTTTCCGTTTAGTTTCTATTTTGTGTTAAAATTATTCGGAGTCACATATTTTTGCTATTTATAGCTGATCAATTTTATTTTATTGTATATGTTTGGTGAGCCATCAAACCTTTGTTCACAATTTAATCCTTACTTTCTGCAAGATTTATAAAACTGACGCAATGAAAAAATAAGTTTGTATTAAAAGCATGTCTTTTTGTTTAGTTATTATAGTAGACCAAAGCTAATTTAATCGTTGTGTATGTTTTGATCACATAAATATGTTTATCGTGTATTATATTTCGGAGTTTCAAACAAATATATAACTACATTATTACACGTCAAAATATAAACCTCATATTCAAAATATGTCGGAATTCCCTACAATCAAATAGTTGTTCAAAGTCACACGAACCAAATTATATTACTAAATACTTTTGCAAGAGTTTCGGCGAAGGGCGTATTAATTAATTTCCGATATTAGTCGTGTTTAGCATTTCGATGTCGCGACGCGGCGGGAGCTAATTAGCTTGATTTATTGCGAATGTAGTTTCTACTGAGTGTAACATGTCATAGTGGTTGGTAATTGGAAATTAATTTTTAATATACTATTTATTTTTAGAGTTTATTTACCTCTTTAGTTCATTGATTTGTCACCTGCTTTGCTTCGGAGTAATGTGAACAAAAAATATTTCTTCTATTTGTATTGTATCATCTGATACACATCCCACTGCAGGGCACGGATCGCTAAAGTTGAGAATTCGATTGAGAGTGGTTAGGCCATATAGTTTACCACCACTCTGGACTTCCTATTATTTATTCATGATTAATTTCGTTTCGGGTAAATAAATAACAAATACAAGACAAGTTAGACATTCCCGGAGACTCGCCGTGCTTCAATGCTCGTTGTCATTAAAATGCGTACCACTGTTGATCCTGGCTTACAGGAGTAGCAGTGGCGGGTGTGAGGGCAGGACAGTCTCCAATAAATACCATTTATTTTATATTTTGGGGTTTAAGGAGAGTACTTTCCTCGAGGTAGGCACCGACTTTGTTGTGCTGGTCCCCTGGCACTACGGAGGTCCATGAGCAGCGGTAGCCGCTTACCATCAGGCGGGCCGCTAGCTAGTCTGCATACAAGGCAATAAAAAAAATGCTGTTTTTATGGATATCCTCACTGGAACTTATTTTCAGCACTGTATTAAGCTATAAAAACTTTGCTCAGATTCAATCAACGTGTTGTGGTGAGGGTCTTAGGACCTTTTTACTTGTTCAAACCCTAAGTAAGTAATGAGATCCACAAAATAGTAAACAATAAAGAGGGGCCCAGAAAATTAGCAAGTAGTGCTGACCACCAATGGGGACCACGAAGTGACAAGTGCTGTATCATTAGTTCGCGAGATCCTTGTAAAGATTTTAGAAAGGAAAGCTGCTTTTAATCTCATAGAATTTACTTAGAGGAACATCAAAGCATTATCCTCTCTATAAAAAAGTTACTGATGGAGTATCTATTCTGTGGTTTCGTTGGTAATAAAATATGGTATGTCAATGAAAGAGCTAAATTTTTTGTTGACATTAAAAATGGAAGTTAGCTTTCGCATTCATTCCCGAAAACCGACATCCCCTTTTTGATAGTAAAACAAAGCTTGTGTATTTGCATAATAGCATTGTTTTCCGAGTTCCAATCATTTTGTGTGTACGCCCGCATACAGCCGCACGTATTTGTGAAAGTATGAAAATAAAATATAATTTTTGGGAACAATACGGGGAAACAGAGCGGCGCCGTACCTAAAGACACCAATAAAGGTTTATCACAAGTTGGAATATTCAGGTAGAATAAAACTGGGTTGCGATCACACCGTATTGTATTGTGTGATCTGTTGACATAAATATTATAATAGATAGGATGGAAAGCGCGTAAAAGTGTGCCGACGTCAGTGGTGCGCGCGCTCCAGTACATTTCTACATCTAGTGGAGCCTTTCTGAAATTAATCGTTAACATCGCTCACAAGGATTTTGTGTATTTGGTTTGTATTGTGACAAAAAGATTAATAAAAATAAAAACAACTATACTTAAATTGATTCAATTTATCATTTCATTGAGCGTGATTTTCACGATGATCTTTTTGCATTCCCAAATGTACTGAAGGACCTATCCTTAGTTTTTAAATCAGTGGTCGGATCATGATTTTGTAATAATAGTTAATCAATTTCTCGTAACTCTCATTTTACAGCTCATCAATACAACTGTGATATTGAGGCCGTCATATATTCTTCTTTTTTTATCATGATAAGAAGACTTAAAAAATATAACAAACTGTAATTAACTTTACTAGATAAAAAGTTGTCAGTGGCCATCACGCGAAGAGGCTTAGAAAATGATTAGCTGATGGAATATAAGGAATTTATCATTCCTTCTTCTTAACCCAATTCCTATGAACTTTACGTGTTATTATTTATTTTATCCTCAGGAAAGTCATTAATATCGTGTTCTTTGTATTTTATATTGCTTTTTTCATTTCAGCTAGCTGACTGTACTTGATGGTAATGGATGGATGGATAATTGTGTTCAACGGCTGAATACTTCTTAACGTTTTTAATATGCTTTTATTAACTTCGACTGTATGCACATATGTATGTACGTAAATATGTATGTAGGTAGTATGTATGTAATGGAATCTTTGGAGTCGATTTTCCAGCACTTCAAAACGTCGGACTGGATCGTAATTTTGCATACTTATCCAGGACCGATGACAATACAATAATTTAAAAAATATATGACATCTTATCAACAATCTTCGGAAATTTTTGAAAAATAATAGTATTTTATTTGCGCGTAGCTGTCTTCCTTTGATAAGATAGACGTCAATATATGTTTTGGTGCAAGCAATTAAATGATATTATAGCTTAAAAAACTAAGAAAATACGCTTTTATAAAAGATCCAACTGAAGAGTAAAAAATAATTGATAATTAAGATTAGAAAATGGAGTAAAGTACATACATTTTCTTGCTATGAAGCGAGGGTGGTTACAACAATTACTTATCCTCCAGCACCACAAGACTAATATAATTTAATTAATTACAGAAATAAAAATATTGTTGACTTAAAAACATCGTATTTCCGATCAAGACATTATTATCAGTGTGACAGGCAGCCAGCCGAAAGCGCGATGTATCCATTGTTCTTCGGGTACAATTCACAAACGGGTCCTGACAAAAAGGGCACCGATTTGATGGAAAAACTCTCTGCAATAAGAAGATGAGAGGATCCTCCCGAGGATACACCTGTGTAGCGCGTCTGTCGGCGAAGAGCGAATTGGAGCGGGATCAAGCAAATTACGAAAATACTAGTACTTAGAATCGCTTTAATAAGGACTAATATTGCCTGCCAGGTTGGTTATTTTGACTATTATAAAAAAAAGCTGAGGATTATTTCATTTTTATTGGATCAATGGAAGGTCATTCATAGATCGATGATGAAAATCATTGTTGTATGAATTGTTGAATATATTATTGTAACTAGGAAATAGAAAATAAATAAAAGTTCTTGTAATGGTCTCCACTATTTCAATACCGGGTCCAAATTCATCTTCAGTTGATTTCAAATTAATTTATTCTGGTAAATTGGCGAAGATGGTGTTTCAAATCCCAGTCTTCTTCTGATTATGTACCTATGTGATCGGTGACTTTAGACAATATTATACTCACCTATCTCCAAATCTTTAGTAATGAGACAAAATATGCCTCAAATTCCGCTAACACTCGCACCATACCCATCTTACCTTGATTCCTGTTGGACCCGAATGACCTTTTCAGCTGACTCCCAAAGCGACGGACAAAAACAGAAAGAACAACTTCGTAACAACATTGTCTTTATTGTGGTGGTTTATGAAACGTTTGGGATTTGCCCAGTTTTTACTTCTTTATGGGCCTATATGTGTTCTAAAAGTATTCGTATTACATTCTGCGATGTTTTCTTTGTATTTTGCGCGTAATCTTGGATATTAGATTTGAATCTTTGAGAGTTATTAACTGTTGTGTGAATTTGGTTGAATTTTTATAAAAGTAAATTGTGGTGTTGAATAATACTTATGCAAATGGTAACCTTATGAAATTAACTCCTTTTTTACGTTACGTGTGAATATTATAATAAATACCTATACTGTTTCCATTCGTTTATTTTATTTTTGACAGTTCACGCCTATAAAGTACGACATTACAGTAGAACAATATTTTGAAATAAAAGTAGATACTTTCTTGACGGGTAACGCCCACTTAGAGTTGTGCCATTCGTAACGAATGACCACAGATAACAAAAACGATTTTGAATAGAATCAATCAATCGGAATCATTTGAAATAAAATTACATTAAAATGCTAATGAAAACAGTTAAACGTAATATAGTACCCAATATTAGGATCGAATGTATTTGCTGCAAATTAATTAATATGAATAAAGGTATACGTATTGAAGTGACTTTTAATAAGAGTTTAATTTAAAATAATTACAATGATTACAACGAAAATAAATGTTTAGTACCTACTTGTAATAAACAGTTAAACCATGTTGGAATTCATAGTACTTTAAGGATTAAATAATTAAAACAACTAAAAGGTAATTTGTTAATATTTTTATTTATAAACAATCGTCTGTTTCGTCGGAATCGGCGTCGTCGTCACTCGTATCCCCAGTAACACTAATTATTAATGAGTGCATGGGTAAGTTGTCAAATGCGACATCGCGATCCCAATCAGACATTATTTCTTTCTTCGTCTTATCTACGACACTCGCCCAGTTATGAGGCGTCACATTTTCACACGCATTTTTAAGCAACTCCAGCATTTTGTTTGCGGTGAAAGGAGGAGTTGTATTTATTCTCGCAGCATATCCTTTCACTTGCGCCCATATTAGCTCTATGGCATTATACTGGCAATGATATGGAGGAATTCTAAGGACGGTGTGCCCATGTTCTGCAGCCATTTCATCTATAACGTATCGTTTAGGCTGCTTCCTCATTTTTAATATTTTAAGTAACTCTACTTTTAATAGGGACTCGTCCACCTCCTCGCCATTGTTACGGAGCCAGTTTATTATTTCATTTTTTTTACTGGCTTGCGTTGGCATTTTGTTAATTTGCCGAGAGTGATAGGACGCATTATCTATAAATATTGTTGATGGCTGTTCGAGTGACAATAACATTTCCCGAAACCATTTTTCATATACTTCGGAATTCATTTCTTCGTGGTAATCCCCTGTTTTCTTTGATTTAAAAGCTAACATAGCATCTTGCACAAATCCTTTTGCGGTTCCTGCATGACAAATTATAATTCTTTCACCTTTTCCCATTGGCACTGCGGTCGAGGAGCTAGCAGTGTTGTCAGTCCAAGTTTTTGATACCGTGTGATTCGCATTGAGCCAAGTTTCATCGGTGAAAACAACATTCGACCAGTCTTCTATTTTTTTAGCTTGTCTTAAAAATTCGCATCGATACAAAGCAACATCATTGCGTTCCATCAATATTTTTCTTTTGTCACATTTTTTGTATTGGAATCCAATCCTATTCAATACCTTCGCCAAAGAAGACTTTTGACCACGGAACAAGCCACTAGTTTTCAGAGATTGTACTAGGTTATGTAAAGTAGGAATCTCTTTTTTTTGGTAATAATCGTATATATGACGACGAATAGCATCACCATCAAAACTGTCAATTGCTGTCACTTTAAAGGGCTGACGTTTTTTCTTAGGTGTAGATGGCTTGTTTTGTTCCATGCCACTACTGCCGTAGCCTTCTTTAATTATTTTTGAAACTGTTGGAGCAGTAATACCTAATGCTGCTGAAACACGGTCTCTGATTTGAGTCACTGGTATAAGAGGTCCACCATTACGGCTTTCCCTTTCAAAGTACTCATGAAGTCGCAACACAAACTCCCTTGTTTGTCCTTTAAGCACCTTTCCTTTAGGCATTTTGAAAGTGATGAAGGCAGGTACGATGTTCTCAATTCAACCAAATGTAGGAATTCACGGGTAAAACAATACGGAGGAATATAAATACTCAACTCGACGTATGAAAAATGTGAATTAAAATTCAGCGAACGGAAAACACTAGCACGGGCGCGGGCGTCTCGTTGTGAGTGACCACAAAATGGCGGCGCGCGTCACCTGTCTGCCCAGTGTTGCCGTTTCACAATTTGTTTTTAACAACATTACTATTGCCGACGGAAGTGATAAGAATATTAACTTAACATGAGTAAATGGTTTATTTTAATATAATTATTAAATCAAGTAACTTAAATATCCCTGAAGTTTTATAAAACAATGCATGGAGCAAAAAATAAAATATGTATTAAATCGATTAAAACTTGTTCAAAAATAAAATCGTTTGTTATAAAAAATTGATTCGATAACGCATCAGGCCATCACTATTTGATTCAGTACTCGATGTGTCAAAAATAAAATAAACGAATGCAAACAGTATAAGATGTTTATAAAGCATAGATGCGTTGTCCGAGCTTTATAATGGCAAGACGTTTGGGAGGTAATTGCCGCACTAGCAATCAGTCACGCTTCAACCAGTGTCGCGGATACACGTTTCTCTGACTATCTGTATTCTCGAAACCAAATGCGGAAGAATAGATTAAAGTGATCTAAAAAAAAGTACAAATGATTCTGAACTGTGAAACAAAAAAAATATTTTATTTAGTGCGTAAGTACGCACTAATTTAATTTTTTATTGAATAAAATTAATAAATTCGCTCTCATGGCAACGTTTGACAGCTCCCGCCACGTCATCCCGTACTTCATGCTTGGTGCTACGTCACACGCGCTTTGGCCAATAATCGTGCGGCACTTATTGTGTCGTAACTAACGATGTCTATTCATCTTCTTCTAACTTATGTTTCTTGCTTTTTTACTCTTTCTTCGAACCAAATTGAAATAACAATACGCATCTCGCCATTTTTTTGTGCCATTTTGTTAGTGTATGACGTGTCTATTTGTAAAACGTCATTGATAAATACACCCAAAATAGTACCTACTGACGTCTCATTAAGATAAATTAAATCTTGTGCCGTGGATATCAAAATCTATGGGAGACTTTTCGGTTTCACAAACGCCCAGACCCTAAACAAATACCAGTAGTTTACACAAATATTTATTTCGGTGCGGGAATCTAACCCGCGGCCTCTCGTTCACACCTGGCTCCTAACCAAGTACGCCATCTAGGCTGTCATATATTCATATATTCTTCTTTTGTTTTATTATATTCTCCACTATTCTCCATAACTATATGATATCGGCGCAATATGACTTGTCAGCTATGTAGCAAAATTAATTGGCACATTGGTACTGGTTACCTACCTTACATCAATCCTTTGGTAGTAGGCTTTTTATGTTTATTGCATATAATGGAGTTTATTTTATTTTATACTTGAAGGAAAACTTACAGCTAGTAATAATATAAGTTTAAAAATGGAACGCTATTTTTCATATACTACAGTTTTAATTTATGTAATAATACCGTGGTATTCTTATCAAATAAGTTGGGAAGACGTACAAGGGAATAAAATATTAGTGAAATGAAAATAAACATTGATTACCTACCTTCAAAAAAATCTTACATATTTACACTAGTTTCTTTCTTACCACAGTCAATATACAACGTAATGGTTTCCTAGATTTACGCGAATGTTACACATTGAAATAAGACTATTATTTACGGATTTTATCGCGGATTTAGTTTAATTTTTACATTTTTTGAATTCCCGACGTTTCGATCACTTTACAGCTTTCGTGGTCACGGGGCGGACTGAGGTATTAGTCATCCGCTCAGTGACTGTTACAATTTAACTACCCTTAATTTTGAATTATTTATTATATACAACTTATTTCAATATACAACGTGTTTATTTGTAACTGACAAGGATGCAAGTCAAAAAAATATTTGTTAGATACTCAAGATACTGTTAAAAATCAATATTAGAAAAAAATAAGCACAAAATACGACGGGCTATTAAACTATTAGCAGCTCAGATCACAAAACACGAACTTCCATTCTAAGATATCGCAATTTACTGATAACAATTTTGCAGTTCTGTTTTAAAAAACTAAGATCGTGATAATTGGCTCGAAAGAGCAAAGTTTTAACGAGGTGCGCAGTTATTTCCTCGGAAATGTTTTATTACTTAGTAATAAGTACTATCTGAGGATGCAATGCTGACCTTATTCAGAATTGCAAGGAGGAAATTGAACTTACATTTTTGAAAAATATTTGTTAATTTACTTGAGTAACTATTTATCATTAAGTGCGTAGTGGCCTGTTGGTAACGGACTAGACGCTAATATGCTTACGGTGGTCGCGAGTTCAAATCCCAGGGCACATCTCTGACTTTTCGGGGTGAGTATATATAGCCAATCACCACGCACTATAACGGTTAAGGAAAATATCGTGAGGAAACCTGCATACCAAAGCAATTTTAAAATTATTTCTATGCTATGTTAATTCCACCAACTCGCAATGGCTAGCCTGGTGAACTATATACTTTTAACTTTTTCACGAGAATATCCTACCTAGACCTATTTTTGTATCTTGCATTCATTATTATCGGTCTAAAATTCTATACTATGTTGCCGTTTTTTTTGTTTCTATGCTCATAGGGTTCTATAATATTATTGTAATATACCACATTTATCCTTTACCTGTTATATTGTGGTATATTGTGAAAGACTCGGTCGGCCACAAATCTCCCTGCCCGAATGCTCATATGTCATTTAGCCGAAATTTCTGCCTATTAGTTATGTCCTTTCAATCGCTTGCCTACCCGTTCTCGGAAGCCATGATGATAATAATGTGAGGATCCAAACTAATGCACGAGAAGTTAAGTGGAATCAAGCGTATATCTGTTGCAGTCATGGATTAGATTTGAGACGTGAGTTTCTAAGTGTTAATCTATGCATACCTAGTATATATGACCATATCTATGTGGGAATAGTTCCGCCCCGGGTCAAATCAAACAAAGATTTTTGGTAGTCTTCAATTTGATTTCATCTTTATTTTGTCGTCACTGCACGTCTTCCTCAGTCATCTTCCATGGTCTTCCTGACTGTTCTCTACTATTCCGTCGTTTCGTACTTCAACATCTTAATCATCCATCCTCTAACCCTTTCTATCTTAAGTACTATTCAAGTACTATTATTAGTCATCTCTTTCACACAAACCACGTTCCATATCAGTAATTCGTCTAACGTTCCATTCTACTCATCTTTCGTCATACATTCAAATCCTACACCTATTTATACATATATTTAATTCTTTTTTTTTGCAATAAAGAGAAACCAATAAAGACATTACATAATAATTGAATGTGACGGCGTTATCATACTAGGTAATTTCTTACAAGCAACCATGGTATATAGCGTCAGGCCGAAAGTTTCTAGAGTGGTGGCCACGTACAGGCAAGCGAAATGCTGGACGCTCTCCTACAAGTTGGACGACGATCTGGCTAAGGATGCAGGAAGTCGCTGGATGCAGGCCACTTCCAAGAAGTCTATGTGTAAATCCTTGGGGAAGGCTTATATTCAGCAGCAGACTTCCTGCGGCTGGTGATGATGATGAACCAAGAGATGGATAATATATGAATCCCATATTTTTTTTTATTGCCATGAAAGGCACGACGTAAACGTATGTCTTTTACCTTATGGTAAGTGATACGACCACTCATGAACAGTAGTAAAACCAAACAACACCTTGAATTACAAAACATTGCTTGGCATGCCACTGCGCTCGCCATCCTGAGACATAACATGTAAAGTCTCAAATGTCCAGTAGTTACTCTGGCTACAATGTTTTTCAATCAGAAACACAGCAGTGTATTTACAATGCTATTCGGCGGAAGAAATAGACATTGCGGTGGTACCTTCCCAGGCGGCCTCTCACATATGAGAGACCTACCACCAGTACCATATATAATGCTTCAGCTTTTGCCTCGCCAGTTTTAAAAGACGTTTATTATTAATGAATACCAAGTTAGACTTTCCGTTAGACTGTTTAATGATGTGTTATTGTTAGTACAATAACACGACATCTATATCAGTCGAACTCTAGATTGCAGACGTTGCGTCCTTAGCTTTGAGCAATTATCAGCTGATTCGGTATATATTGTTTAATCTAGAGCAACATATGTATTTACTGTGGCACCTGACGGTAAGCGCAAATGTAGTCAAGAAAAAATATCGAATATCAACAGACGGTGATCCGATAACATTTGATTCAATTATGCAGGCCTGCTGAGATACTTTTTTCAAAACACAGTCGTATAAAAACTTTTTAAATATTATATTACACGTGCATTCCTAATTCCACTTGCAAGACTATTTAATTCGGTCAACTAGGATTATACAAGTTGGTGAAATTCAAAGACGCTGTCGTTTTTAAATCTCCAAAGTCAGGCTTGTTGAATCAAATATGAAATCCGAGCTTATATGAATACAGTTAGTTTTACTTCCGCCTGAAAGTAATTTCCGTTCGAAGTTAAGGCTTCAAGTACAATCTCTGAAGATTCACGTATATTAATCACAATGTTATAGAGTAAGATCCCAGGCCCCCCAGACGTTACTTATTTTCTGATAAAAAATATAAATGGGATAAAGTAGTGTTAGTACGTACTTTGAGTGTGTGCATACCTGCTAGCTTGTGTCGACGGCCAATTCATAGGTACCAGGTGCTAAAGGTAGATAAATACAGTACTGACTTTTCTTAAATTCTCAGTGCTGATTTTTACATATGTTTTAGATAATTTTGTTAAAAATTAATAATAATTATTGCCAGACACTTTCCATCGGCGCTTATCCTTAACAGACGCTTTTAAGCTTCAAAAAAATAACATATTTTTACTTATAATCTCACTCTTGATTTTTATATATGATACTTAGGGAACTATTTGAACACCCCTGGGCAGCAGCCAGACCAATTGGAGGGGTCAAACATACCCCAGACACACATAAAGTGTCGCTATGTGTATGAGCGTGAGGTCATTATTTGTACGCTTGAGTGTGAGAGAGATATCTATTTATCGATATCTTTCTTACTTAAAAATGCAGAGTACCAGATAGCATTTATGAAACTCGGCGATATTCAGTGACTTAGAACTAGAGCAAAATGTGTTTAACACTATACAAAAATTTGTTTGTGAACTGTACAACGTGGCCGGAATAATTGACGTAGATGCTGCCCGACTCCAACTCTTCATCAACACTTATATGGTTTGTGACGTAAATGAAGAGTTCAATCGCAAAAATGTGAAAAACTTTGATGCAAGTAACTTACCACCATGCAAAAGTGAGCTTTTACAGCAGTTTGGACGAGCTAATTACATCACTAGTCTCTGGAAGAAAATTAGTATTTTTAGTCCTGACAATAATGGGTGGACGTTGGAAGACAATAAATATATATCTTAAAATTACACAAAGCTATACATGTCTTTCTTCTTTCGGATTATTTGTAGTTTGAACATTTTGCAATTCAGCGTGATCTTTACTGTCATCATCGTCTAAGTTTGATAAGTCATCATCAACCCAATGTTGGCATTGACTATCTTCATTATCATCCTTATTACTTTCATTTTCTGTTACAAAAATAACATAATTAAGAATCAAAGAGTTACACGGTTATATCAATTATTCAAAGTTAAAGTATAATACCTGATGCTTCTTGAAGCGATTCACTGACAAAGCTCGGCAATTGGTCCCCATCGAACCAGTTAAAATGATATTTATTGTCTTCCAACGTCCCATTATTGTCAGAACTAAAAATACTAATTTTCTTCATATATTACTGGTGGTAGGTCTCTCATATGTGAGAGGCTGCCTGGGTGGGTACCACCGCAATATTTATTTCTCTCGTCAAACAGCAGTTTAAATGCACTGTTGTGTTTCGGATTGATGGATATTGTAGCCAGAGGAACTACTGGACATATTGAGACTTTACATCTTATGTCTCAGGATGGCGAGCGCAGTGGAATGTCAAGCAATGCTTTGTAATTCAAGGTGTTGTTTGGTTCTACTACTGTTCATGAGCGGTCGTATCGCTTACCATCAGGCGAACGGCCTCGCCATTCAAAGCAATAAAAAAAAAGGGCATTCTTCCAGAGACTAGTGATGTAATTAGCTCGTCCAAACTGCTGTAAAAGCTCACTTTTGCATGGTGGTAAGTTACTTGCATCAAAGTTTTTCACATTTTTGCGATTGAACTCTTCATTCGCTCATACACATAGCGACACTTTATGTGTGTCTGGGGGGATGTTTGACCCCTCCAATTGGTCTGGCTGCTGACCAGGGGTGTTCAAATAGTTCCCTGAGTATCATATATAAAAATCAAGAGTGAGATTATAAGTAAAAATATGTTATTTTTTTTGAAGCTTTAAAGCGTCTGTTAAGGATAAGCGCCGATGGAAAGTGTCTGGCAATAATTATTATTAATTTTTAACAAAATTATCTAAAACATATGTAAAAATCAGCACTGAGAATTTAAGAAAAGTCAGTACTGTATTTATCTACCTTTAGCACCTGGTACCTATGAATTGGCCGTCGACACAAGCTAGCAGGTATGCACACACTCAAAGTACGTACTAACACTACTTTATCCCATTTATATTTTTTATCAGAAAATAAGTAACGTCTGGGGGGCCTGGGATCTTGGACCATTATATTTATGAGCGTTATTTGATTCTACATCACGGTGTAAATGTATAACATGTCATGAATAGGGTGAGTGCACCAGAGGACTACTAAATATTATTTGACTGGTGGTAGGTCCGTGATATGCTGCCTGGCTAGGTACCACCGCAATATCTACATCTCTCGCCAAATAGTAGTCTAAAATAATTTGGTGTTCCGATTACACAGTACGACAGTAACTACTGGACATAATGAGACTTAACATCGTATGACTCAGGATGGCGAGCGCAGTGGAATGCCAATCAATTAATTCTCTTTTATTTTCAAAATTGATTTGAAATCGACCGTTTTTGTTCGATTGTCGTACGATTGTCGAATCATGTTAATTATAGATCGTTTACGATTTTTACTGATTGTAAATCAGTTAATCCTGTAAGTTGGTGGTGACCTGTTGGTGACGGACTAGACGCGACTGCCAACATGTTCTATTTACTGATGGTAGGTCTCTCATATGTGAGATGCCTGGGTGGGTACTACCGCATTGTCTATTTCTCTCGTCAAACAGCAGTGTAGAAGCACTGTTATTTTTCGGATGGAAGGACATTGTAGCCAGAGTAACTACTGGTCATATTGAGACTTAAAATCTTATGTCTCAGAAGTGCGAGTGCAGTGGAATGCCGAGCATTGCTTTGTGATTCGAGGTGTTGTTTAGTTCTGCTACTGTTTATGAGCTGTCGTACGGCTTACCATCAGGTGAACGGCACGCTCGTCTCGCCATTCATTGGAATAAAAAAAAATGTTCACGATGGTCGCGGGTTCAAGTCCCAGGATACACCTCTGACTTTTCGGAGTCATGTGTGTATTCATAGTCAATCACCATGCACTATACCCGTGAAGGGAAACATCGTGAGGAAATCTGCCTACCATAGCTATTTGTATGAATTTCTATGGTATGTAAAATGTCACCAACCCGCATTTATAGGCCAGCGTGGTGGACTATATGGCCTAACCAGACTCAATATTATTCTTGATTCTAGAGCAGTGGGACATATTATATGGGTTAATATAAAATATAATACAATAGAAAATATATGACTAATAAATAATAAACTCTCAACCTTGGTCCGCTGTTAGTACACTTACCCTAACTTCCATAGAATATGTAATCATTGTGTAATAGTTCCGGATTAACTAGCGTTCCACAATAGAGCCCAAATAATAATTGAGGAAGCTTATAGGTTAGTGTATAACCGGCGAACGTGCGATTATCCTGCATAGGTTGTATTACATGTTGCTTAAATACTGTTGGAATAGAGAACTATTTCTAATACATTTATGAGAAATTTAAGCGATCAGGTGAAGCTGTTCGTGATAAAATGCGTTATTTGTTAAAAATATCTGAAATAATTTGTTTCGGGGGAAAATATTGTATTTTAGATTATACAACTTACTTTATTAGGACAAGTTTTCAGGACAAACTTTTTAAACATATTACCTCATTTTTGTGCGGCCACAAATATTTCTTTCCGGTCTGGGTGTTTGTGAGACCGAAAAGTCTCTCGTAGTTCCCACGACACAAGACTCGATCTTAGTGTGGGTTCAGGACTATGTATGTGACTGTTGGGTGTTATTTATTTATTATTTATTAATTTGATTATACAATGGATAGCAAATTCTTTCTCTTTTTACTCCGAAATATTCATTAATTTAAAGCCCAGCAATCCTGAAACATAACATCGACGTCCTTTTACTTTTTATAGCTTCAGTCTTAGACAATAATTTCAGTTCTAAACGATTGAAATTGTTTTTCCAATAATTTACTTTTCAATACTTTATCTCTCTTGTCTATATAGTTTGTACTTTAAACGTCTTGCCGAATCTGTCCATTCAGCGAAAGAACTGATGAAACGCAGACTTTCTAAATTACAAGTATCTTTAATACCCTTTAGACTCGGTATTTTCGCTTTATTTGTTTTGTGAATAGCTGCGTTTTAGGCACATTTTAGGAAAATCACCGAATTCTTAAGTCTGTTTTCTTTTCAAGTAATCGTCTTAAATGTTAAGCCTTTCTTTTTGACGGATTTTTTAAGCAAATATAAATCAAATTGGGAGCAAATTTACTTAAAGCGATACTAAAAATAGTAATAAAACATAAATATCATTCGCAAAGTTTGTTTGTGATTAAACGCACAAAACACTAAAGCTGCCTACCCACCAGCCCATGTCAATTTTTGTTGGTGAGCTAGTCGGCGGCTTCACTCATTGGTCTAAAAACATTGTTCATTCATCGGCTTGACATGACATAAAGAACATTTTTATGACATTGTTGACGGTATGAAGGTACATACATTGGTGGTAGGTCTCTCATATGTGAAATCGCCTGGCTAGTAACCACCGCAATGTCTATTTCTCCGGCGAAACAGTAGTGTAAATGCACTGTTGTGTTGCTTTTTAAAGGACATTGTAGCCGGAGTAACTACTGGACATATTGAGATTTAATATCTTATGTCTCAAAATGGCGAGCGCAGTGGAATCCCAAGCAATGCTTTGTAATTCAAGGCGTTGTTTGGTTTTGCTACTGTTCATGAGCGGTTGTAATGCTTATCATCAGGCTAACAGCATGCTCGTCTAGCTATTCAATGCAATAAAAAAAAGAAGAGTGCTTCGCTCGCCGTCGTCCTGCCAACACAAAGCACACAACACATAATCACGCTTGTTGCCAACATAGTTATTTTCTTAAAGGCTGCCGGGTTGTGACGGCGAGCTTGTAGTGTGCGCTTCATATGATCCTGCTATTGTCACCATACCTTATCTGTGATATAGATATCTTTCGATACATATTTTATATAGATAGTTTATGGATAAGTTATGTCATAGTTCTTTCCTGTTGTACAGTACTATTGCATGTTGTGGTCTCCTCTAATTGAAGAAACACAATGTTTAAACTGCAACAGTATAATAGCAAAGCTTGTAAAGTGTATTCTTTGTTGGAGATCCTAATAAATAAAAATAAAAATAAATATAGATGACCTCACACACTAATCAAGAGTTTATATCGTTACTAGTAGCTAGTCTTAGGTTCTAGTAACGATATAAACTCTTGATTAGTGTGTGAGGTAGGTTTACTGGTGGTAGGTCTCTCATATGTGAGAGGCTGCCTGGGTGGGTACCACCGCTATGTCTATTTCTCCCGTCAAACAGCAGTTTAAATGCACTGTTGTGTTTCGGGTTGAAGGACATTGTAGCCAGAGTAACTACTGGACATATTGAGACTTAACATCTTATGTCTCAGGATGGCGAGCGCAGTGGAATGCCAAGCATTGCTTTGTAATTCAAGGTGTTGTTTGGTTCTGCTACTGTTCATGAGCGGTCGTATCGCTTACCACCAGGCGAACGGCAGGCTCGTCTCGTCATTCATCGCAATAAAAAAAAAAAAAAAGGTAAGAGTTTTCAAGCCGGTCTCCTTATTTTCAGGTGACTTAGACTTAGCTTATGGGTACTAAATGTGGTCTGTCATTAACAGCAATATTAAATAAAAGACATCCTCTAAATCGAATCTTACGAAAGATTGATTTTGTAAGAATTTCATTTATATAGAGGGCAGCACCAGCTTGCACAGTTAGATTTTATGAAAATTGTAACTCATTACGCCTATGTTAATTTGGGACGCCGCTAGTTGTAAAACGTTTCAAGTATCCGTGGTTATGGAAGTGGCGAATTAATTTAAATTAATTAAAGAGAAATAATACAAATTATAAATGGAGAGGCACCTACAGAAGAAGAAGAATTAATTCATTAACACAATACACTATCTTTGAGATACAACGATTTTCCTCCAGGCATTAAACATTAAAACACGAAAAAGTTGGTATCCCCCGGATCGCTTAATATTTAATATAAATTCATTATTTAAAAGGTAAAAACTCGAGAGCGGCAGTGAGCTATAAAATTTAAATATGACATGTAAAGGAAGCCATCATGGAAATGTGCAAATTCGAGCTTTAAACGGTAAAATTGTAGGGCATTTTATTTTCTTGGCACGACCTTTTCGCAATTCATCCATTCAAACTCTATAGTTAAGTTTCAGAATTCAGTGATTCGAAAAACTCTTTCCATTTATGCTTGAAATGATATTGTGAATGACGTTGTTTGTTAGTGTTATGAACTACAACTTTGAACTGAATAATTTTAAATACAATTCTTAGGCACTGTTTTGTGTATATTTTTTTGTTCGGTATTGTGTAGGTCCAGTACACTAGCAGAAGATCAAGACTGATCTAATGGTGAAGAATTACGACTTTCCATGAAAATATGCATCATTTTATCGTGGATATCTTATTGACCTGCTATCTTCTCTCCAACAACAGTTCTACCCTTCTCTGTATTTTTAGACTATTATATATAGAATATTGTTTAGTAATAAAAATACCCTACTACCCTATTATCTGGTAGAGATTGTCTTACTTCAATAAGACCGCCATTTGCAATTTGTTGTTTCATTATCCTTATATTACATTTAGTGCATATTATGTACAATAAAGAATAATAATAAATTAAATTCTAGGGCATACCTTTGACTTTTCGGATTCATGTGTGTATTGCTAGTCAATCACCACGCACTTTAACGGTGAAATAAAACATTGTGAGGAATCCTTGCATACTATGGCGAACTTGTAAGAATTTCTATGGTATGCAAAATCTGCCAACCGCACTAGGCCAGCGTGGTAGACATTATGGCCTAACCGTTCTCAATTGAATACTTGATTGTAGCAGAGGTATTCTTCACCCTATTTTTTCCACGAACACTTTAAGTCTACATATTTTATGCTCTCTCCTTGGACCTTTACCATTTCGTCTATCCATCATAGCACTCTTATAAAACCATAATTAGTTAATTTATCTAGCTGATCAGCAATGCAGTTTTAAAGACAGCTGTAAAAATTTACAACTTGCAAACTTACATAGTTGTGTTAAGGTCAAATACAGAATAACGTAATTGCAAAGCATTCCATGTAATTGCCGGTTTATCCGAGCTTATCACTTAATTGCTATGTGTTTAGTGGTTCTTCGATATATTTGTAAAGTTATATTGTTACATGAATATCTAACTTGTTAAAATTAGGCAGAAGAAATGAATTTACGTATTGACTGTAATATAATTAAGCTTTTTTGGGAAAAACATCTGAATATTGTGTTATATCTGAGCTATACTTGGAAAAGCAATGGCGTTAGTCCAATCGTGTCAATTTTAGGATTTGAAAACGCGATTTACTTAGTAATTGATAATTATTCTTGAAATAATTGATATCAGGATTAGAGCTATGGGCGCATTTCTGTTTTTGACGTGGTAGAGCTAGGCTTTTGTCACTCATGACTGCATGAATGGGCTCAAAACCATAATGGAAACTTATTTGGGATGGTACCACTGTCTCACAGGAGACCAATGTGAAGTACCTTGCTGTCATTTTGAATTCGATAAGTGAGGTTGCCAGATGCTCAATATATTTCTCATCCTCTTTTACCTTCCCGCTCTCCTCTTGATTTGATTTTGATTTTTTTTTCAGCAACACATCTATGATCGAAGCGTAAATAATATTCAAAGGCGGCAATAATCTCTTACCATCTACCATCATCTGTTATATGCAACAAAAATAAAATATCAGGCTGTTGTTGTTAGAACACTATGTTCAGCAATTTACCTCTGTTTATTGATTATGATTGTAACAACAAGCGGCGACTGTTAAAGAACCATAAAGCTTTTTCTTCGATACAAAAAAGAAAACCTAAACACGAAACCCTGGAAATATGGGGCAGGGAGAACGAAAGATCAACAGAAAAGATCAACAGTTTCTTTAATGAAAGTTAATAGGATCTTAGTTAACTGGGGCAACGCTAACAGATTTCTCCCCCTTAATGCCCAAATAAAACACTTATCTCCTAGAAGGGAGCCGGTAGCATCTAATTATTAACTTATTATTGTTATCAGGGATACGCCGAATCGTAAAGTCTTAATGCCCCAGTCTCATTACTACGTTGGGCATTACTTAATGGAGATTACTCGTTCAATTCACCTCAGCACATTTTACTGCGAGCACAGATGCGGAATTTGGATGGGGTGCTGTGGACAAATTATGAAATTAGACAATTATTTTAATCACATTAATTGAAATATACGGTTTGAGGAACGTATCAGCCAAATAATTTAAATAAATCGTAGTTTAAAGGAGGATGAAAGGTGACATTATAAAAAAAAAGAAGTAAAAGAATCGAAGAAAAATGAATTTTAATAATACTGTTGAAAGATAATTATGCCATCCTCTTGATACGGCACTGAAAAGGAAGATAAAAAAGACTGACTGAACAAAACACAACAGTAAAGCCGGATACTTCGCCTGTCTTCTGTAGAATAGCATCCTTCAGCTCCAATAGACAAATATTACAGTTCAGCAAATCACTTGAAAGCTTTGTCCGCTGTCTGTCAACCAAATAACTCTACATCTTTCATTACTATTTCAGAATGCAAAAGCAGCTATACAGTCGTAGAACCAACGCTGCTATGTGCATCACTAAGGAGAGAATACCGAGCATTCATTTGTCATGTGTCTAAAGTTCCTACTAATGAGTTAAGTTTGTAAGTGGACAAATTCGGATGTTATCTGTTGCTCTGTTAAATGATTCTAAATTAATGAAAAGCGTCAACGATGGAACAGGCGTAGTTTGTCAGCGTAATTTGGTGATCTTGGGTGTTTTAGTTTGAATTTTGTTGATCTTAAAACTTAGTTTAATGTTCTGAAGATAGCTAGAATGCTCTTATGGTTATAATACTTTTGAGGCTTAGCTTTTTTAGAACTTATTTAAGATATTTTTTGTGGATTCTTAAATTGTTACGGGCGTGGAAATCGTGTAATTGCTTTTATTCGGCATTGTTTGGAATTTTCTTTTACTATGTTTCTTCGAGGTTATATTACACTTATGTAGGATAATGATGATGATGCCTCAATAGGGCGACTGAATCTCCACCTTCAATCAGAATATATTATAAGAAAGAAAGAAGCAGTTTTATTCATCGCAACTTTGTGCATTATACAACACAGTTTAAAAAAGGATATATGACATTTTAAAACAATACTAATAAAAAGAAAATAAACTTAGCTAACTCTGGTCTCTTATGTACCTACTTGTATAGTTTGCAACCGCATTATATTGCATGAAAAGATCAGAGTAAAGAAATTGGAATGAGCTGAGAATTTGGAAAATGTGATGCTACTATCATTATTCCTACTATCCCTGTGGGAAACCAGGTTACTAGATCCGCAGTCTAATGCGTCCCTGTACCAGACCCTAAACGCAATATCTCGCCGGGTCCTTGTTTATTACGATGATTAAGGGCTACGCTTGTATCTTTATTAAACAGTCGAAGGGCTGGCCCTTTGTTTGTTGAGTCAAGTTGCCTGTCAGTTATCAATGTGGACTTACCTGTGCACACATTTGGGTTATTTGTAAACTTAATTTAGAAATTGGGGATTTGCGGCTTTGTGGCCGTGCGTAATTTTGGAGTTATCGCCTGTTCCGATAGTATTAATTTATGCAGATATTTTGCTCATGTTTGGAGCAGGATATTTCGTGGAGCTGTTTTTTTTTGTATATTACCGTATTGTTTAAACCAGCACCTTCCGTCTGATGGTCACTGAAAGCTCAGCTAATTAATTGTTCGATATTACAAAATAAGGCCGAAATAACAAAGCAAATAACAGACTGTTGATTGGCAGAAACGTTATTAAAACATGAAGCAGCGATCGTCAGTAGCGTCATTAGAAATAGAAACTGCGTTTTACGCTCGCCAACCTTGCCTCATATAATCATCTCTCAGCGATAGATACTTTATTTAAATTGCTCTGAAGTTACCATCAGGTGTTTTGAAACAGTATTAAAAATAAGTACCTAAACGTAAATAGTCACATTGTTCACATGGACATACCACACAGACTTTGTGGATTCTTGGAAGAATTTACATTTATATTTATTTATAAAATGTACAATGCAAACTTACAGCATAATGTGCCGACACGTTTACATTAAATGAGCTTAGTACTATTCTTATCACTAATAATTTTAAACATATAAATTGAAATATGAACCAGTACCAAACTATAAAACAAATATAAAAAAATACAAACAATAACACTTAAACTTACGTAGTATTGGCCCCAAAATCAGCGTACATTGTAGGATCTAGGTAATTGTTCGTGGTGCTTAACATCTGACTTTGGCAGTTGTATATCTTTATATCGGAGGATAATACTTCTTAACTCAATATTTTGTCAATAGATTTTCAGTAGAGGGATGTGGACAAGTATTTATTTCAGACTCCTCCTATTAGTTTTGTTCTTTCCGATAACTTTCAATGCGTGTTAAAGACTAGATAGTGTATCCGGTACCGATTCTTTGCGTGCCACTGTTGATCTTGGCTGACAAGAGTTTTAGTGGTGTGTGCACAGGAAAGTAACAATTTTTCACGATATTCACGAATATTTGTTATTCTTCAGTATTAGTAATGTTTAGCACACCATTAGTGACCTGTAATTTTAACTCTGTGTAGAACAATGATTTTGTAAATTAGATGTATCTTAAATGTAAAAGTATTTGTTACTTTGCTAGATTTTATCGCCAATGGTATTAAACATAAATCGGAGGGAGGAGAAACAAAGGTAAAGTAGTGAATGGATTAAATTCTGTGAGACCACAATTACCAAGGTTTATAGTATGAGATCGTGGTAAAAAGCCCTAATACATGTCTTAGATAAAAACAACATCCATATAAAAGGGAAAATTCGAGGCACATTACATTTTTACCGCCTTTCTTTATAGGTAGCTGTAAAGTGCGTACATAAATCCAGCCAGATAACCTAGAAAAACTAAAAAAAGGTATCGCGGTAATATTTTATTTAAAATAAAGGACGCCCAGATTTGTCGTGACAGATAGCAAGCCAATCCCTTGCGTAATAAAAAAATCCTAAATCTTACTCAACTTTAGAAAGAATTAGATGAGATTTTCCCACGAGTTGTCCAATCAAGTCTGTCTCCTCTATTTATATTGCGAAATTATCGGCTTTCAAATACGTCGACATGACGCACATAATTTTGATCTGTATTAACAATAATATAAGGTTTAATTTCCTTTGAACAGTGAAAGAGGAGAGTTAACGGGTCGGCCAGATAAACAACACTATCATATTGTTTTGGTTGGGATCGTAAATGTTGCCGAAACCTGATGCACGGCTTTAGTGCCACTATTGATAGCATAGCTTTGTTTTACGATTCCAAATCTGCGACTGAATTACTTTGTTTTATGAATGGAGGTGGAATAGTATCTGTGTATGTGTAAAGGCTTTCACGCTTTTATTCCTAAAGGGTAAGTAGGGGTGTAGTCGCTAATTGTCCATATTTTTTTCATGACGCAATCAGGAGTTATTGCTACATTCAGTATAAACTGACTGTATCAAGTAACTGAAGCATATTTTCAGCCTCCGTGCAGCAGTTGGTTGTATGCCGGATGTGAAAAGTGAGGGTGCGGGTTCAATCCCCGCTTCGACACAAATATTTGTGTGATCCATAGGTATTTGTTTCGGGTCTAGGTGTTTGAGAGGCCGAAAAGTATCTTGTAGTTCCTGGTACCAACTGGGGTCAGAACTACGAATGTGACTGTTGGGTGTATTTATTTCCTTTGGTTATTGAATGAATTGAAAAGATATCGAAACTGGTGGTACTGGTAGTAGGTATCTCATATGTGACAGGTAGCATGGATAGGTGCCACCGCTATGTCTATTTCTCTCGCCAAACAGCCGTGTTTTTTTGTTCCGGTTGGAAGGACATTGTAGCCAGAGTAACTACTAGACATATTGAAACTAAACATCGTATTTCTCAGGAATTTCTAGCGCAGTGGAATGCCAAGAATTGATTTGTAATTTATGGTGTTGTTACTGTCCATGAGCGGTCGTATCGTTTACTATCAGATGAATTGCATGCCTGTTTCGCCATTAATGCTATTATAACATAAACATTTTTAACTAATAATTCATATTTCATATTTCCGTCTCATGATTTAATATTTGGTGATCTTGTCGCCACGCTGAGCATCATTTCAAGGCTCGGCTAACTCATATTCACTATTTCATATTTCACGTAAAATGCAGTGATTGAGTCGGCATTGAATCCAGGACTTAGAGTTTCACAGGCTGTTTATTCTGCAAATAGATGGGAATATTCGTTAAAATTTGAATTCTAATTCAACATTTTCACTAACACAAACATTTGAATAGATTTGATTGAAATCCAATATTGAAACTGAGTTTAGTTTAAATGACATGATTAATTTAGACTATGTACAATTGGATGTGCAAGTATTCATGCTATTGACATTAATTTTGCGAACCCCAGGAGTGAATCACGTAGATTATATTAAAGGTAAAATAATAAAAGCGCGGATATTATGATACTCCAACCAGGTTATTAAGTTTTACTCTTTTTCATTTGCTTCGATGACGCAACTATACTATCTAAGGTGAGGTGTGGAGTTCGAATCCCAAGTCGAGCAAAGTGATATTCGATTTCTTTATTTATTTTCACTGGTGGTAGGTCACAAAACACCCAAATTTATATCTCAAACGCTAAACACTAGTGTAAATTCACTGTTGTATTCTGGTGTAAAGGTCGTTACTTAATTCATTTTCGAGGTGTCTGAAAATTAATTTTGCTTACTTGGAAATTTTTAATAAAACTGACTTAGCAATATTTTTCTTTAATCTTACGATTCCAGCAGTAAATTAATCTCAAGGTTATAATATTGTGGTAAAAATGGGTTTAATAAACGTGCCATGATAAAAAATTTAAGAACCTTCAAAATTGCCAACGTCTTCATGATATCGGGAGGATTCTCGATCATCCGATAATATTTGATTTCCTTTCCTTAAACTGTAGTTATTTTCATTTTATTATTGCATCATTAGTATTTTGCTAAATATACATATACCCGCAAATAATACAGCAGATTAGATTTCACCCAACATTATTTGGAACTAACAACAAAAAAAGTTTGTTAGTTAGTAATGTGGTTAATCTAGTATGAAATAAGTTAAACCAATTGAAGGCTATTACAAAACTGAGGGCGAATTGTAATTTTATTAATAATTGACCATTGCATTTGTAATGTTTGCCAATAGAAAAACACGTATTTATTTCTATACGTCTAATATAAAACGGACCCTACGGCTGTTTGTCCACCGCCGCCGTCACCGGACCGTCACCGAGAACGAGATGACGGCGCCGATTTAGCGGACATACATTTACTATGACCATGTGTCCACCGCACGCCCGTCACCCGAGAACCGTCATCCGGCCGCCGATGTTTCGAGTACTTCGGCGTGACCGCTAGAACTCGGCACGGTTTTATGATGGGCCGATATGCCGGTAATACAAAACACGTTTGTTCTTGTCCACACAGTACCGTCTCACCGGGCCGTCCGCCCGGTTTTTGTTATGTCTATCATAAAATTTGTAAACAAAAAGGCTAATGAAATTCAAATACGATATTTAAAAGTTAATTGGAGTAGCAGAGTCCAAAAATTATTTTAATCGCCTACGCCTTCAATCGTACAAAAGCAGAAGAAGCAATTGTCGCCGCTTAAAACTGGCCATCCTTCTAGTTTGTTTTATTTTTATCAAAAAGGACAAACCTCTAGAACTGAGTGGAACTGAGCCACCGATTTATCGGCGCGGTGGACACACGATCGCCGTCACGTCATCTTAAACTCGGCCTGAAATAATCTCGTTCTCGGTGACGCGACGGTCCGGTGACGGCGGCGGTGGACAAACGGCCTACGTCACCATAATAAAATAAACGACAGTAGTATTAGGGCCAGTATAACAATTAACATAATCTATTTACAATAACACCATAAATAATACAGCTTTAGATTTAGATTCAGTTCAAATGTGTGGTACTACTAGTGGCACGATATTTCAGGCGATTTTTTTATACTTTGATCATATTAGAAACCTCTTGTATGTAGATTCATCATAATTATTATCTTTACCATCATGAGAAAACTGTATTGCGGGAGCAAAGGAATAATACAAATAGGTATACAATACAATGTAGACTATGATTTATCTCGGCCTGGCTATAAAAGTAACATCAACCACATAATTCCCAACATCACCTAAATTATGATTAAACAATTTCGGGTGAAACTTAGTGGCTTCTTCAATAATCAAATTGCGAATATTCCCGTACCGTAAAGTCGCATCTCCTACTCTTCACATAGAATTGGTTACAATTTCATTATGTTTAATCGCTTACCATTGAAATCGGCGTAACCACAGGAGCGTTTATATGTTAATTAATTCAACATCATGTAGCTATTATAGAACGGTTCACTGAATTCGAAATAACGGCTATCTACGAGTATATTGTGGTTTGCATAATGAAAATTGCCGTTTGTGTAGTGATTGATTTTTCGTCCGTATGCCAGATTTATGAAGTGAAAGGGATACTTAATCCATTAATTTTGTGGCAAGTTCAAGCCTACGACCTTTGTGTAAATTATTAGTTAACATACTTGGGGTGATATCGACGTCATAAACATCCTAAACTTATCAGGCTGTTTTATAACAAGCAAGAGTTGCCATAAATATAATATATTAAACTGAATCTAAAGTTTTATTATAAGTAGCGACTGTTAAAAAATTGCTAAAGAAAAGAATAAAAAGAGAGGAAAATATTTTGTTGATAGAATTTCAGACACCTGTTCTTTTTCACAGCTGTAACACATTCTATAATAAAGTGAATGTACGAGTATAATAATTTACAATAAAATAAAATACACTCAACAGTCACATACACAATCTTGATCCCATATTACCACATAGTCATGTGTTGTCGGCATCAGAAACTACGAGAGACTTTCTGGTATCACAAACACCCCAAAACAAATCCCTGTGGGTCACACAAATCTTGGTCTCGGTGTGGGGATCGAACCCGCAGCCCCACAGCCGGTGTCTAACCAACTGCGCCACGGAGGCTGGTACATCTTGTAAAATGTTATTTTAATACATCATATTCTGATTCAGTCAATCAATTATGAAAAATACAGTCAAAAAAACAGAAAATACAGTTAAGGAAATGAAAAAGCAAACTTACAATTCCAATCGAAGAAATCTATCACGAGAATCTCAAGATGCGTTCATTCAGTGCAATATGTTTAGAACTTTTTACTGGTCTCTCATATTGTGAGAGGCCGCCAGGGTAGGTACCACCGCAATGTTTATTTCTTTCGCCAAACAGCAGTTTAAATGCACTGTTCTGTTTCGGTGTGAAGGATATGGTAGCAAGAGCAACTACTGTATATATTGAGACCTTAAAACTTACAGAGCTTACATATTTTTAATGGTGGTAGGTCTCTCATATGTTAGAGGCCGCCTGGGTACTTACCACCGCAATGTTTATTTCTCCCGCCAAACAGCAGTTTAAGTGCGCTTTTGTGTTTCGATGTGAAGGACAACATCAGGACTACAATAGCCATAGTAACCATTGGACATATTGAGACCCAACATCTTATTTCTCAGGATGGTGAGTACAGTGGAATGCCAAGCATTGTTTTGTAATTTAAGGTGTTTTTTGCACTGTTTATGAGCCGTATCGCTACCATCAGGTCAACGGCATGCTTGGTTCGCATCACTTCTTCATATTTTCTTCTACCTGGCGTTATCCCGGCCAGTTGTAAGCCTGGTTGGCTTAGTTGGTTGGCTAGTTGGCCAGTTGTGGCCACATGGTCCGTCTTCCAGCAAATTCTTCTCCATTTCGTCCGATCTTCGGCATCCTCAATACTAAGTCGTTATAAAGGTGCTTGGTTCGCCAATCATTGCAAAAAAAAACACACACGAATGGGGCTGCGCTCACACTAACCAGTTATAAATCTAGCCGTCTCACCACTGGAAATAATCGAGCAATAACGCACCCTTGTAAATCAGCGTTGAGTTACGTGAATTATTACCGAACATTAATTCGTACGTTCATCAAGTTCGGTTAGCAACCTACTGGTTTGTTTTCGATCGTGGCGGTACGGGGTTTTATGTTTCTTGGGCTTGCTTTATTTTGATGGTAAATTAGCTTTGTTAGTGTAGTGGTAGTATTTGGAACTGCGATCTCTAGGGTCGTAGGTTTGAAACTAAGGTCATTGAGGTCTAGGTTTAAAGAATAATTTTTCAAAAAAATATTCGGATAGATTGACTAGGCCAGCATGTTGGATTATAATATAAGCACTCTTAATCAAATCGTAATATTACAGAAGAAAAAAATATTTATTTATAACTATTCAATGTAGACAAATCATCAAAGTGGCAGGCATCGGCTAATATGAAATAAATTCAATAAAACGGTATTTTTATTGCAATAAGATAAGACTTGTATAAAAATACAATTCCCGTAATTGAAAATGTTCTAGAAAGGTAATACGAGAGCTACTACAGTTCCTTATTCCTTGATTGAAAGTCAACTAACGCTAGACAAAGGCTCTCCAACGTTCTTTAAACTTATTCTTCCCTACTTATGTCCTTTGATACACGACTATTCATTTAAACGAGATGATTTTATTAGGTGTACAAATAAGTTTTAGGACAGTTTTCAAAAAATTCAAGATTTATTAAAAAAGAAGTAAAACACAGTTATTCATCGAAGTAATCTCCATCGCATTGAATGACCTTCAGCCATCTCTCAGGTAATTCGCGGATGCCTTTCGCAAAGAAACTTTCGTCTTGTGAGGTGAGAAATTTAGCGACCCATTTTTCCACTTCTTCAAATGTTTTGAATCGCACGTCAGACAAATCGTTCTGCATTTTCCGGAATAAATGATAATCGGATGGGGCTAAGTCTGGTGAATACGCCGGGTGTGGTACAGGTTCCCATCCAAGCGCTAGTAACGTATCCTTGACCGGTTTACCCACATGAGGCCGCGCGTTGTCATGGAGCAGTTTTACTGGACGTTTTCCTTTACCAGAAAATGGACGTTTCTTCTCAATTTCTTGATTCACTTGCATCAATTGATGACAATAGCGATCGGCAGTAACTGTTTGACCAGGTTTGAGAAGTTCATAATACAGTACGCCTTTCATATCCCACCATATGCACAGCATGACTTTATTACAATGAACATTGCGCTTTGGCGTGGATGTTGTCGGCTCGCCGGGGTCAACCCAATGATATTTGCGTTTCGGATTATCAAAATAAATCCACTTTTCATCGCCAGTCACAATTTTCCACAAGAAAGACTTTCTATGTTGCTTGTTGTAAAGACTCACACAAATGTTAAGACGGCTGTTTTTATTTTCTTGAGTTAGAAAGTGTGGTACCCACTTTGTTCCTTTTCGAATCTTACCCATTGCTTTTAAACGATAAGAAACAGTTTGTTGAGTTACTCCAAGCTGTTCCGAAAGTTGTTTCTCCGTCTGACAAGAGTTTTCATCCAGCAACGCTTGCAGTTCCTGATCGTCCACCTTTACAGGAGGCCCGGTGCGTTCACGGTCACTAACGTCGATATCACCTTCTTTGAATCGCTTATACCAATACTCACATGTACTTTTAGATATAATGTTGTCTCCAAGAACAGAACATATCGATTCACACGCTTTCCTAACACTTTTTCCTTGATGGAATTCATAGCGAATGCAGTGTCTAATAAATAGCTTATCGGTCTGCATGATTAATTTACAGAATTTATAGGTTATGTTTATGACTCCTTTAGGTTTCGATACTACATATCAAGCGCCATCTATGATAAGTGAGCGGGACCTTTAAATTAATTTAGAATAGCTGTTATGATACAAAATCTAAGTGTCCTAAAACTTATTTGTACACCTAATAGATCGTTGTCATCTTCAGTCTTTACTATTACTGCTAAATTTAATGATACATAATATATACATAAATCATACCTTTTTCCCAGAAGTAGTAGGCAGAGATGCAACCAAGACACCCACGTTAGGAAAACGTGGTTTAAATTCAGTATCACATGTCAATATTTCCTCGTATTATACTCATAGTTAATTTTGAATGTTTAATCCATTGTAAAGCCACAAATAAATAATTAAATACACCCAACAGTCAACATAAACAAAGTTTTAACCTCACTTCAAGATTAATAATATTATGTTGTATCCTATTAGAAACTACGAGAGACTTTTCAGTCTCACAAACACCCAGATCCGAAACAAATAATTATGGACCTCACAAGCATTTGTCTCGTTGCGAGGATCGAACCCAGGGCCTCTCGTTTCAAAGACAACGTATAACCAACTGCGCCACGGAGGTATTGAAATAAAAGTCTGCTATGTTATTTGTACCTAATGAGTTTTTGAATTCAAATGCTTTGTGACATTTATCATTGCCCTATTTCACCAACCTACCGTATTTCGTAGTAATTACAATTAAAGTTTCGCTTTTGTGGTTGTTACGTCTAGAACTTAGTAATAATTATTCGTAGAATTCCTATATTACGCACTAAGTCTCAAGTATTGAGTGCGTACTAAGTAGAGAAGTCTGTTGTCATGTATTAAATTCCTAGCTTTATGTAACATTTGATTTTGTCATGTGATTTTGTCTTCAATATATAATATGGTGTTTGACTATGATCGATTATTTGTACTATTTTGAGCGCAAATTCCGTTGAAATACAACATCAATTTAAAAAAAAATAATTGACAAATGCTTGATGCAATAAGACGAAGTCAGCGTAAATTAGCGCAATTTATAGGCCTATGTCCAGCAGTGGACCACAGTGTAGGCTCCTGATGATGATGATAATAATGGTGGCATGCTCATCTCGTTATACTAAATTTATATTACTCAAAATAAAATCAATCAACTTCTTAATTGCTGGATGATTGAAGGACAAAACTATTACTACATTTTTGATACTTACATTTTAGATCAATTAAATACAAATATTGCTTTATTAAAAATTAAACCCATAGTAATGAACACAAGGGGGCTACTCTATAAAACGATACGAACTTAGAAATTTCGAACGCTATACGTAAAACTCCACTAATTACTATCGTACGTCGCAACAATAGATTCGCTTTTAAACAAAGTTAAGTATAATAGAGAATAGTATTGACTTGTAGAAGTCTTATACCTAGCTCCGAATGTCGAACATCCGAATATTCGAAGTTCGCATCATTTTTAAAGAGTAACTCCCCAGCTAATTAAGTTGCGTTGTATGATAAATTCAGTGTGCCTTAACTCATGTCCATTTGACAAGAAATATTGGCTCATAAGTTAATCGCAATAGCTGTTGCTGAATACAATTGCCTTTATGAGCTGCGATTAATCAGTGAGCTGATCTGAATTGCATATTTCGTTGCTGTAATTAATCTATGATGTTATAGTGTATACATCATCTTCCTTTTATATATTTTTATTACAGTAAATGGCGAGACGGACATACCGCTCATGAATAAAACCAAACGCCTTGAATTATAAAGCAATGCTTATGATTCCACTATGCTCATCCTTAAACATAAGATGTTAAGTCCCAACATGTTCCTGTAGTTACTCTGGCTACAATAATGAAAAATCCTTAAATCCGAAACACAACTGTGCATTTACATTGCAGTGGTACCAATAGGCCTCCCACATATGAGAAACCTACCACCAATGAAATAAATAATACGTGTCTAAATAACTGGGACATGGATAGAGTTGGTAGATTCATATTTGAAGGTAATTTCAAATTACAAAATATTGAATTTATCTTATTCAGAGAGTAATCTAGTAGGTAGACTGCGAGCCTCCTGTACAATAGAAAGAATTTACGCTATATTCTATCACAGTAGGCTAGTGCGGGTTTGAGGATTTTACATATAGAGAGTTTTGTAAATCTCTTTGTAAACCAGATTTCTTCACAAAATCTTCCGTCATCATTTAAGTGGTAATTTACTAGTAATATACAATAATAAGACTCCAAAAAGTCGAATGTTTGCCCTGGGATTGGTATTCGCGTCCACTGTCAAAATTGTCGCGTCCAGATCATAACCAATAGACCAACCCGCAATCATTAAATATATTACTTCTAGTTTTGAAATTTTGTACAGTTAGTAAAAATATGCGTGGATCAACATTGAATTCAAATTGAAAACACTAAAGTAAATATAATTTCAGAGGTTTGTACGGAAATTCAGAAGCGAGAAGTGACGAAAGCAAGCTTCTGGCAAACTTTTCAATATCACGAAACCTTGCAAATAAATCTTAACTTTCTAACTTGTTCGTGTTTTATTTACGAAACGAAATCTCATTAATACACGTAAAGTGAGTCTGGAAATATTTTATGATGTATACCGAAGCAGTGGTGTTATTAAATTACGTGAAATTTACGGGAAAAAGTTTTATATTTTTTAGTTCAAAAGTTATGACCTAAAAATATGAAGGTCGATACAAGCGACTTATAATAGAAGTCTATAATCACGCTCTTTTTGAAGAGAAAATTCTTGTCGTCTTTGTATGTCAGATTTCTTATATTGAAAAATAATTAGAATTTTAAGAATAGACTAAGTAAGTAATCCAGCCATGCCATCACTTGGGCGGCTTCTGCTGATGAAGTATCGATATGTCTAAGAAAAAAAAAAACAGACTTCCCAAATTTACAGTAAATAAACAAAGAAAAAACAAGTTTTCAGATAAGCGCTAATTTTTAGTTCTCAAAAGTGAAATGTACTCTAACTCTAAACACACATTTGCCTCAAAACAGTGAATCATTTTATTTTAGGATAAACAAATTAAATTCCAATATTCACTTTTCGCTTACCACTGTATTTGCCAAACTGCCAGCTGTACAATCATTTAATTCTTTTAATTGAATGAAACCTCATTTGTTTTAAATTAGAACAGAAACCATAAAACCGGAAGTGTTTCGATTTTTCTGATGAGAGATTTTATTTGCATAATTTATGCATTTAATAATATTCTGTATTTAGTAGCGACAAGATAGTCAATTAGGTCTGTGTAACTACTAATTTTATTCTAGTGTAGCGGTGTGACCCTTGGTTAACCAAACCTAATGCTTTAATTACTTTATTGCGAACGTTTTAGGCAACGTACTGTCTCGAAAGGTTTTAGATGTCTAAAATTATGGTTTTCAAAGTAAATATTCGTTGTATTATACAGGGTACATACAAGACTGTGACTGAAAACGAAGCTGGTTGGTAGTTTTTGTGACTACAAACATAATGCAACTAAAATTTCACATCAAACTTTTTGCGATATTTTAAATATCATCGTGTTTGGGTTGTACATAGTTTTTGATAAAATAATAATTCAAACCCTTGTCTGCCATAGTATTATTATAAAATGAAAGAATGTACAGTCAGCAACATAAGTCGCTGAACACTTCACATTTTTTGGTAACCTTTTTATGGATTAAAATTTGTACGTACTACTCAGTAGTCGTAAAATATAACCAAGCAAAGTCATCTATGCCGAAAAGTGCCATACGATATTGAAAATAATTTTATTTTGGATGATAAGACAATTCCAAATTTCGTGAATGTGTAGCGACTTATGTTGCTGACTGTGCATTATTATTTTAGAAAACCATGTGTTTACCACCCAAATTTTAGGCAAAAATAACAAAAATAATTCGTCAATTTCTTTTTTACAATTTTTGTTTTGTCGATTATGTCTATGACTAGTCAACTCAAAAACTCCAACCTGGCTTCATTTGCGGTCGCAGTCTGAATATATGTACATATATAGAGATGATGACATTATTTTTTAATATATAAATCCATCCATCCATCCATCCATCAGCCAAAGGAAGTCCACTGCTGAACATAGCCCTCCCCCAATGATTTCCACAGAGACCCAAATTAATTGGCAAATACCCCCTTAATATATAAATGCATAAATAAATTTCTCGGTATTTTTAAACTTAAGCTTTACAAAACCATTTTATTCAATTTAATAATATTATAACCTTACCTAGGTTTACATTGAAAAGAGTTTTCCGTGAAGCTGTTAGTTCAGATGGCGTTTTTCACAAATCTCCTTTACAGCAATTCTAGGTAACCCCTCTATGGTAGAATTTACTTGTTGACTTGTTCTATTTATGTAGGATATCTTTGATTTTTTTTTGCTACGTAGCAACTGAAAAATAAGACAAATTAGTTTTCAAATATATACAAACTTTTGAATAATCAAATTTATATATGAATTAATTACACCCGTAGTCAATCACATACATAGTCCTGAAACCACATTAAGATCGAGTTTTGTGTATCAAGAACTACGAGATCTTTCGGTCTAACAAACACCCAGATACGAAACAAATGCTTGTGGTTCACACAAATATTTGTCTCGGTGGGGGTTCGAACCCGCGGCCTCTCGTTTCACAGCCAGCGTTGAACGACGCCGGGGAAGGTGACCTTATATATGTACCTAATTAACTTTATGTGTTGATGATGTGTTTTTTTGGTAGTTGTAATTACTTACCATCATATTATGCTTTGCTTGCTCGTTTGCATCGCAATCTATAAAATTGTATTTGTATTTGTATGTGGCGAGCGACCACTAGAATTAAGATGTCTATTTCAAAAATATTTCAGCATTTGATTTATTGAAGATGAAAATAAATTATATAATACTGTAATTTCTGCTCATAATATTGTACAAATCAATTTCTAAAATAATGATGTTATGTCGACGAAGGCACAAAGTATATCCACTGATTAAATAGAGCTCTGATTAAATTAAAGCGGTACAAAAATACATAGATATAATGTTAATCTCATGTTATATATAATTTAATTTAAAGATTCTGAAAAACCGACCAAAAAAAAAATAAGCAGATGTGTTTCCGATAACATTAATTTAAAACTTGCTATTAGCTAACATTTAAAGTAGATTAATAAATAATAATCTCATAAACCATCTCGCAAATTGTAATTACAGAACTCTTGAAATGGTACCATAAGTTTCCTCTGTTAATCCGAGCGGAACGTTCGCTGAGCGTAATCAATAGTGACGCAGATGTCTTCGTGTATGTTCTTTCTGAAACTGCAATGGAACTTCGATGCATTTCACGGCTCGGATGGCGGCGACAGTGGCGGAATTAAGGGTCCTTTTGTGGGTAAAATATAAATACTTTGACAAAGGTTGCGAAGAGCAGACTAGCTCGTTAGGATGATCTAATAAGCAAGACCATGACTATCCTAGAGGCAACTGCATCTGGCGTAGGACCGAGCCTGGCGATCAGCTCTCCAAGACTCGACCAATTGACAAGGGTCACGATCCTCAGCATTGAATGAACGATTAGAGAGAGTGATCATCATCATCATATCAGCCATAGAAAGTCCACTGCTGAACATAGGTCTCCCCCAAGGATCTCCACAAGGACCTGTTGGAAGCGGCCTGCATCCAGCGACTTCCTGCAACCTTAGCCAGATCGTCCGACTACCTTGTAGGCGGGCATCCGATATTTCCCTTGTCTGTACGTGGCCTCCACTCAAGAACCTTTCGACCCCAACAGCCATCGGTTCTACAAGAAGCGAGAGATATATACTTTAAATGAATTGAGATATCGCCTCACAAAAATAATTGAAGTAGTGATTGTTCGAAATGAAAAGAAAATTTTCTATCAGTTCTTGATAGGTTTGTTTACTGAGTGTAAGTCTTATTATTGGTTATTGAGCCAAAATTCGGTGAAATCCGAGTGTTTCGTTTCGATGTAATTATATTTTGTTTTTATTTCTAAATCATCTTCTAGCTTAGGTATTTTTCACTTCAGATGTCACTTAAATAAAAAAAGTCCAATCACTAAAAAAAAAGTTGTGGTAGTTACTAAATCACGCATTCAAAATATTTTTCAAGTTGAAGAACACAATATAATCAATTATAGCTTGGAAGTGGAGAGCCCCATTGTTTTCAGCTATGTCTTAGCAATTAGCATGAATGGACATGTTCTTTCCAGGTGGTACCACTTTCCCAATCAATCGAAGTGAAGGTAAAACTTCGCTGTCGCGTTTCATTCAGTGAGTGCGACTACTGGATACCCCTTTCCTCTTCCCGTTCAGCTCTCAATTAGATTTTGATTTTGACTAGCAATACATCCATGGTCAAGCGTTATAAATATTTATGGGCGGCAGCAATCATTTACCAGGCAACCTGATTTCCTAATTTGCGGGACCTATGCAATAAAAATAAAAGCCGTTGTTATTTTGACACAAATATTAGACCAGCCCCCATAAAAGTGGCTGAATTCCCACCTGTATAACAATTATTTGGAAAGTTACCAATGTATGTTGGCCTATGTCGTTGTTCTTAATGACAAGCAGATAGTGTTATTACGAGGATCTTTGTTCGCTGGAAATGCAGTTCATATTAAGTTTATTCAAATGCCTCGTTAGTTCCCGGCACCATTAGTTTGAATGTTGGGTTATGAAGCTGCGTATGGTGGAGATTGTTCCAGAACTTTGTTAAGTTTATTTGTATGACCGGTGGAGTGAGACATAATCATAATTTGCAGTGAAAGCTTGCTTAAAAAAACAAAGCAAAAAGGTAATTTTTTAGCTAAGCACAGTCGATGAAATTACGAATTTGGATAGTTTCCTTTTAATACAAACATACTAATATTTTAGTTGCTTATAAACTGTACATGTCGTAGATGGACTAAATATGTAAGAGTGGAAAAAAAAAAAAAAAATAAGCTACTACTCAAATAGGCAAAAACCATGATCATCTATTTTTCTCTGCTTGTATTCAGCCTTCTTGTTCAAGTAATTCGATATATTTTTAATAATATAAGATTAATATACAACTCTGCAGTAGGCCACCACAATACCTTAAAAACCTAACGCTCTTTAATAAATAAAAAGTAAAATCATGTTCTTATAATAAAACATATGATTTACGGCACTTTATACTCAGCGATACAAACGATAAGACCCTATTACTTCGCGAAAGAATTTAAAACCTTGTCTAAAAGGCGCAAATTCATACGCGCTATATCAATGAATCGCGGCGCGGTGTATCGCGCGAATTTAAATAAGTCGCGCGCGTTTGACGCATAAAGATTCGTCCTATACAAGGTCTCAATATTTGTTCGTTTCATAACTCATCATCATCATATTACACGAAAAAGAGTAGACGGATATACGTGAAATTCTAGGAACACCTAGTGTTACAGTAATGATTATTGCTAACTGCTTGGTAATTTAAATTTACGCGATGTTTCCATACGCGATGTTTTAGCGCTCAGTACTTTCAAATTCGCGTGTACCTTTTCGCGCGTAATTCGCTACTTCTGAATCATCAGATGAGTATTCTCTGGGCGTAATTGGCCTTTTTCTGAAGATCCTAAACGTTGTAATTCATAACTTAGCACAAATAAGGTATATAGAGGGGTTTTGCGTGAAATCCTTGGAACACCTGGTTTTATGGTAATGAATATTGCTAACTGCTCCGCGCGAACATACATTAAAGTGGTGTTACACTGAACGAGGCTGCCGAGGCACCCGGTATCATTTTAAGCGTACAGGCTTACTATCCCGTGTTTACCCATGTAAATGTGTTTCAATGGAAGACGAAGTCATGATATGCTGGATTATTTTGTTTTGATGTGTCACTGCACGTGTCTACTTGTGTTGTTGAACCTAACTGGAACAGAACAAAGATGTTTTTAAACATCGCGTTTGCATGTGCGTTCCAATGGGTTTTTCGCCTGGTAATACGACTGCTTATGAACAGCATTTAATTTACGCCTTAAAAGCAATGCTGCTGAGACATAAGATGTCAAGTCTCAATATTATGTTCAATATTTACTCTGGCTAGAATATATTCCAAACCGAAACACAACAGGGCATTTACACAGCTATTTGGCGGATACAATAGACATTGTGGTGGCACCTATGCAGGCGTCCTCTCATATAGAAGAGACCCACCACCAGTGATTTTTATCATTTGAATATTTTTTATGAGTTTGTGTGTGTTTTAATAAATAATATTGTTCTGTTGTGTTATTAAAGATTCATAGGCATGATTAGATAATCCAATGGCCTGCTATTTATGTAAAAAAAGAAACAGAAATCTAGATTTTCAAAAACTTTTATAATATAAAAAAGTACATATTTTCTAAGTTTCGAGATGTAAATGGATCCTCACGATAATTCCTCCTTATACTTGGCAACTTTTTAATTTATCATCAAAACTCTTTGTGAAATACCCAAAATAAAAGTTCTGAAAAAAGTAATAAACACAAATGTGTTATTTATTATGCAAAAAGGTCCCGGCGGATCGTTTCGAACTTTTTAGAAGTTTATTATCTACTATTATAAATTCAAAATATGAATATTTGTATGATGTCTGGGTATATAAATTTGCATATCAATTGTTTATTTCACATTTAATATTCTAGATTGTTGTTGATTTAATTTCAGTTGTGTATTCATCCCCAAAAGATATTTCTTGAGTAAGGACTCCTTTCAAAACATCTACAGCTTTTGGTATAATTAATCTAGTTGGGGAATAGTAAGGTATCTAGATATTTTCTGTTTGTGTTTGAGTGATGAGATCTTACCTGTTATGTTAAGATAGTATTCTTGAAGGCATATTAAAATGTTCAAGAAGGTTTTGAGAAAAATACTTTTTTTTCATCACTGTTTAAATAAATGTGTGAAGTGAATAATAAAATGCATTATGATTTTAGGGTCGACTCCAACTTAGGCTTACGACGATAGAAGACTGGAAGCCAATGCTGACTACTTTTTGAATTAAATATCTACCGGCTGCTCAGCACACAAGAAAATTACATATTCAAAAGTCTTCCAGAGAACACAAGATCTCTTTCTGAACATATCTTTAAAAACTTGTGTGCAATATTGCCTTTAAAATCCCTTGTCTAAGACGTGCATTTTTCTGTGCCTCGTGATATGAATACGGGGCTTAACAATAAGCGGACGGTGCATTTTCGTGTATGTTTATGTTCGTAGTCAACTTTTGTCATTTCGTTTGAACCTGTTACTTCGGTGAGCTCAACAATGTGTTTTACAGTTTGTATTTTATAATATACTGTAATTTTGGTCTTTATTTTAAGTATTAATTTTGCTGTAAAGTGTATGGTGTAAAGCTATTAAATAAATAATAATAGATACACCAACAGTCACTTACATAGACATCTTGACCCCGCACTAAGATCTAGTATTGTATCGTAGGTATCAGGAATTACGAATGCCTTTTCGGTCTCACAAACAAAAAATTGAAATAAAAATAGAAAATAATCAACACACATAGCACTTAATCTCTATGTATTTTCTATGCTTAGTATTATTTGCTTTTATTTATTTATTTAATTTCTTATTGTAATAGTATTTTTTTTAAGTTTTACTTACTACTTTCATAACTTTGTTAATCAACCTCTTGGCAGTACAGAATGCTTTAATGCTGATACAATGTATACTCGTAGCAAATATATTTTATATACATGCATATGTATGCATATATATGTATACTCACGTCTTTTTCCCAGGTGGGGTAGGCAGAGGTGCCAGGACATTTGTATGTTCCGTCCCACAATGTGATAGGGGGCGAGTCTATCACTATATATTTTGGTATCTAATAATGCAATATAGTAGTAATACTATCTTTTATCTTTTCATGATTTCCAGCGAATTGGAGAAGGACAATAGCTACATCAGATAATAAATTTCCTGCTTACCCCCCATTGCAGGGCACGGGGCTCCTCTATAATCGAGAGTACGATTAAGAGTGGTCAGGCCATATAGACTGGACTAGTGCAGATTGGTTGACTTCACACCATAGAAATTCGTATAAATCGCTATGGTATGCAGGTTTCCTCACGATCTTTTATTTCATCGTTTTAGCGCGACTATCAATACACACATCACTCCCAAAAGTCGGAAATGTATCCTGGGATTCGAACCCACAACCATTGTGAACATGTTGGTCCGTATACAAACAAGCCACCACGCACTTCTTCAAATTGCAAACTGTAAAATTAAAAAACATGCAGGATACTCCGGCCTTTTCTAAAATCTTCCTATTATATAAGAGAACAAATTGAATAGAAGACTGCAACAGATGCTATGTTGCAGATGAGCATAGGTAATATAGCATAGCTAACTTACCAAAGTACTTTTATATCGAGTGGCCGTTACAAGCACGACGACACCTGAGTTTTACGATAATGAATATTACACATACCGGCTTTGTTAGGACGTGTTGGCACGGTTTGAAGGTAAATTCTCTTTTATAACGTCAGCTTATGTTTTAGTGGTGATTTTTTATACCACTTCGGGAAATTTTGTAATTGTTTGTGTTTGGTGGGTGATTAACATTAACTATTTGTGGAAAAAATGTTCAGTTAATTTTAAAGTTTTAGCTCCGTTGTGAGATGTATAAAAGCTGTGAAAAGCCTTAAGTTGGATTCGAATATCAAGCAAGGTAGTTAGTAAATTCCTAAAAATTATTTATGAACGTAAAAATTAAAAAAAATGTCTCGAAAATACCATTACGAGTTTATATTTTCAAAAAACTATTTAACAAAATAACCAACTATTTTCCAACACAACTAATTTATTTTTAAAATAAGATAGGACCATTATTAAAGCATGTTGTAAAATGTTTAATCAAAAAGTTTAATCATGATATGTATGTATGTGTCTTTAGAGCACCTGACACATCTGCATACATTAAAAGAGTTTACGAGTTATCAAATGCATTAAGAAATTATGAGTAGAACCCTGAGTGATATGGCGACATTTTGTTCTGTATTTTACAGTTGGATACATTACAAACTTTAATGATAATGCAACGTTAGAGTTTAATATCGCTAATGCGAATTACATCACATGTAATTATTTTTACATTAGGAATTACTTTGTGGAGTGCGTGGTGGCCTGTTGGTAAACGGACTAGACGCGACTGCCAACATGTTCACGGTGGTCGCGGGTTCGAATCCCAGGGCACACCTCTGACTTTTGGGAGTCATGTGTGTATTGATAGTCAATAACCACGCACTAAAACGGTGAAGGAAAACATCGTGAGGAAACCTGCATACCATAGCGATTTATAAAAAAATCTATGGTATGTAAGTCCGCCAACCCGCATTAGGCCAGCGTGGTGGACTATATGGCCTAACCACTCTCAATCGTACTCTCGATTGTAGAGGAGGCCTGTGCCCTGCAGTGGGACGTATATGGGCTAATAAAGAATTACTTTGTTGGTTTTTGATTTTGTACCTTTTAAAAAAAAATATGATTTCTATGTAAATAAGGAATTGTTTAATTTGTTACCGTCCTCTCTTTTCCTTAATACACTGTCTCGGCGCGAACCAAAAGGTTTTCCAGTTCTTTTCTCTACCACACCGTCAAACTGTGGAACGGTTTGCCATCACACGTGCTTGCCTCCTTGTTATAATCCTGGGTCCTTCCGCAGTAGCATGAAGTGGGATCTTAGTGGGCAGGCATGAATGTGGTGATTGGTATGAGACTGCCGTCTGATGCCATTTGATGCTATATTTGAACGGCACTTACACATACCACCAAGTGCAATGCAGCTACTGTGCCAAAAAACAAATAAATAACTTGTTTTAGTAGTATTATTTTCTCTTCTATTGTTTGATATTACAAAAATCATCATAATATAGTCCACCACGGAGGCCTAGTGTGGGTTAGCGGATTTTACATATCATAGAAATTCTTACAGATTGCTATGGCATGCAGTTCATGGTCGTGGCGGATTTAAATCCCAGGACACACCTCTGACTTTTCTGAGTCATGTATTCATAGTCAATCACTACGCACTATCACGGTGAAGCAAAACATAAAAATTACATTCTGGGTTCTGGATTTCTAATCCCTGGATTTATTTATTTTATTTTATTTAACTGAACGTACAGACATTGTATATAGGCGGACTTAATGCCATAGGCATTCTCTGCCAGCCTACCGTGAATTGAATTACACACCAATGAAGCAATATCAGTAAATATACCTCTACAATATTCCAAACCGCTTAAGAAATTAAACACACCACGAAAACAACGCAACTCAAGCTAGCATAAGCGTATCCAATTCCAACATCGCATGTCAACCCTAATAAATCTAACTATGTCCTCAAAATGGAATTTGTTTACATTGCCAGTCCGCGGTCAGAATACCTTTACGTTGGCAATTTGGCTGATTGTACCACCGTCCTTTTTGTTTTGTACGGAATAGACGAGGTAGGGTTGTGATGGAATGAGTTTCGGACTTAGTATTGGATTAGGGTTACTTATGTTTGTGTATGTTTGGTGAGGCTGATTATTGTCGATAATGAAGTACAGGTCATAGATGTTGATTAGTTTGCGTAGATTATTATGGGTAAGGTTACATCTGAATTCTGAAGTATTTGTGTTTTTTATCATGGTGTTTTTATTGGCTTTTCTTATATGGTATCCTAAGTTAAAGTGTTTATCTCCCACAGCCTAATGCGAATCATTCTTAGGGTACCTGTAAGGCCTCTCAGTTACTGTAAAACTTGTCGTGACGTAAAACTGACGCGTTACGATTGAGATATTATTTTCGATAAAATGTTGAGACAAAAGCAATTGTTCTCTTTCTGTGTGGCGATAAAAATATAAAAATAATAATACAGTTTATTGAATCTTTCCTGAAAGTAATAGACATAATAGACATAGGCGCAGGTATGCCTATAATGTATAATAATTGTTGTTATCCAGGAAATATTATTAAAGATGGCATTTGTACATACAACAGAAACACAGGTAGAAAACTACATGATAATATGAAAAACATGCTATAGTAAAAGACCCAAACAAAAAGTCATAAATATTAACTTGTGAATGAGTTTAAGATTGAAAAGGGTTAATCACAGCAGTTTTATTGTAAAAAAATCAAATGAATGGACTCTCGTAATGTGTAAAATTTCAACTTAATGATACGTTCTGAAGGACTCAAAAATGGAGTTTACAGATTCCTTTAAATGCATTCAGGTTTTGATGCAAATGTTGAAATTTCCACAACAGTGTAATTTATCTTAATTCTATTGGCGTGTAGCGAAAGTAACTACAATCAAACTTTGAAAAATATCCGTTCAATGCACTGTTTGAGATATGTTTTCATATTATAAAGAACAATTAGTATTTATATACGTAATTAAATAGTATTACCGTGTCCAATATACTAAAATGTGAAGAAAGTACTGTTCGTAATATTTTACCTCAAAGATCGTAGACGATCTATTCAAACAAGTTGCCACAATATTTTCTCTTTACTCCTCAACCATTTATCATTTGCTAAACCGATTTGCAATTGTAAAAGTACGACAGCAGCGGTGTAATAAGTGAAATACAGAAATATCCTGAAAAGCCCCTGTGAAACGTACAAATGTATGCAAAAAAGTTGAATGACACAGCACCGCAATAAAACGGACGGTGAACGGAACGCTTTCAGTGATGTACCAACGAATAAAAAATACAATTGTACAGGAATTTTCTCTTTTAACACGGGTTCTGGTTAGAATTATTGTAAATATATTTTAAAGGAATTATTTTGTCATACGAATTTTAGTATAGTTAGCGACGGATAAATAAAATTGTTTCATGGAAAAAATATCGGCTTTCAAACCAGGGGATACGGGAGTTATTGGGGAGTAGTAACATAAAAGTTCCAACCATGTCCATGTCTAGTTGTGGCATGCAAAGGTTGTGAACTCTAAAATAAAAAATAATCAATCTATTACTTTTCATAAAGTATTATTACTTGCTTTCAAAATTTTTTGTGCGTGACTTCGATAAGATATTTTTTTTTATTTTATTATGCGACCGGTTCGCTCATGGATAGAAGGAAACCCAAACAACACAGTATGCAAAGCAATGATTGGCATTCCACTACGATTGCCATCCTGAGACATAAGATTAATCTGGCTATAATGTCCTTCAAACCGGAACACAAACAGTGCATTAATATTTTCTTTTATTGGTTTCGTGCAAAATCAAAATTTATATATTTTTTTTTATTGCTGCGAATGGCGAGACGAACATGCCGTTCGCCTGATGGTAAGCGATGCGACCGCTCATGAACAGTGGCAAAACCAAACACCGTGAATTACAATGGAATGCTTGGCATTCCACTGCGCTCGCTATCCTGAGACATAAGATGTTAAGTCTCAATATGTCCAGTAGTTACTCTAGCTACAATGTCCTCCAATCCGAAACACAACAGTGCATTTGCAACTGCTGTTTGACGGAAGAAATAGATATTGCGGTGGTCCCACCCAGGTAGCCTTTCACATATGAAAGACCTATCACCAGTATGTACATTACCTTTAATATTGGAACCCTAAAAGGAAATATTTGCAAATATAAATTTTATTCAAGACCAATACACTTTCTAGTACTGCGACATTTGTGACCCACAGAAGTTTTATTGAAATAAAACGTTTGCTTGGAACCGCTCAAAGTTAATGTGACTTTATTTGGTCCAGTATTTGCCTTTACATATTCTAAGGTTGGGGCGAGAGGCTAAAACTTGTGCAAAATGCAGGAAATAGAAAAGTAATTTGCATGCATTTGCAAATACTTAACATGAAAGCAAGCCGGAAAAATTCTGGGCAAATCTCGTTTCAGGAGGCTACACGGGAATATAAAATTACTTGCTTTGAGAATGGAAACCTAACCCTTATTATTTACCAATAGCGTATTTGACTCAGTATTTTTTTTATTTTTTTATTTATTGAAAAGAAAAACTTACAGCTAACAGAACATGTTTGAGTATTTAAAACAACTTACTGATGGCTAATGATAAGTTTTCACATATAGTAACTGAATACATATAGTAGGTGAACAACTTATGGTATAAATCTTTGGTTCGCTCACTCATATCACATTACATTATGGCTTAAGAGCAAAAAGGTGTTGCTCTCTTTTTTAGTTCGAGAGTACTAGTTTGAAAAAGATCTAAGTTCAATTTATGTGCTAGTAAGTTAAAAGATCGACTGGCGCGTATAAGAAAGGAGTTCTGGTGATATTTAGAGACAACAACAGGGACATGTAATAACTGTGGTTTTCTTTGGTTAAAAGAATATGTGCGTAGTCCTAACCTACTTAGTAACTCTGGGCAGTCAACCGAACCATTTGCGATGCTCAATAGGTAAACTAAATCAGCTATGCGTCTTCTTTCGTGTAATGGAAGCATATGAAATTTTAAAAAGTAATTTATTATCTATATATTAATACGTGATGCAAAAACTTTGGACCCCTTTTTACGAAAATTGAACGCTAATATTTTTCGATAATAATGCTTATAAAGTACATTAAATCAAAAAATAAAACATTACACACACTACCATGCATTTCACACACACATACATACACAAGTATTTGTACACGCATACATACTCTGGTGTCAAATTGTTTCTTTTCTTTTTCATTTTGTTCTTCGGACATAGACATACATACATACATACATAAACTCACGCCTTGTTCCCAGAAGGGGTAGGCAGAGGTGCCAGGGCACCCACATTTCGCCTTGTATGTTCCGTCCCACAATGTGATAGGTGGCGAGCCTATCGCCATATCGGGCACAAATTCCTGACTCTGGGCTGATACTGAATAGAAAAATCCAATATCACTTTGCCCAACCCGGGATTCGAACCCGAGACCTCAGCTTTGTAACCGTACCGTAGTACAACTACGCCACCGAGGCAGGACATAGACATATCAATCGGACATAGACATATCAAGAAAAAGGTTTTATTTGCCTAATGAGGTAATAATATTATAAATTAAAAGAGAATATTAATTTTAAATGAGGCAATAATATTAATATTAGGCCTAATATTAAATGTAATATAAAAAAAGATTTTAATAATAATGCATAAAAAGTACATTAAATCAATAAATAAACCAGCATGCATTTGACACACGCATACCCAAGTATTTGTACACGTATACATACTCTTTGGTCAAATTGTTTCTTTGGTTTATTATAGACATAGTTGAATGTCAATCAGAAAAAATTGTTTAATGTGGTTTTGTTGAATGTCAAACAGAAAAGATTTATTTGACGAATACTACGTAAAATACTGAGCGCTTATACAAATTGTGTAGCAGTAAGATACATTAAAATGTATACGGACTATCAGCAGCAATCTGCGATAACAACATTCAGGTACAAAAAAATATATAATTTACTATTGCTGGTTCAAAGCAATTATTGTAGTTTACGATTTTAGTAATGCATATACTTCAGGGGAAATAAGTGATTTTGAGAGATAGGTACATTTAAATGTGCACGAATTATCAGAATAACAACATCATCATACAGGTAAAAACTTTTTCTCTTCTTGATTTGGTCGAATTTCGACCCCTGGGTGACCACTAGTATTTATCAAAACGTATCCATAGTAGCTATGTTCTAACAAACAAGAAATTTATAAATCCATTTAGAATGAAACAAGTTAGAAACGTTTTAACCTTGTAGTGGGAGTTACAGAAAAGAAATGCAAAACAAAGATAGTGACTTCACTAGGGTTATTACACATTATAGTGAGCGCGTGTGACAGAGACAACAAGATGTCCCTGTCACATGATACACCCCTACTCTTTAATTTTAAATATTTGATATATTTGCCTCATGTTACAGCTACTTTAATACTTTTTGACAGCAAGGCTTTATTTTTTAACGTATATGTGTTTGTAAGTAAAATAATACCGAAAATCGATGATAGTCAAATACCCTATTAAAATCATTGTTGCTAAACAATAGTGATGTATAAACAAAACCATAAATAAATAATTATGTGCACATATAGACAATGAGTATACAGGATTACCACTGCACATAAAGTCGTCACGTCTGTAAACATGTCGGTTGTAATGAAACAATGCATTTACGATTTGATTATATTGATATCGCCTTTATCATATTGTATGACTTAGATAAATTGACAGCCTCCGTGGCCTTCTGAAGTTGGTAAAAGGCCGCCTGGATGCCCGCAATGAGACTGAATTTTGGAAACGGAAGTCCTACCCCTCCTGAAGATCCCCGACAACTACACATAAAATCTACATAGGGTGGGTTGTCGTATTAAAAAGCGATACCCCTACGCTATATCGGTTAAGCCAGATGAGCATGCCATTTGCCATTCGCCTAATGGTATGCGATACCACTGCTCATGGACTGTAACAAAACCATGAATTACAAAGCATTCAACATTCAACACGCTCGCCGTCTTGAGACATAAGATGCAAAGTCTCAATATGTGCAGTAGTTACTCTGGCTACAATGTCCTTCAATCCGAAACACAACAGTGTATTTACACTGCTATTCGGGAGCATTAGACATTGTGGTGGTACCTACCCAGGCAGCCTCTCACATATGAGAGACCTACCACCAGTGAAATCAGTTTTTATTTTAAATGTTAACGTTCAACGGGCGAGCATACGAACTCGGTGTCGGAGTATAGATTTAACCGTTTTTGACTGTTGGGTAAATTTATTTATTATTTTTTTCAATTTTAAATTATGCATTGTAAACTAAATCCACATAGTTTTTTTTTCTATTCTTCTTTCAATATAGAAGCACAAAATACATTATAGTTAGCTGGTAATGTATGTGATAAATAAAAAGAAAATATTATTATAGGTATTAGACATTATCTCTCAAAGTATGATTAAGGAAAATTACAATTTAATAAAAGGATTGGAACGGATTGGATATGGATCTTGGTCCTACTCAAATCCGATGTTTATTTGTACCTACACACTATTCATTCTTCATAGTCATTTGTATTTTTTATTTGAAGCAGTAATGCAAGTCAAATAAATCGATAAAATTACCGTTTATTTTGCTTCATAAAACAATCGCTTTATTTGATTGCGATAAGACATTTACGTAACGTGCAAAGTTCTTGAAGTAAAACACATGGTATATTTGAAAATGAAATGTATATTTAATGCATGTATCAGCTTATATACGTTCCACTGCAGGGCCCGTGCCTCCTCTACAACCGAGAGAACGATTGAGAGTGGTTAGGCCATATAGCCTACCACGTTGGCCTAGTGCGGGTTGGCGAACTTTACATACCATAGATATTATTACAAATTGCTATGGCATGCAGGTTTTCTCATAATGTCTTCCTTCACTGTTATAGTGCGTGGTGAGTAACTATCAATTCACACATGACTCCGAAAAGTCAGAGGTGTGCCTTGGGATTTGAACCCGCGAGCAACTTGGAACATAAGACATACACACCATAAGCAGCCGCGTCTGGTCCGTTTACCAACAGTCCACTACGCACTATACAGGGTATATCAAGACTGCTACCGAAAACGAAGCCGGGTGGTAGTTTAAGCGACTTCAGACACAATGCAACAGAAAATGTTGCAAATAAAAACGTCAATTTTTTTTGTTATTTTTTTCCTATGACCATATTTGGGTGGTAAATACATTTTTTCCTAAAATAATAGTGTATACCATTTTATTTATAAATAATCTAAGGTATAAAAGAGTTTAAATTATTATTTTAGCTAAAACTATGGATTTACCACCCAAAAATGACGATATTAAAAAAATCATAAAAAAGAATTGTCGCGTTTCTTTGCGAAATTTTTTGTTGCATTGTGATTGTTGTCACTAAAACTACCACCCGGCTTCGTTTTCGGTAGCAGTCTTGAGATACCCAGTATATTATATTTAATGCCATGATGTAATTTTTCAAACACTTACATACAATTTTACACTATACAAGCTCGTTGCATTTTACAGATATTAACATATTACATGCTTAAAAGGAACATTCGATAAGGGCCTTATTCATAGTTTATAAACCTATTTTTCAAATATTTATCAAATGTTTTGTCCCTTTTGAACGACTTTTGAATTCAGTTTGAGGGAAGAAGTCAAAATATTTGATAGCTATATTAGGTTTGTAAATGTATATGAATAAAACCCTTAATTTTTTTGTGACGTAAAAATATTAATTGACTATTGAATTTCTAAAAAATAAGCTATCACAGCTACTGCACAATCAACATGAATACACAAAGGAAATATATGTCAAAATTAAATACAAAATCAACATGATCTGAAACCCAAGCAAGAACTTTGTGTGATAGTTGGCTGCATTTGTAATTTAAAAGTCCCTTGTAGTTCCTGATACCCTCGACACAACACTCGATCTTAGTGTGGGGTAAAGACTATGTATGTGACTTTTGGTTGTTATTTATTTTATTATTATTTATTTATTACAAATATCACTAATAAATCAATAGTTCCTTGATTTCATCGTGTCTATCAACTTTCATTCTTATTTATAAAGGGTTTCACAAAACACAAAGTGAAATATGGAAGCCTCATTATTCATATAACAAATTAAGAAACGTAAGTACACTTGGAATTACAAGTAAAATGGACTTCGTAAAAAATAGAACATAAAATATGGAAGCCACATAATTAATATAACTAATAAAGGAACATAAGTACACTCAGAATTATAATTAAAAAAGGGCTTCGTGTAACCTACAATCGATTTTCTAAAAGGTCCACTGAGTAACAGTAGACGAGAGTCCATTCAAACATGAAGCGGAACTATCTTTGTCTACTTGTAGATAATATAGTAAATTAGCATTTACCATACTGCATGTATTAATTAAATAATAATAGGACATGTTTCCAATTACATGTACTTAATTGGTTTTACAATTGACTATAGTTGTAATCGTTTACATATGGCATTTTGGAAAGATTCATTTATTTTATTTATGTACAATTATTTATAGTATATGTAGCCATGACAGCTTCCGTAGCGCAGTTGCCCCCGCGCCGAAAAAAATGTTTGTGAGGTCCACAAGTATTATTATCGAGTCTGGGTGTTTGTGATTATGTACTAGACACGATACTTAATTGATCTTAATGTGGGGTCAGGACTATGGATGTGACTGATGGGTGGATTTATTTATTTATATGGCAATGGGCTCATGCATTATTAATTCATGATTGAAAAGGCTTATGCCATAGTCTTAAACTGCGAATTGGCGGAATTTACATACTGTAGAAATTCTTGTTAAAATCTCTATGTTAAGCAGGTTTCCTCACGATGGTATTTTATCTTGAATTTCGAAATACCAACATTGATGACAACTTGTGCTCAGAAGCTATAGATAACAATAAAGAACAATCCAATGGCGTTGGTAATGGCATGGGTTTGTCTTGCTTTAATTCTCAATAATTACTATACTGTGTTAGTCCTGATGCGTGACTGCAGGGCATGAACCTCCGCTACAATCAAGAGTACGATTGAGAGGGATCAACACAATTATATCTCAATTGATTGATCATAACAGAAATTAAATTATATTTTTGGGCTACAACATCGATTGGACATATAAAGCTATGCTACAAAAATCACAAGTTATCGCTCCTATCATGCAAATTCTAAATAATCATCATACATCATAAATATAGAAAAATGCTGCTGATCGGAGGTAGCATTATTTGTACTATTAACTTAACTAAACATATTATTTAAGAATTTCGCCATAACTCCCAGCGAATCTGCGTAGTAATGAGGTTTTATGGTTTTATGTGCAAGCATTTCTTCGACAGTAGAATTTGTAAGTACTAGTAAAGTCTTGAAACCAACAGCTCTTCCGAGTCCAATGTCTTGTTCAATCCTGTAAGAAGAGAAAAAATAATATGAAAAATATATAAATCAGCCCATATACGTGTTACTGCAAGAGCCTTTATGCTTGAGAGGGGTTTGGGCTTTAGTCTACTAGTTCTTAGTCTTTAGTCGCTGGCCTAGCGCCCCTTAGGTACGCAGATTTCTTCGCGATGTTTTTCTTCACCGATAAAGCGATAGTTACTAAGACCAACATGACTTCCTAGTCAAGTTTGACTTCTAAGTCAGAAGTACGTGGTTTGGAATCGAACCAACAATTTCGGATTTGTCAACTTGGTTTTCACACAAATATGTGAAATTAAAAATGAGGATAACATATTTTGTTATAATAGTATCTATCTTTTGCTAATGGTTTTAAGTAATTTGCCTGATCTAGTTTTATGGTAAAATGATTAATTAGATGACGTCGCTTAGCCTAAGGAATAAAGACTATAATCCTAGCTTCTTTTAATGGGTACTAAGGCGGCTTACAGATGCCATTACAAAAGAAAGCATTAGATTTAAGCTTAGTTTTAGTTCAAATGTGTCCTTGAAGACTTATCTCTTGATCATTAGTATACCTTTTATGTAAACGTGACGTCATCTTGCTTTAATAGGCTATGATTTGATGATGCAATTTCTTCTATTTTTATATTTTACAAATTCATTTATTGTAAATGGAATGCCGTCAAAAATAAAGTAACATTTGCTTTCCGACTTACATAACTTCATAATATATTAATTTAGCTTTACTAAAAGGTCATTTTGTAAATCCATATACAAGTACGTGGTAATATCAATAACACAATATTTAGTCCATGGTTTAATATGGATACCAGCATATTTAACCCTTACATCTCAGACATGGCCGCGTTAGATCCGGTGGTAACAATAAACCGCTACGCACTGTTTTAATTATACTCTTCGTCCAATAAAAATCTGATTAACGTAATAATAATAACTCTTTATTTAAAACACCACAAAAATATTTTTACAAGAATAAAAATAAAAAATATTTAAATCGAGAAAACAAAGTGTTTTAAAACGGCGGTCTTATCGCTAAGAGCGATCTCTTCCAGACAACCGTGCAAGAGGAGAAAGTGGTTACCATGGACGGTGCTATTATAATACCATAAGATAAACTTACATAAACAATACATGAATACATATACTACAAAAAAAGACAATGCATTATTAACATACAGAATACATATAATATAATAAAAATAAATATATAGATACATATTAATAGTCAAGTATGGACACAGTTTTAGCTTGCCAGAAAGTGTGCTTTCACCCTCGTTTTAAAAGTTTCCAATGAGGGCGACCGTTTTATACTGAGAGGCAACGCATTCCACAAACGCACTGCCTCCACGGTAAAGGAGCGATCGTAGAACGTAAATTAAGTATTGGTTAAAAAAAATCTTAAAATATTTTGTAAATCACGATTAACTGCTATGTGTATTGACTTGTCATAAGAACTATTTAATTGCATGACTAATAAACTTATTTCATTTCATTTAATTCATAACATAACACATTAAAGGCTATTCTAAGTACTGAAGTACTCTATCCACAGTACCTAAATTAACTATTTAGTCTAGCCTCCAGGTTGATAGTTCCGCCTATCTGGCAGTTTACAGTTCATTAGGGAGGTAATTGGCTGACGCTGGAGAATGCACACGCATCGTTCCGTAACAAAGCATTGATTTAGATGCGGTTCTTACTGAAGCTGTTCGAGGAGAGATTCAGTGTATTGACATTAGTATTATCATAGGTAAAGTAGGGTGAGAAAAGGGTGTGAAATGAGAGAACGATGGTTTAAGTTCCGTTGTGGGACAATATTTTTATCCTACTAATATTAGAAATGCGAAATTTTGTGTGTTTGTTACTTCTTCACGCTCAAATGGATGGAACAATTTTGATGAAATTTGGTATGGAGATAGATGATACCCTGGATTAAGACATAGGCTACTTTTTGGACGAGATGAGAAAAGAAGTATCATGGACGGCAGGCAAGTATAGTTCCAATGTAAAACAGTACCCAAACAAATATGAGACTTAAAAATTATCTGCACCCGGGTGAAGCCGGGTCGGACTGTTAGTTTTCTTTCGGGTTTAGGTGTTTTCTTGAAATAAAAAGTTGTTAGTGAAATTCACTGTATTCACGTAATATTAGTTGGACCTAGTTGTGAAATGAAAGGGATGTTTCGATCACCATTTCGAGACAAAGGTTTGTGCAACCTATAATATTTGTGCTGGGTGTTTTGAGACTAAAAAATCTATCCTAGTTTTCCATACCTTCTGTGTCCGTATCAGTCCATATACGTCTGTAACCAAGAGCACGATTGAGAGGGCTTAGGCCATATTATAGTTCTCGACGCTGGCCTAGTGCGAGTTGGCAGGTCTGATACCTTCCTACAGTATTTTATTACGGTATCAGGACAAGGTATGGACATAGCGTTTAATTAAAATAAATTGTGTTTTATATTAAAGTATCAAATCTGCCTCTGTAACGAATATTTTGACACAATATGATAGAATATATTTGGAACCAGTTCACTATACACCTTTCTATGTACACGACATTCTTGCAAATCAATCTGAATATACAAATAAAGCATTTGAATATATGACTTTTAGATAAATTGTTAAGTTACTTTATAATATTATGTTTATATAGCATAATATCCGCTGTAATATTGCCTATTTACTAATTTACTCCACAACATGATGAATAGAAATTTGCTCTTCTATGTCGATAAGGTGTCAACTTTAATTACGTATTATATTAGGGCTTACCTCGCTACCTAATTACGCTAATGAAGGTCGATTTACAAAGAGGACAGTTAATAGCAGCCGCAAATTGATCATTACAGGGAAGGTATGTTTCACGCAATGCTGAATAATATATTTCACATTGTACATAAATAAATCTAATTTATACATCTCTGTATTTATAAACGTTTTTATTAATTATTTTTTATTATTTATTTATATGAATTAAATGCAAGACTCAAAAATATCAGATGTAGTAATCATTATTTTGTCGTCCAGTGAAAATTTCGTTCGTTCATTTCAAGTACAGGAAATCCACTGCTGCACATAAGAAAGAAAGTCGTCGTTTCTATTTGGACCGGACAATTCAGGCCGCCCACCATGAGCTTTGTCGTGCCAGTATCAAAAGAAAAAAATACTATGGCAAACAAATTAAGATTTTGGTTTTGGAACCATTTTTTACAGTATAAAGGGCAAAATCCTACAATAACGATGGTTCAACTTTTTGTGTGATTTTTCAGTCCTTCAGTTCAAATTTTGCCTATTTTGACATTCTATCTGTATCTGTATCAGCACATATACGTCCCACTGCAGGGCACGGGCCTCCTCTACAATTCAGAGTGGTTAGACCATATAGTCCACCACGCTGGCCTAGTGCGGATTGGCGGACTTCACATACCATAGAAATTCTTATAAATCGCTATGGTATGCAGATTTCCTCACGATGTTTTCCTGCACCGTTTTAGTTCGTGGTGATTAACTATCAATACACACATGACTCCAAAAAGTCAGAAGTGTGCCCTGAGAGTCGAACCCGCCACCACCATGAACATGTTTGCAGCCGCGTCTGGTCCGTTTACCAAAATGCTACCAAGCACTTCACTATTTTGTCATTAGATATGTATATTATAAAAATATGCATCTAATAGCAACTCCTCAATTTAGATTCGAATAGACCAATATATTATACACATAATTGAAAAAAAAAAACGTCGTGCGATAGCCATAATTCACTGATTGACACTCTATTTTGAAGGCACTCCTTTCTCCACCACGACGTGTCACGGTGGCATTACAAAAAATGTTAGTGCTATTGATGATTTTAGGATTATGACATCTATTCTAACTTGCATATGACATAAAATCACTCACATGTCACCGATGAATAGTACTCTGCTTGGATTCGTCACACCAGCTCGTTTCATAGCAAACTCTCCGAAAGATTTACCAGGCTTTCCAAGCTGAATTGGTGTTCTGTCAACTTGTTCAATTACTATATCGGTGAAAATGCCGGTTCCTGTAAAATAATTTTGCTGTAATACAGAAGGACATTTGCTACTTTAAATTAGCACCACAATGTGATATGAATGTAATTTCTGAAGGAAATAATGAATGAATGGTACAGGAAGGTAAGGGTATTGACTTCTTTATAGTAAGGTTTGTAAAATACCAAGGAAATGTGATAGTAAGTAAACAGTAGTACTCATTAACACCCACAACATGAAAGGAAGGATAAATTGAGTCAAAAAGATGGGAATTGTGGATATTGTACGATCTCCGAACATCGTATTGGATTGAAAAAATTACATAAACTGTTACATCCCAGCTTTTCAAGTACCGTTCTTATCGAATATGACTAATTATGCTGTAGACAATTTCAAAAAGCAATTTTATTTTTACAACGTTAAACAAAAGGACGGTATAACAATGGTCTATTTTTAGACAGTAGTTTAATGCTAAACAAATCCCGGGTTTAGAACGACGATTAATGACGCGACGTACTGGGACTGAAATACATGTTTTAACACTCTTTATCTTTCATTCTACCTCGTTAGGTATTCGATAACTGAATACCGCTCAAAAATTTTACCAAAAATGTTTAAATTCACAAATAAAATTCCAATGCATATTTCGATAGCCACGGTACTTAAATTTTTGATTGAACTCTTTTTTTAACATATTGGGTGGAAAAGACTGTGATTTTAGTGGATTTACACTATCGAGTTTTTATAACTTGATTATGTGAATTTTTGTTAAAGCTGCAATGGTTTTAGTATGTAAAAATTTTATGATTTTTAAAGAGGAATTTAAACTATTTTATGTATGGAAGAATTCACCATGAATTGAATTTGAAGTATCTAATATAATTTTGTCTAACTAATTAACTTCTATAAATATCTTAAATTAACTAAAAACAAATCCTAAAAAACTTAATTTAATTCTAAATTGTATAAAAAGTATATCAAATTCTACTTATTTAAAGTTTTAGAAGTTGCGTTGTGATTAAGTACACCTTATTACAATATTCTTAAATTATAACAAACTTATGTATAAAAATGTGTCTTCATCATCATCATCATCATCATAATCTCAGCAACATAGGCCTCCCCCAAGGATCTCCACATTTACCTGTTGGAAGCTGCCTGCATCCAGCGACTTCCTGCGACTTTAGCCAGGTCGTCCTTGCACCCTGTTGGCGTGTTAAAATGGGTTTTCAGCTTCAAAAAATGCTACTATACTGTACCGGGCCACAACCACTCATTGATTAGGACAGGAATCCTCTGAACGTAGGCCATAGCCAAGTCTTAGGCTGACCTAGGATAAGCTACCGAATAGTTTAAGAAAGGGAAAACTCTCACCCAAAGCTAATAATCCAGGCTTCATAGGAACTACTCGATCAGTTGCTCCATTAATGAATAGAACATCAGATCGTTTTAGATACGTAATCGCTTTGTACAGTTTAGGTAAATTCACTTTGAAATCACTGTCGAAAACCACCGCTCCTATTTCTTCATCGTCTTCCAAGAATTGAATGTAGTCTGCGTAGTAATCAGGACCCACGTCTGGCTGTAAAATCACTTTAATTAGTATAAAATTCTTCTATCTCTCTATATTTAGTTGCAGGAAGTGTACTGTTGAACAGAGGCCAACCCAAAAATCCCATGAACCCGTTTTTCTATTTGTCGTTCTCTAGGATTGCAACCAAAATTTTTATTTTTTGCTGGCTTATCATACATAATTTAGTTTAAATTGATCCTACTGCTAAGCAAACGCCTGTTGTTTTCTACGACCAAAAATAATCAGAAGAATCCAAATAATATTCGTTAATTAAATACCATAAAGAATGATTATGCAATGGTATTGCTTTTACTGCAGATATAATGAATTGCTTCAAGCATTATGCAAACGACCCGCGTCGTGCAACTTGTGGTTGACGCAATTTAAATATTAATTACACGAATTTAAGTTCGTGATCAAAAACTAGTTCAATTTGTTTGAGATTATTATTTAATGTTTTGATTTGCATGGATTATATACAGACTGTGCTGGAGATTGAATATTTTTAGTGCAATGAATGTCGAGGCAATAATGAATAGTAGCAAAACCAAACAAAATATTGAATTACAAAGTAATGCCTGTCATTCCAATGCGCTTGCTGTCCCGAGACACAAGAAGTCTCAATATGTCCAGTAGTAATTTTACTCAACAAAGGTATAATTATGATAGCCCATGCTTTTGGAGCACTAGTAATTAAATGCAGATCTGTTGTTTGCTGAATACTTTTGTCCAGGTTTTGTTTATCTTTCCATCCCTAATGTATTATAATATAACAATTATCCGATAAAAAAATAAACTGTTTCTATTTCTTGAATCAAGCTCTAATATTCTTCTTAGGCATTGCTAGTTCTTTTACAATCAAGTGCTACATATATATACAGCTATATTCGGAACAAATATCTATGGGCCATACAAACATTTATTCAGGCCGGGATCAAACTAGCAATATTTTCTGCAACACCACAATTGTATAGCAGTTCTGCCAATCGGTCTTAAGTCAACAAATACAAAACCTAAAACGGGAGCGTCTTTATGAAAGTTAATAATGATGAGGTTATTGTATACTTACACCATCTTTGCATTTGATTCCATGCGCTTCTAAAACACTAACTGTTTCTGGGCATGTCACACAGTACGCTGTTTTGTCGAATTTTATTGACTTTAAGTATTCTGCAATTGCTAGAGAAGGTATTGTTAAGTTCACCTGTAAAATAGAAACATGATTCTTAATCTGTCTTATACAACAAAATTTGATTATGTCAGACTTTTTAATGAATCGAGGATCGTAGATTGGGCTCTTGTAAGAATTAAAGAGAGTAAACTGTAATCCAGTGCTTTCTCAGGGTTGGTACACTCATTTTATGAGTGTACCAACCAATGTGTTTCAAATCAATTAAATCAAAAGTGGAAAACTATCAAAAACTTAGATCTCATCGTAATAATGCTTTCAAATTTCCGTGATTTACTTTAGGTGTGTGTTCTAGAATTGATTTAGAGACTTAATTACCTACAGGTTATCCTCCGCCAACTACTATACCACGCACTTCATATATTGTTCCATGAAAATAATATTATTGACTACTTACAAAGCCATTGTCGATTCCCGAAGCCTTAAACTGTGCTTCATAGTTAGCTCTGGTTCTTAAACTATTGTTTGAGACGTAATTCACCGTCTTTCCTTGCTTCTTCATGAAGTTGAAGAAGTCTGACGCTCCTGGTAGGGGTCCTTTCGACCATATTACACCTACAAAGAAATATATATAAAATTACTCAAAGATTATTGAAATTGTAAAAGCCAAGTAAGTTTAAGTGATTATAATAGAGGAAAGCCTAGCTGTAGGGTACTTTTTACTATTACTGACGAAGATGACGATAATTGACATAATTTTTTCTATAAATAGAAATGCTATCATATTTTAAAATCTTTACTCCTAATAGTATAAAATTTCTTGTTATATTTCTAAACGAAAACGTTTTTCATTTTTCGTTCACATTTTGCATTTTATACCGTGGCATTGTTAACCTCTATTCGGTTTCCATACTATCTCCACGCCATCCAATCTGTGAACTGAATGTCTAAAGCCACTATGCAACCACTCTTTTTAAAATTGCACGAACTTTAGCAGTTGAACTACAAACCGACAGTTTTGGAAGTGACCTAAAAGCGAGTATCATCTAAACGATAAATCAGTAACATTTTCCGCCACGGCTATTAATAAACAGAATTTATTAGCTTCGTAGTCTTTTATTATTAACACATTAACCGCCGTGGGGGTCACCGGTGACCGGCACCATACCCTTCTCTCAGCGCCATGGGGGTCACCGGTGACCGGTAAAGAACACTAGTTTTTGAATCGTTGCTGAGAGCCGGCGGTCACTCGTAAATGGCGTTTTAACGTACGTTGTGATCCGCGCGGCGCCCAGGAACATTATTGAGCGCTTGGTTTCTAAATTTTTATAAGTTTTCAAGTAAATTTTCATAAAAATCAAATGGCAATAAATGAAAAATGTATTTTATTTTTATATATTTAATTAAGTTCTACGGAACCCTAAAAACGTTAACAATAATCTGATAACGATGTTCCCTGTTGAAACAGCTCAAGCAATAATGTGGCTGTGATGGACAGTCGGAGCAAAAAGTGGCTACTTTTTTAGTTTTGTTTTTAGCAATGTTCCTGCCCATGTTTTGAACATTTATTTTGTAGCATCCTTGACACCATCTTCGTGTTGTACGAACTTTGCCTTCTTTAGTCTTTAGTTCGTGTTTTAATAGTTTTGGTCGTCTCGAAGCAATATCGGACATTTCATTTTCCTCATCAGCTTTTACAAGGTAGCTCACAATTGCTTTACGAAACTGAACGACAGAAATGTTCTTTTTCGTGGTTTGTTTATAAAGAACCATGGCATTTACCATCGCTGTGTTGAGTAGCAGTTCGCAAGCTAACTTTCGATACCACTTGACAGTTTTTCGTAATGGAGACGAATAAGCTGTCATTTGATCTGACAGGTCAACTGCAGATTTTGCCTTGTTATAGTCGACAACTATCTGTGGCTTTCTTTTTGATTGTCCCCTTTTATTTGTGGTAGTGACAAATTTTACGGTATGTTTAGTAGACAACAAGGACACTTCTCTCTTATCACGCCATTTCATCACAGTGATCCCCTTGTCATTTTCAGCTGCACTGTATTCTCCTGCTTAGAGAAAGGGGTGCGAAAGAGACAGGTGACCGGCGAAATGACCCGCGCGGCGCCGTGAAGCGAAATTCAATCTATACGCCGCGACGGCCACCGGTGACCGCAAACAAAAAAACCTTTATAATTTCTAAAATAAGCATATAATTTTAAAAAAAAATTGTGTACATACATACCAGAACATATACTATTTATATACCAAACGGCCTAAATTGAACATATAGGTCAAATTAGCTTGGCGGTTAATGTGTTAATATCTGCGTTCTGTCTGGTGAATAGGAGTATTTTTAGATAATTGTCATGATCTAGTTTCGGACAGGCTTATCTAGATAGGAATACAGACATCTCTTGAATTTGACCTGTCTAAATAGCACAGATGATAAATGAAACCAGCTAAAATAAGCAATTTTTTTTTGTAGGTACTAAATTCAGTTCTAAATTCAGAGTAATAAAAGCTTGTCAAAATTTACAAGGCCAACATAAAAAAAAACATCACGTTAATTTTTTCAATAAGATTACTGTTTTTGAGGAAACAATTGGCAATTTGTTTAATTACTTTTTTGTTACAGCTACGTTTTGATTCATTAATTTACGCTTTGTAATGAACTTGTTTTTCCTCTAAGCCTTCAGTGCCCTTCACTTTAATTTGTCTGGAGGTCTTTTAGTGGTTACACACAATCCTAATGGATGAAAGTACATGTAAACTAAGCAGAAAACATCGGTAACACTATTCTCGGAATTTTGAAGTAAATCATTCCAAGACGTAGGTAATTTTATATCTACAGATTTATTTTATGTATAGTAATATTTCTTTAAGCTGTTTCTGAGAGAGGTATGACTTATATTTGCTATTCTTTGGCATAAGCTTTACTGTACAACATTTCAAATCGTCTCGGAATAATAATAATCATTGAATAAAGATCGACACGTTGAATAATGTTGAGAATAAAGGGCTTGGTCATTTTTAAGGAACAATTATGGTCATGGTATGTACCTATGACAGTAAAAAGTATAGAGTAATATGGCAAATAGTAGACTCATAATCGGTTCGACATGTGAAAGCATGTCAAAATTCTGATTTACAAACTTATGTTGTTTATACATGTGTGCGAGTCATTTCCAATCATGATATTGTAACTACCTCGAACCCGTAACCTTCGCGTTATTTGCACAACGCTCTAACCAACTGAGCTAATGAACCGGTGGTCAGCGTATCGAAATACTTGTTCACATTTTTCTCTCAGGCGATGTTCTAATTTGTATCCATATCATCCAATCTACCGTAATCTATTTCTTTCAAAGCTCATTCATTTACAGATTAAATATCACTTAAAACGAGAAATTTATCAAACATTTAACATTCATTATCCTCGCATGAAGACCGATTAGCTATTCCGAAGCTATAATTAATGAACACTAAAACCTCATTCCGGTGTGGAATCAGACAGTGATAATAATGAATGAGTAATATGGAATATTAGGAGTCCAATTAGATCGCGATTGTAATGAATTATAGTAATTTATGAAGGATAATAACTACGTGAATGAACAAAACAGAAATTGCTTTCCGTGGTTATGAGTTTCCTTTATTTTGATAGTGATTCATCCGAGATCATAAAAATGGTAGATCGTGGGTTGTGTTTCGTTGGACATTAGTATTTCTAGTATTAATGTTTTGCAATCATTTGAATCCTTGTATATAAATGTCCCCTGATGATATTATTTATCTGTATATAATTATTTGCCAGCCTCCGTGACGCAGTTGGTTAGACACCAGCTGTGAAACGAGAGGTCGCGGGTTCGATCCCCGCGTAGAGACAAATGTTTGTGTGAACCACAAGCATTTGTTTCGAGTCTGGGTGTTTGTGAGACCGAAAAGTCTCTCGTAGTTTCTGATGCCTACAACACAAGCCTCGATCTTAGTGTGGGCTCAGTACTATGTATGTGACTGTTGGGTGTATTTACTTATTTATTTATATTATTTTAGATGATATACTATCGAATTGTCTCTTCCGATCATTGCAAAATTCCAATGTCGATTCCACTGTTCTCAGTATTACGTTATACGATCTTTAATTTTTAGGTCTTTTGTTGTATGGGTTTTAATGGACAGTCAAGATAAAACCAAGAACAAAATTCGGTACTACGGTCCTAAGACAAAAGTGCATTCATCCCGTAATATATAATTTCCAATTTACATAATTAAAACTTTAGACACTCAAACACTTCGTTAAATCATGACAGCAGTAGAAGATAGCGTGATAACATAATCTCTCGACATTGGCCCACTGTTATCTGGAAGTAGATAATGAATATTTCGATACATCTTCTATTATATTTTGCCGTGCGTTATTTGATACTAATTGAGGAAACTTGATAGCCTAACCACTCTCAATGGTACTCTCGATTGCAGAGAAGGCCCGTGCCCTGCAGTGGGACTTATATAGGCTGACACAGTGGGAACTATTCTCAGTGATTAAAATATGGCTTTGGTAAGAAGTCGCTGGTTGCAATCTTTTGAACCAATTGCGCATAGCAGCATTTCCGGACAAATACCGCTTGGTGACCTTCAAAACAGTGTATTCCCAACAAAAAGCCCGGCAGCGCATTCCTATGCCCAATGGTGATACAGATTTTTAGGGGCGGTGGTGATATAAGTCACTTAAGGTGGCCACTGAAAATCAGCGTTGTGTTGTTGTTTGCACCAAATCAAGCTGAAATAAAAATATAAAGCTGAGTGGTCATCTACCGGTCACAGTCGCGACCAGCCATTTTTTATTATTAAGTTTTATATTACTCTATGTTTTATGTATGTTGCATCTGTGATTAATAAATAGTTTTTCTTTCTTTCTTCTTTCTATATACTAATGTATTCACCATAGAATTTAAAATTTATGAAGATACTGGTAAATTTTGACGCAAGTCAGCTTTAAGCCCTGGTCTGTCGAAGCTACGCACAGCGTTGCGTTGCGCGGAATGCGGTGTCAAACTCGGTTTTGTATGAAAAACATTGACATTTACATGACGTTCCGCCGGAGTATGCGTCAGCCAGCGTCTGCGGTAAGGGGTCAACCGGGTGACGGGTAGACTGGTCTTTGGTACTGTCACAGTATGCGTCGGTGTAGAGGGGCAAGTGTGGTGAAGTGCGGGGCGGATACACCGCACAACGTGCCGTCATTCTCATCATTTCGTCGCGGTAAGCGTACTTGCGTAATGGATTTATTTGAGGACAATATTTCTATCAATTTTCGTTTGGTTTAACTTTTGTTTAGGCTGTGGCGCGTCCATCGACTATGTACTGCCGCGCAGTACGTTGAATACAGTTAGCCGCGTACTGACTAGCCGCGCAGCCTCGTGCGGCAGCCTCAGACGTTTGCCGCGGGACGGTTGCCTCGCGAAGCAGCCTCGATGTGTACATTTTTTGGATCGAGGCAGCTTCGCGCGGCATGGCCGAGCCAGTTTTGCTCAAGAGAAGTTTTGAGGCAGTACGTTCGGAAAGCTACCGCCACCACTGCCATTCTAATAATTTTACGGCTTGTAAAGTAAAGAAAACGTAAACCTATACCTTTTTTGGATGAAACTATTATACCAAAACAGATTAGATTTTTTTCTTCAAGTCAGCTATTGGAATGTTCATTTTATAACATATTCTCCGTGCATCTTCTCTTAATCCTCTATTAGTATAATCGGGACATTGCGCATCCCAAAGTCTTCTATATTCACCGTATAGTTGTATTAATTTAAGACACTGTTCTTTATCCATGGCTGATGGCGCTAACCTGCGACGAACAAGCGAGGCAAAACACAACCGTCTTGATTGAGCGCGGCAAACGTACCGAGGCGCCTTTGAGCATGGACAAAAACCGACAACGCTCGGCTCGGGCCGCGGCAGGCTCGGGCGAGGCGGCGTGTGCGCTTGCCTCGGGCGAGGCACGTCCCGACTAGCCGAGCATTTGCTTCGCGCGGCAGGCCTCGCGAGGCTGCTCGGTCAGTCAGTACGCGGCTGTTCACGTGCGTTTCCAATGACAATGGCGCAATATAAAATCACGTAGGGATACAACTTTAAAACCTTGCGTTGGTAAAAAAAATACAGTTAAAAAGTAGAAATAATTAGAATGTAATAAGTATATGATTATAAAATGGAGTCAATTACATTTATTTTATTGTTATAAAAATGGCATACGGAACTGTATGTTAATTGTTCTAAGTACCTAGTACTTAAAATATAGTAACGGAATTAGTTCCCAACTGATCAGGGTACAATTGGAGTATAATTGGAGACGATTTATTAGTAAGTATCTATATAAATTCAGTCTTTATCCGTATTCGCAGGGCACTTTATCAGCCCATATACGTCTCACTGCAGAGCACCGGTCTCCTCTACAATCGAGAATACGATTGAGAGTGGTTAGGCCATACTATAGTCCACTGCGCTAGCTGGCCTTATCCCTATATGTGCATAGAAAGAAATACAAACAACAAACCCAATAAAAACATCAATCGTTTAAGTGCACCCGCTTTTTATATGAGTTGTGTATCAGCCCATATACATACATTCGATGCATAATGGTTGTATATTATCATCGTAGTTATTTACAAAATCCACCTGCAAGATCTACTACAAGAGAACTATCGCCATTCGACACAATTAGCACCACTCTCCTAGCACCTAGAGAGCATCATGTTACGATATGGTGCAATCTTAAATATGTAGTTCCTCAATGTAGTATTAAGTTCTGTGTTTTCCCCGTTTTTCCATTCTCACTCCATCAGAACCACCTCTATGTATATTGTAATTTATGCTACTTACACCTATGCATATATATTTTGAGCTCTGTGTTATGAATTCTGTTAAATACTAAAATAAAATTATTATTGTAAAAATTGTCTATCAGTATTGTTCCAGGTTTTGCTTGTGAAAATTTTATAGGAAAATAATTTAACCGTTATGTAATTTACTTTTACCCAATTACGGTACGATCGATAACGATAATTTAAGAATGGATATCTAAATAAATCCAGTGAAATTTAATTTGATCGAACAATAAGTTGTTTAGGCGAAAAAAGATGTATACAGCAGACGCGTATTTCATTAGAATGATACGAACCACTTTTATCACATATCAATATTGCGTAAATCATCTCGTAAACATATATACCCAGTCTTTTTAAAATGACGCACAAACATTTTTTTAAAGAAATTATATATATTTTCGAACATAAATGATTGTTATTTGTTGTCATGGAAATTCAAGAAAACTTCAATGCGAAATTGTCATAGTAACGTTGGTTGTCAATGAAAAGTTCTGCTATTGGTCAACGGTTTTACGCACAGAGTAAAACCTATATGAACCACCTTTTTTGTTATGTGAACTACGTTGTATGACGTCACGACGTTGCCGCTTACCGCAGTGCCGCGCGTATCCTTCGACAGACCAGGCCTTTAGGTTTTAAGTACTTTTCCTCAAGTTTTTTAAAAAGTGAGAGTTACTTGTTTATAACTTGCTTTTATAGCATCCTTGTTATTTTAGAATCCTATGTTAGAATTGCTGACGTAAATGCAAAGGATTATAGTACGTTATGATATATGGCGCAGGCCTCATTATCGAAACCATTCACATAAAATGTATGCCTTTAATGAGAAACTCAAGTGGTGTAGGGCACCATAAAACCCATGCGTTGGAGTGTATGCTTAAAAATATAGAGTTTTTAGTTCCATAAACTTTGTATGCCATCGTATCTAACATTATACCATATGGGTATGTTTGAAATGTTTTGTAAATTTAAAAAAAATGTAATAATATTTGCAATATCGTATACAATTCAATGAATTTCAATACATCAGCGTAATATGTGAGTTATTTCCTGGAAAATTTTGTTTAGGAATATAAAAATATTTTATTAATAATAAATTTAACTACAGGAAACCCACTACTAAAGGTATTCAGTAATTAATCTGGAATTCTCTGTAACTTTAGCTTATCAACCGCTATATCTTTTGATCATCTAATATTATAAATTAATATTACAAATGGATTAATTAATTTTGAAATTCAAAACATGTTCATGATTTATCTCTTCTTTGAACTATGGAAATATTACACAGTTAGAATAACACAAACATCATTAAATATAGACCAGGAAAACTTTGGGCCAAAAATATCCCGAATTATAATATTCCGTAGGTACATTATGTATGTCGCCTCTTTGGTGCCTCTTTGGTGCCTCATAGTGACAGCCTGAACAGGCAATGGACCCCGAAATCCTGGGTTCTACAAAATGAGGTCTTTCAATGCGACTATTTATATAATATGTGTTGACTGGAAATTGTTGCCTAGAAAATGGCGATCGTCTTCCTATCTATAAGAACGGTATTTTTTTTATTGCAATGAACGGCGAGACGAGCATGCCGTCCGCCTGATGGTAAGCGATACGACCGCTTATCAATAGTAGCAAAACCGAACAACACCTTGAATTACAAAGCGATGCTTGACATTCCACTGCACTCGCCCTTTCGAGACATTCGATGTTAAGTCTCAATAAGTCCAGTAAGTACTCTTGCTTCAATGACCTTCAAATCGAAACACAACAGTGCATTCACGCTCCTGTTTGGCGGGAGAAGTATGTAGGACTATCTGGGCGATTAACATAAGGCAGTAGAGGTCTCTTTGTATAGCTTTTCAGACATAAAGTAAGGTTATATACCTATGTAATTAAATACATAATACAACCTAGTGTTCTCAAACGCAGATCTCTGGTTATTTCCATAACATATTCACAAAGCGTAACATTTGAATTGTTGATAGCAACGATAATACCTTTAATGCTTGGTTTAGCTCTTTGATCGTTAATGTATTGTAGTAATGTGGTTTTATTTGTTGGTATTTGCAGATACGGTAGATATTCCAGGTATACTTTTATCTTGTTTAAAATATATTCACTTGCATAATTAAATATAGTCATTAATAGTCAATCACCTCACACTATAACGGTGAAGGAGAAACTCGTGTTGAAACATGCTTAATACAGCGAAATATTATGTTTAAGTGATCAATTTCTATGGTGTGTTAAGTCCGCCAACCAGCAATAGGTCAGCGCGGTGGAAATATCCTAACCACTCTAAATCGTACTGTATACTGTATATGCGCTGATACAGTACAGTATGTTAAATTTCTCTTTGTGAAAATTGAAATATATTCGCTGCTCAACACAGACTTTGGTCAAATAGTAGTTTTTCTAATTTAAAAACTATGTTGTGCAGATTCTTGAAAAACGATATTCAACGAGATACAGCTGACGACAGCTGGAATTGTTGAAACATTTTGTATTTCTCTGTTCTTAGAAACAATGTTATTTTATTTGGCACAAACTTTCCTTTATCAAGCCAAAAATAAAGGAATGCATACCATTGTCTGATGCTGGGAAAAATCAAATCTCTTTCAAAGTTCATATTACTTTTCTATTTTCTTTTCCACCCGTAGCGGTTAGTCCGAATAGAAAAAAATATTTTATGTAGAAAATTTCATTCTCATATGTGAGGGGAAGTTGTGTAAATGTACTGTTGTATTCCGGTTTAAAGGACATGGCCAGAGTAACTACAAACTACCTACGTTTGACTGATATTTGAAATTATTTATTTAAAACTTAGAGTCAGTACATACTATATACCGTAATAGGTAACATTTCAGAGTACTCATGGATTCTTTCATGATGTCATGTTAGCATCGATATTTCGGGCGTAAATCGGGCCTTAAATTAAATTCAGTTTTATTGAGTTAACTATAATAAAATCTCTAACGCGGGCACTACTAAATTTAACTGAAATGCTGTCACTGACTGACTTTATTTCAGTCACATTACAATATAATTAATATAAATAATTGCTAGAAAATTATTTGCAAACAAATAATTCCAATTACAAATTCTGAAGACTATGAAATAAATGAAGCACTGTAATAAATGTATAAAAGCACATTAAAGTGATGTGAAATGACGTGTTTGCTGTCATGTTTGATCCGGTGAGTAATTTACCAGAGGCCCAATACTCCTTTTCTCTTCTCATACTATTTTGCCATTTTTTCCCCTTCTGTTTTAAGGGTCTAGTATCGCGCCAACTACCCAAGCTTAAAGGATGTTCATGGATAGTGTTAGATATATGATGTTCGAAATTTGAATGTCGTACAGAAACTGACCGCATGTCCTAGGTAATCGACAAAATGTTCGAATTCTCTATCGTACGTCGTAACCATAGACTAAGTGAGTGAATGATAGGTATCATAGAGAATATTGATTTTTAGAAGTGGAAAACTTACTTCGGACGTCGCACGTCGAACATTTGAACTTCGTTTCGTATTATTAGTCAGGGGGGGCCTGCCTCCCAGATGAGACTTTTGGTAGTTCGACAGATTTTTGATACAATAATGCATACATACATACATACATAAACTCACGCCTTGTTCCCAGAAGGGGTAGGCAGAGGTGCCAGGGCACCCACATTTCGCCTTGTATGTTCCGTCCCACAATGTGATAGGTGGCGAGCCTATCGCCATATCGGGCACAAATTCCTGACTCTGGGCTGATACTGAATAGAAAAATCCAATATCACTTTGCCCAACCCGGGATTCGAACCCGAGACCTCAGCTTTGTAACCGTACCGTAGTACAACTACGCCACCGAGGCAGTCAATAATACAATACAATAATGCAATGACTTGAAATGAGATACACAAAAGTAAGCAATGTCATATTGTTTCACAGCTTGTAATAAGTATACAATATTGCTTATATACGTATGTACATAAATGTTTTGAAACATTTATTTTTATCTCACGATTATCATGCAAATTATTACACAACAACATGGACAAAGAAAAATACAATCGATATAATAATATATTAAACTTTCATGTAATATTTATTGCACGGTACTTATTTCATTTTGTATTACCATATGTACTGTGAATCCTCTGTATCAGCCTATATACGTTCCACTGCAGGGCACGGGCCTCCTCTAAAATCGACAGTACGATTAAGAGTGGTTTGGCCATATAGTCCACCACGCTGGCCTAGTGCGAGTTGGCGGACTTACATACCATAGAAATTCTTATAAATCGCTATGGTACGCAGGTTTCCCCACGATGTTTTCATTCACCGTTTTAGTGCGTGGTGATTGACTATCAATACACACATGACTCCGAAAAGTTAGAGGTGTACCCCAGGGTACACCTCGTATCCAATCTATGTCGAATCCCAGGATTTGAACCCGCGACCACCGAGAACGTGTTGGCAGCTGCGTCTAGTCCGTTTACCAACAGGCCATCACGAACTAATGTAATGTGAATTATGACCTATAAAATATAAGACGTGTTTTACTAACTAGTTTTGCGTCCATGTATGTACATGGATCATTAAACGAAGCTTCAAATGCGCGAGACGTGAAAAAGCCTTGAGATTTCGGATAGAACGATCGATATCATCACGAAGGTCGAATCTACATTATTATGGCGATGTGGCATCACGTCGGATCTACAGGAAATTACACAGCATTGTAGCATCGCAAAAATATATATTTACACCAAACTATAATAGGTATGAGTTATTCCAAGCATATACGTGCATTTTTATTTCAAAAAATAATATTTATAATCTCATTTTTCTTATGCGGGCAATCGCTAAATTAAATTACGATAAAATACTAACAGATTACACAGCTATTTCCATAGATAATACACTATATAGGTAATAGATGAGCAACTCTTCAATATATTTGAGGAACAAAAAATTACTTTGCTATGTACGAGATGTCGCTCGAAATATTTTATTTTAAATAAAATCCGCCAGGTGGTGCAATTGTGCTTTTATAATTTCCAATAATTTCTAAAGAATGAAGGGGTCATGGCAGTTTGGCGCCACCGCGCCGCGACGTCAGTTCATCGTATACTATCCAAATCCCATTATTGGAAATAATGTAAATAATGCATCCAAAGTAGCATTTCCAGAAACACCTCCTAGGTGACATTGTTATTGTAGAAATATCCAAGTCAAATAAAGCCAAATCGAGAAGCAAGTATCAAAATCCAGCAATAGGAAGCCGAGGTCAAACGCAGAAGATTTGATATAAGTCTATACAAGTCCAGTTAAAAGCCAAGGTCGCAAAATTATAGTAATTGAATCGCAGTAGCAAGCACACGAAAGTTTTCGAAAAAAATGTGTAACTGTCAATTTATGACACAAATTGTCAAGAGGCGGTATGAATTTAAAAATGTAAAGTAACTAATAAAAAAATTATTTTATAAATTAAAAATACTTCATATTGTTATATTAATAATTATAAGTCAATTAATTATTTTAAAGTTACAGTCGTTATTATTATTTTTAGTTATGTTTTATAATTTTTTTGGCACTAATAGAGGCATCTATTAATACTTTAAAAAAATCATCTGATCTGTGTATACTGAACGTAAGATGGCTCACCTAGTACCATAAGAATAAAGTATAAGAGAGTGGCACCCCCATATCTATTTCTTTCTAAATTTAGCACACAGAGAAAATAAACCAAAAAAAAATTCGATGAAGAAAATATTACATTAAACACTACCTTGACACATAAAGATAATTATGTAAACATTAAAATTATCTAATTTGTTGAACACATCTCACAATTTACAACTTATGTAATATTAATGAAGACATACCGTCACAGTCCGAGAACACATGATCAAAGGAATCAAGGAATTCCTTCACGCCATCCTTTCCAAGTTCTAGTAGATTCACGGGCGATTCCATAATATTTTAACACAATAAACACGTGTCTTCCTAACCTAGATGTGTTGGGCACTGCGCCCGCGTCACACCAAGGCAAATATAAACGGGTGTAGTATACAATTGTTTCCATTGGACAGCGGCGCGGTGACGTCATGCGTGTTCGATTATTCATTTGAATATGGAATCATTTTGAATTTTGGAATATTTTAACGGTTGTTGAATTATTATTGTTTGATTATTGATTTTACTGGAATATTTGTCATTAATGCTATGTTTATGAAGACCTCAAAGATAGGTTGTTGGTCTGGTTATTAAATTTAATTTAATGAGTGCACTTACATAATATATTATAATCAATACGTTGTCACAGCTTTATAAGGAATTAAAATATTTGTTGCTTATCTAAGATGTTTTAGATGCTTACCAATAAAAACAAGTTCAATTTTCAAATTTTCTTTCACAGCATTTTGTTTTCAATTTATTTTACATTTGTGTAAATGCTACTCAGATCATACAAAGGTTAAATATGACAAAGAATGGTTAATGATCTTTCAAGGTTAAATTCTAACCACTAAATGGCAAAGAAACGAATGATCACAGACTTAATTAAACTTTGAATAAATTAACACGGGATAATCGTGTTAGACATTATCAATTCGCTTTATGAAATTTTTAAATCAGTGATTTGGTGAAACATTGTATTTTTAATATAACTTGAGCTCTATTTGTAAAGAGAAATGGTGTTTTATAAATAAAATATACGCACTAAGGTATGTTTACGATTTTTCTACTTTGGAGTGCTTTTAAAAACTGCATTTATTATTATAGAATTAGGTATTTTTGACATTAAGTCTTAATATCATTTTTTTTTTTAAATTTGTTTGTACACTTTCGTTTTCTTCTTTCTTTCTAATAGTATCTTTGAATAAACTATATAATCTTATTAGCCGGGCATAGACAACTTAATGCGAGAATTATCATTCAAACCATTACATTTGACAAACAGCCCTCCCAGGATTCAGTGACCAACTAATTTATGAATCTTTCAACTATTCTTTAAAACGTTGAATTTCCATCGTGGCACTCCTAATAAAAGCTCTTTTGGGACCAAGTGAACTTAACCGCCTATAAATCTAGGCAAACTTCTCTTAAAAGGGTTATCGAACTCTGATAACTGGTTTGTCTTAGCAAATATATCAAGTGGACTAAATTTTTGCATGTCTGGATTTTATTCGAATGGTTGCTATGTCGTATAAAAATGTTTTATGTAGGAAAAATAGGGTATGAGAATCATATTGAACTGTATTTAAAAAGATGATAATCTTATTAATCATACATATTATATGAGATGAATACAATTTTACGAGTTTTTCGTGGGATTAATGTAAGAGTTATTTTTCACTACGTATACAATTTATATTTTGCATATTAATCTAACGCCGTATCGACCTATGTTCACTTATCTGTATTTTTTACTGTAGTTATCATATTCTATGGCTACTAAATAACGGATAAAAAACCTGACATCTTATTTCTAAGGTCACACAAGTCTATAACATTGCGAGCCTAATATAATTGTATATAGAGATACGTTGGTACCTGCAGTATAAGATGTTAACAGACGATAGACTATAATCTATACTATCATCTGTATCAGCCCATATTATACGCCCTATGGCAGGGCACATGCCTCCTATATAGTCCATCACGCTGGCCTAGTGCAAGTTGGCGGACTTTACGTACCAAAAAATTCATACAAATCGAAATGATATGCAGGTTTCCTCACGAGTTTACAATCACCGCCATAATGCGTGGTGATTGACTATCAAAACGCATGGCTCCGGAAACTCCTGGGAATTGAACCCATCGTGAACATATTGGCAGCCGCATCTGGTCCGTTTACCAACAGGCCACCACGCACTTATACGCATACGTTAAAAAAATCTCAATCGCGGTGCAATGGGAACACGCGCAGAATGTTATCGATTTGACGTCCGGTCGCCGTGGTGACGACCTTGTTTTTAATTTCAACCACGATTAGTTCTAACATTGACACTCGCAGGGAAAAGGAAGTTCGCACCACCGTGAAATTCTGTTTCTTACAAAATTAACTTAAATTGCTGATTAATGTCAATAATTACATTTCAAAAATTGTGAATGTGGGTTAATTTAAGCAAGAAACTAACAGCAAATGTATTGTTTCTAGACTGTAATTAAAAATATTTTTAATATTGTCAACACATTCAGGAAAACGTCTAGTTTTATAAAATACAAACTTGAATACCATAAATATCTAAAATGGTAATTTTAGGTACTCTATAATAGGTGCCTAATAATATATTGTAATTAATTACGTTTGCTAATTGCCTGTTAATTTAATCTATGACAACACTTTAAAGCGTAATAAATGAATCTATTGTTGTTTAGGATGTAATTGTAATAGGTAATTCTAATAATATGGTTGTTATTGACGGTAGTGGTTACTCATTCTAAAATAAGTAACAAGCTGTTTGAACCAACAATATGTCAAGGTGTCTTTTCTACAATTCTAATTAAATCATATTGTGTAATCTAATGTAACATTATTTTTCCCCAGGTAAAATATAATGTTTAAATTGTCTTTCGCCTTCCAATGGTATAGGCAGAGGATCTAATAGTTCTTTATATATATTATACCTTTTTGAATCTATTTTAATCTCAAAGAAATATAATTAAGTCGATATTTCTATCGACATGTCGGGAATAAATTTCAATCCTTAGTAGCCAACTTTAATTCTCAAACTGAGAAACATAGTGTCTACATATGATAAGCTTATAAGCTTATATTACAAGGTTAATTAGGAAGCAAAAAAGAAACAAAAGTTAGTTATAATATAAGAAAAAATATTCGAACATAAATTCACTCAAAAAACTTGTCTATGAATAATGTAGGGCGAAGAATCTGGCATTTGTCCAGTAAAGAGAAAATTGTCCATTCGGGCAGATGTCACACCTAACGTATACCAGCTTTCAGAAATTATTCTGTGAAATTTCAAAGTCATTCCTCCATAAATCAGAGTCAATTAGGAATGCTGAGTTCTTTTTTTCTGGGGAGTTAGTCACTCTGTACATCAAGTAATCGAACATCGTACGTAAAGCTACGAATATGCTTAAATACTTTTATCCCTTTTACCAAATATTCGAAACCTGTATTGTTCATTGTAATCACTACATAGTATAAAACAAAGTAGCTTTCTCTGTTCCTATGTCCCTTTGTATGCTTAAATCTTTAAAACTACGCAACGGATTTTGATGCGGTTTTTTTAATAGATAGAGTGATTCCAGAGGAAGGTTTATATCTATAGTACGTACATATTATTGTACAGAAATATATTTGTACCCGGGCGAAGCTGGGCCGGGTCGATAGTCTTAGATAAATTTTTGAAGTGAATGATAAGTTTCATAGAGAATAGTATTGATTTTTAAAAGTGGAAAACCCTTATCTTATATGTTGACATTCAAGGTTCGAACAACATTGGTGTCGTAGTATAGATTAACCCCCCTGAATTCTAAAGCTTGTTCAGCCCTTGGATTACATTAAAGATAATTTTAACTCCAGTCATAAATTAGACCATAGATTTCCGAGTCTCCCATCATATCTTTCAATAATGCATTCATGATTCCCTAGGAATTATTTATAGGGGTTGGGCGAAGGTTTGATTTTAAGTATATTTTCTTCCATTAGGTGTGTAGATTACTAGATCATCGGGAATGTTTAATTCGTTATGGAATGTTATAAAATCGATAAGTGTTATAAGCAAAGAAATGCATTGTTGTTGCATATGTAGGTACATAGCTATGAATTCGGATGAGGGTCCATAGGCATCGTCAGTGAAAACAATTTGTCTTTCACACCAATTTTGGTTAAAAGTGTAGAAATAGAAAAGGTACTGTATTACTGATTCAAATCAAGTTGATCATGCTTCGTGTCCACACGTGTCTCATACACGTTACTAGTCTATCAAAACAGTCGGCACATGTGGTTATCTATATACAGAGTATATCAAGACTGTTACTGGAAACGAAGCCGAGTGGTAGTTTTAGTGACTACAAACACCATTAAAACTTTCGCAAAGAAACGCGTCAATTTTATTTGTGAATTTTTTAACATCATCGTCTTTTGCAGGTACATCCATAGGATTTGTTCAAATAATAATTTAAGATATTGCATACCATAGCATCTTTATATATAAATGGGTGTATATTATGATTTGAGAAAAAAACTATGTTTTTACCACCCAAATACGACGAAGAAATTCGTCGCTTTTTTGCAAGATTTCGTAGTAGTCTTTATATACTATGTACGTGTATAAGAATAGTTAGTGGACCCGAGCATTTCTTTGTTATTCATGATATTATTTGGTAATACTATTATCCATAAGCAAGCGTATCGCTAACCATCACGCGTATGGCATATCCGCTATTCATAGCAACAAAGAAAAAACAAAAACTAAATCTAACTCCTCGAAATTGCAATTATCTCCTAAGTGGCCGCTAAATTTAATTCCTTCATAATAAGACGGGTAGGTTTCTTGACCTACGCGAAAATAGTTGGTAGTAAAGTCGACCAATTAGGCTACGAGTACAGTTTCCTTTGAACTCGTCGAGATAATGGCCGCGATTAGTGTTGCAGTCCACTGAACTGCTGCAGTTGCATCTAGATATTTCTTTGGAATATTATATTCTGTTTCTATGAACTATTATATGGTTCTATGAACGAGGATCACCTTTACTGCAGCTCATTTAAATATAGCATATATAATCATGCAGTAGAATTACTGCATGATTATATATGCTATATTTAAATGAGCTGCAGTAAAGGTGATTTAACGAATGTTAAACATAGTTTCGATTCATATAGCTCTAAAAATCTCTATTAATTATGAAAAGACGGCAACGGAAACCGCAAATTCCGTGGTGTAATTTTAATACCAGATTGAGGTGATATTTTAACTCAAAACATTATCTTTATGATTTTTGTTGCGTTATTAGTTACAATTTATAATTCGATAAGTAAAGATAAATGCTGTATAAACCTATGAAGGCTCGTCACCTTGCTCAATACCTATGTATAAAACAACTTGTAATTTTATCTGTGGCGCACCGATGTTGTATCGATTTAATAAATAAATAAGTAAGAAAATTCGGAGCCTTAAAAAATTGAACTAAAAGGATTAAATTGCGTCAATATATCGGCGCAAGTGGACGCTTACCCTTAGCCCGCCGTATTTACCAAGGAGCGACTCGATAAGAATTCCTCCTAAAAGTTTCCTTTTAAAAAATAATTTATACAAAGTTGTGGGAGTTTTAATTGGTCTCAGCGGGCAACATTGTGAGCTGTTTGGGCCTTTTAACCGTGGTTATGAAACATTTTGATGGTATAAAATATTGTTACTGCAGATGTACATGGTTATAGAGAATACCTTAGACAGACTTCGAATAGACTAAGAATTCAAAGGTTTAGAGAAAATACACAAGGCTAAAATGGACCAGATATTGTCGATATAAGGTTTTTGAGTGGAGGCCATGTACAGGCAAGCGAAATGTCGGACGCCCGCCTACAAAGTAGACGGACAATCTTACTAAGGTTAAGACGCTGAATGCAGGCCGCTTCCGACAGGTCATTGTGGAGATCCTTGGGGGAGGCCTGTTCGGCAGTGGACTTCCTGTGGCTGATATGATGATGATGATTGTCGATATATACTTCTCATCGGAAAAATCAAAACACCTTTCAAGTTTGTGTTTTGTAAGATTTATCAGAAAAAAATATATATTTAATTTAAATTTAGAACATTAACATCAGGATTTGAAAACCTCTTATAGTAGGGGAGCCCATGAGGGGATTTGATGAGTTACTCGAGCGCGTCAGAAAACTATATGACGAGAAACCTTATTCCTTGTAATGTACTCCTACCATATATAAACCCTTTATATAAGGGCGTGCTCCGAGGACAGCCCGTCAGATTTGTAAAAAAAAATCAATCCTTAGAAAAACTCGAGCGCGTCAGATTAATGGCAGGTAAGTTAAATACATACAGAACATAATATATTTCAATAATCTGATGATTTTAGTGTGGCATAAGGAAATGGGTGAGTGGCAAAATTGTAAGAAAAAAACGTCACTATGAAATACTCGAGCGCGATTAATTTTTTTTTTTATTTTGAAGGAAATCTTGTGAGATTTACAGAATAAAAATAATCTGACGATTTTCATGGGGCGATGTAGCTTAAACCATAAATAAAGTGTGGCGCGTACAGCTGCTGAGAACTGAATTGAAACTCCGCGCCTGTGTTTCCTTCTCACTCTTTCTTTATATTTCACTCTCTCGCACTATCCCCACACCAAATTAGAGCCGACTTGGTTTCTTGGTAGCCAACTTCCTGAAGCATACGAAGATATTGTCATAACACCTGACGTATCAGGAGATACTTTATGTTCAGGTACGTTTTTTTTAATACTATAATACAAAAGAAAAAGAAAATTTAAAAGTTTATAGCCCTTCCTTTTTACAGAAAAACAAAATGAAAAAGAAATTGACCAAGGAGGAACCAATTTTGAAGATGAATCCAGTGAGGATGAAGATTAAAAATTTTTTTTTTATATTTTTTAATCTATTTCGTATTAATAAATAATAATAAAATTACACCTACATATATGCGTAATAATTTATTCCACTCAGAAATTGGAACAAAAAATTTTTTTTCTTTGAAATTAACAGATTAAGGATATTCCTTCATATATTTGTCAGATTATCATTTGGGACGACTAGAACGTCAAGTTAAACAATTTTTACACAAACAGTTTGTGTAAAAATCTGTTGCGCTCGAGTATTTCAAGGTCACTTTTTTTTACATTTTCAAAATTCTGCCATGACTTTTGATCACACCCAAATCGTCAGATATTTTAATAGGACACTTTTTTGAGTTTTCTAAATATTCCCTTCGAATATCTGACACGCTCGAATAACTTTTTTTTTTATTTTTTTTCTACCCTTTTCTACAGCCATCCTCCCCTAATTACTCGTCAGAATAATATCTCTCGGTTGTTAGAAAAACAAAGCGGGTAAGCACCGTGAATGTCTGAGGCGCTCGAGTATTTTTATGTAAGTGATTTTTTTTAACATTTTTGAAAATTAACACACGCTCTCCTCCCCACTAAAATGGCAAAGTGAACATAAATTATTTAGTTTAAGGCCCAAATCTTCACAATCTAATCGGTCCCCATGACGCTTTAGTAACTGAAAATTTAGCGGTCCGGGCTCCCCTACTATTATCACTATTAAACGACGTTTGATACGAATTCTTAAATATATACATACATTTTGATTCTGATCATAAGTATACATTACTAGGGGTGGGGCCCGGCTTCGCCTGGGTGCAGATTCACGTTTCAAAGTGGCGCTCAAAATGTTCAATTCCGACTATCAGTTTAGAATATCGACCGGTCGAACCATGAAAAACTAATAAAATGTCACTACTGCTTCCCTCCTATATATATCATAGCGTGATGATATATAGCCTTTAGCATTCCTCGATAAAAGTACTATCTAACACTGAAAGAATCATTCAAATCGGACCATTAGTTCCAGAGATTAGCGCGTTCAAACAAACAAACAAACAAACAAACAAACTCTGCAGCTTTATAATATTAAGTATAGATACATAAAATAAGGAATATTACCAAGAACGAAGGCACTGAAGAAAAACTGACTAGTGAAGTCATTCTAACATTCCCAATAGCTTTATTTTGAAAAAATGCCGTAAGACGGATATGTTGTTAATTTGCATATACCTGTATTTGTAAAGCTTTAATAAAGTTATCTTATTTTTCGTGGAAAATTCTTGTGGGTGTTTGGCTTCCACACAAACTTACAAAAGGTCACAATTTGGATGTTCCAGGAACTTGCCTCGAACTTTCAGCTTAAAACTGGACAACATTATTTGATTTAAAAATAGATAACGAAGCAATACGTGGTACAGCGCTGCCTAATACTTTCGACATAACCCAGGGTTCAGTATAAAAACTTTCTCAGCAACCTCCAACCACAATCGCACGAAGCTATCATTTAATATTAAAGGTAAAGGTAGAAGGGAACGCCAACAATGGCAATAAATCATTCCCGTATCGCTACAGGGCACTTCTTTAATATGAAAAACGGCATAGACCAACATTGTGACAGGCTCTCGTGAAAATATCACCTATCCTTATAAAGGACCCCTGATTTCGTCTAGAACTTTGAATAATGATTTATTACTCATATTACTATAAGTCAAGGAGTGGTGACTAGTTTATGCTTGACTTATGTTTTTTTTATTATTGGGCCTTGCAGTTATTTTCACAAAAACGGCGTATTGGTTTAAAATTGCATATTTTATGGAAAATATATATGAATTTCGCATGTGACAAGTCGTTTACGTTTAACTATTTAACCATTTCTGTCACCGAGTAGCAGTGTGTAATGACTGTTCCAGCTTGGAGGATAATGTAGCCAATTTAACTACTGCGCATCAGGAGCCTAAAAACCGATTTTTTTCGTGTGACGAGTGCAGTCAATGCCCTATAACACTCAAGAATTTTTCTATTTATAGGCTAGAGTCTGACATAACGTACAACAATTTAAATGTTGGCTTTTCATGACTTATTACTTTTTCAAACGAAAATGGAAAAGCTATATACAAAAACCAGCACTACAAAACAAATACATAGCATATACAAAATTGTCATAAAATCACTATACCGGGTATATCAAGACTGCTACCGAAAACTAAGCCGGGTGGTAGTTTTAGTGACTACAAACACAATGTAACTAAAAATTTCGCAAAGAAATGCGATTTTTTTAAATATCGTCGAGTTTTGGTGGTAAATCCATAGTTTTAGCTAAAATAATAATTTAAGGCCTTGCGTAGCATAGCGTCTTTAAAAATAAAAGGGTGTACATTATTATTTAAGAAAAATCTATGTATTTACCACCCTAACGAGAGACGACGATAGAAAAAAATATAACAAAAAATTCATCACAATTTTTTGCACAAAATTTAGTTGCATTATGTCTGAAGTCACTAAAACTACCACCCAGCTTCGTTTTCGGTAGCAGTCATGATATATCCTGTATAACATGACAAAAAAATGTATGATGCGGTGACAACTGGCATTGAAGAAAAAAGTTACCGCAACACTATTAAAAATGTCATTGTGTTCGTTAACACACAGGTATTTCCATACATTTTCATACAATTCTGTTTGTTTGTGATTTAAAATAAACAAAGAGACTATTAACAGTAATAAATGAAAATAACAAATATCTAAACATTTTCCGTCGTATAATATCGGGTTGCCATGTTAAAACTAAATTCGATCTTAGTGCCCTTATTAACAACAGACTCTTTTTTTCCAAGCTATACATCAGATGCTTAGTGGCATCATCATCATGGCAGTGGTGACAAAAAGGCCATCCATTTAATGAAGTTTCTGTACAAAATCTACCACAATAAGCCAGCTTAACGCGGAAAATGCGGTTTACGTAACTCCAAACTTGCCTTCACATTATAATGTGTGGGCCGTCCGCCATCAAAGTCGGTGAAAGCCTAAACTTATAGATCGTGACTGGGATATTTTCGGGTGCGAATATTCACCAAATGTGGCCTCACAAACACCTTTTATTATCCCGGCTGTGGCAATTTTTACACGCATATTTTGGCGATGTTTAAACGCCTATTAAAACTTACACCGTAGTGTAAGGATTTTCACGGCTTATTAATATAATTTCTTTAAATATCTACAAATGTTATGACTTGTGAATTTTTCGAATATTATATGCATAGTAAAATAGTTATTTAGATAATTTTCACAAGTTATTGATAACCGCTCTCAATCGTACTCTCGATTGTAGAGGAGGTCCGTGCCCTGCCTTGGGACGTATATGGGCTGATAGAGAATTCTAGAATAGTAAATAAATATGAAATGATAGAATATAATTCAAGGTATTATCAAGGACTGGGCATTAGCTAGTCCTTAGATATAACCAGCAAATTCCTTTCATCAAACTGCAAAAGATATCCTGGCAATTGTAACTCAGAACTTACTTTCTTAAGTATCAGATCATGGGGATTATTACCGATCTATCGACATCCAATACCATTTAAACAACATTTCAAACCATGACAATTTCACAACGGTGTGAACGGTGGTTTTATTCCGAAAGAGGAAATTGCCTTCGTTGAGTGGTTTCATTGGAATATTTTATGAGAAATGTCGAATGACTTTTATACTTTTTTGAAAGGTGGGGTGTACAGGGTGCCTCAGAACAAGAAATTAAAAAATACTAATGGCTGGATACACGGTGTCTCTAAAAAAATGCAAACAATTGCAAAAATCCACAATATTTCTCGCACCGTCATATTTATATGTATGCCTAGAAACATTTTTTTCTCTGACTACTTATTATTTTGTGAGAGGCTGCCTGGGTGGGTACCACCGCAATGTCTATTTCTCCCGTCAAACAGCAGTTTAAATGCACTGTTGTGTTTTGGATTGAAGGACATTGTAGCCAGAGTAACTACTGGACATATTGAGACTTAACATCTTATGTCTCAGGATGGCGAGCGCAGTGGAATGCCAAGCATTGCTTTGTAATTCAAGATGTTGTTTGGTTTTGCTACTGTTCATGAGCGGTCGCATCGCTTGCCATCAGGCGGACGGCATGCTCGTCTCGCCGTTCATTGCAATAAAAAAATACCGTTCTTATAGATAGATAGGAAGACGATCGCCATTTTCACTCATCGACTATTTTTTTTTTTTTCAGACAAGAAAATTCGGAACCGAATGGTGCGTAAAGTATACATTACTTCCGTTTTGCCGAGAATTTTTAGTGGTATAAACTAGTATTGCAACCTTAGTTTTCGTTGTCAGTTTTGAAACACTCTGTATAAGCAGCGGACCGATGTCGCACATCACAGGTTTCCTGATGGTAGAATCGTGTTGCGTTTCGTTACCGCATTATAATATTTTCATCGTATAAGAATAAGTGAGCTGCTATGGTGCCTGGATTTTTCTGAATAATTTAGTGTTTAATCGGTTGATTTGTATTAATACGAAAGGTTTTTTTCCGTTTTACCTTTTCAGTATTTGTGAAATTACAAAACATCTTTGAATCAGCCGCAATTGATAACAGTTAAATTTATTTTCCCCTTTTTATAGAACTTGTAACGAATTTTATTATGAATATTGTATCTAAGTGATGAGTTTACAAAAAAAAATCTTAATGCACATTTGCACCAAACTAACGTTATACTTAAATATTCATGCGCTGATTGAAATCGCATTATTTTATTGCAGTTACTCTCAATCTGGTGCTATAACAACACCCTATATAATATACTTTCCTTATTAAACTCCCTGTATTACCACATAAATGTCCTTTGAGATTCCTCTATCTAATCGTAATCACCAAATACCATTAGACACGTGACGTGCCACGCGGACTGAATTCGGACTGCAAATGGCTGTAATCTCCTGGCTTGACATCAAAGGACGTCAAACTGACGTATCTTTTGAAGTGCACCCAAAGAACGGTTTGAATTTTGGATTCTATTGTTGGAGATAGGAGAATGCGGTTCGAGTAATTTTCAGCGAGTGTATTTAATGAGGTAAGTGTAGTAGTGGTCTAGAAATTATGCAGTAACTCATAGAAGGCAGGGTTACATATAAAACATACAGTTAGTAAGTATCTATGTTTATTTTTTAATATGGAACTGGGAAATAAATAAAAACAACTAACAGTCACTTATATAGTACTGAACCTATACTCAGATCAATTTGTGTAATGAGAATTAGAAACCAAAAGATTTTTCGGAGTTACAGACATCCAGACCAAAAACAAATAGTTAACACAAATGTCTGTCTCGGTGCGGAGACCGAATCCGTAGCCTCATGTTTTAGAGCTGGCGTTGAATCTACTGCGCCACGGAAGCTGTCAATGAATATCATCGGATTAAATCCTTTAACAAGAACAACTTTAAAGCTTACCTCTTTTTGTCGCTGTCAATTGAAAATCTGCAAGTTCGATTCTCACTAAAATATTAACAGCACACTGGCATCAATTTTGAATAGTTACTTTAAAAATAGGATTGCAATTGTTACATAAAAATCTTAATTAAAACAAAATTCTAAATTCAATAAAAACAGGATTGGTTGCAATTAAAACTCCTTTTAAAACTAAATAGCAATATCCCAGAAAACAGAATGAATGACATTATTTTCGAGACAAAGTCGTCGAGCCTTACCTAAGACGTTTAGATAATTTGCGACGGCAGAGTGTTCAACATTACCTTACTCTTGAATACGAGAACTTTTTTCATCAACATTACAATGAAAAAGACCCTTTGGAGTGAATAGAGACGGCTTTCTGTAATTTTATTACTTACACTGTTCATTATTTGGGACATAAAGAACGCTTTCTCTTTAAAATTTAATGCCGACTTTAGTTAATATTGATAAATATTATTTTGAATATATTTTTTTTTATTGCTGTATATTTGGTTTGTTTTTGAGATAAGTTATTATAATGTGACACAGTGTTGCAGTGGCGAATTTTGGTGTAAATTATATTAATATTTCATTGGTTATGTTTTCACAATTATATATTATTCAGAGTCTTATTATTAATTAAATTTTATTATAAATATAATCCAGAGGGTAGTTTGTAGTCATAGTCGCTTGCGTTTCGCTGTTGTCATTTTGTATCGAGTCTCGCGCGCGGTTCGCAATGTGTGGTGTGTGCTCTGCCGATGAGCTGGATATTTGCCTAATTTGTTTGTGTATAGTGGACTATATAGTGTCTGGTGCAAGGCGGTGTTTGATGGATTCACCACCATCGGCACTGACCATTCAGCTTCGGGAACGGGATTTCGGTGAGTAGGCTTACATATATATTATAGGTTCAATACCGATTAACTAAGCCGTTTAAGACGGAAAATATCGTTTTATGCCAAAATAAAAATATTTTTTTTCGTTTTAAAAGGGTCGGTACTCGGTGTAGATAAGCATTTTTTTCTTAATTATAAGTTTATTACTTAATTTTACTCAGGTAAGGATATAATGGAATACCTATAACTAATGTTAAGATTTTTTAAATGTGTGATATACTGATGTTTACATACTTAGCAGGTTTAATAATATTTGGTCCGTCCGATTTACTGACTAAGTTAGAAAAAGACTCATGATAAGGTATGTGTAGTAGATAATGTAGGTAGGTACTTTATAGTAATTTCTGTAAACAAAAAATAAAAACGAAACGTGACGCCAGGTGACCAAAAATTGCCCATAATTATAACACAGTTCTGTTATTTTTGTAGGATAGTTTCCAGTCTTTTCAAACGATTAATTTTAAACCCCAAAGGTTTCAAATGACAACATTTAATTTAAAACGTTTTAAATCAGTTGTTTTAAACTATAAGTAGGCTTACTCCGGTGGGTTGGCTTTACGTATTTCACCTTTCTGCTGGATTATCGTTTTGTTTGTTTTCGTTTCTCTCCACGCGGATTTCGATTCACGAATTGTGTACAGAGCTGTAATGATATGAATCTTTACCAGCATACCACAAACGAGGCAGGTAAACTATCTGTGTATTATGTTTATCTTTTGAAATGTATTTTTTCTGTAAATTATATTAACTAGCTTCTCATCTCCTGCGATAATTTTCGCTCATGGCCTAGCACGCTAGGCATTATCTCGACTAGACTAGAATTTATAAAAGTACTAGCAGTCCAGCCTTGCTTTGCCCGGGTTGCAGATACTTTTTGAGTCACGTCCACTTTTGAAACACAGGAACTATTTCCCGTGACAACTGTTATAAATATTTAAACTCAACATTACTGTTGTGCTTTGAAATTCCCATCCCATTCCTTTGAGATTGAAAGAGTATATATTTCAATTCCGTCCACATCCCACGAGAAGACTACATTTTGTTGGAATAAAAAGGAGCTCATGTGTTAATCCAGAGTATCAGCGATCTCCATACTAAATTTTATTAAAATTGGTCCATTGGTTTGAGCGTGAAGAGGTAACAAACACACAAAATTTCCCATTTATAATACGAGTACTAGCAGGATTTGACCGGTGGTAGGTCTCTAATAAATGTGAGAGACCGTGTGGGTTCCACCGCAATATATATTCTAGCCAGAGTTTTTACTGAACATATAGATCTTTAACATCTTTGTATTAGGATGGCAAGCACAGTGGATTAACAAGCATTGCTTTATAATTCATGGTGTTTGGTAAAATACCACAGTACACAACAGGACAGTACCAAAGTACTGTCAATGGGCGGTCGTATTGTTTACCTTCGGGCGAATGGTATGCTTGTCTCGCCATTAATAGCAATGAAAATATTAAAAAAATGTTTTATGATTATGATCTGCCAGTTACATTCATATAAACATCAATTAAAATTTTCGAACTAAAACGGTGAAGGAAAACATCGTGAGGAAACCTGCATACCATAGCGATTTATAAGAATTTCCATGGTATGTAAGTCCGCCAACCCGCACTAGGCCAGCGTGGTGGACTATATGGCCTAACCACTCTCCATGATCGTAGCCAGCCGTGGGATCAGGGTGGGGCAGCAGTCTTAAATCATATGTAATTAGCAAACTGTACCCACGGTATTCTTCTATAACACCCTGCATCTGTGTTTATAATTCGAATGATCCTAAATACTTTGTTATTGTTCACCTGCCTAGTACTTATCCTAGATAATTTATTTTTTTATAGTTGGTTAGGTACCTGAAAGGTCAAAACCAGGGTGGGGCAAGCGCCCCACTCTGCCCCACCGTGGCTACGCCCATGCCACTCTCAATCGTATTCTCGATTGTAGAGTAGGCCCGTGCCCTGCAGTGGGACGTATATGGGCTGATACAGATACAGACAGAATATTTTAATATTTTACCATAGACAACACCATCTACAACACCAAAAGTACAACCGTGCAATTCACAAACGAATGTAAAAAAATAACAAAAGTCAAAATGGATTTTATGCGAAAAAAATTCAACGTAATTGAATCAATTGCACGGAATCCGACGCTAACAAGTTAAAAGTAAATATTTGGCTTAATCAGTGACGAAAAGGTCTAAACTCAACGTGACAAACTCTGCGGTGAAACTTCACCAAAATTCTATGTGTTTTTTTAAATCCCGGATTGCCGTCCGCAAGTTTGTTTGGAGTTGTGATAGCTTAGTGACTTAATGCCTCTGGATATCCGGAAAGTACTAGGACGGTTTTACTTGGGATTAAAATCTAAAAGTTTGCCGCAGAAAATGCAGCCGAATACCGGCATTGCTGGTATGCGTATGAATTTCGTCGAGATTTGTGATTGAAGTCGTGAATAAAAACGGACGCTTGAGCAGTATCTATAGCAAAATAAATTTATTTTAAATATTTTTTATCGTATTTTCTTTTGAGCGTAGTTGTACTAAAGTATGGTTACAACGCTGAGGTCTCGGGTTCGAAACCCGGATCCGGCAAAGTGATATTTAATATTTATTAATTATTCCCTAGCCCCTTGTTACATCCTAGGACGGAATACATCAGCCAAAACTTGGGCGTAATTGTAGCGGCTCTGCCTCTCCCTTCTGGGAAGAAAGCATGTGTATATACTATATTATGTATGGATGTAATTTCAAGAAAAAGTGACAACGTTTCATCTGATAGTAAATATTAGCTTCATTGCTGTTCGTATTGCATCTCCACTGGCCAAAGATAGTCATGTCTTAGACTGCTTGCAACTGAAAACAGTGTGTATTACAGATGTATATTGACTGACGGTTCTCGGGAGGCCTGCGTGGGTCATATGACAAGCTGTGTACTGTATAGTATTGTGTGTACTGGTCAGTATCCGGTCGTATGTGAGTCTATTATAATATACAGCTGAAGAGTTTGTTTGTTTGTTACCTTTAATCTCAGGAACTATTTGGTTCGACTTGCAAAATATTTTTGTTTTGGATAGGTCATTTATTAAGGAATGTTATAGGCTATTTATCATCACGCTTTGACCTATAGGAGGGAAGCAGTACTGAAAAAACTAGCAAACGCGGGAAAAATGTATTCGTCCTCATAATTAGATTGGTCGATATTCCAAATTGATGGTCAGAATTTAACATTATGGCCGCCATTTTGAAAAGTGTTTCTGCACCCGAGTGGATCCGGAACGTACTGCTAGTATAATAAAACTACAAAATTCAAAAGATTTAGACTGTCCCGCCCTCACACCCGCCACTGCAACTTCTGTAAGCCAGGATCAACAGTGGCACGCAATGTAATGAAACCGAGCAATGAAGCCCGGCGTGTCTCCGGGAATGTCTAACTTGTCTTTAACCCGAAACGAAATTAATCCTGAAGTTAAATAAAAGCAGGAATTAGAAATATTTAAGCTATCAAAGATTTATTACAGTTTAAATAAGAGTCTGAGAGTCTCGTTCTCACATCCATATAGTTTTGTAGAAACACAGTTCTTTAGTAAATAATAACGGACTCATTCATAGACAGTGTTAAAACCTAACCCCTTTTTCTAATATTATAAGGAGGAATTATTTGATTTTTTGTTTATATTGAATAGACTCGGAAACTACTGGACCGATTTGAAATTTTTCACCATAAGAATCCTAGATTATCTTTGATGAATATTTAAAATAATGCCGCGCCTGGCCGGGCCAGGCCGCTAGTATAATATAATTAAGAATAAATTCTCTATTTACATCCCCAAAAAACTCACATCGCAAAACAACTCGCGGAAACATTCCGAATTGCGCAAAGAAAACGTTACCCTAAAACGTTGGCATTATAAAAGTTTTATTTCTTCATAATGCCGGCGCGCCCGCGCCAGCACGTTTTATGATAATGGACACAGCACGCGACATGTCACGTTTAAACGGGGAAATTTTTAAAATGTTTGTCTTCATAGTTCATGAGAGATTTTAATCCGGGTAAAATGTTTGGGCGGTGGTGGCAGATTGTTCGGATGTGGGGATACGTTTTGTGAGTATATTAGGTACTGTATCAGCCCATATCAGTATTTTAAAATCCAATTACTTTTTTAATATACACACTAACTGAATCTGTAGGGCACGGGCCTCCTCTACAATCGAGAGTACGGTCGAGAGTGGTAAGACCATATAGTCCACCACGCTAGCCTAGTCCGGGTTAGCGGTATTCACAAACCATAGAAATTCTTACAAATCGCTATGGTATGCAGGTTTCCTCACGATGTTTTCCTTCAGCAGTATAGTGCGTATTGATTGTCTTTCAATACACACATGACTCCGAAAAGTCAGAGGTGCGCCCTGGGATTTGAACCCGCAATCAAAATAAACGTGTTGACAATCGCATCTGGTCTGTTATCTTTTGTAAGTTTGTAAGTGAGTATTCCAGCATTAGGTAGTATTTTGTAGGAATGTGACTCGTGTAAGTAATGCGTACTGTGTTCTAGGCATTCCATAAGTTCCATAGGTTATAGGGATAAGTACAAAAAAAAAAATCGTTCCATTCCGCGAATATAAAATATGAATTCAATATATTATGTAAGACCAATAGAAGTGGACGAGTTTTTAATTGTTTAATTCAGTATAATAGTTACCGTTTGTGCGATACACTCCGGCATCGTCATTAAAGGCCACATTTTCTTTATAATTACTTGCTTAATTGGAATGCTGTATCGATTTCTTCATTCTCCAATCTCCAATTTAAATTAATGAATTGAACCTTGAATAATTTAACCTTAGATTTTTCATTTGGAAATGTTAGAGGCGCGTATAAGCGGCTCGGTATCGTGTGATGATTATTATTTATCTTCGCCTATTGAGGAACAGGCAATTTATGGTCAGATTTGGGTGATACGAATCCAGAATACCTTATACTTTTTAATACATGACACTTTTCTCTCGATTTATATTATGTTCTATAAAACTATTATATATACTATTTGCAACTATCTCATGTCTCTACTACGTGTGTGGTTTATTAATTATTCTGTCTAAATGAAATAAATTCAATTACTTAAGCTTAAGCCACTTTCAAAGAATTTCACATAGTCCTGTATAAAAAGGTTTTCAATCAATGCACAGAATTAAAAAAAATAACAGTTGTGTGTAGGCAAATCTACGCGAGCCAGTTTATGATAACTGAACACAGTGGGCTTAAAAACAGTTCAGCGTATTAAATTGAATCGAATTTCCGCTCACTAAACATACTAAATTCGCCAACACGCCCCACTAAACAGAGGATTTACCGCCGCGACCCGACACCTATGTCGTAAACATTGAAAACTACAAATGCGTACGTTAAATGAATATATTTATTCACATAATAAATCTAATTGAATACGAGATGGGTGGGGAAGAATGAACTGCTGGGATGAATTTCGCTGATTAGATTCCAAGGTGATATACCTTTGAGTGTAGATGAGTATGTATTTCTAGTTATTAATATTCATTTTTATAATAAAATAGAACAACGTTGGGAGAATATTTGTGGATTTAATAAACAATTCAATGGTGAGGAAGTGATAGAGAAGAAGGTTATTACGGAAATGTTTAATGATCACAATATGAGCTCTTAAGATTTTATAGACCCAAGAATACATGGAATAACTATAACGAAGCTTTTTTTTATTTTTTTGCAATGCTTTTTCTTGTAGTGGCAAGACGAGCTTGTCATTCGCCTGATGGTAAGCGATATGACCGCTCATGAACAGTAGCAAAACAAAAACAAACAAACAACACCTTGAATTACAAAGCACACACATTCCACTGCGCCTGTCATCCTGAGACATGGGATGTTAAGTCTCAATAAGTCCAGTAGTTACTCTAGCTACAATGTCCTTCAAACCGAACCACAACAGTGCATTTTCACTGCTGTTTGGCGGGAAAAATATATATTTCGGTGGTACCTACCCTGGTGGCCTGGCACAAATGAGAGACGTACCACCAGTTAAAGAAGCTGATACATAAATACAACCAACTACAATTGTTAGCTAAAACTATCTAAAATACCAGACAAAATTAGAAACACCAAATCACTTGAACACTCAAACGCCCGGGAGATTCGTCAGTAACATAACTCACGCAAGACTCCGGCATACATCATGGCAAACGAGAAAACTTTGATCGGAGGGTACCTTCAGAAATTCATTAGCGTACGCAGCCGTTCCAAACGAAATTACCCCGACAGGGGGCGTTAATAAAAACTTGGCTCAGTTGCGAACATGTTCGGCTGGTACGGGAACATATTGATGTGGGAGCTGGGTTGGCGAACGCTGCGAAATCTTTGACTTATTTAAAATTTTCAAAAGTATAACTATCACTCATGCCTTTTTTCAAAATGGGTGGAAGGAAGGAAACGTGGGTGCCACTAGGACACCCACGTTTTGCCTTGTGTGTTTCGTCCCACGATGTGGAAGTTCCTGACACAGGGCTGATAATGAAAATAAAAATTTTATATCACTTTGCCCAAACCGGGATGCCTTTGTTTTCAGTTGTTTTTTTATCTATGCTCCAACATTTATATTTTAAATAGATTGACCAGAAAGATTAATACCCTGTTTTTTTTTCCTTAAAAATTTGATTTGGTAATGAAAAGGTGGTAAGCCTTCTCATAAGAGGCCGTCTGGTTAGTTACCACTGCAATGTCTATTTCTTCCGCCAAACAGCAGAGTTTGTGGCCAGAGTAATTACTGGACATATTAGATTCAACATCTTATGTCTCATGGTGACGAGCGCAGTGAAATGCAAAGTATTGCTTTGTAAAAAAGTAACTTTAAATGCCCTTCTTCGAGTCCCAGACTATACAATTTTTTTTAGAATTGCGTTCAGAGGTTTCAGTTTACGTGTACCTTAGGCCTTGGTTAATTAGTAAGTATAACCTGAACTATCTAGCCTGCCTTCATCCAACTCAAATCATCGAGTCTCGTGTACAATTTAAAGTAATTTAAGCCTGCTTTGATGTCATCCAATGTGTCAGTGGACTTTCATAATAACTAATAGTTTGCCCATCTAAATCTCCAATACGTAGATCCTTTTAATCCTCCAGCCTAAGCCTCCACAAAAGAGAAAAAGGGTAAATCATATTTTATGTGTGTAATATAATGTTTTCATTTTCACTCAGATTCCACTTGAATAAAAAATTTAATAGGAAAAATAACATACTGGTCATTTAAAACCAGATTCATATTTGTGGAAACAAAGTTTTAAAGATTTGCAGCTCTCGTAAAATTGGCAAAGGGAACACACGAACGAGAAACTAAGACGAAAAGTGACTTAAGTACGTAACACTTTCTTAATTAATTTCCAAAGTGCGAGATTCGATTTCAACTATTGATATTTCAACGGAACTTTCTCCTGTGGCTGATTAAACGATGTAAATTTAAGTTTCAGCGATAAGATGTTATTGGAAATTTCAAACTGTTCAGGCCATATATCATTCTAATTAATGCGTTTTAAAAGTGCATGACAATTTCGTATGGGAGTTGCTAAAACTATTATCGATAATGTTATTAGCTGCAAAACGAAATTTAGAATAAGAGTATTCTCTTTTACTGTAATAAAGGAATGGCAGCAATTTTTGATAAAATAGCAGTAAATCGGCCCGCTCAGGTTCCTCTGCTAAAAATAAGTTTCTTACCCATACAAAGACCTCTAGCTTTTACATTCATGTACATTTCTATAGAGTTCTAATTAAGGCCCTAAAACGCAATTAAAAAAGTCGTTGAAACATTCTAAGGCTAATGATAAGACTAATAATATTAATCACTTGACTGAGGAATCAATCAGGGCGACTAATTGTATTTCACACAAATCAAGGTATCTGCTATACCAAAATGCATATACACAAAACCACAAATTTCCAAATCAATTCCACACAAGTTATATAACGCGAAATATTCAAGTTTCCGTTACACCCCACCTGAAAATTGTATCTCAAATCGAAAGTAGGCTTTGGTATGACAACATTAATTTTCCGAGCTGGCAACCACGGCTTCGTGAAAGCGTTCGGTTGCAAGAGACTACCACTCTGTTACCATGGTGATAGCATCGAAAATTGCTCGTTTAGTACTTACTGAAGGCTCCTTAAATGTTTGTCAGGGTACCGTGTTCACGGTTCGTACATTTCTGTGAGAAATGTTAAGAATTTGTGTCGACGTATGGAACGTTACGATGCGTGTCGCGAATACAGCTTTAACTAGCAATTTTGAGGTGAACATCTAGTTTTATTTTATTGGTGTGTGCGCCATTTTGCGCTTTTAGGCTAATCGGAGGCTTAGTGCTGTGGTGTTTTTGACAACTTTCTCAATTATTTTGAAAGTCAATTTGCATTTGGATATTCTCATAAGCACGAATGGATTGTTTTTGACAGAATACTCAAGCGAATATAGGATAAGTTGATGATCGTCAAGCTTATTTGTGTTTATAAAGATAATTTATTTTCTTTTTTCGTCTCATTTTTGACACTCCCTGAATTTATCTTTTAGATTGATGTGGTTATTTTATTAAAAGTCTCATTCTTCATTGTAGTATAGGATAAAAATATTTTTTGGTGTTATATTTCATCGCGTAGTTCTACATTTAAATTGCCAATGCGTTTTAACAGTCCAATTTTAGATAATGCCTCTGGCATTAAGTCCACCTTGTATACAATGTGTATGAAGTATAATAAATAAATTTAATTTTTCATAAAGAATGACATCATCAGCTTCAGCTAAAAGAATTTCACCAATACAGACCTCTCCCAAAGATATCTTTATAATATTTTTAGAAGTAGTTTCCATCTATTTATGTCAGTGTCACCGGCCTTCCAGCACAGCACAATGCGAATGTTGTGGCCGAGTTAGATCCCTAAAAAAACCTAAGTAGCTTCCATCCAGCGATTTTACACAAAATTTATTTGTACAACCGCGGCAGGGCTTACTGGTATGAAAAATATACTATCCTAGCCGTGACTAACCCAAACATCAAATACTCGGTAGCTATTAAAATATTTAATCAACACGACGTTAACCAGTTTGTATAATAGCTTCATAGATTTACGCGAATATAACACATTGAAATAAAACAATTTTTTTGTGGATTTGGTTTAATTTTTACATTTTTTACTTCCCGAAGTTTCGATTAATAAGCATCTTTCGTGGCCCTACCCGTGACCAAATCCGCGATAAATAAAATCCGTAAATAATAGTTTTATTTTAATAAACAGGTTCGATTAAAAATAATTTGTATTCTGAAGAGGTTGAAATAAAAAAGAAATAAAAGTAAAACAAACGAGTCTATTGTTAATTGCTCCCTTTTCACAAAGACCGACAGAACTGAGGAAAGTACGTTTCCGTGCGTGAACCTCATTAAAGGGATGCTTCAAGGAACTTTATGTGGGATGACGCCCCAATATTTACTAATTAACAGAATTTCTATGTTTACATTTGCTTTTAGCTGTAAGTGTGCCGGTGTCGCAGAATTAATCTAAACGGATGACGCTTGTGTCATGTATGTTCATTTAAGGAAATTTTGCATGTCTGGTTTTTTATTGTGACATCAAAATCGTGGTTAAGTAACTAAATTCGACAGCCTCCGTGGCGCAGTCGCAATCGTGGTTAAACGCTGTCTAGAACGAGGGGCCGCGGGTTAAGTCCGCACTGAAAAAAAAAATGTTTATGCGAACCACGTATTTGTATCGGGTCTGTGTGTTTCTGAGACCGAAAAGCCTCTCGTAGTTCCTAATATCCACGAATTAAGAAGTGTGTGACTATTGGGTATATTTATTTATTTAAATTTGTTTGCGCGATATCGAAAAAATATAAAAAATGATATAACACTCCTGTCTGATGCCATTCATTATTCTATCAAGACATCATTAGCACTGCACCAAAAGGTGCAATGCAGTCACTGCCGAAACAAAATAAATAAATAAAAAAGCAGCTTAATCAAACTAAATGAAACATCGTTGAAGTAAGTAAACTGAACTTCGTCTGGACACTTAATGCATGCGGCTTCTATTGAGATTCGTGTCGGTGGCCGGAGTCCTCACAATGTACGCTAATTAACAGCACTTCTGCTCAAGGATTGTGGTAGGCAAGTATAAGACAAAGGTTTCAGTCATGAGTATTATTTGCGTTTGCTGTTACAGTTCAGAACTCCGAACTTCGTGTTTCCTTACGTTACATCAATAAAATGTTGCACACTTGAGGGTGTTATAATTGTTTTATAGTTGTGGAGAATGCGTGAAAGTTTTGCTACGTTGTAAAATTTAGTATAAAAAACCAAATTGTGCTTCAAAACGTTGGCGAGATGACCTGGATGCTTTTGAGCCCAAATAGCCTGGAATCTCTTGAGAGCGCGAAATGTGAAGAGAGGGGAAAGACCTTTTGCCTGAAGAATATGAGATAGGTAAAAGAAAACAAAGCATTTTAATTGTTATCTACCACAAACTCAAACAGTATACAATTTAGGTCATCCTTTATAACCCAATGCTCTGTAGCGAAACACTAAAAATGCACAGAGCCACCCGTTTCACGTCTGAAAAACCAAACGGCGTAAGGTTCGCAATTTTACACAGGAAATTCTATTTAAATTCAGTGCCACTTGAATACGCGGCGGCATGTTAAATTTTTGACACGCTGAAGAGTTCCACCGCAAACATTGCTATAAAATGTTACGGCGTTGTAAAAACTTAAATGATGCTAAAAGTGTTTCGATATTTTGCTTTCTGAGTTTTGTTAATTAAAAGTTCATCGTTCTAATTTTGGTAGTTAATATTCGTTTTGACTGGGTAAATAATGGATTGCTTTTATTAGTATAATGGATAATGGGATCAAAAAGTGATGCTGAAAAGCCTCATCTTTCGACCCTCATACCCCAGTCAGAGCCAGAGGCAAGTGGACAATAATTTATTTCCAACTCCTCTTATTAATTTATCTTTCTGATTGATTTCATTACTGGTTAAAAACAAGACATTCCCGGAGACTCGCGGAGCTTCCATGCATGCCACTGTTGATCATGGGTTACAGGAGTTAAAATGGTGGGTGTAAGGGTGGGACAGTCTCCAAAAACACTTTCGTCCTTGTATTTGAAATGACAAAAAAAAATTAAACGGTAACAAAAATAACGCAATGCTAAATGTGGTGTACTACGAGTTTTCATAAGAGTCTCATTTTCCTTCTATGCACTAATTAAATTACTTCGAAGCTTCCTCTTAAGAACTTACAAATATTGCTTTTGTGCACTAAATGAAATACTTCTTGTATATGTTTCCTTTGAAATAAGTAGGTACGGAACTTTGAGTATGTCGTTGTTTATGCTTTCAGCGCTTTATTTCATGCATAGTTTATTTCATAACATAATAATTTGTTTGTATGAGATGTAAGATGAAAATGTGTTTGGAAAACTGTGGGTGCTACTAGAAGCACATCTGCCTAACTTTATCGAATAGAAGTCTTCAATTTTGTATCAAATTGGTCTTTTTGAAATTTGACAGGGTATAAATAGACTGCGAATTATCAAATTCTAGGTTCGATTCCCACGCAATCTATCTTGTAGAGTTCTACGATAGACAACACATGCCAGTGGCTATAATAATATATTTATTTTTGTATCAATTGTTAAACCATATTCAGATTATTGGTGGTAAATTCTTATCCATTCTGGAACTTAAAAAAGACTAGAAAATGTTGGTGATTTATTGAATTATTATAGATGTTACGTTAGAACGACACTTAGACTATAATTTAGCCGATGACATGAACTTTATCACGCAAACAAATCTGTGTGCAAAGGGTAGTTAATCTATCGAGCCGTTCCCGCTAACAGGCTTGTAATAATTTCATATCCAACACGGATTACGTTGAACTATGTGCAACGGCGTGTCGACGACAGCGCGTAATGTACACTGAAACTGTTCGTACAAACATTCTTAGCTAAATGCTCTTAGAATATCTTCTGATTTTGGCGGGTTACAGTCTTAACAGGTTAATTAAATGGAATAGTCGAGAACATGAATTCTCGGTGGCGTAATTGTACTACGGTATGGTTACAAAGCCGATGTCTCGAGTTCGAATCCTAAGTCAAGTGATATTGGATTTTTCTATTAATTATCAGCCCGGTCTCAGGGTGTACGTAGTAGTGTAGGGTACGGGTGTCCTGGGACCTTCACCTAGGCCTTGTGGAAAAAACGCGTGAATTTATGTGTCTACGTATAATAATAATATACATATAATACACCCAACAGTCACATCCATCCATCCATCCATCAGCCAAAGGAAGTCCACTGCTGAACATAGGCCTCCCCCAATGATTTCCACAGAGACCTGTTGGAGGCAGCCTGCATCCAGCGACGTCCCGCGACCTTTACCAGGTCGCCTGACCACCTTGTGGGTGGATGTCCCACGCTGCGCTTTCCGCTAACAACAGTAACAGTAACAGTCACATACATAGTTCTAACCCCACATTAAGATCAATTATGTGGTGTGTTGTGGGTATCAGGAAACAGGGAAGACGGGAGGGGGAACAGGCCTCACAAAAAATTGTCTTGGTGCGGGGATCGAACTCGCGCCTCTCGTTTCGCAGCCGGTGTCTTACTAACGGCGCCACTGAGCTTGTCATTATTTTCAAACATAGTCCAAAAAGTCGAATTATACTTATTCGCAACAAATCCAAACACCTCTAGATATTTCCACAAAGAGGAATGTACTTAAGATGCCTCAGTGTGTTTCAAAGGTATGTTCCTTTTTTATTATTTTTACACTAACCAATAAAAAAACGATTAAAATGTTATAAAGACGAATATTTTTCAATAAAATATGCATATTTCACCGAGTTACTGTATCTGTCAACTTTTTTATTCAATTGATATCGAAATTTCAATTTAACCACAGAGAGATTAAACATTTTAGCATATATCTGCATTATTATAAAAAATAACTTTTTCATAACGAGCGCCAGATTTGAAGTTTACACGATTATTATCGAATCTACATAAAAGGGATTTATCATAAAGTAGAATATTTCTTTCTTATCCAAATAACAAGAATCCTAGGTCTACCTAAATCATTATCGTAAGAAAGAAAATGGAATACATTGATCCCAAATTAACGTATCGGATACTCGTTACCCCAAATTAGATTTTCTGTTCAGGCAAATGAGGCCGTGGTCAAAAACAAGGGAAATTACTTATTAAGTTTTGGGCATAGTGCCAGGTATTCGTCACTATTGGCCATATGTGCCGTTGGCCATGAGTTGTATATATCAGGTCAATCTTATGTGAAGTTAAAATGTTTTAATTATTATAGAGTAGACCTACGTGTGACTAAAGTGCGTGGTGGCCTGTTGGTAATGGACCAGACGCGGTTGCCAACATGTTCTCGGTGGTCGTGGGTTCTAATCCCAGTGCACACATGTGACTGTTCAGAGTCATGTGTATTGGTGTAAAGGTATTGATAGTCGATCACCACGCACTATAATGGTGAAGGAAAATACCGTGAGGAAACATGAGGAGGTAATTATTATTGTTTAATATCTATTTATATACTTGCTGTGCTTCATTTCTTCACAACCCTAAGGTCCGCCTGTATACTTTCAGTATATGAAGCTTTAAATAAAATAAAATAAATTAATTAGTGGTTTAAATTAAACAAATAAATCAAGAACTCAAATCAAACAAATAAACAAATCCAAATACATTGAAACAAATCTACAAGTATTAAATGCGAAATGAGTTTTGTTTTTGATTGATTTTGTTTCGTTAAAAATCAATTTACTTGTAGTGTCGAGATAAGACTTGCCAAGCTTCAGTGCTTGGTGTCAATTCTTTTAATGCCAATATTGATTTTCGCCAACAGAATTTGCAGTGGATGTGCCTCTATTGCATAGCCAATTTCATATTGCAGCTATCAGTGGACGACAATTTAAAAAAAATATTAGAATGTAAAAGATTCAACAAACAAAACAAAAGATATTTGCAAATCGATACACAAGGAAAGAACGGAAATATTCAATGAAAACTAATTCATTAGGAGATAATACCTTTGATATTAATATAAAAGCTATCGGGTCTACTTGGAAATTCATTAGACATAGATAATAGAGAATGATAGAGTAGGGATGATAAGATACGACTCATAGGGATATCGATACATCATTCTACGATGTCAATACGCTTTGATACATCGAATTCCTATAAAAGTATCACATATTATATATTGGAAGTATTCAGTTTTTCCTTTTGTTTATGAATCATACGTACACGCGTAGATTTGCAAAAAATGTGGTCCACGTCTATACGGAATAGCGTTAAATGACATGTAAAGCCACATTTTTTTTAAATTTCTTATATAATAATTTATGCCTAAAATAAAAGTGAACTAAAAAAATAATAGTCCAGTGTATTATGTATAGCTACTTATCAAAATTAAAAAGGTTAAAATATAATAATCATCATTTATACGAGAAACATTTTATCGCGTATGCTAAATGTTCATGTATTTTCTTAAAAAATTAACTAACAGTGATAATTAAAGTTATTTTCTATCGATATGATACTGGGAGCATCTCTACGACAGAGTCCGAGGCTTATTACCTTATTTGTTGAGAGGTTATTACGTTATGAAAATATATTAGTTATTAAGAAAAGTGTGGTATAATTTCTCTACATAATGATTTCGTGGTATAGTTAGTTTTTTGTTGTCATAATAGTTTTATTTTTCTTTAGTTTTGCCACCCCGGACGGGCCTGCCTGTTTGCTGAATCATGACCGAGAACGACTTGGATCTACCACCAAATGTCACAAAATGTAAGACAAAATAGAAAGAAATACATTTATGCAAACTAAGACTACTTTTATAAACCCTAATACAAGATGCGTTCGTTTCTATAAAGTCTTTCTTTACAGTCCTTCCTTATCGTAATATTGTCTTATACTATTATTAATAAAAAACATCTATTGTTTCTGAAGGCTTAAATATAGTATAGTTTAAGCTTACTAAAACAAAAAATAAAGACGACGAAGCACCAGTAAATTGTCTATTCTATCAGTTCAAAAGCGAATAATCCGGTAAGATAAATTCCGAAATAATAGCATAAGCACCCACTTTCATTTTTCTACCAAGCTAGCATGATCTGCTTTTCACAACTCGCCATTTTGCCATCTTTAGTATCTTCGATATTCATAGTTGCTAACTACAACATTAAAACAAAAGTAACTAAATGATTACCGCTTAAGAGCGTTTATACCCTGCACGCGCTTTTTGGCTTAAAAACAGGACTTTTCAAATGAGTTAATAGCCACCAATAAACAATTTAAAGGAAAAATAATTATTACTAATTTTAGAAAAGGTTGTCATCTAGTGATTTTGGTGAAAAACATTATAGATTGATGGATAATTTGTGAGTACTATACGGATTACTGAACACAAGTTTCGTTATTTAGGCTTTAAATGGCAATTTAGAAGCTTAAGATATCCGAAACCACTAAATATAAGATGAAAATAAAAATATTATCAGACTAATAAGACCCTTATGGAGGGATTTTGCTGAGAAAAATAATCTTTTTGTGTTTAGTTCCTGAAAAATAAAAATTTAAACAATGCGAAATTATTCAGAAACTCTCGTCAAGAACATATTTTTTTTCACCAACTTATCGTACATAATTTTTTATAGCAATTGCATATTACAATAGAAGAACATCTTATCAATAAATTACCATTTTTATATTTCAATAAAACTAGTTTTCATGTTTTCTACAAATATTTTAAAAACCACTATAAAACACGCTGTCCGACGTGGATCAAATTAGACCGCCGCAAGGCATTCTAGAGGGAGGACGTATCGCTCGTCGCTCCGGCCTGGCTGCAGTCGATTATGCCGCGCGTAGTAAAAATAGCCACGCGCGGAATGCGATTACCACATCTTAGTACTTTGGTAGTAAAATATTTAATTATTTTTATTACCTACAATGATTTTGTAGTGAGTATAAATTATGTTTCAGGTAATATAATGGGATGTAATTCCGAGGCTAAATTATGTTATGTATTGTAATATAAAATTAAATATATTTCGTAATTGTAAGGGGTTGTAAGGCCCCTAACACTATTTATGTGTTCGAACACGAAATGATTAATAAAACGTCCGTAGTGTATACTGATTGAACACTGATTTTATTGCAACTTAACAATGTAATAATAACGAAAATATGATTAGTATCCAAAATTTGTATTATTCTTTGCTTGCACAGTAATATTTGTCTACTTATAATGCAAATAAAATATTTTTATGATATTATATTACAGTTACATTTCAATTGAATATTTGAAGCGCACGGATCAAAGTTGTTTGAGCCGATTGTATAGCGAGCCGACGCGGCAGCTCTACGCACACAGCTTTGGTCGCTTATGTGTGCGTGAAATTAACGAAGAAATACCTATAGTTGACTTTGCGCGCAAGGTGTATACGCTCTTAAGTGCACACAACTAAATATCTTAGGATATAGGGAATTGTAGCACCTTTTCTGCATATTAATTTCACCCCTACAAATTCCCGAACACGTACGTTGTTACCATAAAACTACATTTTTTAAGCAATATTCCACCCCATAAAGTCTTGTCTATTAAAATGAGGCAGCGTTATTTTTAGTGCTTTTATATCCCGCCGTTCATCCAATAAATTCAACTGGCGTGTAGGATGTACTAAACGAGTTTGACCGTTAAGCAAAATCGTTTTAAAACCAGCGTTCTAATATCAGCTGCAGTGTAAAAGTACCCTAACCTTCCAGTTATAACATTGCTCGTATGACGTCATTATGGCGCGTTGCATGCCGCAATGAAAAGGCCCGTTGCAATTAAATTTAATGCGATACCCCATTTTCGGTGCATTTGGGACTAAACGGGACAGACATACCGTCAAAATACTGGACTTTTTTTATGGTTTTTCTTCGTGATTTGTGATAGTGGTTTTATTTAAAGAGTCGATTTTTCAAAGCGTATAAAATACTATTAAATAAATATATCCAGAGTGTAAAAGTGGCAGAATGAATGTGAACAATTCTGTAATATACAACTATCATTTTCTATTTGTTGGTGATTAAATATTATCTACGAGTGTTTTTTGACAAATGAATAATCTACACATATATAGCTCTGAATTATTTTTATGTTCATTTTTGCACTTGGTAATAATTATTTATTTAAAAAATATGATAGTTTCGCCAAAAAACAATTATCAAATAATAATCTGATCAACATCGCTAGTTAGTATTTCGAACTAAGACTGTCTGGCATTAGAAAAGATATAGAAAAAGAAAAATGAAGGGAAGACAAAAGAGGTAATCCTAGTAAGAGGTATCACTGGTGGTCTCTCATATGTGAGAGGCTGCCTGGGTGGGTACCACCGCAATGTCTATTTCTCCCGTCAAACAACACTGCTTAAATGCACTGTTGTGTTTCGAATTGAAGGACATTGTAGCCAGAGTAACTATTGGATTTAACGAGGCTTAACATTGTATATCTCAGGATGGCGAGCGCAGTGGAATACCTAACATTACTTTTAATTCTTGGTGTTTGGTTTTGTAACAGTCGTTGTCGTCCTGTATTGCTCACCATCAGGCGAATGGCATATTAGTCTCGCCATTTAAAATAATAATAAAAATGAAAAATACAGATGGTAAATTCTTCATAAAATTAAAATTTATTTTTATATCCTTTAAATCCATTCTTCGGCTTACAAAGCACTTATCCAGCCTGTCGGAAGCTTAATTGATGTTTCTTTTGAAATTTCGCCTCAAACAAAACACTTTTTGAAGTATTCCGTGTCGACAAGTGACGTCATTGTTCGGGCGCTGTGCACGCAACGTGAAAGGCCTCTGTGGTCGTGTTTAATGCGATACCCCTTTCTCGCTGCATTTACCGAGGTTTAGCAATTTTCTTCTCAAAAAAAAGGGGACACTTCATTTTTTTCCGTTTAAATTTTTCTTTCTTTTAGAAGTTTTTTGTTTAGTGTACGGTATAAATGCCCCTTTTAATACTTATTTTGGTGTACGGACTAAAACATTAATTGTAGGTAGGTGTCGTTAAAATATGTTAAATTAAATACAAGTTTACAAGCCACCTTCAACATTATTGCACTGACAGATGACAGAAGTCAAACCGAGTGGACGGGTCAAATACTGGAAATCAGCCACTGCGTTTTATTTAAACAAAGAATACTTAAACACCTGAACGTAACACCTGTATTTTTTTAATAATTATCACTCTATTCTGAAACATAAGCTCCATAGAAAAAGCAAAGATTCGTTTTAATATATAAATATAAATTTATGAACTATTTAAGTGACAGACTTAAGTGTTAGCTTAGTTAATTTTTGTGACAGTCGTTGCCAGTTGATGGAAAAGATAATTCCAGCTGGTATTAGTTTTCCAAAAATATACATCTATGAGAAAATTAAGGCTCGCATATTACCTATGTATTCAGTATTATAAACGGTATATTATTAGCAGTTTAACCCTCGATAAGTAGGTTTTGGTTACCGCCTACACAATTACTACATAAATAACTATTTATCCGCGGATTTACGAGTAATACCTACTTTATTTCTAATTTAGATTTAAAAAAACTGTGAAACAAAATATGCCAGCATGTTTATTTTTGTAGAATTTATAACTTATGTTTCGACTGACAATGCTAAAATCTATATTCAGGTGAATGATGCTAGATACTATTTTCTTATTCCTCCTAATATTCCATTATAGTAATCTATTCATTCATTCAATACAATACGAATACTAACTAATTTTTTATTTGTATAATTTATTAGAATCTCCAACGAAGACAACACATAACATATATATAAAACTACATATTTATCCTTCTGCGTGCATCTTCAATTACATGAGAGTACAGCTTGTACAGAGTTAGTTGACAACATAAATATTAGAACAATAATAACAAATCCAATATGAATAAGGATGAACAGTCTGCTACTGAATTAGACTTATGGGCTCTTTAATAAAATATTTCTATCTAATCTTTAATAATATGTAACTACATAAGAAAAAAGTAATCTAAAACAATATTATTCTACATTCTCTTGTTTTTATGTACCGTAATGATGATGACTTCTTTAGCCATTTCCGGCCTCTACGACTTACTCTTTATGGCCTACGTGGCATATAATCAACCTATATAACGTACAAAAACTCACGCCATTCCCAGAAGGGGTAGGCACAGGTGGTGCCACAAATCCCTGACTCCGGGCTGATAACAAATAGAAAAATTCAATATCACCCTATCCGACTCGGGATTCGAATCCGACACCACAGCTTAGCAATTATACCGTAGTACAACTGCGTCACTAAGGCTGTCGGTAATCAACAAAAAGTCTAAATAGAGTCAAAATACTTACAATATCATTGACCACTTGATTAAACTGCCACAAAAGCAAATAGACAGGCACAAAAACTAATTAGACATTCACCACACAAGGGTCTAACATATTACAGGCAAAAACCATTTTGCATCACACTCAGACTGATTACGAACTGAAATCGTTAAGGGCCATCGATCATACTGTCAGAGCGAACCCTTTACAATATTGTCTCACTGTGTTTGCTCCAACTTGGCGTATAGGATCCTGAACTCAGTTGCTTGATGTATAGTCTACCTTGTAGGAAATGTTCGTGATATACGGGACTGTATTTTGTGGCGAAACGTTCAATATATTTATATAATTATGCCTGTGAAATAAATGGTTTCTTAGATTCACGCGAATGTTACACATTGAAATAACCGTACCGTATTAGGTTAGCTTCTAACGTAATGGACTAAAACGCATATTCCTGAAATAGTTAGCTGGAGGCAAACTGCCAGCCGTAAATATAAAATCCAAATAATTGTTTTCCAACTTACAAAGATCACTAAAAAGTAGATTTGGTATAAAATTAACACACTTTCCACCGTGACCGAAAGCTGTAAAGTAATCGAAAGGCCGGGAACTCAAAAAATGTAAAAATTAAACCAAATCCTCGATAAAATCCGTAAATAATAGTTTTATTTCAATTAACACACCTTTTATTTTTATTATTGTTCAGAAAGATACAAATAGTTTTTAACAGGACCGAAAATATACAACAACAACAACCATCCCTTACAGTGACACCGTCCGCAATTTGGGCTTACTTATTGATAAGTCATTCACTTGGGTTCCTCAGCTTCGTTAAATAAGCCGTAAGCTGTTCGTTTCAGCTAAGTCCCTGCGAAGGTTACGCAACTTTCTACCCGTCACCATGAAGATTTCACTTGCGCAAACCGTCCTTCTCCCCATCCTTGATTATGCCAATGTCAGCTATCTAGATCTCACAGAAGATCAACTAAATAAACTTGAGCGTCTTCAAAATTTCTGCATAAGATTTATATTTGGTCTTCGCAAATATGACCATGTTTCTGAGTTTCGTGCTAAGCTCAAGTGGTTACCTATACGGCTTTGTCGGAATACTGAAAAGGCTAAATATCTTCCCAAGCGTCCACGCCCCAAATCCCGTCCCCTATGTTTCCACGCCGTCGATATTTGAACTAGTGGACTAATGTTTGTTGTTGTTGCCTACATCCTACAAGCCTATGTTAAGTATATGAGTGGTGAACCTACATTAGTTCGAGAGCTGTTGGTTATTTAGAGCAAGACTAGCGGCCCGTTTAGATTGGCTTCATGTTGCGATCCAATAACTTCGGTTACAGCGTTGACGGGCCTACAGATTGGTTATTAAGATGTTGATTGGGATTTGGGTTTGATGTAGAGATTAAAGGTAAGGATTATTGTAATTTCAAAAAGAAAACACAAATGTTGCGGCTTGGCTCTTAGTTATTAGTTATACTTTACAAAATGTGGATAAAAGGACAACATAAAAAGTAAAAGTTTTCTTATTTTTTCTTTTGACTATCCTCGTCTCTATATTGTAAAAGTAATATTTTTATGAAATTACGAATTGACACTTGCCTTACATGTTTTTTCGTATTAAGTATTTATTGCCGTATTTGGATAAAAATGTCAATTAAATCATTATATAGCATTTATGAAGAAAATCTATACTTAGGAATTATTTAATTGACATTACATATATCCAAGTAGAGCAGTAATTAAATAATTGCATAGAGTAGGTTTTACGGAAAAAATCTATTCTTATAAAATATTTAATTTTACATTACATGTTACTAAGTATAGAGGTTAGATCTGGAAATAGTCTTGCGTTAAAAATAGAAATACTTGAGTACACTTCCTTCTTTGGGGACAAATACCTCCTAACATCGGTGTGTTATCTCTAAACATCTGGTCTCTATAACCTATCTTTGACAACTAGTAGGAAAAGATAGCATCAGTAGTTGCCGAGGCGTTTTTGTGTTTCAAAAAATACAGGGTATATCAAGAGTGCTACCGAAAACGAAGCTGGGTGGTAGTTTAAGCGATTTAAGATACAATGCAGAAAATTTTGCAAAAAAAGCGATTTTTTTTTGTTATTTTTTTCCTATGGCCATTTTTCCTAAAATAATAGTTTATACCCTTTCACTTAGGTATTAAACAGTGTACATTTTTATTTTAACAATAACTATGGATTTACCACCCAAAAATGACGATATTTAAAAGATCATTAAAAATTAATGTCGCGTTTCTTTGCGAAATTTTTAGTTGCATTGTGTTTGTAGTCACTCAAACTACCACCCGGCTTCGTTTTCGGTAGCAGTCTTGATATATCCGGCATATATAAATATATGTATTTGTACGGTATATATATTTATACACATACGAGATATAGATATATATATATATATATATATATATATATATATATATATATCTATTTATTTCATAATCGGTATGCAAAGACAAATACTAATGCTTGCCATCTTTACATCCTATCGAAGATATCTTATAGAGGCATACCTTATGATCGATCGCTTAAAAAAGTTTTAGTTTAAAGAGATTTTTCTTGTATAACATGACGTAAACTTTCTTCTGGGCCTGATATAATTAAAATATGTCTGTATTTCATAAAATTTGTAACAAGCTCCAAATTAGCACTTCCATTAAGAAACTAATTTTCTAAAATCTTAATGTTTGTCGGGCGCTAACGTCCGTGATTATGTCGCTATTTTGTCCGTTAGGTAATTAAGATTACTTTAAGAAAACAGTAAGAAAAGTTAAATAAAAATTACTTTTCTAATTAATTACTAGACGTTGATTGTGAAACAAACAAGTCGCTCAACGCTCTTTTCGCTGATAAGAGAGATGGAGTTTGTAGGGATGTAGTAAGTAACATTTAAAAATATGAGCTGACTGTTCCAAAAGACTGCCTTGGTGGCGTAGTTGTACTACGGTACGGTTACAAAGCTGAGGTCTCGGGTTCGAATCCCGGGTTGGGCAAAGTGATATTGGATTTTTCTATTCAGTATCAGCCCAGAGTCAGGAATTTGTGCCCGATATGGCGATAGGCTCGACACCTATCACATTGTGGGACGGAACATACAAGGCGAAATGTGGGTGCCCGGGCACCTCTGCCTACCCCTTCTGGGAACAAGGCGTGAGTTTACGTACGTACGTACGTTCCAAAAAAATGGTTCATAGTTATGATGTACTGACTAAGGTTGTAGGTAGATGTGAATTAAGTATGGGAAATATATAAAAGTGAGCGAGCACCCGCCACCGGTTAGTACACTAACAGAAGTCATACCGAGTGGACGGGCGTCAGACACTGGAAATCGATCACTACGTTTTATTTAAACTATCAACCTAAACACCGGAGCATCTCATTGATAAAAAAGTATTACGTGACCTCAAAAGTTATGTGATATGGTCTCAAATGCAAAATGCACAGCCATTACCCATACTGTATTTAGAAAAAAAAAAAAATGTGCAAATAAATCTTACTATTTCTTTAAATAACATAAGTATATAACATGCTCACTGACAGAGTTCACAGAGGCCGCTACTGTACTGATTAGTATTAATTAGGTTTATTATTATATAATAATGTAATATGTGTTACTCTGCGGTATTAGGTGAAACCTTTAAATAGTAGTAAGTATGTGGAATAAATGAAATAAAATAAATAAATAAATAGGTTTTATGTGAGTGTGCAATTCTTTCTTCACATGTCATTTAACAGAAGCTAACTATTCCATGGTAGTACTGCAGTCACTAGCGAATTGAGTTAGTTTGCTATTATTCAATTTACACTTTTTATTGTACATTATGCAAAATAGTTATTGAAAAGAAAAAGAGTGGTACTATGGGTGGCTATATCGCATTCGCGATTACTTCCTGGCAACCTTTGGCTAAGAAGAATTATTAGATTGATAAAGTTTAAATTTTCTTTATTTTTAACATTTGATTTTCATGCCTGGTATGTAGCTAATTAATTAGCATTCTTAACAACTAACTATACAAAACTAGTCATAATAATATTTACATAATTATTTATTTAATATACAGGGTATATCGAGACTGCTTCTGAAAATGAAGCCGGGTGGTAGTTTAAGCGACTTCAGACACAATGCAACAGAAAAAGTTGCAAAAAAAGCGACAATTTTTTTTTGTTATTTTTTTCCTATGACCATATTTGGGTGGTAAATACATTTTTTCCTAAAATAATAGTGTACACCCTTTTATTTATAAACAATCTAAGGTATGAAAGTGTTTAAATTATTATTTTAGGAAAAAATGTATTTACCACCCAAATATGGTCTTAGGAAAAAAATAACAAAAAAATAATTGTCGCGTTTCTTTGCGAAATTTTTAGTTGCAATATGTTTGTAGTCACTAAAACTACCACCCGGCTTCGTTTTCGGTAGCAGTCTTGAGATACCCGGTATACTTGTTTGCTACTGTTCATAAGCGGTTATATCGCTTACCATCAGGCGGACAGTATGCGTCTCGCCATTACAAAGCAATAAAAAAAGTACAACAACAATAAACATTAAACATTTCCTTTCAAATTGCTTTCCAATTTGCTCCTTAATTCGTAATATTTGAATCTTCAAGCTTGAGACAAGCAAGCGTGTTAATAAAATGAAATTCCCGACATGCGAGCCGGGATGAAAGACGCGACGTTATCTTGGCAATTCAAAATGCGTACAAAGAGAAGTCTCGATTCTAAGGATACGTGCATAAGGGTTGGGGTTAGCTGTTAATGTTTAATTAAATACTATACTTAAAGTACTAATAATATACATACTTAAATTGTAGTAATATACTCGTACAATATTATAACTAGCGGCCCGGCCCAGCTTCGCCCGGGTACAAAAAGATTTCTGTACAATAATATGTACGTATTATTCATATAAACCTTCCTCTTGAATCACTCTATGTATTAAAAAAACCGCATCAAAATCGGTTGCGTAGTTTTAAAGATTTAAGCATACAAAGGGACAGAAAAAGCGACTTTGTTTTATACTATGTAGTGATGTTGTGTATACTTATATATAGACAGCCTCCGTGGCGCAGTTGGTTAAACGCCGCCTGTGAAACGAGAGGCCGCGGGTTCGATCCCTGCACCGAGAGAAATGTTTGTGTGGCGCACAAATATTTCTTTCGGGTCTGGGTGTTTGTATCTCGTAGTTTCTGAGACCCACGACACAAGACTCGATCTTAGTGTGGGGTCAGGACTATGTATGTTACTGTTGGGTGTTATTTATTTATTTATTTATATACGACCTGCTGCAAGGTACGGGCCTCCTCTACAACCGAGAGTACGATTAGGAATGGTAAAGCTGTATATTCCACCACGCTGGCCTAGTGCGGATTGGCGGACTTTACATCCCATCTGTATCTGTATCTGTATCTGTATCAGCCCATTTACGTCCCACTGCAGGGCACGGGCCTACTCTACAATCGAGAATACGATTGAGAGTGGTTAGGCCATATAGTCCACCACGCTGGCCTAGTGCGGGTTGGCGGACTTACACACCATAGAAATTCTTATGAACCCCCATGGCATGCAGGTTTCCTCACGATGTTTTCCTTCGCCGTTTTAGTGCGTGGTGATTGACTATCAATACACACATGACTTCGAAAAGTCAGAGGTGTGCCCTGGGATTCGAACCCGCGACCACCGTGAACATGTTGGCAGTCGCGTCTAGTCCGTTTACCGACAGGCCACTACGCACTTTTACATCCCATAGAAATTAAAAATTCCTCACGATGTTTACTCCTTCATCGTTAAAACCCGTCACCGTTGAGTATGTTTATATATCATATTTAAAGTTAGATTGATTTATTTGGCATTTAGAATAAAATATTGCATTACTTTGTATGTGTTGTCATATATTTTTAGGAATGAAATTATGTCAGTATTCTATCGATATCAGTTTTTATCGATATTATTTATGGCTTTCAAGTACGCAGTTAATTTATTACTCAAAGTTCTGAAACATAGTTACGATTGCTTTAAATTTATGAGCATCAGTATCAATTACATTGCGTTAACTTATTTATCTGCTTTCTTTTACCGCACTTATTTTTATTATCATTGTTTTAATTTATTTTTAACAAGTTTTAAAAATGTAATATACCGATATTTGTGTATTTTAACTAACTTGTCTTTGCATACAATTGTAAAATTTATAAATGTTATTACTCCTGAAGGATTCATCGTTACCAATAAGTCTATCACAATTAGTTTGGGTTCCTAAATACGATTGGTTGGGTAAGTCTTATTACTTACAAAATTACGTTCCTAATCTTACCCTCACCCTACTCAATTCACGAATCTAGATTACTAAAATCTGCAGGAAATCACCCGCACTCATCAAAACGACTTCTGTACATGTGTAGCATACTTTACGTAATGTGTCACGTAAAACAATTTCCAGAGCCCTTATCCCAAGCTACGCCTCGAATACAATACAGGCAGCACGCGACACCAACCATTATAACATGATCCCACCATCTATTCAGAGCATTATGAAATAACCAGCTGAGGGAGAGCAAGTAATAGCAGTTTAGGTTTGCAAGATATCTTTGAGGTCCTCTAGGTTAAGTAAAGAATAATGACTGTTGTAATGTCTTTTGAAAATAACACATCCAACTATTACATTTGCAATAACTTTATCTGACAGTTTATTTTGCACTTTGGGGTTTATTTTGCTTTACGAAAATGGAAGGTTCGGATGCTGAATTGGAAAGTGTCGCATTTATTACTTTTTAGGTCTATTTTGATAGTTTAATTAAAGTCTTTGTAATTATAATCTATTATTAACTCTTTAGGTCTCTAACTGTTGTCCTTTTGACTAATTTCGCTGAAAAGTAAAGAAAAACCTGTCCATATAAGAGATTCGCCAAAATACATGTGCTAGTTGTCAATTATGAGATCCAATGTTATTCTCAAAAGATGTTACCATGGCACTTAAATAGTTTTTAATATACTGCATATCTGAAAACATAAAAATACTCTAAAAAAATAATTATTTTTATTTATTTATTTTATTTTTATTCTTTATTTTGTAATATAAAAGTATATGGCAATTTCATCGTACTAAGGCAATCTCTACCAGATAATCATTGGATGGATTTACGAAAAGGTAAAAGAGAGCAGTTTTTAATAAAAAACAAAATCTGAAATAACTTCATAACAACACATTTTGTAGTCCATTTAAAAAGATTTATTCCTGTTCATAAAGAAGTATGTTCGGATCGATAGTCAGCCAACTGATTCCGCACCTCGTAACTCTTCCAAGTGCCCAACTTTGAGCAGTTTTGTACACTCCGAAGCGTATTTACAGCACCTTCGCCAGCGTTCATTTTGGGCTAAAAAATAAATGTTTATCGTAATGTTTGCTTTATTTATATACAGTTTATAAACCTATAAATGATTGAATTATTTGTCCCTTGCGAACGACTTTGGAATTTAATTTGAGCGAAGAAGACAAAACACTGGATCGCTAAAATGGATTTTTAAAATGTCTATGAATAGCCCTCTTTATGAGCGCTACAACCTGTCCTTAAAACAAGGCTAAAAAAGAGTACTCTCCTTAAGGTAGCCAATGATTTTATTGTGCAGGCCCCCTGGCATTGCAGAGGTTCATGAACAGCGGTAGCCGCTTATCATCAGATGTAAAAAATAAAAAAAACCCCACCATAATGTGTTATTTGAATTGTTATAAAGTTGTATTTGATGTAGAGCTATGTTCAATGTCGATTTGTGCTCAATAAATTTAATATATTTTTTGGAGTATCATTCAAGATCTCTTAGTTACTAACATTCTGAAATGACCATCATAAGTAGTTATACACTGAATGCTTTGAACCTTTGAAGTACGCCTTTATTGTATGACTAGTGGTCTGGCTGCACTTTTCAAAATGGCGGCCAACATTTTCAATTACGTCTATCAATTTAGAATATTTATAAATCGTTACAAATAAAATTTCCTCAAGTATGCTAGAATTTTCATTACTGCTTACCTCTTGTAGGTCATTGCGTAATCATATACAGGGTATCTCAAGACTGCTACCAAAAACGAAGCTGGGTGGTTTTAGTAATTTGAGAAAATACAACAAAATTTTGTGCAAAAATTTGGGACGTTTTTTTTTTTATTTATTTTTTTTGTCTTTCCTCTTATTCGGATGCTAAGTAGCGTTTTATTTGCGAAAATTTTAGTTGCATTGTGTTTGTAGTCACTAAAACTATCACCCGGCTTTGTTTTCGGTAGCAGTCTTGATATACCCAGTATATTATAGCATTTCTCGATAAATGACTTATTGAACAAAAAATATTTTTTCAATTCGAACGACTAGTGCCTGAGGTTAGAGGTAACAAACAAACAAACTCTTCAGCTTTATACTCGTATATTAGAATAGATCAGAAGCATATTAAAATAAAAAAAGAAATAACTTTACTAACAAACTTGTACCGGTTTATTCTATTCACAATCTCCTACAACTTATCCCGCACTTACATAAAGTAGGTGTGTGCAGATTTCACAGAACTGATTTTAATATAACATGTGTATATTCAATTTGCCTTTCCTTCAGATGAATTCTGAGAATATATTACTCTGAATGTCTAAGTGGAGTTCATACATCTTAAATATATTAAATTATAAATTGAGATTTATCCTTGAGTTTTTTGAGAGAGACCTGAGGGTCTGAAAGCCTTGGTGGCGCAGCTGTACTATGTCGGCAAAGATGAGGTCTCGGGTTCGAATCCCGGTTCGGGAAAAGTTATGTTGGGTTTTTCTAAACATTGTCAGCCCAGGGTTAAGAATTTGTGCCCGATATGGTGATAGGCTCACTGCGGCATCGTGGAATTGAACACATAAGGTGAAACTTGCTTGTTTTGTTAGCATCTCTGCCTACCGCTTCTGGGGAAAGGGCGTGAGTTTGTGTATGTATGTGTACGTGTCATTTGTTTGCGACGTACAATTTTTATATTTTTTTATTTTTTAGTTCTGTATGGTCTATAAAATTTATGTTATATGAGTGTGTGCGTTGTGACAAAATAATGTATTTTCTTTCTTTCTTCTTTCTTGACTGTCAGGTACGTAGCTTCCAAAATATGGTAAATATTTTTACTATTAAGGTAAGCTATAAATGACAATAAATAGAGAACTAAAACTGCATGTGCTAACAGTCAAGTGAGACCGGAACTTAAAGGATAATTTGCACGTATTTACTATAAAACGTATTCCAATAAAAATACTAGTGCTCTATTTTTTAAATCGACACACGAGCTCAGTACCCGCGCTGAATAATGGCCGTCGGATAGTTTTTATTGTTTTCTAAAAGTTCACTAAACTTCCTCGGTGTTTCTTGGCCTTTTTTTTTTCTCTAACGTGTTCTTAAGCTAAGGAAAACTTTGTAGGTTTAGTAAGCGACACTAAGGAAGCGAATCGATCCCGAGGCGTGTAAACGGATATTTTTATTTTTCCTCCTAAAAATAATGTTGGGTTATTTTTATCGAGAAGACTTGAGAGATGTTTATCGTCTGCCTGGCAAAAAAGGTGAAAACAGACCGATTGTTGCAGAGTTCCAAACTGTTTTTAGCAAAAACAAAGTGATCGAATGTTCCCGTTCTTTTAATAAGAGCCTTTCAGTTAGTGACAAATTAAATACTACACATATTCAGATGCAGGGGGCAAAAACCCCTATTTATATAGCCGAACACTTACCAGCCAGCTTAAGACAACTTTTTTATGAAGCACGCAAATTTGCAAAAACGCATAATTATAAGTTTTGTTGGGTGCAAAATGCGAAAATTTTTCTTCGTGAAAATGAAGAATCTAAATTTAAAGTTATTTCATCAATTGCAAATCTTGAGCAGTTGCTACAACGGGAAAATTAGGTTATCTATTGTTTTCGCATTTTGTAATAAAATTTTTCATGTTTACTCAAAATTATTTTGCCCAATTTCAATTTTATTGTATTCGTACACAACATTATATGTTAATACCATTAGCCTTAATTTCGGTAAATTTATTTTGCTTAATATCTATAATTTTTTAAAAAACAAAATTAAGAAATGTATATTACTCTACAAACACATCCACACTTACACACAAACAGACTTTTACTCACTCTATGATGTTTTAATTTGGTATTATATTTTAATCCGCCTTGTTTCACATCTCTTGTTGATACCATATTATAATGTAGCTTTTCCCATAACGACCTGGAGCTTAGATTGGTACGCCAATAAAATGATTATCTTATTTTCTTTTGTACCTCTGGTGACTGATTATTATTTTGATATCCTGTTTAAAAAGTGCTTGACCTAGATTATATATCTAACGAACTTGATTCCATTGGAACAAGTAAACAATTCTTTTGTAAACCTGAAAATTGCATAAAAATTCTCGAATATAATAGTAAATCCCTCACTTTGGTGCATATCAACATTCGTAGTATAAACCGCAACTTCGATGACCTACGCGTTTTTCTAATAAGTATACGTATTGTTCCTGATGTTCTAATTTTATCCGAATGTTGGCTTAAAAACACCTCTAACTTACCTCTTCTTGAAGGGTACACATCATATTGTACTAAAAACAATCTTAACCAAAATGATGGAGTTGCATTATATATTAAATCTAATCTGTCACATCATATCACTGAACCCAAGTTTATAGATGGCAATTGTCTTGTTTGTAAAATTAAGTATTGTAATTTTCTAGTTATTGCCTTTTATAGGTCACCGTCTTTTTATAATCTGGACAATTTTATTACTAGCCTTGACATTTTACTAACAACCAACTCTAACCAAAAGGATATTATAATTATGGGTGACATGAATATTAATATTAATCAAACGCATATGCATACTAGAGCTAATGATTATCTAGACTTACTTGCCTCGCACGGGTTGTTGCCAACCCATACTCTACCTACACGTGATGAAAGTTGCTTAGATCATGTTCTCCTAAAATCCAATCATAGTTCTAAAACCTTAGTTGTTGATACTAAAATTACCGATCATTTCCCAGTAATGTCCAAAATATATACCAATCGTCATTATCCTAAAACTACTTCCACACACACCTCAATTGATTACGTCGCCCTTTACGATGATATTTTAAAGACTGACTTTCACCTAGTTACAAATTCAGCAGACGCTAATGTAGCCACGGAACTGTTGGTTTCGATTCTTGACCAAATTATTCTAAAACACTCCAAGATAGTTAAAAAACCTTCTAAATGCAAAGTGTTTAAACCGTGGATCACTCAAGGTCTGCTACGTTGCATTCGAAATAGGGATAATATGCATCGCAAGCTAAAAAAAGATCCAAATAACTATATTTTGAAAGTTACTTATTTGCGTTACCGAAACTTTTGTAATAAACTTCTTAAAAGACTAAAGTACGCCTATGAAAAATCGGAATTTGATAAGGCTAAACACAACCCGAAAGCGACTTGGAAAGTTTTTAAAAATATAACCGAATCACATCGTACGAATAACACTCCAACAGAATTGCTCAAAATAGATCCCGATGTAAATTTGTCAATAGACAGAGTGAATACGTTCTTTTCCAGTATAGGCCAAAAACTCGCAGAAAAACTTATACCCATGTCCCAATTACAAGCTCCAATACTTCAAGACCCTATTTTTGATAAATCATTTGTTTTACTTTCCACCGATGAATCAGAAGTATCTAGATTTATCCATGATCTGCGTACAAATTCAGCAGTTGGCTGGGACGGTGTCTCTCCTCGGATTTTGAAAATGTGCTCCTCTACATTGGCTCCTGTGTTAGCACATATCTGTAACACCTCTATGTCCTCCGGCACTTTTCCAGCTTTATTTAAGAAAGCTATAGTTCACCCCGTTTTTAAGAGTGGTGACAGAGCTAGCATTGACAATTATAGGCCTATATCTGTTCTTCCTTCTATGTCTAAAATACTAGAGAAAGTTCTCAACAGGCGATTGGTAAATTTTCTAGAGAAAAATAATATCTTGGCTCCCAACCAATTCGGCTTTAGAAAAGGGAAATCTTCTGAGGATGCCGTGAGCTCTCTAGTTGAGCATATAATTACCAAAATGGATGTTCAAGAAAAATGTCTAGGCATTTTTCTTGACCTGTCTAAGGCTTTTGACACGGTTTCAATTCCGCTACTCTTGTCGAAGATGGATGGAATGGGGATTCGAGGGACTACTCTAGATATCTTTAAAGATTATCTTTCCGACCGCTCACAATGCGTAAAAATTGGTTCAGTAATTAGTAGTACCTCAAACCTCAGTTATGGTGTCCCGCAGGGCTCCATCTTGGGCCCTACGCTATTTCTTATATATGTCAACTCATTATGCAGGCTTTCCATTCCAAACTGCTCTATTTTTACCTATGCTGATGACACAGCGTTGGTGATTCATGGTAGCGACTGGAGGGAAACTATTCTTCATGCTGAAATCGCTCTTAAACAAGTTATGATCTGGCTTTCTCAAAACCTTCTGTCCCTAAATTTAAATAAATCGACCTATTTAATGTTTTCGTTAAAACCCCAAATTCAATCTACTCAAGATACTTTAGAACTTAAAGCCCATACATGCCTGACTCTGGCTCCAAATTCTACATGCGGCTGCCATACCTTAAAGAGATCTAATTCTATCAAATATCTTGGTGTACAGATTGACAATCTCCTAAACTGGAAGTTGCACTTAGCATCACTAACCTCCCGTGTGAGGAAACTAATATTTATTTTTAAAAAGCTTCGCCACTCTGCAGATAAGCAAACACTTTACACGGTATACTATGCTTTAGGCCAGTCCATACTGTCCTACTGTATCTCTGTTTGGGGTAACGCTCACAAAACAGTTTTGCTTCCTTTAGAACGGGCCCAGAGGGCAGTGCTAAAGGTTTTGAATTTTCGACCGTTCAGATATCCAACATCCCTTCTTTATAGAGATAGTCAGGTTCTCACTGTTAGGCAACTGTACATTTTTCATACCATTTTACGGAAACACTCTACCTTACAGTATGATCGCAATATGACAAAAAAGCGACGTGCCTATGATATTTTTGCTACTAAAACATTTAAAACTTCTCTGGCTAAGCGCAGCTTTAAGATTACTGGAAACCACATCTATAATAAAATAAATAAAGATTGCAATATTTACCCTTTAAACAGATATAATTGTAAACAGAAAGTAAGGAAATGGCTTTTAACCAAAAATTACAACGAGACGGAAAATATTCTAAATTTTGCTCCATCGTAATAAATACGTTACATCATATATTCTCAAACACAAACACTCACACACACTCACACACATTCACACTACACACAACTCACACACTTACACTTAAAGATATTTACACATAGTGTCTTGGCTACAGGCACGATATTATAAGACATTTTAAGTCTTTAAATGTTATTTTATTAACAATGCTGTAGATTTAAAATTAATATTGATTTTGTTAGCGACCTCGATATAGTGACTATATGTACGATATGAACCCCTGGTGCCCATAACACAAGTTAAATCTTTATTTGGGCACCAGAGTTCAATCTAACACTTGCGCTTTAGCTCTATTTTATTTTGTATTCCTACTGCTTGTACTTTAGTTTTAGTGTTTTGTATGTCTTTCTTTTGAAATAAAAGTTTATTTATTATTATTTATTTATTATTTATTATTTGCTCTGCCTCTAGTTCTGCCTATGTTATTTTATTACATGTATTTTCACCCATATTGAATTATGATTTGATTTATAATTTTACGTATGGATGGCTTCCTTATATATCCTTAAAAAGTCTCTTTGGTTAACCACGCCGCGCTGGTAGATAGAATTAACACATCCACTTAATATTAATGTGTAGAATTTTCAGGTATTCAGATTTCTCAGTACATTCTTTGGCATTATATTATGTATCATCTTACTATTGTATTATTGTCTAATACACTTTATACTCTTTTAAACAAAACATTATGTCCTTTACCCAGCAATAAATAATTTTGGAAACCATAATCAAACACGAAAGAACATCGTAACATTACGTAATAAAACCCCGTACACACCTGTTTCCTACGGGATAAACTCGTAAATATTCCACTCCTGTTTCCTTATGGGACGTGCCATGTGATATTATAATATGTGTTTTTGTAATTAATCTTTTCGGGTTCATGGAAATTTCGTTTTCCGTATGGAATAATTTATTGGCAAAATATAAGGAGTAATTTTTTTATGAGAGTAGGTGCAGATAATGTCTGTAAAGAAAGGCGTCAGTATTCCGCATCTAATTGTTAATTACCTTTCTTGCCTAATTATTTGTGGCTGTCTCATGTCTGTCATTATTAACATTGTTAACTAATTTCATAATTATTTGGCAGAGCTTTTTTCAATTTCGTAAACTATATGGTATCCATCATAATTTATTAGTTTATCCTCTTTACCTGTAAGTATAATCGGCATGTATGGTAGGTCTCTCATATGTGAGAGGCCATCTGGGTAGGTACCACCGCAATGTCTATTTCTCTCGTGAAACAACACTGCGTAAACGCACTGTTGTGTTTGGGATTGAAGGACATTGTAGCCAGAGTAAATACTGGACATATTGAGCCTTAACATCTTATGTCTCAGGATGATGAGCGCAGTGGAATGTTGGTACTGTTTATGAGCGGTCGTATCGCTTACCATCAGGCGAATGACTTGCTAGTCTAGTCATTCATTGCAAAAAAAAACCAACAGCAAATACTTGACATTGGCAAAATCTTCGATACTATGAGAGCCATAAATTATCAGAAAGAAGAAGTATTCAGCCATGATATCCCTTGCCCTTTGTAAGAGGCGACTTAAAAGATTTATCTGAGTTCGACAGGAGAGTTATGCGTCCTGCGATCAAATATGATCGAAGGTCCTCACTAATTGCAACTCCGTTTTGAACGACAGAGCGCATTACCTCATACCTATTGTGGATGTCGGAACCACTTTACACAGACCTCCAGCCATTAGGGTTAACTGATAAGAATTAAGCCGGTAACATACTACTAAAACGCCACGGAACCCGTACCGACACATATAAAAATCGTAGTTTTTCTATGACCAGAACGACACTGCGAACACGCCACGCAACGCACATCGCGTGTTTGTTTGTTTCATTCAACACGTCGCGTCGCATATTATCATTTCATTGGTATGTTTCCGGCCTTACATAGACCAAGTGTTACTGGCAATATGCAGATGACAAACGTGGAGATGACTTTAAATTTCAACTAAACAGCCTGTTATGAGTACAGCTACCGTTTTAATCCTTCATAATTTATGATCAATTAAAAACTAGTTTAATAACCTCGCTTGGCTGCCTTGGAGGCTCTGTTGTACTATAGTATGATTGCCAAGCTCTCGAGCTAGAATCCCAGGTTGGGCAAAGTGATATTGGTTTTGCTACTCACCTTGCCTGGAGTCAGGAATTTCTGCCCGATATGGAAATAGGTTCCCGCGATCACATTGTGGGACGGAAAATACAACGCGATACTTGTTTCCTGGTTGCATCTCTCATTATGTAGTTTAAACAAGTGGTAAAGAATGTATTAATAAATATACCATACAGTTAATTGTGCTTAATACTGCAACTATAGGCCATAAGGCTGAGCGAACAATTTGATTACCAGTGGTTTTGCGGTTCGTCGAATGTGGCCGTCCTAATAAATACCTACAGAAGGTTTGTTCGTTTACTTTTCAAATACGAATGTACATTGAAGTTGTTTTGAAATTAAATGTATTTTCAAATTCTTGATGGTAATAATAAGTTCATAATTTCTTTTGACGTTAAATAATGGCGGTTATCATTTATTTCTCATTTTCTTGAGTTTAAACCTGATATTTTATTATTATAAACCATTTGAAAATTGTTAGCTTCATTGTTGGTATAAAATTATACTTATTGAAGTTTCTAAGCATTATAAATACATTGACAACCTCCGTAGCGCGGATGTTTAGGCACCGTCTGTACAACTAGAGGCTGCGATTTCGATCCCCGCATTGAAACAAATATATATTGTGTTAACCATAGGTATTTGTTTCGGGACTGGGTGTTTTTGAGATCGCAAGGTCTTTCGTAGTTTCTGATACCCATGACACAAGACTCGATCTTAGTGTGGGGTAAGAATTATGTATGTGACTGTTGGGTGTATTTATTATTATCATTTTAACACTTTCGCGGACGGTCTCAGTTCAAGTTGTATTCTAATATGACACAATAAATTGCCATACAAATATATTTGGCGTGTGAATAAGTTGTGTTCTATAATATTGAATGTTAAAAAGACAATATGACAAAAACGTTTCATCACGTTATCGTTTGCAAACGTCGTGTCGTGTGATATGTATTATGATGGACACAACGTATAATAACGTATGGACACGTTGGACGTCATTATACGTTGTGTCGTATCAAAATCTCAAATCATGACGTACAATCACGTTGTGTCCGCGAAAGTGTTAATTAAATAAACCATAAGTAAAATTATCTAATAAAACAGAGTCAAGTTTTTAAATACGGAAATATTTAAAAATACATGCTATGGTCTACTAATTGCCAACATATGCTTATCCCAGACTGATAAACAGAGACAGACGGAGAAGCTAGCCAACTGTGAAATACGATCTCCTCTTGATTATAACGTAACGGACTGACCCGCTTCAGTTAATAGAACCAATTAGCTGTATATAGTAATTAATATTAATTGGATGGAGGATAAGCGAAGCACGTCTCCTGAATAGAATGCTTACCCTTTGCGCTTCAGGGTTTGAGTTCAAATTCAGGCAAATAATACAGCAATATTAATTTAAGAAGGAAAGTTTGAAGCTAAGATAATTACTATTAATTAAATTAAGTATTTACCCTTCTACTTAAAAAAGGATGCTGACAAGTTTTTGAGCTTGCTTTTATTGTTTAGATAGACGATAGAAATACAAGAAAAAATAATTTTAGGCAAATACAAGACAAATTTTAATTAAAAAATACAAAAATAAATAGTTTTTAAATTCAAATAATTCGAAACAGTCCCGTGACTTTAATTTATGGTAACAAAGACTAACAATTTCTGACATATCATAACAATTTCTGGCTTTAAATGGAACTTTTCCAATGTTGGCTACAGTATTCTCTATATATTGGGAGGGTTTATTAATAAGCAATTATTTATTATACGTCAATGATTTTTTAATAGAATTTTTTATTAATTTTCTATTTTCCAATTAATATGTAAAAAAATATAAGCATTTAATTTTCCAATTCTAATAGGACTTACGCTTACAATGACATCGACTCGTTACCTTATTACTTTCAAAAACAGCTTAAAATTTGATTTTAAATGTATCCTCAGCTAGTCGTGACTATTTGATCGTAATCTTCTTCGTGGTAAATTAACCCTTCTGTCTGCCCCCATTTGTTGTGGCAAAATGATTCGCTCAATCGAGCATCAGTCGCCATGGTCTGTGATTGGCTGTATTCTTTATTGTATCATGGTTCGAATTGACAACAATTTTATGTCGTCACGTGTTATACGAACGATATATTAGCGGAATCACGCATCGTTTGTTCAGTTCTGATTGTGGTACGAATTTATGGCATATGGGGTTTTTGTGGTACTATAAAATGGGTATCGAGCAATTTTGTTTAGCGCTGATTGTGTAGGGTAAATCATGGATTCTGTTTATTAAGCGCTGATTTAATGGCAGTTGCTTTATTGTATGAATGATTGAATAATTTTGCGACTTCGCTTCAGACTTCTGAATATAAAAATAAATTATGATGATTAATAAATTGATGTTTTCGGAAGTGGTAACCACAAAGCCACGCTATTGTCAGTAATAACTCATTGCAACTCTGCCTACCCTATCGGGGAAAATTGCCTGATTTATGTATGTACGTCAGAATAATTGTTTTTTTTTTTTTTCATTTCATAACTACCAATCTTTCTATTATTCATTATCAGCGCGGAGTCAGGAATTTGTGACCGATATGGCAACAGGCTCGCCACCTATAACATCGTGGGACGGAACATTGAAGTCGAAATGTGGGTGACCTAGCACCTCTGCCTACCCCTGGGAAAATGGCGTGAGTTTATGTATGTATGTCTGAATACTGATTTATTTTTATATTATAAGTAGTCTAAACCTACAAAATAATTTGTTTTACGAAAGATAATACAACAGTGCGTTATTTTATCTTGAACCTCTCTACCAAGCTTTACTGTACATATAACACTAAAACTACTTTCTAAATATTCCGAGCGAGCGTGTAGCGTAAATTGTAGTGTCCAGGTGTGGAATCCTCGTTTATACTCGCTCACTTCCAAAGTCCCATTCACTAAGGGCGGTAATGTATGAACGCTGCAAGATTACAAGTTGCCAAGTTGTCAACTATAGTGCAGCATTACTCTCTCCCGTAATTTATACCAATAGCTTTTGTTGTTATATTTACAGAATGTATTTCACGTATAATATTAATTTTGTTTTGGTTATTTAGTATTTTATTTTTATTTTTGCTGGTAGGTCTCTCATATATGCGAGGTCGTCTGGGTAGGTATCACCGCAATGTCTATTCCTCCCGCCAAACATTATTTATATCCATATCCGCACCTATTGTACGCATGCGATAATAATTGAAAACCCATTAGCTTTGGTCCAGCTGATTACCATTACCGACTGATGGATTTTATACAGGTAGATCATTGAAATTGAACTGCGCAGAAATATTAAGTTTATTCATCGTCATCCTCTCAGCCACAAGAAGTCCACTGTTGAACATAGGCCAAATTATGCTTATTATTCTTGCCAATTATAGAAAATGTAACAGAAGCTTTTCCGATCTCTTGTTTATTTTATCTCCATATGTTTGTGGGCCTCCTCTACAATCGATAGTACGATTGAGAGTGGTTATACTATTTAGCTCACCACACTGGCCTAATGCAGGTTAGTGGACTTTACATACCATAGAAATTCTTGCAAATCGCTATGATTTGCACGCTTCCACCTGTTTTCCTTCACCGTTAAAGTGCGTTGTGATTGGTTATCAATACACATATGACTTCGAAAAGTTATAGGTGTACCTCGGGATTCGAACGCACGACCATTGTGCACATGTTGGCAGTCGCGTCTGGTGCAGATACCAACAGGCCACCACGCACTTATATCATTACCCCATAAACTATAATCCCTCTTTTAATACCGGAATCTTTCTACTTACTTGTGGGTTCAATATTCCACCACTCTTCTACTAATTCTATTTTATGAAAATAATTTAATATCTTGCAAATATCTCAGTTTATTGAATTTATTCCTTGCTAAGTAAGTTAAACCATATTTTTATAAAGACTATGTTTGTACAATTCCTGATTGCTTTCATTCGAAGCTGCACCGCCCACTGAGCCCGTATTCCTTGTACAATTCCTTATTTATTCTGTGTATAAATGCATTAGTCGGATATTTTCTTGTGGTTTTAATGAATTCAACGCAAAAAGTGATGAATGCAGATGTGTTAATATATTAAAAGCTAATGTGAGGAGTTTGTTGAGATTGGGCTGTGAAGCAAGACGCGGCGGGGTCGAGTGTCATACTGAGACAAATTATTAATTATCCAAAAAGTGTTTTGTAGTTTTTTTGTTGCAACGTATAGCGAGACGACATTCTATTCGCCTGATGGTACGCGACTTTCACTGCACTCGCCATGTGACATAATATGGTAAGTCTCAATATGTCCTGTAATTACTAGTAGTTTTTTTTAATTTATCACGTATTGAAAATATTTATTTATGTCATGGAAACATGTTGAATAAATACATATTATATTTACTTTTAAGAAAACCAGTAATGAATAACTGTTATAAAATTAACTGCAATAATCAACGTTCAATACCACAACGTGTCTCGCAAACCAAATATCAAATAATTAATTTCTGGTATTCCCAAAGCGACTGTCACAACTGCCGAAATGGACAGACGGGATAAAGTTAACTAACGCAGTTAACTCGTAGTTAACACGGTCTCCTGACGGTTACAGCAACTGGCTGCGTGCTTTTCAAAGGAAATTTATCGAGGGTTCACAATCTGAGTGGTACGTGTCTTATTATAACAGCCTCCTTGGCGCAGTTGGTTAGACGCCGGCTGCATAAAGAGAGGCCGCGGGTTCGATCCCCGCACAGAAACAAATATTTGTGTGGCCCATAGGTATATTCGAGTCTGGGTGTTTATAAGACAGAAAAATCTATCCTAGTGACTCATAGCCATGAAACACGACGTGATCTTAGTGTGGGGTCAGGACTATGTATTTGACTGTTAGTTGTATTTATTTATTTGTTAAATAGACTCTCAGGGATTCGACTCTGTTATTAAATAATAATACAACCCAATTCAAATGTATTAAATTACATGTATTGTAGGTATACCTTCCTAAAAGCAAATACGGTCTATATCGGTACTTGAAAATTATGAATATCCGTTTACGAGTATGTGCTGAAAACTTCTTTTAAACCTGTCATAAAGACACAAAAACAAATAAACAAAACACTCGCTGCATTAAAGCATATCCGAACACAAAGCGTTCCATTTTCAAGATAAAATATTTTATAATTGGACCATTGGAACCGGCAAAATAATTCAACTCTTCCCCGTCTTTAAATAAGTGACCTAAAAAAATCAGCTGGCAATTTTAAAACATGTTTATAAAAAGCAAAGTTTCCTTTGTATTCGAGTCTAGTCGACTTTCCGGGCACCTGTTATCGCACTTTATTTTTTGTCGAGCCAGCCCCGCTCATTGAAAATGGCCTTTATTTTTATATAGTTGTTTGAGAAACTGCAAAGTGCATCAGAATTAAGGGTACGCTCCGAGATTCCTTTAAGAACTTGTATTTTTAACACAGTTGTCTTCAAAGTGGCAAGTTTGTGCACTAGATTTAAATAGCTGTTTTATGCTTTACATTACCAGAAATAAACATTTTAGATTTACGCCTTCTTTGTAATTTTACTGCCATTGTCTTCCTGTGTTGGCCTGTGTAGAATTTGTATAGTTGACGCTATAGGACATTTTATCAAAGCAAGAATTTGTTAGTGTCGTCAAAACACAAACAAAACTAGCGGTTTACCTGCATTGTTGTGGAACACTGGAATAAGCGTAGAAATTTTAGTATGCTGGACTACAGAAAAGACTAGAGACACTTTAACGTTTTTTTGTAAATTCATAATTTTCATTTTGATTTGTTCGATTAGGAAATAGTATAGATTGGAGTATTTCAATAATCGGAAACTACATTTATAAGAAAATAAGAAGTTACACAATTTAATACTTGGATAAGACTTGAAGATTTACCTGAATAGTGTTTGATGCCATAAGATTAGTTATTGTAATACAGCCTGATGGTAAATGATACGACCGCTCATTATTAGTAGCAAAACCAAACAATACCTTGAATTACAAAGCAATGTTTGACATGCACTGTTGTGTTTGGGATTGAAAGACATTGTAGTAAGAGTAACTACTGGACATATTAAGACTTAACATCTTATATCTCAGGATGGCGAGCGCAATGGAATGCCAAGCATTGCTTTGTAATTCCAGGTGTTGTTTGGTTTTGCTACTGTTAATGAGCGGTCGTATCGCTGACCATCAGGCGAACGGCATGCTCGTCTCGTCACTCATTGCAGTAAAATAAAAAGAAGAACGAGCTATTTGATATTTCTTACCCAATAAAGGACAGCAAACAGGCTAGGTATAAAGGAGTAACAGTACTAAAATTCAGAAAAACACAGTTCTAAATGCAAAACTAAATATTTACTTAAATATTCCCTATTTACACAGTTAAAGTAAAGTGGAACGATACAAAACGTTTGAGAATTGTTCATTGTTAAAACCGTCCGGTGAAACTAACGCCGGACATTTTATATCCGAGTTATATCCGGGCGTAAGTTATAAACTATCGCCAATGGAGCAGACGTTTCTGATTGGAAATAATCTTTCATCTCGCTTTGTAACAACAAATTTCCGCGGCTTCACCACAATGAACGATTTTGTAATATCTTCGTTTTAGTGGCTGTTTGTGATTGCTTTTCTGATTTATTTGTATGTGAATATCATTATTTCTACCCGTCTATCATTATTTTTTCCCGATTACGGTGTTGCTGTCCCCGTCCTTTTTAATTCATCATCATTATCATCTCAGTCATAGAAAGTCCACTGCTGAACATAGGCCTCCCCCTTTTAATTATATTAGCTAATTCTAATGTGTGTTCCTGTTTTAATCAGGCTGTCATACTTATGTTTATTGCTAATAAATGCAGTCCAGTCACTCGTTCTATGTTCAACAGTGAGAAAAGTCGAGAACCTAGGGGTTACTCAATGGAACGATACGAACTTCGAATGCTCGGATGCTAGAAGTCCGGAGTAAGATATTACTTTCTATGGTTTAAGAGAAAGTTAGAGAGTCATTTTGTCCTGTTAGATTAAAGAGAATTTGCAAGAACTTAAGCCGCATTGTCGTCAGTCTTACCACCGTCACATAGATCGACGTGAAGCGACAGCTTTGTTTTCGCGGTTTGTACGGTTTTGCGATTGCCGGATGCCCATTACACCTTTAATCTTCCCATGCTTTTCCTTCTCCCTCTCGTCCCAATGTGATAAGTCGATAACACATCCAAGAACCACGTGTAGTGGATGCTCATGGGCATCTTACCATCAGGTGACCTGTTTGCTCGTTTGCAGTACCTATTGAAAATTAACCCTTCTCCTCGCAGTCGGGTAAAAAAGGACCATAAAGACGCGTTCTCTTGGAACTTTGTAGATGTTCATTGGCATCTAACCAGGGTGACCTGTTTGCTCACTTGCAGGACCTATTGAATAAATAACCCTCCTTCGCAGTAGGGTAAAAAGACCATAAAGACGCGTTCTCTCAGAACTTGCAGTCCATACATTTGGTTACAATATGCATGAACACGACGCGCGGTCAACATCGCTGTCTGACGACTGTTTACCCACAACTGACACGTGACACTTCCTCTTGAGGTTTTCAAGCGGACTTTTCGAATATTTGAAACTTTACCTTGGGAAATTATATAATGGAGCGATCGGATACAAGATCTTGCGGTCTTTGATCATGAAATGATGTCAATTTTTGAATTCCCTGAAATTATGTAATTTATATAGTAATTTATTCATCATAGTCGCCAATGGAATTGTTATAACTGATTTCACGATTCCTCTAAAACTTCTTCTTTGACTGCAAGTTGTTTGTTAACATTTGTTATTTTGAAACATATAACAATCTGAATACAATATTATAATTCATATGAAATTATTATGTAGACTGCGTGATACAAATTATAAAAGAATGAAGTTGAATACACTAATCAAAAAAGCAATCAACACCAAAGGTATTATTACTAATTTACAAAGGAAACTCATTAGGCTCAACAGTCGGTCGAAACGACCATTGTAATCCATTCAAAACAATTAACTGAACGGTGTCTGATCTCATTATAATCCAGCAACAAAATATGGGACCACCAGTGAGGAGGGTTGGTCGTATATCGTGGCCGAAGGTCCTACACCACAGCCCGCAAATGCTGGCAAGATTTACGCAAAGCCTATTCAGTAGCACTATACGGGATATCATAACAATAAGGTTTTATGTTTTGTTACTAGAGAAACTTTGCTATAAATGTTACGCTTGGAAACGGTATTGATACCTTAATATCGATAATCAGCCTATAGTTTTTAACAGCGCGATAAAATTCTAGATATAGATATTGAATTATGAATTGTTTAGAATGTCTATTTCTCCCTCCAAACAGCAGTCGAAATACATTGTTGTGTTTCGGTTTGACATATTAAGATTTATAAAAATAAAAAAGCTAAATTGTAGGGTAATGACATACATATCATTTTATTTAGCATCAACACATACAATAATTAGTGATACAAAATAATTATTCTTTGAGAACCAAAATAAGTAAATACAAAAAAAATACAAGGTAAGGTATATAATATTTTAAGTCAATACGAAAGTGATGCGATGCCAAATTTGGAAACCGACTCAGCATGAGTGCTGTCAAAGCAATAGGAACGAGAGCGCTGATTTTCATCGATGCCCAGATGCCCGGGTGGACATAATGTTGGAGCAGATTATACAGTAGAAATTAATCTTCCTAATTCTGAAAAGATTAATTAAGAACATTTCAATATCGGAAACTATGTAAAGCGAAATGAAGCTAAAACATTAAAACTACCACTGAAAAAATCAAAGATGAAACAAAATCGAATTTAAATACTGATGCGGCTGCAGGACAGTAAGTGCCAGCGAATATTATTTAGGTCACAGCCGGCAGCCAAGTCTTTCATTCTAACGAACTATTGAAAACTTTAGCATCTGCGCTTATTTTTTGCAAAGGTGATATTAAATCCAGTCGACACAATGGTTGCTGACGAGCCACATTAGCATATCAGTGGCGTCGTTACACCACGCTTCAGTTCACAAAACAAACGGGTCGTGTTTTTCAAATGTTTGCCAAGTGTTATCTTGTAAACGTTTTGCACTCATGATTTCGTGTTTCAATGGGTGAAGCAGTTTAGGGCTGTTATTTTTAAGGTCTTGAGTTCGACTCAAGGGCACTTATAGTTTATGACAATGTAAGTGCGTGGTCGCTGGATGCAGGCCGCTTCCAACAGGTCAATGTGGAGATTCTTGGGGGAGGCCTGTGATCAGCAGTAGACTTCCTGCAGCTGAGATGATGATGATGATGGTAATGCGCGTGGCAGCCTATTGGTAAACGGACCAGACACAGCTGTCAACATGTTCTCGTTTGTTGCGAATTCAAATCCCAGGACACAACTCTGACTTTTCGAAGTCATCTGTTTATTGATAGCCAATCATCGCGCACTTTATCGGTGAAGGAAAACATTGAAAGAAAACCTGCATAGCATAGCGATTTGTAATAATTTCTATGGTATGTAAAGTTCGCCAAACCGCACTAGGCCAGCGTGGTGTACTATATGGCCTAACCACATTTAATCGTGCTCTCGACTGTAGATGAGGCCCGTGCCCTGCAATGAGACGTATAAGGGCTGATGATCATTTGTATCTGACAGATGATAAAATTGCGGTTTAAATTATTATATATGACATTTCTCATATATTGTGAAAGAATTACCATTAAAACACGTGACATGATCTCTTACAGAATTTGTTTGTTTTAAAATAAAACACCTCAGTAATATCGAAAACATATTGGTGCCTTTTTGTATGAATATAATTACTGAATTGTTTGTAGCTTCATAATTTCATACACGCATCGTTCCCATCCCATTCTAAGATTATTTGCATTTAAGAAACTCAGGCACTGTTGGCGACGCGCGTGCACGTTGTTTCATATAATATATAAGTGTATATAAGTCTAATGTGAAGTCTCGTCACACCATAAGTATGTGTGACCAGATTGGGTGCATTTTTGCAGATTTTTGATATACTTTTAAACATAGCTTCGCACTTGTTTTAAAGGGAGTGGCGAGACCTACCTAGTCGTGTATATAACGTATATGTAAATAGCGAATCAGAGTAAATAAAGGGGGAAAAGACCATGCTCCGTAGTAAAAACGGGCTGAATAAATAGGACAAGTTGAAAGGGTTTTCCCTACGGTAACGCCTAGAAGTAGTTGAGCTGGCAAGCAGTTATGTTACTACTGGATCTAAAGAAGCTCTGAGAAGAGAAGAAGAGGCAAACTGGACAGCTACCGAAAACGAAGCCAGATGATAGTTCACAAAGACTCGGGACAATTTTTGACAAGTATTAAATAATATCATTCTATCAGTTTTTGCTAAAATAATCATTTAAGTCCTTGCGTACCATAGCGAATTTAAAAATAAAAGGGTGTTTACTATTATAAAAATACATGACAATACAGGAAAAAAATGGCAACTTTTTTGAAAAAAAAAAATCGTTGGTTTGTATCTGAAGTCACTAAACTACCACCTGGCTTCATCGGTATCAGTCTTAATAATATAACCTGTATAACTGATTATAACAGTAAAGTCTCTTACGGTAAGATCCCAAATTACAAAACCATTCAATACCTACCTACCTATATACACGTAATATGTTTGTTTGTTTTCCGGTTACATACATAACATCGGTTACAAGTCTCGGGCGGTTGCCAAGGCATTGCAACGTGTCGGATATGCTGTCTGTAACCGGAGTTCCTGGCTTCCATTATTTAGTGAGGTTTAAGATAGTTGCTTACTGTGACAAACTAAGTTGATCTATATCCCATTCTAAAGAAAATAATATGCGCGAATGGAGATTGCACATTCATATTATTACTAAAAATATCGTTGATCTCGATACCGATACTGTTTAAAATTCATTATAGTTTGTTTTATGGTTTGTCCTTAAAAAAATGCCGTTTTATCACGGGCAGATTTTTATAAAATAAAGTAATTATCATCACATTATTGATTTTTGCTTATGACAATGCTTTTTTTAATTGGACTTCAAGTTAATTTCTCCAAGAACTCCCGGCCCGTGTCGCAATTATGTTTATAATTATTATATAAATATTTTTCCCTGCACAAAAAAGTAGGTTTCATCGAGGCGCAAAAATTTTAATTTGACACTAAGTTTGAATTAAAATGAACATTTATTATATTTATTTTTTATATAATGAACAAACTGAATTAAATAGTAAATATTTTCAAAACCATGTAATAAAAGCCATATTATTTTGATCTACGAATATAATATCAATGTCTATTAACTCATTAGATTTAATTTATATAGAAAATATATTGCTCTTGATTAAGTTAATTGCTGAGAAGGTGTGGCTGCATTTGACAGTTGTAATAAATTTTTAAATATATGAGGCCGTTCATTACATGCGGTGTAGAAACTAGCAGGTGGGGTAGACAAACGACCTTCAGGATTCTTTAAATAATTGATATTACAATCCATTTTCGACGTTGTTTAATAATTTATGAACGTATTGGAAAGAAGTAATGAAGTATTATAATTTATTGACATCGACGTTTGCAGCTAACGATGGCATTGCTGAGCCCTACTAAAAAATCAGTATATTTTTTTTTCTCCTTGTACATACATGGGGATTCCTACATTCTCCGACACGAAGTTCGAATACTCGGACATTCTATGAACACGTAAAAGATAAAACTTTCCACTTCTAAAAATCGATACTACTTACTGAAACTTGTCATTAAATCCGAAATATACTAAGGTTACGACGTAAACAATTTACATACATACATACATACACTACAAACTCACGCCTTTTTCCCAAATGGGGTAGGCACAGGTGCCAGGACACCCAATTTTCACCTTCTATGTTCCGTCCCACGATGTGATAGGTGGCGAGCCTATCGCCATATCCGGCACAAATTCCTGACTCTGGGCTGATAATGAATAGAAAAATCCAATATCACTTTGCCGAACCCGGGATTCGAACCCGAGACCTCAGCTTTGTAACCGTACTCTTGTACAACTACGCTACCGAGGCAGTATTCGGTGCCTAAAGAATTTAGGCATATTCTATAGGTGTAATTACAACGTTCAAATATTCTTTGTCGTGTCGAAGTATAGAGTAACCACTTGTACATATTGATCACGAAACCATGGAGTAAAACCCAACAAACATCCATCATCGTCATCATCATCTCAGCAACAGGAAGTCCATTGCTAAACATAGGCCTCCCCTAAGAATGTCCAGATCGACCTCTTGGAAGCAGCCTGTTTCCAGCGACTTCCTGCAACCTTAGCCAGGTCGTCCTTCCACCTTGTAGGCGGGCGTCTGGCATTTTGTTTGCCTGTGCAATACAAACATCCAAATCTTCAATATTCCCGACGTCAGAAATCAACTGTTCTATATTTTCCTAATTACATTTCATCGCTTTTAGTAGCTAAGCCTACCCAAAACAGAGTGCTCACTCCGGTTCCAAATCCACAAACCTCCATACATTTATCAAATCCAATAAAACGTTCCAATAACAAGGTTCGCGTTTTATCTTCGTGCAAATCCTAAACATTGATGTTTCGATTAACCGTAACCCTTTTACAATCACTCGACTTGCGACATCCGACCCTGTGATAAACCCACTGAGCGTTTACGAGGATCCAATTGATTGGCCTATGTACAATAAAAGCCCTTCTGGCTAATAAAACATGAAATAAACAATGCTTAACAACCCTGCACAAATTATAACGCTCAGTGCTTGTGTTGGAGCATTTTTATCGTCAACGTTTAAATTTTGTATTACAGGTTTGTTTCGTGTTTCGGTTCGATGAATGACCTTATCTCAAACATTGTTATTTACCGTATCGCCTCCGATGTAAAAAGCCATTTTGAAATTCATTATTTATTTCTATTTTTGTGTTTCTTTCTGTAGGAAAGCTTGATAACGGTATTATTATGCTTCCCTAATGATCGACTAGGTCGTTTTGATATGGTCAATTCCATTATGTTTATCTAAATAGAATTCGTCATTTTAGTAATTTATATGTATATATAAATATGAAGTATGCAAGTTCTGGAGGTTAGATGCGCCTTGGCATAAGTATCGTGGCATGTCTTCTGGCCAGATAGGTGGACGCCTTGTACAAGGGGGTTGGCATCAAATAGCAAATAAAGCAGCAGATTGGGCTCTGTGGTGTAGGTACCTCGGGAGAGGCCTATGTCCAGCAGTGAACTGCAATTGGCTGATGATGATGTAAATGAATAAAATTGTTTCAGTCTATCTTCATTTTTCTTATAGCTTTCTGTCTGAATACACGTACTGCTCTTCGCATTGTTTTTCTCAAGGTCGTGATCCCTGAGTATAGATATTTGATATTGAGCATAAATATTTGATTTGATTAAGCCTGTTTCTATCTTTGAAATTGTGGAGCGCAACATGAAGTAACAAAGTCACACTATTTGTGAAACTTTCCATACGGAACATCGTGTAACAAATTTGTACTAAACCTTTTATGAAAGAGGATGCCCATCTCATAATTTCTCCAACTTATTCTAAATCATATCGCCATAAAAATTGCAATCTTTTTTACATTATGAGTCCTCCAAAAGAGCACGCAGTATTTAGATTTACTTTATGTAAATTTTTCGCAGCCGCTCATGTAAATCCCTTGAGAATAGAGTACGAGAACTGCCATGAATGCGAGTCAGAGAATAGATAAATAGAAGGGATGATTAAGCCTACAACTTGACTAAAAATCTAGTACTTAACAAACTAGTTTTAAGAGACAGAATTAAACAATTTATTTCCTGTGACATCCGTTCATCGGACAAATTAAGGCATATTTCTTCATTAACCAAATTTATTAAATGGACATGAAATATTAAATATTATATTTACAACTCAATTTCAAAATACCTACATTATCCAATTAAGAAAGGACCTGAATAATATCCAGTTTGTATCTGTATCTGTATCAGCCCATATACGTCCCACTGCAGGGCACGGGCCTACTCTACAATCGAGAATACGATTGAGAGTGGTTAGGCCATATATATCCAGTTTGTAAAGCTTTTAAACCCGAAGTGTCATCTTAAATTGGATATCTGCAGTGTTCACGGCACCGAGTAATGTTTACATAGCCGCCATGAGAAATTGAATCCGGGAAATAGTCAGCTTGTAACAAAATCAGCTGTAAGTGTCTAGAGCTGGGTCGAAATACGCTATTCTAATTTCAAGAAGAAATTTTAAATTACAGGTGAAAGTTTTATTTTAATTGTCTTATAACTTAGCCTTCGATCATAAATATTATACGTATATTTTCGCCAGTCATAGTAAGAATTTATTTATTAAATTCACATTCGTATTAAATACTTATTTCTTTGTTATTTTTTACTTGTTATCCGGGATCTTCAATTTAATTCGGGATGTAGTCGGTTTGTAACAATCACGGCTGAAGTGGAAGACGGTTCAAAATAACAAGCGGTGTCACAGTTTCGGGGTAATATTTTGATATCGTTTCACTGAGAGTCTAAACAGATTTAGAAATTGTAGATTATAAAATGAATTAATATCATTGCTTAAACAAAATGGGTCTTTTATATATTTGGGTTTCCGTTTTTGTTTTTTTTTTGTTTTACATTTTATTTTTTGAGAGGTAGGTAAGTAGGTTTTTAAGGTATGTTGTCGGTACTCTAACAAGAATTAGTATTTAAATCAGGTTTATTCGAATCTTTCCTCTAGTGTCATAGCAGATAGAGTGACATAAATGCTTGCGTATAATGGAAAATTATTATTGTCCTCAGTTGATGCATTTAAGTGCCACAATTGCTGAAGTATCATCATATTGAATTCATCCTGCTTAGGCATTATCCCGACCGGTACTAGGTTCCAGCTTTTGATGAATCTCGGTTTTTGGCTGTCATATTTTCCTTGACGACATCAAGCCAGCGCTTTTTCTACATTCTGAAATATTTAATGGCAAGCACACTAAACGAAATTAAATAATTATTTTGTTTTAATTCCCTGTCAAAATTGTTTACACATTTAATAAACAATCACCACTTAGACTTTGACACCTCAGTATTTCTTTCTTTTTTACAGAAATATGCAATGATTTTTTCAAAAATATTAAAAAAATATCTACATTTTAAAAGTTAATTATTGATTACTGCTTATATTTATGTGGCCTGCAAATAAATTAAAGATTCTATATTATGTATTTTGAAAACTAAAATAATCTAAAAATAATAACATATTAATAAACTTAAGTAGACAAACCGCAAACGCCTTACACTGTTAAAATCATTTAAATGAATATTTGTTTCCGATATTTCTTAACAATAAAGCTTCTCTTATATAAAAGTTACCACCAAATCCCGCCTGATTTAAAACACACCACAAAAAAAAAAAACTAGAACACCAGACAGTTCACACCGATAAAATTATACATCAGATACCATTCAGGCATCGCCCGCTTAAATCCGCGACCCAAATACCTTATCGATTCAAGTCTTTAACACTTCCTGTGATAAACGCCGAATGGGTCCATTAGCCTCCTTCGGTAGACCCTTTAACTGAACTGCCCAAGACGGTAAATGGGGTATTTGATAACATAATATTTTTATTGATTTTATTGAAAGCTTTTTAAGAATTAGTAGCAAAAATTGTTATCCCATTCTGAATTTAAAACATAGATATTTTTTAAATCTTGTAGTGGGAGGTAAATTAAAGAGAATTCAAAACATAGCTAATGACGTTACTATTCTTAATGTTCGTTATAGTGTGGGCAAGTGAAGCGATCGGAGTGAGACAGCCGTACAAACCTCCAATACGCTCCAACTCTTTCTTTTAAAATACTGATATTTGCCATTTATTAACATAAAGTAAAGAAACACACCCAAAGAAAGTCAACACATAGACCCGAAATAAATACCTGTGGTTCACACAAATATTTATTTCGGTGCGAGGATCAAATCCTTCCGCGACCACTCGTTTCACAGCCGGCGTCTAACCAAATGCGCCACGGAGGCTGTCAAATATTAAATAAATAATAAATAAATAACACCCAACAGTCACATACGTAGTCCTGACCCCACACTAAGATCGAGTCTTGTGTTGTGGGTATCAGGAACTACGAGAGACTTTTCGGTCTCACAAACACCCAGACCCGGAAGAAATATTTGTGGGCCGCACAAATATTTCTCTCGGTGCGGGGATCGAACCCGCGGCCTCTCGTTTCACAGGCGGCGTCTAACCAAATACGCCATGTAGGATGTCAAATATTGTCAGAAATGTTTTCTTCTAACAGTAGGTATATGTATTACATTGTAGCCAGAGTAACGACTGGACATATTGAGACCTAATATCTCATGTCTTAGGTTGGCGAGCGCTGTACCAAGCATTGCTTTGTAATTCAAGGTGTTTTTTTGGTTTTGATACTGTTCATGAGCGGTCGTATCACTTACCATCAGGGGAACGGTATACTCATCTTGTCATTCAATGCAATAGAAACAATAATGTGTTAGTACGTGAAATAAATAAATCGTACCACCCATGCCGAAGAATTTATCATGCCACCCAGTGAAAAATTTGAACAATTTCCTTGCAACGATAGACCCGTGCTGATTTATAAGGCAGTGTGTCACGTACGATGCAACTCACTCGGTAATGGGCCATTAAATGCAAGTTTAAATTTTGTTATGATATTGGAAAATTGTAATAGCCTATTATGTTCGGATCGTAATCTTCTGCTTTCGCTTATACGAGTTATGTAAGATTGGGAGAGATTTTTCAGCTATGCTGCTAAATTATTGGTTTATAGTTTAACAGGCCACCTGGCCGACCGAATGGTAGACCAAAGAAGCGCTGGCTAGATGTCGTTAAGGAAGATATGAGGGTCAATGGACTTACTATTAAGGATGTCGAAGATTGGGCGAAATGGAGAAGAATTTGCCGGAAGGCGGACCCTAGCACCGGCTGAGATAACGGCAGGTAGAAGAAGAAGAATTTAATAGGCCACCTGTCAGATGTCAACCCTTTCAGAATCAGATATTTCGGCAACCACGCTACCCCAGGGCTATTCGTAGAATACCCATACTTTTAGATTGTAATGGAAATATCTAACGCTATTTTTCTTTCATCCTCTTCGGAAGCGATAACTGAGAAAGACTTAATATTGTTTAATATTTTGCGTACACTAACCGCGTGGAAATCAAATTGCTCATCTGTTCAAATTTATAGATTTCAAATGTAGTAGTAGATAACTACTACATCATCAAATATATTTTAAAGGTATTTTGTATACGCGATAAAGATTCCAACAAACTAATTTTTGCCACTGACAAAATATAAAAGTTTTGATTAAAATGGTAAAACGGAAAGCACCTAGTTCATGCGATATTAATTTTCTCATGACCTCAGCCCATTTATGTTTGTATACACAACTGCTGACTGAAAAACTCATACAAAACACTGTCATTTCACACGAAGCCAGTACCGCATTAAGCTCATAAAATACGTGCACATTTTTTTATCCATTCACACATTTCATACGAGCTCTAAATACCAATGTGAGTTTCGACAAGATACGCCTACGAGAAAAGCGAACAAAGCGCTGCCGGTTTATTTAAACATTGCTAAATAGGTTACAGCGAGTTTACAAAGCACTACTTACATTAAGTAAAACCGCTGAATGCAGCGCTACAGGGCTACAAGGTAACAAATCAAAAGCCGTGACTTAATTACAGTTTTGAGAGCAGTTTGATATCTGTTCAGTTTTGTCTCATTTTAAGGTGTTTTTTGGAGCATAGGATAATTTATGATTGTGATAATTTGAATTTCATATAATGACATAACATAGTTTGGTATTTTTGTTTGATAGAATAAGCCTTTAGCAAAGATATTTACAAATAAGTTAGTGTGTATGAATAATAAGCGGATTGTAAAACAAGATACCATCAAAATATTTGTTTATATTTTTAACTCTGATATTAAATACATAAACTCACGGCTTTTTCCCAGAAGCGGTAGGCAGAGGTGCCAGGGCACCCACATTTCGCCTTGTATGTTCCGTCCCACGATGTGATAGGTGGCCAGCCTATCGCCATATCGGGCACAAATTCCTGACTCTGGGCTGATAATGAATCGAAAAATCCAATATCACTTTGCCCAACCCGGGATCCGAACCCCTCAACTTTTTAACCATACCGTAGTACAACTACGCCACCGAGGCAGTCTGATATTGGGATCTTAATTCTGATATTGGGACTATGTAATAGAGTATTTGACTCCATTTTTAATTGTATTTAGCAAAACGTATTCAAATCCAAAATCTAACAAACAATATTTTTTGTTAATCAATTCAGAATGAAACAAGTTAGAAACGTTTTTATTCTTGTGATAGTAAAAGAAAAGGGTTAAAAAACAAACTAGTGACGTCACTATGAATTACAGTGAGCGGAGTGTGAGAGACGTCAAGTGTCTCCACTACACTCCCACTCTTTAATTTAAAATACTCATATTAGCCTCATTTTTCTACCTACTTTAATACTGTTTTGACAGAAATGTTTTAATTTATTGTAACTGAGTAACTACTGGAAATATTGAGACTCCACATCTTATGTCTCAGGATGGCGAGCGCAGTAGAATGCCAACCATTGCTTAATAATTCAAGGTGTTGTTTGCTGACCACCAGACGGCATGATCGTCTCACCATTCAGTGAAATAAATAATAAATACAACAGCTGTTAAATTCTTCTTAAAAATCAGATGTCTTTTTTATATCCTTTAAATCCATACTTCGCCATTCATTGCAATAAACGAAATCTGTAATACTCTTTGATGCATTCATTTATTTTAACTATCAAATCGTATGTTCGCTTTTAATTAACACAACGTTATTTAAATGCCAGCTAGTCTAGATTAAAGTTAAGAGCTAGCTAACAGCTGCTGAAATACGTCCATAATATAAAGATTATTACTGCACAGCTTACATTAGCTTTTAGCTTGTTTTAATCTCATTCGCCAACACCTTTATGCATAAGCGTGTTAATTTGGTTCACTTAGGAACACTGGTTAGGTGTTTCGCCACCCATTACACTTTTTACTTGGTTAATGGTGTCTGTTTTAGCATTGGAAGGCGAATAATCTTTTTTAATTAGTCGGAAACCTTGGGTAATTGGCACATTTACCTAAATGGTCTTCTTGCCTTGGGCTTTTACCCAGAATTTAATTAAAATCCAGCTGTATATTTGTATTTTATACATACATATTATATCCTTACTAATAATAAAATTGTAAGACGTTGTAAGTATGAATGTTTATTAATTTTTCATGGATAAACGGCTCGACCAATTTTGATAAAATTTGGTATTGGTAATGCTAGCACCCTTGATAACCACATAGGCTACTTTTTATCCAGAAACAATGTAGTGTTCCTATGGGATGAGTCAGGAATAAAAGATACATATTTGCTACTCTTTGCAATTTGAATGAATGGCATTGGACAGAAGAGGACAGGTTTGCATGCTTTTCCTCTTAGGACGGAATGAGACGAGACATAATGGGATATAACGGGACGAGAAGAGAAAATCAATATAGTCGATGTTGCTCACATTGAAATTACATACAAAACGAATCGTAAAATAATATTTTGTTAAAGTGGACTGGATTTAAAAACTATTTACACCCGGGCGAAGCCGGGCTTAACTGATAGTATAATATATAAGCTTACGTCTACATCCTCTTAGGAAACACTAGCGTCATCATTAATTTGTAGACCTCACTTCCGTCCTGAATGTGCCAGGGGACAATTACATCGCCATATTGGGTATAGTACTGGGCAAACCATATGACATTATTCGGACCGATTAACTAAAATAAAATGGATTTTTACCGAACTTTCTGGGTAAATTTTAATTCCAAAATACTGTAACCGCTTCCTCACACATCTACATATATCAGCTCATATATGTATATTCGTCCCACTGTAGTGCACGGCTTGCTCTATTTATTTATTTATTTATTTTATTCTTTATTGTACACAGTAAAAAGAAATGACAGTTTAGAGACAGTATAAAACAACAAAGTACAAATGGCGGTCTTATCGCTCTAAGGCAATTTCTACCAGACAACCATGGGATGGATATATGAGTAGGAAAAAAAGAAAGGGCAGTGTAAAATAAAGACAAATGAAATGAAAACATATAAATACATATTGTATATACATACACACAAGTATTGTACATATACATACTTATATACATTTATAGACGAATAAACATATATATATATATATATATATATATATATATATATATTACCAATATAATCAATAAGAGGAAATAATCCTGATCAGTTTATAGAGATAGGTAGTGTTCTTTTAATAGCTTTTTAAATGATGACAGTGTTTGAGCCTGCCTCACCACAACAGGAAGTTCATTCCACAAACGAACAGCTTGAACACTGAATACAATACAATGGAGAGTACGATTGAGAGTGGGTAGGATATATAGTCCACCACGCTGGCCTAATGCGGGTTGTCGGAATTTCAATATCATGTAAATTATTGTAAATCGGTACGGTATACACCTGCAAACCAAAATCAGGAAACCTTTCCGCACGATGTTTCCTTCACCGTTTTAGTAAGTGGTGATTGACTATAATACACACATTAGTCCACAAATTTAGAGGAAACTGTGCCTTGGGATTTGAACCCACGACCACCGTGACCTGCCGCGTCAAGACCGTTTACCAAGAGGCCACCACTCACATATACTAGAAGCAATTTACGCTAAATGCACTTTCATCTGATAAAAGGAGAAAAAATATAATTTAACCAAATCGCGACCGTATTTAAATTCTGGCCCAAACGTAATCCAGTAGGCGTGAAATTCGGCCAAATCTCACTCAACAAATCTGCTGAGGTTTTTTCATTACCCAGTTAAGAGTATTAAATGTGGAATTTGCCCACGTTTCGGGACTTTTTCACTGTATGTTATTGTTACGTAGCATATAATAAAAAGGAGGTCGAGTGTGTATTACATTTGAAAAATGAAATTGCTGTGATTCTCAAGAGACAAGGCTAGAATATATGTATATCTAAATAGAACCAGTATTGTAAAAAAAGTGTTGGGCATAATCATTTTTGTAATGAATGGATGAAGAGTTTGAAATTGGTAATGACGTGAAAACTGACAAGGTAATGAATACTGAAGATAATGAATACATTATATATGCATACATAACATCATGCCTTTTCCCAGAAGGAGTAGGCAGAGTTTTTCCTGGTAGTAACTAGGAAAACCACGTTTCGCCTTATTTATTTCGTCCTACGATGTGACATATTATGTATAGATTACTTATTTACTGACTGACTGCCTCGGTGGCGTAGTTGTACTACGGTACGGTTACAAAGCTGAGGTCTCGGGTTCGAATCCCGGGTTGGGCAAAGTGATATTGGATTTTTCTATTCAGTATCAGCCCAGAGTCAGGAATTTGTGCCCGATATGGCGATAGGCTCGCCACCTATCACATTGTGGGACGGAACATACAAGGCGAAATGTGGGTGCCCTGGCACCTCTGCCTACCCCTTCTGGGAACAAGGCGTGAGTTTATGTATGTATGTATGTATGTATTACTTATTTATTTTCTATTCAGCCCTACAAATAGCATACTTTTTGTTCCAATTATTTTCAATGTGATCAAAACCGCAACCCTTTACTAGTTCAAATGGAATGTTAAAATGTTCTGATGCGAGCGGTAATGTTCCAATCCAACGTGCTAATGAGTTTTTCAAAAGTTTATTAGTGACGAAATTCTCAAGCGGAGAGAACGTAATGCAAATATGAACAGTTTTGGAATTAGGAATTGCAATTTGGATATCTTTGTTTATTTTTGAGTAACGACTCTATCATTATGAATTTTCTCAGTTCGCTCTGTTGGAACCCATATATGTACATACGTTTCACTGTAGGGAACGGACCTCCTCTACAATCGAGAGTACCATTAAGGATGGTTAGGCTAAATTGTTCACCACGCTGGACTAGTGCGGGTTGGCGGACTTTACACACCATATAAATTTATATACTTGCAAATCGCAATCATATGCAGGTTTTTCCTTCTAAAGTGCGTAGCAATTGACTATCAATACGCATATGACGCCGAAAAGTTGAACTGTGAACAATTTTGGCAGCGGCGTCTGGTCCGTTTACATACTTAACCTGTTCCTGTTTTGTTTGTTGCTCGTTCAGATTTTAAGAATTATATTCGGAGTTAGATGGTGAACCATGGTACTATTTTCAGAACAAAATAAATGAAAATCAATATTCATTTAGGGGCTTGGATACCATAGACAAATGCACAAATCAAAGTTATAAAACCCCTTTCTGCGTCGGCTACAACAGTAAAATTACCTACTCTACTTTTTACAAACCAAGCCTAACCATTACTAGAAATTTCAATTTATTTAAGTATCGAAAGCACTTTACTCGTTAAGTGCCGAGTAACAAGACGATATTCCTAACTGTTGTTGTTTCTTTTTATGTCTCTTAATGTTCTGGATTTGTTAAAGTTGGCATATAAAAATTTTGTATTTAAGAATTATTGTACGTGTTTCGAAATCTTGCGCTTGTGTGGACATAAAATTGTATGTACTGTTATTTTGGGTTGTGGAATAGTAGAATGTTCTCGAAAGATTATAAGTTTATTTGTTTGATCGTAGTTCGTGACTCTATTAGATTTAAGTGTTATGTTTTTATACTAACTCTAAAATACTATAATATTTGTTTGCAAGTATTGTTCGGAATTCAACAACTGGGGATTGAAGTTAATTTGCGCAATAATTTTGGTTTGTTTAAATGGCTTTAGTCGTGTAGGTAATAGGAAAAAGAAAGTATAGTATTACAATATGGTGAGATGATATTCTTTATATTTCGAATAACAATTTGTTTTATATAATATTTGTAGGACCGATTTCAAATTATAATTGTTTCTAAAGCATAATCATATATACAGATAATCTACCTTTGACTGCATTGTTGGCGCAGTTGTACTACGTTACGATTAAAAAGCTGAAGTCATTGGTTCAAATCTCAGGTGACGGTCAAATTTATATTGATTTTTTCTATTCACTATCAGGGATTTGTGTTCTATATCGCCTCCAAATAGATCACGGCACGGAACACACAAGGCGAAATGTGGGTGTCTTAGTTTCACCCATGCCTACTCCTAGGAAATAGGCGACAGTAACTCTGGCTATTAATTTGCCTCTACATTTGAATCACATTCATATTTCAATTTCAATAAAGTCAAGTTCCATTTAACCCCACCTCAAAAAAATACTCGACAACTTCAACAAACGATTGCTCATTAAAACCTTCATTTTACAATTTCCATAACAGAGGGTACCGAAAAAAAAATAAACAGTTTTACTCTTGGAATTTCACACGCAGACAGTATGATAGACGTTTTAATTTACTTCAGTTTCAAAATACCGGGTAAAGAGCATTCCGTGTCGTATCTGGAGATCTCGGCGCTCATTTGCACAAAGAGGCCTTCTGTGGCGATGACAATTTAAAATCCAACGCTGAATTGGACCAGACCCATCTTATGCATATATATTTGTAATATTGAGGCGTTTTGAAAGAATAGATATGATTAACTCATTAGCAGATTCAACAGTTAGATAAATTATAGGGTAGGGGTTATTAACAAACACTTTTAGGAGGCTTTCGGTACTGCAAAAAATCCAAAGCTTGTATTTCTAAATCATACAAACAATTATTGCTTTGGCGGATAATTAATCTTTACTGTTTTTGGAATTTTATTCTAGGCTTCTCTCTATATATACCATCGAAACAAACAGATCGTCAGTTTCGATAGTAAGGATATTTTTTTTAAATAACAACGACCCTACAAATGCGTTTTTTTACAGTCATAAATAATTTGTAAAACACTAATGGCTTACTACTTTGGAAAACATTTATAAAGAAACAATTAGTGTTATTAACAACTCAGTGGCTTGAAGAGTCTGACCTCTAATTGAATCTACATTTCTCTAGCTACCCACAAAAATTCAGGTGTGTGTTGGTCTAATGCATAAATTAGTAGCATGGTTTGGTCTACTAGTTACTCTAATAGTGTATCTGTATCAGCCCATATACGTCCCACTGTAAGGCCAACTCCTACTCTACAATCACCGGTAATATTGGGTTGGGCCGTATAGTCGACCATACTGGCCTAACGTGGGTTGGCATACTTAAAAAAAATCTTGTATTTTTTTCCGAATCACTATGGTATGCAGGTTTTCTCACGATCTTCTCCTTCACCGTTACAGTGCGTGGTGATTGATAATTATTTATCAAACAGAAATGACCCTAAAAATAGTCTTATTCATGTTGGTATAAATTGTACAAAACTGACTATCATGTTCCTTAAACTTGTCAAATTTGCCATTATTTTCCTGTGTAAGTGATTGGCTATGTCATGCTCGCTAAGAGGTCTGTGCTTGCGGTGGCGTCGTGTGCCAGGTCGGTCACTTCCCTGTAACATGGTTGAAGAGGCCGATGGCTGGCACATGCGTCATACTCGTGAACGGGTGCTGCTTGCGTAGACTGGTCTATCCGATTTGCTTACATTGTAATGGATTGATTGATGGATTACATAAGGCTTTCGCAATTATTCACTGCTTTGGCGAAAAAGAGTATACTGATTCTTCGTTCTGGGCGACTTCACTCAGCCATAGTAATTATAATATAATAATATTCATATCAAAAATATTTATTATAAATTTGCAACATATTATTATTAAACTGCTCTGATTTAAACCAACTTGTAAATTTTGTAATAATTCACTACATTGTAAACTGGTTTTGAAAAGAGCAACACTAGAGTTTCTTGCCCGTTCTTCTCTAGTGAAAACAGCTTTCCGAACCGGGTGGTAGATAAAAAAATGACTGAATCTAAATGATGTTGAACATTTTAATGGATTCAATAAATTATTTTCATTTCATTTCATAAAGATAATTGACATTGCGCCACGTTATTAGTCAACAAAATTCTCGGTCTAAAATATCAAATTGGTATAACGAAGGGAAGTCAGGCAAGCGAAGTGTCGGACGCCCGCCTACAAGGTGGACGGACGATCTGACTAAGGTCGCAGGAAGTCGCTGGATGCAGGCCGCTTCCAACAGGTCATTGTGGAGATCATTGGGGGAGGCCTATGTTCAGCAGTGGACTTCCTGTGGCTGATATGATGATGATGATGATAACATTAAAATATTAAATTAAGATGTATTCATCGCAATGAGTGCAGAACATAAGACACATTCAATATTGAACAACTTCACTCCATGCGGCTTTGCATAATAAAACGCACACATCATATTTATTCAGAAATTATGAATAAACTAGACATTGAAATGAAAGCCTCTACTATAAATATAAATCTTTAAAACTAAGCACTCAATTCTGTAAAGGAAAAATGAGTGAAAATCAAAACATGACTCCCAAATCTGTATTAAAATTTCCGCCCAACGACAGATAAATTAGTTTGTTATTCAGAACACGGGCCCAAGGATTTTGAACCAATTCCCTTCTTGATCTCTCGTTGTGCAAACAACAGAACTCTGTCGCGGCGGCAGACGGGGCCTGTCTTTGCATAAAATATTAGACGGCAGAGCTCCAACGCTCTCGAAAAATACTGCTCTAAACATTTGCATCTCTCGCTATGAAGTTGCGGTTACATCATTATGATAATGCAATAATTTCCCCCCAGGAGTTACAACTTACATTTATAATCAAGCTGCGCGCTGCAAGGAATACGGCGGGGAGAAATTTGAAAACTTGGTATGTTACTAGGTAAAACTTGGTTGTTGTCCAACTTCTACAATATTACTTGTAGGAACAATACTATGATTTTTTTTTCTGTTGGTTTGTTACGTTTAGATGGTTGTATTTATTGTATTTAAAGACACTGAAAACGTATTTATGAAATGCTGTTATTTTATAATACTTATTTATTCAGGGAATTTGTATTACTATTAACTATAGTCATAACATTCAACGCTCATAAACAAATTATATTAATTGTAATAATACATTATATTCCAAAAGTAAAACATACTTCGTCGACTTGTCGTTATGCAATAAGACTATCAAAAGATTTCAATTCACACTTCCTGTTTAGTAAATCATAGCGTTTTTGAACCATACGCTTGGACCGTGTGTTTTCATTTTTTTTTTGTTCCATACCATTTTAAACGATCCACCTCTTTTCTCAGAATTTTTATCAGTATTAATTTTGAAAGCTTTGGGGATCAATATATACTAGCTGAAGAACTTGATAGATTTAAATGTAGGGAACTTATGCAAATTGAACAATAACTTGAATAAGCTATTTGCGTGGGGAGTTTATATACATTTCAGTGTATTATTTTTCAATCTCCGTGATATATTTCAATATTTGTATTACCAAATAAAAATATTGTAAGGTGTATCGAATTCCGGACTCGTGTAGGTATAACAAATAACTGAAAATATTCTTTTATTTTTTAAATTAATATTTTTTTTTGTGTGGCAATTGAATGTATTATTTCTTGTAGTGATTTTTTTATCGATTAAATTTTACCATTTTTTATTAAGCTCTGTCAAAGAATAGGTAGAGATATTTTAATAGAACCAAATTCTAACAAAATATGAATAATATATTTTTATACAATAATATAATAATAATTTATTTATACCAGAGAAGACAGTCTGTGTTGTTGAGTATGTTTCTTACAGAATGTCTCCTTTATTGGTTCAGCTCGGTTCACCCAATGGTATGGGATTAGTGCCGAAGAACATCTTCGCCACTGTACGCCGTATCTGCATCGTCCTTCAAATGCAAGAGGAATGGGGAATTGAGGATCCGACAATCTCATTGAAAGACGATATGAATTTTGCCATTTTATTTCGGTTTTCTATTAGACAATGGTACCACCCTGGTCAAACTGTTATATTCCTATTGAAGGCGATATAGGCTATATTCGGATTGCGACCAAAAACAATGGCAGGTGGTAATTTTAGTGACTTCAGACACAACGTAACAAATATTACGCAAAAAAATACCAAAATATTATTTATGTAATTTTTTCCTACCGTCTTATTTGTAAATACATAGATTTTCATAAAATAATAATGGACGCCCTTTTATTTTTAAAGACGCTATGGTGAGGTAGGGTTTCTATTATAATTTTAACACAAACTATGGATCTATCACCCAAAAACGATGACATTTAAAACGTTTTTTGTAGAAAATTTATTGCACTGTGTTTACAGTCACTAAAATTTAACACCGACCACGTTTTCGGTCGCAGTCTTGATGTACCCTGTATAATATAGCTTTACCACTTTAATCGCCGATCCAAAAGTGAAAGACAATTTGGCTACATCATATTTTTACTAACTAACTATAACTTAAATCCTCCTAACTGCAATATTCGGCTCATTTTAGCATAATACCCGCTAAGCTGTCACCTCTCAGATTTCTGTATGGAAGTTGCGAACTAAAAGCGATATTGTGAGTTGATAATTGTTCGCTACTTGGAAGAGCCTTTGTGCGGGCGAATTAAACATGGCGCTGTGATGCTGTTGTAGTTAACTTGTTTTCATTTCAGTTTGCTCTTTGTTTTTGATTAATAAATACAGCCGACAGACACAAACAAACTTATTCCACATTAAGATCAATCAAGCTTTGTTTTAATATAATGAATGGCGAAACGAGCATTCTGTTTGCCTGAAGGTTAAAATTACGACCACTCATGGAACATAGCAAATCCAACCAACACCATGGATCACAAAACAATGATTGGCATTCCACAGCGCTCGCCATCCTGAGACATATGATGTTAAGTCTTTATAAGTCCAGTAGCTACTCTGGCTACAATTTTCTTCAAAACGAAACACAAGAGTGCATTAACATTACTGTTTGGTGGGACAAATAGATATTGCTGTGGTTCCTATCCAGATGGCCACTCACGTATGCATGACCTACCAGTAAAAAGTTGTTTAGGCCGCGAGTAACAAAACGAATTTATTACTACGTCATCGGCAGCTGTCAATCTGAATTAAAAATGTCAAATCACGACGCTTGATTGCTCTGTTGTGTGCGGGTGTGCTAATGTAAATTCCTTTATTTTAATAATTAAAAAACCTATATAAAGTACTCCTGAGTATTCATTGATGAAGTTCTGGAGCCGGCGTTGTGTCGAAGTGTTTTAGAAACTGCAAGAGCAATTTCGAACTCAAAATTACTGAGAGAAAATTTATATTGTCTGTTTATGGTGAAAATAAACAAATAACTTGTAGTGAATATCCGGTTTCAACCAGACTGACATTATTGTGTCTGCTGTCAAGAAATAACCACTGACAACGTTAAATTTAATTTAATCATTTATCGGTATATTGAATGCTGACGCGATTATGTGAATGTGATTTCAATAGCGATGTGTACTGTATTTTTTTACTATTTACATACATAAACTCATGCCTTTTTCCCAGAAGGGGTAGGCAGAGGTGCCAGGACACCCACGTTTCGCCTTGTATGTTCCGTCCCACGATGTGATAGGTGGCGAGCCTATCGCCATATCGGGCACAAATTCCTTACTCTTGGCTGATAATGAATAGAAAAATCCAATATCACTTTGCCCAACTCGCGATTCGAACCCGTGACCTCAGCTTTGTAACCTACCCTAGTACAACTACGCCACCGACGCAGTTTTACTATTTTATTGAAATATTACGTTATGAAAAGTCGTATCTGCATCCTTCTTTACAATCGAGAGTACGATTGAGAGTGGTAAAGTTTTGCAAATAAGTAAACAAAATGATTTTTTCAAATCCATTTGGTAATAAATAAGTTACATATATTTTAAAAAAAGGAGTAGAAAAGGATGCAACTATCATTCTGTGACGTCATCTTACTTATGCCGCATGTGTGCAAAAGAGATAACTAGCGTTCCCCCTACACTACTAAGAATATGAATACCTCGGTCATTTTACAACCAATTTTGATGCTGTTTTAAATTAATGTCATAATGGATATTTTGCAGTGATAATTAAAATTAAGCATTGGAAACATCACCTTTAATAGGATATCTCTACCAATTCTGTATCAGCCCATATACTTTCCACTGCAGGGCACGGGCCTCCTCTACAATCGAGAGTACGATTGAGAGTGGTTAGGCCATATAGTCCACCACGCTGGCCTAGTGCGGGTTGGCGGACTTACATACCATAGAAATTTTTATAGATCGCTATGGTATGCAGGTTTCCTCACGATGTTTTCCTTCACCGTTTTAGTGCGTGGTGGTTGACTATCAATACACACATGACTCCGAAAAGTCAGAGGTGTGCCCTGGGATTCGAACCCGCGACCACCGTAAACATGTTGGCAGTCGCGTCTAGTCCGTTTACCAACAGGCCACCACGCACTTCCACCAATCAATCTCTACCAATATTAAGGTTAGATTAGATCCTCTTTAGATCTCGAACATATTCCCCATAGAATTTCATAGTTAATATAACCTATTGACGACCGACCAAAATCCATTTTCCTTATTCATTTCGTGCTCACAGAACCAAACCTTGAACTTAATCCAGAAGCCAAGGTGAACGGTCAAGTAAATATTTGTGTTAAGATCCACCATAAATCTACTTTCCATTGGCTTTATTTGACATCGGATAAATTTATTGGGTGCTAAATGTGAGGCTGGCGCTTCGTATAAATTACAACGAAACATTGTGATTTTAGGACGGCTTGTTGTACAGTGATGTTTCAGCGTCCTGTGGGCTATTTAATTTAGTAGGGTTATGTTGTGGTTGGGTGACAAGGCTTTTTGTGTAGAGTTAACTTTTGGGTGGCATTGAGGATTATCTTTTCTCTTTTTAATGAATGGCGACACGAGCATGCCGTTCGCCTGATGGTAAGTTATACAAATGCTCATGAACAGTAGCAAAACCAAACATATTGATTTACAAAGCAATGCTTAGCATTCCACTGCGCCCGTCATCTTGACACATAAGATGTTAAAACGTGGTTACTCTGGCTACAATGTCCTTAAAACCGAAATACAACAGTTAATTTACACTACTGTTTCGCAGGAGAAATATTCAGGCCACCTTTCCAGGCCGCTTTTCACATAATATGAGAGACCTACCAGTAAATGATTACAACAAGGATTTACGTAAATACAAAAGAATTAGAACGGTGAAAAAGAAGATTGTATGATAGCGTTGGACTGACAGAGACGGATTTATGAACTGTAGATTGCGGTCCGCAATTTCTTTATCTTATTTATGGTGTCCGTCCTACAATAACTCAATACTTCAGTTCTTTTTTCAAGTACATGTCTAATCCGTTGGAAATATTGAAATTTAATTCAGATAATAGAATGTTCATTAGCATAACAAGAGTTTAATGCTTTTGGAATAATAGAATCGTTTTTCTTTTAGTACTTAGTAGTTAATTAATTTGGAAGACAAATGGGGTTTAGTGTTATTGAACAAAACGCGAGTGAGTACGCCAATGTGGGTATTTCTTAATTGAATGAATACAGATCTAGGATCGTCATTACTACTATCCAGGTATCAAGTTGTGTGGAAATATATTGTTTTTTTTTAATATTAAAATAGACATTAACCGAATATGTTTTCATTATGTGAAGATCAAAAAATGGTAATGAAATAATTTAATGTAATTATTATTTTTATGAACCGTCTCGAAATATATTAATTTTCAAATTTCTGTCAAAGACAATTTCAACTATGAGTTGTATAATAATATTCACAAAAGTTTTAGGTGGTTGCTGTTTAGATGCAGTCGAATAAATAACCATTAGTAATAGGTCTCCAGTAATTTCAATGATGGCAATGTTATCACTCCACAAATATCATATTTCAACATAAGATATGTTAAACTAATTTCCAGTCGTAAGATCCCTGTGTGATTTTCTTAAAGGAAGCTTCTCAACAGCGCCTCTACGCGACTCCATCTGCATAATTAAATTACATTTACATCGAATATATGCAAGAAGGTATTGTCGTGACAGCAGTGTGTCCTATATATTATTTATTTATAAAATAGAAGTTTTCTTTTATCATTTTATTAGCATCGTTGATTCATCGGGAAACTTGTTATGAAATTGCTAGATGTAATTATTGACAATTATTAATGGAAGCCTTTAGACAACAGTGGGCTTGAACATAACAATAATTATTGATCACATTTTTTTAAAATAAAAATTAAAAAATATATCACGTATTAATAGAATATATTTTTAAAGAATTGCAATAATTTCTACGGTATGTGTAGTCTGCCAACCCGCACTCAGCTAGCGTGGTGGACTATTATACGGCCTAACTACTCTCAATCGTACTGACGATTGTTGAGGAGGCCCGTGCCCTGCAGTGGAACGTAAATGGGCTAAAAGCAGCAGACAGCTATGTCCAGCTGTGGACTGCAATGGGCTGATGATGATGATTATAATGATGTACGCTTCTTAAGTTCTAAATACTAAGTTATTTATATATATTATTTATAGTTATTGTTTTTGTATGCTATTCTAGTACTTTCATTTGTATCAGCCCATATACGTCCCACTGCAGGGCACGGATCTACTCTACAATCGAGAATACGATTGAGAGTGGTTAGACCATATAGTCCACCACGCTGGCCTAGTGCGGGTTGGCGGACTTACATACCATAGGAATTCTTATAAATCGCTATGGTATGCAGGTTTCCTCACGATGTTTTCCTTCACCGTTTTAGTGCGTGGTGATTGATTATCAATACACACATGACTCCGAAAAGTCAGAGGTGTGCCCTGGGATTCGAACCCGCGACCACCGTGAACATGTGGGCAGCCGCGTCTAGTTCGTTTACCAACAGGCCACCACGCACTTTACTAGTACTTTCATTTGCATGCCAATATTTTCTTTCCACCGGTCCTTATTCATGGGTAAAAGTGATCATTTTCCATAATCTTCTTGCTTCTTTACTCTTCTAATAAGAAAATAAAGTTCTGAATAAATAATATTTAACACAGAAAATCTTCTAAGCACGTAATCTTCAATATACCTCGCTTTTTATTAAGTTAAAAGCATGAAATAAGTACAAAAGGAAATCCTTTTTGCTTACAATATGTTGCCATGTCCAAGGTTCTTTCACTGTGAAAAATTGCTTGTGAAAAATATTATACAGGGTTCATTAGGGACTGGTTTTCTTACAGTTTACACTTGTATTTATCATTCATAGTTTAAGCACGTTTAAATTTAAATAAACTTGTGTTGTATATTTTTGCAAGCGTCAACAGTTCAACTTATTTTGAATGTTGAATTTATGTTTTAAATTGTATTCATTTATAATAAATCATATTTAAAGTATTTTATAATTGACTAGATATATATACTTTTTATTGCTGTGACTGGCGAAACGGAGATGGTAAGCGATGCGACCGCTCATGAACAGTAGCAAACCAAACAACACCTTGAATTACAAAGCAATGCCTGGCATTCCACTGCGCTTGCCATCCTCAGTGAGACATAAGATGTTTAGTCTCAATATGTCCAGTATAAATATATTTTGATTTTGTTATTTTTTAATATTTATTTAAAGATTTGACAATAATATTTCAAAAATACAATAAATAATCCTTGGGATACTTGGTGAAAAAATATTTCTCCAAATATTATTCTAAAATGATAAAATCTATTCCTACATATAAGTACATTACGGCTAAAAATAAATCAAACAGTTTACAATTTCGCAAACCCCAACCAATAAAAGCAGCAATGTACATTAAAATTTCGAAATTCCTGAGTCTATGTTAAAAAGACTGCACGGCCCAATGATTACCCTTCAGGCTAAAGTTTATCTAAACCCGTGATATTTTCTAAAGTTAACAACTACTATGTGCCCATATAGCTGCCCAGGAATGGCTATGCGCCAAAGAATGCCTTTATTGCTTGGCGGAATCTGCACGGGAGGAATTCAATAATACGTCTATACGACTTAAATTATTATATATTACACTTTCGAGATTTAGGTCGCTCAATTGAAGCTAATTTAAAGGCGTTTTCATGTCTATTTAAAGTATATTTAATGCACCATTAAGTGGATGAAGATGGTGAAAATTATGATAGGAAATGCGGTGGGAATTATTAAAATTTTAAAACGGTAATGTATGTGCATTGTTTCCAGTTGGGGATGACTTTTAAATACCATAACTGTTTCATCGATTCATAGTTTTTTGCTATTTCAAAAATAATATTATTGTACCCAGCCGTATCAAGTTTGATTTAAAATAAAATTACAATTACTCATGGAAGTAATATTTTAATTATCTAATTAGTGGTTCTATTTTAGTCTAAAAATTTTGAATACTCAAATGCAATGGATTACGCGCTTTAGGAAATAGTCTCCTATCCATTAAATTATAAGCGATAAAAATATTTCCAATCTCAAATCAATACTAGTCCATGTTCCTTTTCGTCCATAAATGAATTAATACCCATAAAACATTCGGACCGGTTTAATATTTCATGAAAAGATATTCAAAGACTTTCTTTCCACGAATGAATGATTTTATCTCTGAAAATTTTACGCCTACTGAATCATTTTTGATTATATTAAACGGTGCAAAGTTTCCCTTTTGACATCACAATATCTTATATTAAATTTTTGGGTATTCATTTTATTAAAAATTATTCAATGCTTGTTGCTGAAAATTAAATTATAGTTTGTGGAATAAAACCGAAAATGTTATTTGGCTCTTTTGTTGTTATTAATTTATTAATTATTGGGTTTAATCAAGCATTCTTTGGGAATTTGTATGGATTGTAATTAAATTAAGTCTACGTTACGTGTCTGGTGATCTTTTGGTTAACGGACTAGACTCGGCTGGCAACATGTTCACGATGGGCCCGGATTCAAATCTCAGGGCACGCTTATGACTTTTCAGAGTCAAGCGTGTACTTATAGTCAATCAATACGCACTATAACAGTGCAGGAAACTATTGCGAGAAAATCGGAATACAGCGATTTATACGACCCACATCAGGCCAGTGTGTTGGAATATACGGCCTAATCACTCAATCGTATTCTCGATTGTAGAGGAGGCCCGTGGCTTGCAGTGAGACGTATGTGGGCTGATACAGTACAGCAGAAATATTTATTGATATCCTTCTTTTATTTATAATTCTAATGCCAGTAGTGTAGAACAAAAATAAAATGAGAAATAAACCTAAAAAATACACCTAATTTTTCAGTCACCATGAATTTCTTGTATATATGTAGTTGGATCTTTGCTGGTATCCTTATGATGGGTTGTAATGAAATTAAGTCAATGTTTCAGCCAACTTCGAATCCATTAACTTAGTAGATTGGAATAAATAACTACTTCCAATAGTCTCTACTTCCAACAGTACACCATCTTGACACCACAGTATGGTAAAAAATATTTCACCACGATATGTATTAGATGCTATGAGGTGTCTTTTGATATCTCAATACTTACACAAAAAATAAAATATATTGCTATGTTACAAAAAATGTCTCACTGATTTGTGCCGTCAAATGAAAATTGGCATTCTTACCCCGTATATAAACGGACTCTGCTAATCTTTGTCATCAATATGAAATATGGTATATTTAGTACATTAAATATATTTATATGTAGGTACTGTGAAATAACTAAAATGCTTACTTTCAAAAACAAGTCATAGTATTAAGATATTAAAATTCGTGTAAACGCCATTTGTTTTATAAACAACTTCACAAATATAAACAACTAACAGATAGATTCTAAGAAGTTCTAAATTTACTTTTAGGTTTGTTGTGTGTTCTGTGTCTTTACTTTTACATCATATTCTTAGCTGTATATACTCATTTTTATACAATTAAATATTGAATTCCCGATTTTTACAACTTATTTTTATTTGGAGATTTTTTTGAAAACCGGACTTCATTTTAAATCTTAATCTATAAAATTATTGATCGATTGACTCGTTACTTTTTTTTTTCTCTGACTTCAATTACTTATTCTATGTTAAGTTGAAGACTCGGTGGTGCTATTGTACTACAGCACGACAGCAAGCTGAGGTCTCGGGTTTGAAACCCGGGACGTGAAAAGTGACATTGGATTTTTCTATTCATTATGAGCCTAGAGTCAGATATCTGTGCCCGACATGGCGATAGGCTCGCCACCAATCGCACCCAATCCCCAATTATGAAACGGAGCACACAAGGCGAAACGAGGGTGTTCTGGTAAATCTGCCTTCCCCTTCTAGGTAAAAGGCGTGAGTTTATGTATGTATGTACGTGTGTATGTATGTATGTGTGTGTAGAGTTGACATTATTACCAAGACATCGATTACACTTACCTATGCATTGCACGTATACGGAACAACGAAGCACCTTCGAAACTTATTCCGACGCCAAATTGTAAGCTAAAGTGTAACTTCCCCTAATTAATTAGTTGTGCTAAACTTCGCTCTTCGGATTGCTTGAAATTAGGATATAGTGAAGGATACGTACTCCGAAACGAATGTAATTAACATTTCGATTCGGTTAGATTATTAAATTATTTGCCCTTTGGAAATGTCATATTGTATCTTGTTATAATGATCAGAATTACTTTGTTATGTGTAGCTTCTGTTCTTAGAAATATTTGATGAAAACTCACTTTATAGTGGTGTGAATCAAGTATATACTTTGTGCTCTTGTTCAGTGATTTAATTTAAAAAGTCAATTTGTTTTTGTATTTATTATATTTTTTGTTTTTTAAATTTACCTTTTCTTATTTTTAGGTAGTAGGTGTATAAGCAGGGTCTTAATAGAAATCTTTAAAGTAATTTTATTAGTCGGTAACTGTAACTAAGAGTGGCTACTGGACAAATTGAGACTTAACATTTTATGTTCCAATAAAGCGAGCACAGTGGAATGATAAGCATTGCTTTGTAATTCGAGGTGTTTTTGTGTTTTGTTACTATTTATGAATGGTCGTATCGCTTACCGTCAGGGCGAATGGCACGCTCATCTCTAAATTTAGTGCAATAAATAAAAATAATTGGCTTATGAAATAAAGCTATTTTATTACATACAAACTAAAGTCCAATAAAAGATTTTATTAGAAGGCTGGCGGAGGTGTGTTGACACATAAATACAAAAATTGATTTCTAGTCATTGATTAGCAGTTAATGTATTTTTATTCAGAAAGCCTCCGTGGCGCAGTTGGTTACACGCCGGCTGTAAAACAGGAGACCGCGAGTTCGATCCCCGTACCTAAACAAATATTTGTGTGAAGCACAGGTTTGGCAGGTGTGGTGTCAGGACTATCTATGTGACTGTTGGGTGTATTTATTTATTTGTGCTGATACACGTTGATTCAGTAATCAATATATTATTAGATATGAACTATCTAACGCGCTGAACAGCAATAGGCCAGTGTAGTGGACCATATGGTCTAATTACTATACATACTGTCGATTATAGAGGAAGTTCATGTCCTAATCTGGAACGTATACGAACTTATATAGATGTGTGAGTAGACGGTTAAAGTATTTTGAAATTAAAAACTAACTACGCAGTTAGGTGATAATTCATTTTATGCTAACTAATCGACTGAATAATGTCAAATTTTTGCTCAGTACTATACCCAGTATGACGATATAATTGTCCCCTAGAACGTTACAGATTACCTAAGCAAACTCTACGAAAAACTAAGTAATTTCCCTGAATCTTTCACGATTGTATGAATACAGAGTTGAATGGTACTGTCAGTTCATTGCCCGCCACGTGTATTCGGTATCAATGACCTAATGAATTGATAAATTATTTTGATGATACGTGACTGGTTTTTGATATATCGTATCCAGCCATGTTTATAGCTTACAAAAACTGTAAGTTATTTCTGGCAGGATTTTTATTCTCCCGTTTTTTATTGATTATCATCCTATATGTACTTTATATTTATTTTTTAGAATCTCTTTGGAAAATTGTCATTTATTTCGAAATGGTTTGGGGACACTAAAATGGGAGCGGAATCACAAGTAAATATAAAATAGCAAGTTTATTCCTGCAATATCACTTGCTAAACTAAGCTTCATATTACAGTCTGTTCTAGATAATCTAATAAAAAAATAACACTTTTTATTATGAGTTAGAAATATTGAGATTCCTAACCCCACACTAAGATCGAGTCGTGTGTCGTAGATGTCGAAAACTGGCAGAGACTTTTCGGTCTCACAAACACTCAAACCCAACCAAACAAATACTTGTGGTTCACACAAATATTTATTTCGGTGCGGGGATCGAACCTCGCGTTTCACAGTCGGCGTTTTATTTCATTGCCATTATAGTAGAAAAATATAAATCTGTATCTGTATCAGCCCATATACGTCCCACTGCAGGGCACGGGCCTCCTCTACAATCGACAGTACGATTGAGAGTAGTTAGGCCATATAGTCCACCACGCTGGCCTAGTGCGGGTTGGTGGACTTACATACCATATAAATTTTTATAAATCGCTATGGTATGCAGGTTTCATCACGATGTTTTCCTTCACCGTTTTAGTGCGTGGTGAATGACTATCAATACACACATGACTCCGAAAAGTCAGAGGTGTGCCCTGGGATTCGAACCCGCGACCACCGTGAACATGTTGGCAGTCGCGTCTAGTCCGATTACCAACAGGCCACCACGCACTTTGAAAAATATAAAAAGCTTCTAAAATTCAAAATTATCCGTATTGAACTAAACAGATATATAACAGAAAATTCTTCGTATTTCCTTTCAGATATTATCACATAACACGAACATTCTTACAACTGCGAATGTGTGCAGCGGGCCTAATAGGAAAAGTTACAAATTGCTAAAGTTTAATGGGATCTTTAGGTATTGTGACAGTTTACAAGCAGTGAAGTTGTTAAAGTGTTTTCGTTGCAATTACTCGGGTTATCTCGTGCTTGTCTCGGTCGATCGTAATCGGCTTAGATTCGGCCTGCTGTGGCAAGTTTGTGGGCTCACGTCTTGATACTTGTAAAATTAGTTCTACTTTGTCTGTTTGGTGACTTATTTTTATAGTAGCCGTATGTTTAATTGACTATAACATTGTAAGTGACCTATTGAAATGTTTAGATGTTTCTAAAAGTCCCGTATAATGGTCACATCTTTTGGTAGTGGATGCTCTATTTTGACCTGTCTGACCCAAACTACACTTATTTATAAAAAAAAATATTTTAAGTATATGCACCAAAATATTATCTTTCAATTGCCAAGGGATTTGACTTAATCAATAAAATTATACTGAAAAAGAAATTGGCATTACTAAAAAAAAACATGGCCTAAATTAACATGCCCTTAAGAAGTATAAAATTGATCATTTTTTTAAATTTTATTACATCCAAGAACTTCTTCCTTGCCCTTGGAATTTCACCTTACCTAATTGATTCAACAAGTTATAAACTCCTTTGGACATCTTGGCACGTGCAGGTGAAGTCATTGACCCGGAGCGAAGATGAATTTCGGCAAGTCACAGATCGTATCCGTCGATAAAGTTATGGGTTATCAAATTTAGGAAGGGTCGCAAAAATTATTGCCTCAGAGTGCGATCCAAGTGCCTTTCTTATATGACAATTTATATCTGTCACTCGGGTAACTCTGGAGTTTAAAGAGTTGATTTTGTGTGGGGAGAAAATTGAGAATTTATATGGGCAGGGGCAAGAAGTTTTTTTGGAGCATTTGATTTGTAGTTGGTTGTTTCTTATTTCAAATTTATATTTTACTAGCGGCCTGGCCCGGCTTCGCCTGGGTGCAAATACAGATTCCAGTCCATATTTTATTTAAAATCAATATGACAGCCGTTGTCTAAACTGCTTATCCAATTTCAATCCCATCCTGTACCTATTCTTATGACCCATTTTATCCACCTTATATTCTATTCTATCCCATCTCTCCAGATTCAAATCATTATTTTGCTATGGAAATATTATAACACTGTTACTACTCCGACGACATTCATTGAAATCAATTAAAAGATACCATAGATGACCCGACCACGCTTAGTTATTATATGATGAATTTTATATTGAATTATTTAGCATAGCAAAAAAGCCCGACCCACCTTTGCCTGGATGCAGATATTTTTTTATTTTACTCCACACCAAATACATGTTATTTTTCGTATAAGCTCTTGTATACCTAAACATGAATTAGCTATCCTACTGTCCTGCTCAATTCCGTCCCATCCCGTCTGTTCAGTCACTTCCCGATACGTCCCGTCCTTTCTCTTCATTGACCATCCCGTCTTATACCGTGCATTTACATTTCGTCCTATCAAATGTGTCAGCTATCCCAGTCCTCTCCCCTACCTCCCACTCTATTATATCCCGTTTCTCCATATCCAAATAGTGTGCCTTATAAATTTTTGACATTAAACACTTTAGCGATTTTGATTATCCATACAATATTCCATCCCTTATTTCACCGCCAGTATGCTGTTTTCCAAAACCATTACGCCATTACTTTTTGTTAGTAATAAAGAGATTAAATATAAATTTTCATAGAAATACACTCACACACACAATTAATGTAGTAACGGTCATTGAGTAACGGTAGTAACAATTATATTTAACTGGTTTCTCAAGACACAGACAACGCCTTATTTGAGAATCCCTGCAATATTCTCCATAATTATATAAAATTGTTATTTTATTCAGTTCAGTTCAGTTTTTATTTTTATGTGTTATTTTATGAAAGATTTTTCATTTTCAAGTGACATTCTATCTTGAAAAGAAGTAAAACTTCTTACGTGTGAATATTATTTATTTGATTGTCCTATATTTATTTAGCTTCATAATATACTCTTTAGTTTACACAAATTAAATTTCTGAACGTATGCATAAAAATTTGACAACCAATTTAAATGTCAACCACTTTTCATTACTGTCATTATTTTACATCTTTAAAATCTAAAATACGCCATTAATCGAATATTGTGGATATATGTTGTCGATTCGAAACCTTTATTTAAATACGTTATTTAATTTGAGGGAAGAGTTTACCGTATTGACGGTATGAACATTAAATGTTTGACAGTTACAAACCCATGAACATTTTGTATGGTAACATGTAAAAATCCAAATATCTTACGGAACCCTATTTTTTTCCAAAATAAAATATAGTCTATGTTACTCGTGGATAATGTAGCTTTCGAATGGTGAAAGAATTTTTAAAATCGGTCCAGTAGTTTTTGAGCCTATTCATTACAATTAAACAAACAAACAAACAAACAAAGTTTTCCTCTTTATAATATTAGTGTAGATTGATATTATGAAGAATATTCAGTTTTTAATGTTATAAATTTTATGAGAAAGTATATTTAATTTATTTATTTATCCTTTTTTTGCACCATAAATAGAACGAATTACAATAAATAAATAGCATTATAAAAAGTACAAAAGGTGGTCTTTAAGATCTTATTTGTTTTTGGCAGTGGTCTTCTAAATTTTGAATTAATATCTAACTCAACGTAGTTATAGTTCTACTACTAATGATATATAAATGGTGCATCATTTTATTTAGAACAATATTTATTAGCATCTTCATCAAATTATTCTTGTAATGTTATATTGTCCGATGAAAATGGATATACATTTTACGTCTTTGAAAAAAAGTTGTCATATTCTATTATATGCGTTATTTCTGAAAAGGATAGGTTAGTATTGTCGCAATGGTTTCTGTAATTTAAAATAACACAATTCCAAATAACTAATGCCTATTTTAAAACTAATCAAATCTGTCACTGGACGTAAAACCATTAAGAATATTTCAACTAAAGTCAGCACTCCAAAAATATACCCATTTCTTCGCAATAATAAAAAATAAAGACTATTAAAATCTTTCATTCAAATAAAAAAAAATGACACAAAAGCTTTTAAGTAAACTGATCAAAATAGCTTCAGTCGAAGTGCTTCAGTGAAATATGTTAAGACTAAAAGAATAATTAAACTAGCTGACGCCTCGAATAGGAAAAAATACAGGTCTTAGAATTTATCGCCTTACCTGAAAACAAAAAATATACTGAGTTTAAACTGGAGCTAGTGTGGGGACGTTTTGTGAAGCACTCTTTTGTTTGAGAAATGAGGGAAATTTACGAAAATGAAGATAATACGAGTAATACCTGCTTATAATAAATAATAATAATAATATAATAATAATAATAATAAATCTTTATTCACTCAGACAATTACAGTCCATTTGATTAGTAGTACAATATTTAACTTACGAGCTACCTGTTAGTTTATTTTTAAAATATATATTTTATTATTTTTTTAACATTCATTAACCTATACATAAATCCACATATATAAGAACATACATACAAATTCATATTACATTATCTCACTAATACAGCAATATGATGGTGTAACAACGGAGAATCAAGTTTCTCCGTAAACATTTGTATAATGCTATTTGAGGCTATCAGCGCAAAAGTGGTGTAACCCACAGTTTTTTTTTAGTACGGTTTTGGTGTAAAATACATTCGTTACAATATAATCTTTCAATGCAATAGTGACGTAAGCCACCTTTTTCTGCCTGTCAACAGATGGCTCTGTAAACCTTGTTTTTGCACGGAGCATATTAAGACAAAACCATAGAGCAAGAGTGGTGTAAGCTGGATACACTACATTGCATTATGGCAAATTACACCAGAGGAAAGCAGATAGTGCCAGACAGGGATTAAAAGATGACACGAGTTTGGCAAAGTCTTCAAGTGAAGTTACTGTAATCACCTTTGACTTAATGAAAACCCTACCTACCCCCGTGCTGAGTACTGGAATTGTATATTCCAAAAGACAGCTTTGGACATTTTGCTTTGGGATCCACAACATGGGGACAGATGATGCCTACATGTTTGTTTGGGACGAGTCAGAAGCTTCACGAGGACCCCAAGAAGTAGGATCTTGCTTAATTTATTATTTTAAAAATTTTGTCACTACTAAAAAAGTAATTATGTATTCTGACCAATGCGGGGAGCAAAACAGAAACAAAGTTGTCGTTGATCTGTCAGTATGTGGTATCTCATCCAGACTTTACTATTGAAGAAATAGATCATACATTTTTAGTAAGTGGACATGCTTGCCTACCCTGTGACCAAGATTTTGGCCTCATAGAAAAAAATAAAAAAATCTTTAAATAAATATACGTACCAGACAACTGGCTCGAAGTAATTAAAACTGCTCGCAAAAAACAACCATTCAGAGTATTAAGATTAACTACAAGTGATTTTGTTTCTACTAAATCGCTAGAACAAAATATAACAAATAGAAAAATTTCAACTACATAAAACGAGGTGGAGTGGTTGAAAAATCAGTGGCTGAAATTGCATAAAAGACATCCATTTTAATTTTTTTTCAAATATTCTAATAATGAAGAAGTTTTATTTGAAGGAGTCAGTGTAAAAAAAAGACAGTCAGAAGCAATAATACAACAGCTAGATGCTTTGAAAAAACCGACCATCGCTGAAAAAAAGAAAAAAGATCTTCTTGAATTGTTACAGTTCATCCAACCAGTTCATCATACTTTCTATAATAGCCGTAATTGTTCCAGCAGAGTCAGGGATGAAGTGTATTATGATGAGACAGATGAAGAATAACTTTAACTCTGTACTATTTTCATTATTTCCTAATAAAAGTTGTGTTCATGTGGTGTAACCTATTTATCATTTTAAATACTACTAAAATATGATACATGCAGAAGTGGTGTAACCCACATTTTTTTTTATAAATATTAATTTGAAAATATAAAAGTACACAATTTATGTAGATTCTATAGTTTTTAGAGTAAATAAAAAACAAAACATTTAAAATAATGTTCACAAAATAAACTACATCAAAAACAATTTAAGTTAATTTTAATTCCTCAATTATTTCCTAATGATGTAGGTTGGGGTTACACCACTTTTGCGCTGATAGCCTCATTTGGACTCCCGCGCATACCAAGCATTAGTGACGCAGTCTTTTTTCTAATAATGGCGTAAAAATCGTCAGTCCGCTGCTCTGCAAACATGCAAGATGCACTACAAAAACGCGGAAATCCCAAGAGCATCCTAAAAATGTTGTTGTATTGTACACGAAATTTATTCAGAGTCTTTTTGGTGTAGTTGATCCACAGACCCGCAGTGTGGAAGCTTTGACAATAAGCTTTAAATAATATTATTTTAGCCTCTTTACTACATCGAGCGAATCTGCGGGCCAACATATTACCCCTAACAGCTAGAGCTCTGCGTTCTCGCTCAATGTCTAAATCATCATTAAGGTTCTCATCGACAAGGTGCCCCAAATATTTAAAGGTGATAACTCTTTGCAACGGCATACCATTGAGAGTGATTTTTGGATCGTAATGTATTTGTCTATTAGGGGCCTTGAAGACCATGTACTGGCTCTTTTTACAATTATACACCAAACCGTGATTTGAAGCATACTCCTGACACTCTTTTAAAAGTTCCCTTATTGAACCGGCCGTTGGACCAAGTAACACCATATCATCCGCATTGCTGAGGTTATTGACAGTTATTCCATCAATTCGACAACCAACATTTTTATTATTGAGTCTAATTATTAAATCATTCACATAAAAATTGAACAGCCGAGGAGAGGTAAGTCCACCCTGCCTTACCCCACACTCTAAACGATAAGTTGGCGATTGAGCAGCCCCCCACCTCACGCTGTTCAATTGATTTCGGTACCAAAATTGAAAAACCGCCAATAAATCCGATGGTAGACCAGCCTCCCTAAGCTTTCTCCAAAGCAGATCATATTGTACGAGGTCAAAAGCCTTTGACAAATCAAGATAGCAGGCATACACTGGTGTATGCCTCTGTTTGTAGTATTGGACAGTTTGCTTAAGACAATAAATACTCACTCTCAGTTGGCAAACCAGGGCGAAAACCAAACTGAGCATCATGAATATTTAGGTATGTCGCCAAGTACTTGTCCAGCAGACGATCCAACACCTTGGCTATTACTGTTGCCAGAGATACTGGTCGATAATTTGTCTCATCAGAAATATCACCGGTCTTATTCTTCAATATTGGTACTACTAATGTTTTTATCATATCCTCAGGTATGTATGAATGACTCACGCATAAATTATATAACAAGGACAATACTCTCGGAAGATGGACCCCTGCATGCTTCAGATGTTCAATGCTGAGGCCATCGTGACCGGGCGATTTTCCTCTCGACATTTTTCTTCAGTCACTTGTTTACTTCAGTCACTTGTTTAGAAGAGAAGCGTACCGGTAACACTTCTTCACTGACCTCAGCATCGAACATACATGCTGAAAGTTTACTTGGTGAAGGGACTTGAAACTGCTCCCTAAACACATTAGCAATGTATTGTTCAGAAACGCAACCCTTTACACAAACAGGGCGACTTAAACCGCCATTTAGCTTATTTGTCGACTTCCAAAACCTAGCAAAATTTTTGGTTGACTGGTGGTACGATATGATATCCATTCTAATTTGTTCCTGGTGATTTTGGCACCATTTAAGTTTACTTTTAAAAATCTTTTGCGATTCCCTCATCTCTTCCCATGCCCTACCTGAACGGGGTTTATTATAACTCAACCATACATTATACTTTAAACGAGCATTGCTGTGGGCACACTTTACGTGCTTATTCCATCCTACTTTTCTGTTAGTTTTGACAACCTGGTGTACATTATGCATTTTCTTAGCCGCCTCTGACATAATATCAACTATATTTTTATAAAGATCATTTATGACATTCATTCATTCATCATCACAATGATCATTTATCATTTATGATAATATGAGCATCAGCATCGTAGATATATATAAGATAGAGATTCTTAAAGTTTTAGACACGATGGACCATTTGAAAAAAGAAAAATCTAGCTATTTGATTGACTTGTTTGGTCGTTTGTTATAAAGTAATAAAATGTAAATTATTTAAAGGGTTTTTCTAAATAACACATATTTTAAGGATAGCCTTAAGATGTCTCCGCAGATCACTTGCATTGTTTACAAGACCACCAGTGGTCCGCGGACTACCAGTTAAGAAGCACTGATCTAGGTAGCCCATGCGGGTTGGTTAATCATAATATGCAAAGGACCCTTAGACATACAGTTCCAAATAATCCATGGAGCTTATTCATATTATTTTATTTTGATTTAAAAAAAATGCGTATTTTGTTTTAAATGCCGTAAGTGGCAAAAAAGTCTATTATAATGGCGCGTTTACACAATCGTCGATGTTCGCCGATGATAGGCGATGACACGTTTGCGCATCATTGCTACAAATTTTGCGCACCTCGCCACGTATTCGAGCGAGTTGTCAATAGATAAGTCGTCAAAAATGGACGTCGATCGACGTCGATGCATTAGCGGTTGCCACGACATTTATTTAAAAAGCGCGTATAGATACGAGTTTTATGAATATATATAAAAACCAAATAATACCGAGTAAACAGATAAGTAGAAGATTGTGGATGTTAAGAATTTACCGCAACACAACTAGGTATTTGTAATCGTAAAAACAGCGTTTTTTCTAGGGATATATTTTACACTACATAAGAAAACAATATGTTCTTATTATCGCCCTTGAGTTGTTGTTGTTTTGAATCATCATTAACATTTCTGATTCCTTCCCGTTACATCCCGTCTTATCAAGTTTCATTCGATGCCATACCTCAATCCTGTCCTATTTTATTCGCCTCATACTTTCTAGCATACCATCCACTTACATGCAAATAGAGCGTCGTAGATAGCCAGAACAACCCTTAAAGTAACTTATTATTTGTATTACGATTAATATCATGGTTATAAACACAAAATAGAAAATAATACATTATTTAAATAATTATTGAAACGATTATATTGAATAACAAGAAGATAGACTTATATAAATTACGACGGATATATCTTTGAAATTTATTAGGATTAAAAATTTTGCCTTATAAACGTAATAGATAACGTAACTTTACCCGTTTACACAGCTCACACAAGGCAATTGGTTCAGTGGTGTAGGCGTTAAAAGTTTAACAGGCACTAGACTGTCAAACAAACAGAAGTGTTAGAGCCACGCTGTTGTCAGTTATTGCTCAGCATGAATGATCAACGTGAAGTAACAGCTTTTCCATTGCATTCGGTAAGTGAGATTGCTGGATGCCCAATGCTCCTTTCTTCTTCCCATCCTTTCTCCTTTCCACTCCTCTGCCATTTCATGGACACGCAATACATCTTTGATCCGAACGTTATGGATGTTCATGGGCGGTAGTGATTACTTACCATCAGGTGATTTCTTTTCTCATTTTCCATTAATAAAAACAGACAGACGACAGACAAAGAGTTTCGTTTGAATTTATAATACTAAGTAGACATAATAAGATGAACAGAATCAGAGCAGCACGAGCAGAGACATAGAATTAATTGGATTGATAGAATTGGCTGGTCGTAAAATTATAAACCAAATAACTCTGGTGGATGAACCCTTATTCATCACATAGCTCTGAATTATAACAAGTACCACTAATACCTGGTTCAAATCAATGGGTGAATTGGCTATGGTAGAATGCTGGTTTTGAGATGAGATGTCATAAATATAAAGAAAATAATAAATAACACCCAACAGTCACGTACATAGTCCTGACCCCACACTAAGATCGAGTCTTGTGTCGTGGGTCTTTTCAGTCTCACAATACCCAGACCCGAAAGGAGTATTTGTGGGTAGAACAAACATTTCTAGCGGGGCGGGGATCGAACCCGCGACCTCTCAGTTCACAGCCGACGTCTAACCAACTTCGCCACGTAGGCTGGCATATGATTCAACGACATTTATTTTTCATTTTGGAAGTCAATCATTTAACTAATCGCAAAGCCCGCAATGCCTAGTGTTTTTTAAAGCAGGTACTCATAAAACTCGTAGTAGAATTTCATAAAAAAACGAAGTTATTAATAACAGACATATTAATTGGATTAAAAACTTGAATTGGTAATGGACGATGAAGGTTTTTGGTCGTATATATCCACAGACGTCCACAGATGTCAATTGTGTCATCTTTGTCAAAAATATAAAAATATACGAAAATTATGATTATTTTATTTAGTATGGGGTGTAATTAAATAATAATGTACAAACAGTTTATTTAGAATTATTTCAATTAGTAATTGTGCTTTTTACGTACACTATATTGCATGTAGTGAGAATTGAACAATGGTGTGGAATTTTATAATAAGAAAATGAAACCGAAGAAGTTGCAGCAGGCAACTAGGTGCAGATACAGCTGAAACGCACGCGTGCCCTGTCCTATAATTCGACTTATTTATTTTAAAGTATTTTTTGTATATTCTTGTTTGAAATAAACATTTTCTGTACATCTATAATTTTATTTATTTTCTTTTAGTATATATTGTAGAAATATCAACCCGCAATAGCAAGCTAAAGTGGAAGTAGGCGGACCTTATAACAATAAATGAACAAATATTTTGAGAAGACCGGGTTTCTGTAAACGCAATGCACGTCATCGGCATAGGCGGAGTGATATTCATACAGATATAAATCATAATATTCAAATATATAGTTTAAATCATGTACAAACACTTATAAACTATGATACTTATTTCTGAATAGATTTCGTATTGTGATCAAACTGAACCAATTATTATACGGAAGTAACTGATAGCTCCGGAAAATGCTAGCTGTTGTTACTGAAACTTGTATTTCGATATTTTTTTAATGAAAAATTAAATTTCTATAGCAATACACTGTCACAAACCCGCGGGGCATGTGGCTAGAAATCCATAACTAGCGGATCGTCGACGATGACAGGCAAACATGGGTATTCTCACTTTACTCTCACTCTGATTACCGACAGTTGGCGAAAAACCCCGAACACGAATGTTGTAAAATTTTACCAGGGTTATAAGTTTTGGAACAAATCCCTAAATTGTGGGTGTATATCTTAATAATTTAATTGGTTCATTTTATGATAACGAGTTAAATTATCAGAGTCATTACACTGTAATGTGAGTTATTTAGTATTATAATAATATAAGATTAACAATAAAAATGCATTACAAAAAAAAAACACTACACGAGTCAACATTATAAATAATTTGTTACTTATTTTAACATAAGCATAATTTTATTTACTATACTTCGCGGAACCGCTACATTCTCCAGATTTGGGAATGAAAAATATTTCGTTAGCAACACTGCTTGATGTACACGAATATCGGCAATGAAAGGCAATAAGCCGTACACATTACCGTCATCGCCTATAGTTGCCGATGTTGGGCGATTATGTGAACGGGGCATTAAATGCATAAACGGTTTGCTAAAAGGATCTGAACTATCGCGCACATCGAGTAAATCTCCGAGCTTCGTGCAAGAAGCATCATGAACAAAAGTTTATTTCACTATCTGGATGCAAAACCTCTCCACTCCATTAATCTTAGTCCGAGGAACTTAAGGCAAACTCCACGAAAGTATTTAGTTGAGAAATTAAAGACAAATTCGGATGTTTTCTTCTTTTATTGAGTCTTTTAATTGCTCTTGTTTTGTAACGGGACACGTTTTATAAGCCTTTGAAGATTTATGCGCTTTTTACGCTTATCTCGCTTTAGGGTTGGTTAGGTTTTATGTCTAAGTATTTTGTATATATTTCTTTTAAATGTATTTTTTTTTCGTAGTATCATTGTAATGCGAGGTGGATCTTAGGGTCATGTCAATGTTATAAATCATTAAATATCGAATAATATTAATGGTTAGTCTGCTAGTAAGACGCACCTGCCAATATGTTCACGGTGTTCGCGGGTTCAAATCTTAGGGCTCATCTCTGACTTTTCGAAGTCATGTGTGTATTAATAATCAATCACCACTCACTATAACAGTGAAGGAATACCGTGACGAATCCTGCAAACCAAAGCGATTTGCAAGAATTTCTATGCTGTGTAAAATCCGCCTAACCGCACTAGGCCAGCGTGGTGGACTATATAGCGTACTCCCTGTCAATCGTACGCTGAGTTGAAGAGGGGCCCGTGCCCATTAGGACGTATATGGGCTGATACAGCACAGTGCTGTTAGGTGTAGAGGTTGTATTTGGATATTAAATCAAACGATAGTTTATCAGAAACTGCCCTGCCCTGAACCATCTGTCACCCGCCATTGGAACTTCCCTGGCCTCTGGAATTCCTATAAGCCAAGTTCAACTATCACATGTATTTTATTAACACTGAGCATGGAAGCTAAAAATATATCTAAAGATCAATAACTACTAATACATAAGTACCTTTATAGAACCCGTATGTGTACGTTGTTCCCAAACGATAACAACATCTGTCCTTATCTCCCAATGTTCATCAAACTTTATGTAAAAGAAAATTTTAAATGGTATAGTCCAAAAACAACAGCACATTCCCGCTCCAAATGTTGTTAAAATTATCAGAATCATTCGGGTCGGTTCGGCAGACTTGAGCTGCTACCAATTCGATGTTTGATACCCTTAAATTACTAAATGATTCACTATAAAATGTATGTAACTCCAAAAAAAACCTATAGCACAATAATACTACAATATCAAACCTTTACAGTCTAAGTCTGATCCGTTCTTATCTACAACAGTTTTACAAACTTTAGCAAAAGAAAATTTTAAATTGCGTCTACAAAGACAACAGCAAATTCCCGCTTGGAACGTTGATAAAATGATCAGAATTGGACATTCGGATCGTTCTAATCTGCATAGATAGAGCCGGTTCGGCAGACGTTGCGGTTGCGGCCTACCCAATGTCTGGTGCCCATAAATTGCTTCCCACTCCGGAAGTTTATTTACGTTGATACAATGGACACGTATGTAAGACAAGCTTGCTTTGTAAGGCATATTTGGGTCGTCTTGTTGGGTTTGGTTAGATCTAGTTTGATTACCGCTTTGCACGGAGGAAAGTGGACAGTAATTCATTTCCAACTTCTATTCACAATAATTTATTTCCAAATCCTAATTTAACTTTCTGATTGATTTCGTTGAGGGTTAAAGACAAGTTAGACAATCCCGGAGACTCGCCGAACTTCGATGCAAGGTGTCATGACATTGCGTGCCACTGTTGATCCTAGCTTACTGGAGTTACAGCGGAGGGTGTAAGTGGGATAGTGTCCATAGCGCCAATTGTTTGGGACGTTTTAGGTTACAAAGGGTTATAAGGATATCGATTATTAGTTGGACACAAACACAATATGAATTTATACTGATTAATTATCGCCTCTGCTATTGCCTCGATGGCTTAGTTTCACAACGGTACGGTTATAAAGCTGAGGTCTCGGGTATCAAATTCCGGGTCGGGTAAAGTGATATTGGATTTTTCTCTTCATTATCAGTCCGGAGTCAAGAATTTGTGCCCGATATGGCGATAAGCTCGACTCCTATCACATCGTGGGACGGAACATACAAGGCCAAATGTAGGCGTCCTGTTTGCACCTCTACCTACCCCTTCTGGGAAAAAGGCGTGAGTATGTATTTATCGCCTCTTCGTGCACCCAACACTATTCACCAATGGCACCCACATTGTATCCCAAAATATCTAGTACCTACACAAAAGGATCATTATTACCATCCTGCCATTTCCTATACAGTGAACTTGGCTAAAGGACGTTCTGTGTTCCAGCACAATTCCCCAAGCCCGACTTTCCGACTTTATATGGCGGCATTAGACCAAATTTCCATGAGTTTCTAACTCTGCGCCATTGTTTTCCGCTGTAAATAGGACACGAGACGGCAAAACGGCAGCACTGATTCTAAATATTAACATAATCTGGCATTTTGTTGGAATTATTCATCCCGAAGTGCAGTTGCAATTGCATAAACATCTGCCAGCTTGCTACGGGCAGACGGAATAATGTATCGGACAGGTCCCCTACTAAGACACAATGTACTTTGTTTTCGGTTTGGATATTGTACAGATTATATTCCTATCTGATTAATTTCGAGGCGGGTTAAAGACAAGACAGTGGCCCTGAGAGACTCGCCAAACTCCGAAGCTCGGTGTAAATTTTTTGTGTGCCACTGTTGATCCTGACTGACAGGAGTTGCAGTGGTGGGTGTGAGGGCGAGAAAGTCTCTATCTGTATTTAAAGCAAGCGATGGGGCAGTTTGGCAGCTTCCGTGGCGCAGTTGGTTAGACGCCAGCTATGAACTAAGACGCCGCAGGTTCGATCCCCACGTCGAGACAGATGTTTGAGAGGCTCGCAAATATTCGTCTCAGTGTCCGAGTGTTTGAGGCCGAAAAGTATTTCGTATTTTTGATACCCACGACAAAGGACTTAATTGATCTTAATGTGGAATCAGAATTATGTAAGTGACTATTGTTGGTTTCGTGAGGAGTATAAACTTGACTTCTTAACCAAGCCACACACTAGTAATTGGTCTAAAATTATTCTTACGGATTGACATAGTTACCGCTTAATTTAAAAATGACGAAAATTATACTGATATAACCCTGCATTCTTGAAAGCTACCTCCAAGCGTTTCACATGCATGCGAATACTAAAAACCGCATCCGGCCAATCTGTTGAATAGAAGGCCTCTTACGCAAAGGGTTTATTTCAGGATAAATGTCGAAAACTATAACATAGATTGCAACGAAAATGCTATTAGATAAAATGAAGTCACTCTGGCTGGCAGAAAATTTCGAAAAACAATGGTATTGAAGAAAGTAATGTAATCGTAAATAACTTAAACATCTTATTTACACAAGCCGGATTGGACTCGCGTGGGCAATTTCATCTCTACCCTCCCAACGGAATATTAAAAATAGGAATTATACCTTTCATTTTATTATTTAGTGTAGCACTTACAAATTAGTACTCCGTAATTAATGTGGGAATAGTTCCGTCTCAGGTCAAATTAAACGAGGATCGTTTGGATAATCTTCAGTTTAATATAGTATAATAAATTCGTCTTTACTTCGTCTTCGCTTCAGTCGTCATCCACGTCTTAGGTCGTCTTCCAGACTATTCTCCTATATTCCGTCATTGTTTACTTCAACATCTTAATCATTCATTCTCTTACTCGTTCCATCTTAAATTCTTTCATTAGTCATCTCTTTCACACAAACCACGTTCCATATCAGTCATTCGTCTAACGTTTCTTTCTACTCATCTTTCATCATAACATTCAAATCCTACATTAATATTGTGCGAATTCATTAGTTGGTATGGTGTTAACGAGTTTAACATGTTTGAGAAATGCATTTCAATATAATTTTTAATTAAAATTGAATGTATGGATATTGAAAATTCTAATTAATACAAATACATAGAACCACACTGTTGTACGTCATGAATCAGCATGAATAGACAGGCTTGTTTGATGTGGTACATCTGATTCATAGGTGATCAACGTGAAGCGACATCTTCGCTGTCTCGTTTCGTTCGGTGAGTGACGTAATGTCACTGCCTATGCCTAATATCCCTTTTTTCTTCATACCCCTTTTCCTTTCCACTCCCCTTGCGATTTGATGGAACTGCAACTCACCCATGACCCAAATGTTATGGATGTTCATGGGCGGCAGTGATCACTTACCATCTGTTTGTTCGTTTGCTGGACCTATGCAATGCAATAAAATAGTGTATATTGCCTAAAAGACCAGTACAGTTATACTTTAAATACCTCAGTCCATCTTAGAAAATAGAGAATATTTATTTGCTTCAAAGTTTGTACAGCATAGATCTTAAGTTAATATAGCCGACACTTAACTATTGTCAAATGTTTTGTTTAGTGATTATATCTAAAATTAAAGTAGATACGATGAGATATTAAAATCTGGGATCAACCTTATTATGATACTTCACCAAAGAATAAATATATATAAATTTGACATAAAATATTTTGAAAATCTTGAAGATCGAGCACGCACGTCTGTTCAAGATAATTTCATGAAGCATATCTTGGTGGTTTTTCTAAATGATAAAAAACTTAAATACGTAAATACGTTTAGAAATTCCAAAAAAAGAATGAGATGAGAAAAAAGTATTTGATAATTTAATAAAAAACTAAACAATGTAAGAACAATTTATGAATCTCATTCCGCAAAACAATTTCCTTTATGAATAACGTCCAGCTTATTTACAAAGATAAGACTATTAAAATAGTTGACTTTAGTTGGTTCAGCTTAAAATATAGGAAAATATAAATACAAACTGATTTTAATTAAGATAACTTTGTATTTATTCCTATCTTATTCGACCACATTTTGCTGCTTGAGATTATCAATTTATTTTTTGTACCACAAAATCTACCGCTATCATGATTTCTCTCGTTGTTAGTTTTTTGTGGAATGAACCAGTTGGATTTCTTTCCAGATATTATGTTCTTGACGACACATTAATACTTTAGCTCGGTAATTTGCCATCCGTTGTCTTTTTTCCTTCTAAACTAATAGTATACAGAGGATAGATTTGATTGTTTTTTTTTCTTTGCATTGAATAGACTGTGAAATCACGAGACTGTTTTTTTTTTACAATTACAATCCTACATTATCCAAGACAAACTTAGCGATCGAATATTTTCAAAAACGTGCTTGGTAATAAAATAATGCTGGAAAATTAACTGCCCAAACTTAATTGCCTTTTGCAGGACAGCATCAAATTACATCAAAATAATTATAAGTAGCCTTTAACATCATATTTTACGACTTTAATTATTATGATCAAAGCTTTATAACATCTTATAATTATGAAGAGAAAATTTCCAGATGAGAGAATCCCTTACACATATGTTGTTTCTTCCATCCTTTTTTCTTTAACAAAATATATTTACTTTTTTATTTTTACATTTTGTTATAATTTTAAATAAAGCAAAACAAATTAAACTCACAACTGCACTTACATCAGAAGTGTATGCAGTAACACTGAGTTATGTGATTCTGTATTTGCGTGGTTAAAACTAATAATTTTAACGAACCCCTACAGCGGTTTGGCTCTGGAGCCAAGGTGATATATTTAAAGATTATCTCGTTCTATTTTATAGTGGACTAATTCTTCTTACTGACCTGACGAATCTACGGTCATTCATTTAGATATTTTAGGATTAATTTTCGATTTTAGCAGCGAAACCTATTTTTATTCGGATTAAATTCAATGCTTCTTTTATTAATAAGTTTAAGCTACATTTTAAGTAGCATAAACGTGAACAAAAACTACCTACCTGGGTAGCACCGCAATGTCTATTTTTCCTGCCAAAGAGCAGTGCAAATGCACTGTTGTATTTCAGTTTGAAGGATGTTGTAGCCAGAGTAACTATTGGACATATTCAGACAATATCTTACGCCTTAGTGGCGAGCGCAGTGGAATGCTAAGCATTGATTTGTAGTTCAAGATGTTTGGGTTTGCTACTGTTTATGAACTTCATGAGGGGCATGCCGTCCTTAAAGGCAATAAAAAATAAACAAAAATGCACCTTAAATTCATTATGTTAAATGGTCCATGATCATCCATATCCTGAAAAGTTATTACAGGAGCGTTGTGGGCTTTGACCGTCTATTCTATGAAGAATTTTAGAATAAAAAAATGACTAAAATTGTATACAACAATTGGGCGTCTCGTCATTTAAAAAAAAAAGTTCATTTACAACATTTTCGATATCTTTATAAATTATGTTCTCAAAACAAAACAATACAGAGGTAGGTCTAGCCAGTACTTAAAAGCGTCCATTACACTTTGAATAAACAATGAGGGTATCGAATAAGATATTTACAAAGCAACAATAAAGCCCTTAGTGTTTTCTTTAGTTGTACAAAAGTGAAACAATTACCCGGCAAGAACTGAATAGTGATTTAAATCACTCGCCGAGATCAAGAGATTATAAACTCGAGCCGAGAGCCGACCAAAGCCGGCATAGGACGGGCTTATGTTTGACACTTCGCATTAATTGTAACAAAACAACAAAATGCGGACAATCCTTAATCAACATCCGTATTTCAAGTAAACGATTGAAAAATATTTCTGTAATCTGAAAATATAAATTAGAATTTATTATTCGTTTATTGAGAAAGAACGGAGGCAGAGTAATTATGTTTAATGACAATAAGGATAATTTGAGGTGTAAGTGGGCCACCAACACCTAAGGACCAAAGCCAACCTCACCTGCTCGCGGTGCACTCTGCTGACCTTACGAACGAGGCAATGGCGAACCTTTGGTTCCCAATTTATGGGTTGTGGGGGTCAGACGGCGGGTCGCCCCATGTAATACCAAAAGCTCCGTCATATCAAATGGTATGGAAAAAGGAAAAAGTGTTGGTACGGCTAGGGCGTCGCCGCAAAACGACGCGCAGGCCCATCGCCCTAAGCCTGTGACAAGTGGGCAAGGGCTACCGCGCAGGGTACGGGCGCGGCCAAAGACGCGAGTACCAACCAAGCTCCGTTTCGCCACATGGAACATTGGCTCTCTCACCGGTAAATGCCGAGAGCTTGCAGATGTTCTCGAGAGACGTCGGGTGCAAGTCGCGTTTCTTCAAGAGACGCGATGGAAGGGTGGCAAGTCTCGGGATATCGGGCAGGGTTACAAACTGATTTACAGTGGATCTCCCACTGGCCGGAACGGGGTTGCCGTAGTGTTGTCTTCGAGCGTTCGGGAGAGTATTCTTGAAGTCGACAGACGGAGTGACCGGCTTGTGCGGGTTAAAGTAATGATTGAGGGGGTTGTTACCAACTTGATCAGTGCTTACGCCCCGCAAGCTGGTTGTTCGGAGTCGGAGAAAGAAGCCTTCTGGACCCTTGTTGATGATACTATGCGTAATCTGCCCCAATCCGAGAGCATTGTGGTGGGTGGGGACCTGAATGGGCACGTAGGTGAGGACCGTCGGGAGAATGAGCGTGTTCATGGCGGCTATGGTTTTGGCGCACGTAACGCAGAGGGGGACTCTGTTCTCAGAGCCTGCCATGTGGCAGACCTGGCCGTTGTGAATACGTTCTTCCAAAAGAAACCCGAACATCTCATCACATACAAAAGTGGGCCCCACTCAACACAAATTGACTACCTGCTCATAAGGAGATGCCACATCAGCAAAGTGACCAACTGCAAGGTTATCCCGGGAGAATGTCTCACGACACAGCATCGTCTCCTTGTTATGGATGTGAAGGTAACACCGAAACCCAAAGTGACCGAGTATCGAGCACCAAGGATAAAGTGGTGGTTGCTGGATGGACCTGCTGTGCATGGTTTCCGCGAAGCTTTGATCCCCTTATTAGAAAATTGTATGGGGATCGAAGATGTGGGGGAACTGTGGAGCGGCATTCAGTCAGCAATCACCACCCTTGCGAAGTCGAAGCTCGGAACAACTAAGGGCGGTCGCACCCTTAACAGGGAGACTTGGTGGTGGAGTGGGACAGTCCGGGAGGCAATTCTCAGGAAGAAGACACTCTTCAAAAAGTGGCAAGCGACTAACTCTCCTGAAGACCGCGCTGCGTACAACCTCGCCAAATGCGCTGCAAAGCGAGCTGTGGCCAAGGCCCGACACGAGTCTCTGACCCCTCTGTATGAGAAGTTGGAGACTGTGGAGGGTCAAAAGCTCATTTATCGGCTCGCAAAGACTCGGGAAAAGGCGACACTCGACATTACCAAATGCCGATGTGTCAAGGATTCCCGAGGCGCTTTGGTATGTGAGGCTAGCGCGGTGAAGGAGAGGTGGCGCTCTTACTTCCACGGTTTATTTAACACCATACCTCTGGGAGTGTCCTACCCTGAATTGCCCCCGAACCAAGGTCTTGTTGCACCTGTTGCACCTGAAGAAGTTCTCTGTAGTCTTCGTCGCATGAAGAACCGGAAAGCGGTAGGGCCTGACCATATTCCGATAGAGGCGTGGAAGTCGTTGGGGCTTCATGGTGTGGAGCTTCTTGCTGCGTTATTCAACCGCATCCTGAATACCAAAAACATGCCTGACTCATGGCGGTTGAGTGTGATAACTCCCGTATACAAGGGTAAAGGCTGTGTTCAGGAATGCGGTAATTATCGCGGCATTAAGGTCATGAGTCATACCATGAAGCTCTTCGAACGCGTCATCGAGGCCAGGCTCCGCCAAGAGTGTACTGTCTCTGAGTGTCAATATGGCTTCCGTCCTGGTAGTGGTACTACTGACCCGATATTTGCACTCAGGATGCTCGGCGAGGCATACAGGACGAAGAAGAAGCCACTGCACATGGCTTTCTTGGACCTGCAGAAGGCCTTCGACTGTGTGCCGCGACAGGCAATCTGGTGGGCGATGAGGGTGAAAGGAATACCGGAAGCCTATGTGGACATTATCAGAGACATGTACCTCCGATCCGAGTCCTTCGTTCGGACCGCCGTTGGCGATACGAATCCTTTCCCGATTGATGTCGGTGTGCACCAAGGCTCGGCGCTGAGTCCATTCCTCTTTAGTGTTGTGCTCGACGCCATTACGTCTCACATCCAGGACCCTGCGCCCTGGTTGTTGATGTATGCCGATGACATTGCACTGGTAGAGGAGGACCGGCGACTTTTGGAGCGCAAGGTCAACCGGTGGAAGGAGACACTCGAGAGCGGTGGTCTGAAGTTAAATGTGGCGAAGACCGAGTACATGGCTTGCGGGAGTACGGACCCCCAAAGCATCGTGATAGGGAACGAACTTGCCGTGAAGACGGACAAGTTCAAGTACCTTGGGTCCGTACTGCATGAGTCCGGTGACATCGACCTTGACGTCAAAGCCCGTATAAGCGCTGCTTGGGCTAAGTGGAGGGAGGTCTCAGGCATACTCTGCGACCGCAGGATGCCGATGAGGCTCAAGGGTCTCATCTATAAAAGCATCGTGCGGCCGGTGCTCCTGTATGGTTCTGAGACGTGGCCTGCCCTCAAGCGGCACGTCCAGGAGGTTCACGTCGCGGAGATGAAGATGCTGCGGTGGATGTGCAACGTTACGCGTTTGGACAAAATCCGTAACGAGCACATCCGTGGCAGTCTTGGTGTCCGCGATGTGGCTGATAAACTCCAGGAATCCCGCTTGAGATGGTATGGTCACGTCCTAAGGAAACCGCAGGAGTACGTCGGTAATGTGTGCCTGAGCCTCAATATTCCCGGACCTCGACCGCGGGGTAGACCCAAGAAGCGCTGGCTCGATGTCGTCAAGGAAGATATGAGGGTCAATGGCCTTACTATTGAGGATGCCGAAGATCGGGCGAAATGGAGGAGAATTTGCCGGAAGGCGGACCCTGGCACCGGCCGGGATAACGCCAGGTAGAAGAAGAAGAAGGATAATTTGATTGGTGATTTTTACTCAGAAAAATCTCGGCATCATATTTTGGTTATTATTCTTTTAGTGAAACGGGATTGATGTATAAAAATATAATTTAATCACGAATATTTTAAAGATACTGTTTGTTGAATAAAAAATATATTATTTAGAAAGTACCTTTCAATCAAAGTGGGGTTTTATTATATTTTACTTTGGCTGCGATGGGTCATGCTTGTTTAAAAATCTGTGCTTGAGGTGGCGTCTTGTCCTGGGCCTGTCCCTTCCTTGTATAATGGTTGAGGAGGCCGATGACTGGCACATGCGTCATACTCGTGAACGGCTTCTTGCATGGACTGTCCGACTTGCAAATTATGGAATATGGATAGCTTAAGGCTTTCATAATTATTCATTGAGTTGGCGAAGCAAAGGATGTCGATTTTTTGTTGGTTCTATTTGCTTCACTGAGCCTTATTAAATAATATGTTCGTATTCTAACAAATTATTAATGAATTGATTTACGTTAACCACTAGTGCATATTTTGTGGTAATCAGTAACTAACTTGTAAACTGGTTTTGAAAAGAGCAATACTAGAAGTTACTTGCCCGTTCTTTTTTGGTGAAAACCGCTTTCCGAACCGGGTGGTGGATAACAAAATACTGAATCTAAATGGTTTAGAGCATCTTAATGGATTCAGTAAATTATTTTCAATTCAAAGAGTTTGTCATATATTCGCCACAGAATCTTGTACTAAAAGCTTCAGCAACGGTCATAAGAAACATGTTGCGTCTACAGCATTTCAGAATAATCGCATAAAATGTTATCTTAGTAATCGATATCGCCTGAACAATGAAAAATCACAATCAATATCGCATAATCTATTTAACACACGCCTGCACTTTGCAATTTCTATAAGTAATTGAATGTCCCCACACGAAATGGGGACACTGTGTCGTCTCGCCTGATTGTGACAGTAAATTACTCGCTAACGGCGCACCACTAATTGGTACAGCACTAATGTGTCGAAATTGAAAATATCGTGTGGAATTGTCGGAGAACGTATTGCTTCTGCACGAGATGTGAAGGGTGCTTCGGGTCTTTAGAAACGGAATTGGTTTGTAATTGATAAGTTATTTCAAAGGTGTTAAATGTTTTTCAATTGCATCGATTCAGGTAATGTCAAAAGGTTTATTTCATGAAAATGAAAATATTTATTGAACCCATAAAATGTTATACATTATTTATATTCAGTAGATTTTTTCTTTTTGTCACTTCCACCCGGTTCACAAGGCTGTCTTCACCAATGTAATAGTAGGTTAGAATGATTGGGGTAATCATATTGGAACACAGTAATAACTACGTAGTAAGAACTAATAACCGAGTAATGACTAAGACATTCCAAGAAAACCAATAACATTTAGATGGTAAATATGTCTGTTCTCTTATATTGAGATGGGAGAGGAAATAAAACAGCACAATTAGGTATTGGTTCTTAGAAAATCGTACAAAATATGTCAGCGAAGTAATCTCTTTACTCTATTTATTAGTTATTTTAGAGACATCAGTATATACATAACTAGCGGCCCGGCCCAGCTTCGTCCGGGTGCATATAGATTTCTCTACAATAATATGCACGTATAATACACATAAATCTTCCTCTTGAATCACTCTATTTATTAAAAAAATCGTATCAAAACCCGTTGCGTAGTTTTAAAGATTTAAGCATACAAAGGGACATAGGGACAGAGAAAGCGACTTTGTTTTATACTATGTAGTGATATACAGAATGACAGAAAAGTTTGTCCTACCGGTAAGGTGTTATAAGGCATTATTAATGAATTCTACTTTAAAATCCCAATTCCATATTTGATAAAAAAATATATTTCAAAAATATAATTAAAAATAGATACTCACATTACAAAGTTTTACGTCATACCGTATACTATTTTCAGTTTAATTTTACATTTATTATTTTCTTGTCTACACTCTATTGAAATAACTATTAGGATCAACGACTAACCATTTTCGTATCAGTAAATTCCACATGATTTTACTGAACGCAATTGCGTTGGTATTTCATAATTTCAATTAAATTCGATCGAGTGTCAACCAAAGACTAGTTGGTCTATAGACAGATCTCGTAGAACTGATTAATCATAAATCCAAGGTGATATAATAACCGGAGATGTGAAGAGCGCGCCAGATGATATAAACTGTTAGATTGCTAGGAAATTGGTATTGGGTAATAATTCAGCGTTTGTGGATTCGAACATGACTTTATAATCTGCTTTATGCTCAGGGATTTCTTAAGTTTTGATTAAATTGTGCCCGAAGTTTATTGTGTGATACAAATAAATGTGGAACTAATTTTGAAACGAATGACGAGTAAATTAAAAGGGAAGTATTCTGGGAAATTGGTAGAATTGGCTTTACAGACTTTTGTAATGAATAATTGTCTGTGTGTGGAATTTTTATTTTATGCTTGTGGAATTTAATAATTTGAGTTCAAAAGTATAATATTTAAAACTGCAATACAACAAATTTCATTTAAACATTTTTAAAGATGTAAATATGATGAGTTATTTATAATTAAAATTGTGATATAGTAAGGTTGGGTGCTCTGTCCAGTGCATTCTAGATAGGAGAATGGGTAGCTTGTTAGAAATTATTATATTGCTTATTTACCTGCACGGTCTTTAGCATTAGACAAAAAGGACGACGCGACGGAGACTTTACTGAAAAATTATCAATATTTACAATTGTGTTGTTTAATATCATGAGGCCGCTTATAAAATATTTTCTTAAATATTTTGTTATGAACTTCATCGTCAAAATGTCTAAAATTCTTACTTTAGATTCCTAAAACGAATTCGCCAAACTAATTCTAACCACATTATTTTTCGTATTCAAACCATTATTGTCCGCATCCACAACTTAATATAAACCATGTTTAACTTTGGACGCGACAATGGATCCACTGATTGCACAAAGAACCAACAAGCACCTGAAATTACTCTTGTTTGCATTGAGTCTGCAACTCCTAACTTTGGTAGTGCTGAGAACATTTATAGACAGCTAGTTTAGTTTGCGGTGCCGATCTAGTAGCTCGGAGAGGTGATTGCAGGATCACAGCTTCGATATATTTATAATGTATTTATTTTGGGATTAAAATAGTTTGTGAATTTTATGGGATTAGGAAAAGTGCATGGTGGCCTGATAGGAGTCACCTCTGACTTTTTTAAGTTATGTGTGTATTTCATTGAGATAATATACTACAGGGGACACTGCAAACAAAATGTGTATAACAAAATGAAGGGTACATTCTATTTCTGTCTCTGTCACGCCTACGAAGTAACATTATCTTCCCTCTCGCTTCACTGTGTACTCGTGTGCACGCACCATACGCAGAGATTTGTTCCCGGTGTCCGCTCTAGCATAATACCTCAATTGTTTATTTATAGTTTATCACCACGCTCTATACGAGTAAAAGTGAAATAAAACTACCTACGTAAAGAGACCTGCATACTACAACTATTTGATAATTTTCTATGTTGTGTATAAGTGCGCTAACTCGCAATAGGCTAGCGTATTGGACTATATTATGGCCTAACCCCTCTCAGTCGTACTTTTAATTGTAGAGTGGCCCATGATGATGCAGAGGAGTGTACTTAATGTATGAGCGGTATAGGATAATTTGGTGAGCAATCACCCTATTTTCAGCGAGTCTTAATGACAAATTAGATTGTGAAAGATCCTAGGTTTAATTTCTTACCCCACCACTGACTAAGAAATTGAGTTATGAGCGTATTCTTAATTGTTTTTACATTTAAGATATTAAAGAGAAATGAGAAAATTCTCATATTATGTAAGAGATATCTACCAGAATTTCAAATAAGTAGTAGTAGGCCGGCGTAGTGAATTATGGCATAAATCGTTGCCAATCTAATGGTGTCAAAAGTCACATGTTTTATTTAATTCGGTTTGACTAGAAGATCCGAGGAACAATAAATAGCCAGAATTTTGTTATATACATAAGAGGACGCCAGGTAGTCAGTAAACACAATATTTGAAAAATGTTATAACAATACATATATTTTATTCAAACAATTATTATTCACATTACTTCTTTATAATTCGTAATCCTAGTGAATTCCATTTAAATTAAAGATTAAAATATAAATGAAGGAGAAAAAACAAGAGAATCTACAGCATCGAACAGCGTGCAAACAGCTATTAAGATGGGTAAAGGCGTGACCTCAATATAGGCGGAATGCACTGACACGCATATTTTACAGTTGAATATACAATTCAATGATTTTTGAAATCATATGAAACACATGATTTAAAAAGAATATATTTGATGGATCTATAACACTCTTAAATTCGGTACCAACATTTGATGGTTTTGAGTCTAGTCAAAAGCAATAAGCCAGCAGAGCAAACTAAGAGCCATTTCACTGAAAATTATCATGTCAAGGGGCATCAGCTCATACAATCATAAGTTAACCCATTTACGAGGCTGGAAAAATAAGACACACTAAAAGTGGATTAATGGCAAACAGAAGATGAATGAATGCTTTTAGGAAATATATAAAGGCTGTGCCCTAGTTGCACCTCTGCCTACTCCTTTTTGGAAACAGTCGTGATATATGTATGTACGTAATAGCATCTTTCGATATCAACCCATATACGTCTTACTGCATGGCACGGGCCTCGTTTTTCTTCAATTGCTAGTATGACAGTGGTTAGGCCATATATGGTCAATTTCACACAATTACAAATAATTAATATTGATGTAATTTCGCTGCCAAATGTCCTAAAATTCTACTCTTCCCCACGAATATAAGGATAAGCTATTCAAGTACCAAAATTACTGCAACAAGATACCAATAATACATTAATTGCAATACATTTCAAAGTGGGACCACTCCCTACTCCCTTATGCCCAAGACAAATTCCCTAACGCGCCTAATTGTGCCAACATTTGCTTCCATAATCACGTACAATGAATGGCCTGGACTATAAATAAGAACTACAGAACATCTCCGTAATAAATTACTGACTGAGTATTTTTATCGCTTACATCTGCGTGTAAGGTTGGACCTTGTCTATCGATAGGTAATTTTGTAAATCTATTACTTTATTTTTATTGCAATGAATGGCGAGGTGAGCATGCCCTTCGCCTGATGGTAATTGATCATGGACAGTATCTATCAAACCGGAACACAGCAGAGCATATAAACAGCTGTTAATCTAGATAAACAAAATATAATATTATTACTTTGAAGATAACATCAGTTTTTAAAGATAGGTCAGCAGTAAAGAGCGGCAAAGTGATCCTCACAAATCCCCATTTACAGTAGTGTAAATACACTGTTGTGTTTCGATTTGAAAAAAATCTATATGAATAGATCAAACACAAAAAATGGGGGTTTGATGAATTTTGCAAGACCTAAATACTTAGTAGGAGAAGCCCAGGATCTTTAGTAAAATATATATGACATACTAATTATAGAATAGTATATCATTAGATATAGAAAATTCAATATTTTGTGTGTACCACTGCTACACTTTACTTTTTAAATCTTCAAAGTTAGATCCTTGTGGGCGACTATTCTCTTTACCAACGCCCACATAACTTTTGGTAGTTAATAATGCCAAAGGCACAAAGACTAATAACAAATTGGTATTCTATCAATGTATTTACAAACCAGACTCTAAATCCAATCCTGATACACAAAAAGAATTACGAATCGAATCGCTTAAATAAATATTGGAAGGGCGTGAATTAGGCGCGGGCGAACAAAGAACGCGCAATTGGCAAATTATTGCATCATAATTATTGTGAGTAATAAATTGTGGAGGGATATTTATTATTAGGGGTTTTTTTTTTTTCAAAATGGGTAAGGCAAAGTGATATTAGGTTTTTCTATACACTATCAGCACGGAGTCAGAAATTTGTCCTCCTAAGGCAATGGTTCCTAACCTGGGGGTAATTACCCCCGCGGGGGTAAAACCTGTATTTTACGGAGGTAAAAATGAGTTGGTTATCGTCTTAAGTGAAACAAAACCTAATACATATTACCAAACTTGTAAAACCTAAACAGTACCTCGTGGTACTGTGGTCGTGTAAAAATTTTAAACCAAAAGAAATTTCAAAAGCATAATTATTAGTTATGTACAATTATTTTAAGTTTAATAAAGTCTACATATAAGGTATTAACACGTGTTGTTTGAGATCATCCTTGTGAGGAGGGGTAAAATCAGTCAGCCTAGAGGGGAGGGAGGGGTAAAATTAGTCACCCTTATACCATAGGGGTAATGAACCTAAAAAGGTTAGGAACCACGGCCATAAGGCGATAGGCTCGTTCGTGACAGACTTACGATCCGCAGCATTGAGGAAATGATTAGAGAGAGAGAAAGGAAGATTGTTTAGCTGTGGACTGGTATCGTATTGAGCTGTGGAATGCCTTAGGTGATGATGATGATGATTGATTGTCATTGGTGATGATAAAGATGTGTATTGAATCGCGGTCGAGGCTTTAAAGTAGTCTTGGTATATTAAAGCTATTTTTAATATAATTTATTGACTGCGCTGCTCTTGACGATAAGCCTTTGACAGCTGCCCTCGGTGAAAAGCTGTCTGTGGAATGAAAAAGCCGCTGGCATGATTTCTGCATCATGTTAAATATTTTTGTGAAGAATCTTGTGCATAATTCGTTTCGAATCTGATATTTACACAAAGTAGGTACCTGGACTGGAAGGATGTACGTATTTGTGTGTGGATTGAGTGTATAAATTATTGAAAAATAAATACAAAGACAATTTAATACTACGTTCATACTTTAAGCTTATTTATGTGATAAATTTACAACGTGTTTGTACAATATTTATTAATTTTACTAAGCAAATAACCGTAGAAATTTAATTGATCATACTAATTGTAATTTTATATTTTGTAATAATATATATTTAATAGAAATGACTTTTAACTGAATATCTCACACACATAACTTTACATATAAAGCCTCGAGTTTTTATAGCTCTCGTATTTTAACTTTTTTAATACGCCACCATTCAAGTGGCTTTAACGCGTCGAATTAATTAAAAAAGTTGGTTTGTGAAAACACATGATAAGACTTTTTGGTTTGGAACAAAGGAAAGATATATTACATGCATAAAGTTTCGTATTATACGAAAAAAATAAGGAAACTTATTTAGGTTTTTAAGCAAAGTTCCTCATTGTTGCGGAGGTTAAAATGATAGTTGGTTAGGTAGAAAATTAATGGAGATTTTTATCATCATTCCACAAGAATGAAAATAGATCTCACAGAGTATTCCACAGCGACCTGTTGGAAATAGTCTGTATGCTAACTTTTTGCAACCTTAATTAGACCTTCCGCTTACTTTGCGGGTAGACATGACAGTGCGCTTAGTTTCATGGTCTCCAACCGAGTTATTTATGGCCTTATTTTTATACATTTTTATTGCCTTTTTGGCATACAGAATTTGAAAATCAATGCAGTATTAAGTTCACGATCAGAATAATTAACATACGTTACAAATACAAATAAACCTGGGACCTATAAATGGTCACTAAAATACTTTGATTAGTTTCGTAACATAAATCAAATGGCTCTAATAACTTACTAATTTAAGCGCAAAATTTATTTGACAACAGATTAGTGCAGCGGTTAAACCGTTCTGTGCGCTTAAAAGTTTGTATTTCAGTCCTCGCGGGATAAATATTTGTTCTAATTAACGGATTAATGTGAATGTATTTTAGTTTTAACTTGTTTTATACTTGTAAAAGAGTTAGTAAGTAATAGGTGAAGATCCCGTCTTCTATTCAGTTTAGCAGTGATAAATTTACCAGATTATCTGTATCAGCCCATATACGTCCCACTGCAGGGCACCGGCCTCCTCTACAATCTAGAATACGATTCAGAGTGATTAGGCCATATAGTCCACCACGCTGGCCTAGTGCGGGTCGGAGGACTTATATACCATAGATTTTTATTATAAATCGCTGTGGTTGCAGGTTCCTCACGATGTTTTCCTTCACCGTTTTGATGTGAGCTGGTGATTGACTATCCACACACATAATAGATTGTAAATAATTTAATTTATAATTGATTTATCCACTTTAATACAGGCGACAATGGACTAAAGACATATCTTCGATCTCAAATTAAGCATGGAAGCTTGTGCCTTGAGACTCAAGAGTGTGTTTTATTTACAACAACGTTAAAATGCATTTTTTAAATAAAACTACTATTATAATTATATATTTTTTATTATTTTATTATATATTTTTGAAAAGATCTTTTAAAGATTAATATTATGTTATCACAGTCTCATATATACAAGTCATATCAAGTCTGCGATCGAAATTGAGGCCAGGTGGTAGTTTTAGTGACTAAAACACAATGCTACTAAAAACTTTGTGAAACAGCGACATTTTTTTTGTGATTTTTTAAATATTACCATCGTCTCTAGGTGGTAAATCCATAGTTTTTGATAAAATAATAATTGAAACAATTGCATGCCATAGCGTTCTTACAAATTAAAGGAGGTTCATTATTATTTTAGGAAAATGATGTATTTACCACTCGAACACGACGATAGGAAAAAAATATAATAAAAATTCGTTACCGTGCTTTACAAAATTTTTGCAAACTACCATCTGTCTTCTTCCTTTTGCGGTTGCAGTCTTTATATACCCTATATTATATACATATATTTGAATACGATTATATAAATTCCTAATTTCTAACCAGTTACGAATATATTCAGTACAAATGGATTAAGGACATGGATTCTCCCGATGAGATTTACGACTTCATTAATAAATCCTTTCAAAGAGCTAGAGAAACTGCATCGTTTTCTGAAATTAAAAATTGTAAGCGCCCTAATCGTTACAAATTACCTTGGTTGGACAATAACGTTTTGCGTTTGTGTCAAAAACGCGATTCGCTCTTTGCCTTATGGAAACGCGATCCTACCAACTCCGAATTGAGACTAAACTATAATAAAACCCGTAATAAAGTCCATAGGGTCCTAGAAAACAAAAGAAACAATTACTATATAAACCAGATCAACAGCAATTTTAGAGATACTAAAAAAGTGTACAAAATTGTTAACAGCATGTTGGGCCGCGTAGGTTTATCAGTTGATGCTGCAGTTATAAAAGCTTTTCACGGACAAGGTATCAGTACAAAAAAAATAGCAGATAATTTCGCCGATGCATTTGGTAGAATCGTTAAGGATATAACACACAAGTGTAACACAAGGTTAGTTGATCCTAGGTATTATCGCAGGCCATCTGAGGTCAGTATCTACTTTCGAAAAGCCACAGCTGAGAAGGTACACGGGATTATACGAAAGCTAAATGAAAAAAAGGCACCCGGTGTCGATAATATTGCAGTATCAGATTTAAAACGAATCGGCCCTGGTATATGCAGCGTTGTTGCCCACTTAATTAATCAGAGTATAAAAACTGGCGTGTATCCTGATAAACTTAAAGTAGGTTGTGTAAGGCCAATTCACAAAAAGGGTAGGCGCGACGACTTACTTAATTATCGTCCCATTACACTTCTTTCTACTATTGACAAAATAGTCGAACGTTATATCAGTGCACAAATATATGCATTTTACCAAACTCATAATATTATCTACAATAATCAATACGGCTTCCAAGCTGGGAAGGGAACCAACGAGCTCTTACTTAACTTTACCGATCAAATCAATGAAGACTTAAATCATAAAAAACAAGTACTTGCACTTTTTATTGACTTTTCTCGGGCATTTGATACTCTAAGACACAAGTTGTTAATAAGTAAACTCGATGATTGCGGTATACGTGGCCCCCTGCTGAATTGGTGTAAAAGCTACCTCAATAACCGATCTTTTACAGTTAAGATCGATAACACCTATAGTAATTCTGTAATATCAACAGAGGGCACGGCTCAAGGGTCCGTATTAGGCCCGTTACACTTTTTATCATATGTAAACGACATGAGAAATATTATTGAACATTGTACATGCTACCAACTTGCTGATGACACTTGTCTCATAACTGCTGACACAGACCCGCAAAGAGCCTGTGCTCGGTTACAATCCGACTTCAATTCTCTATTAAATTGGTGCCATGATGCTGGACTATTTATAAATACTAATAAAACTAGGTCAGGGGTGCTCCTATCTAGTGGTCATGGCTTGTCCTAGAATAGGTGCTACGAGTACGCGACCTCGGCCCCCCGAGCTACTGCAGTCACTACAAACATTCCCTTCCATGACTGCAGTATCCACTCCTACAGAGCATACTCTCCTTTCCCATTATATCCTCTACTCACAAACCCTATTTCCTTTCCCCCGCTGATGATGGGCAGCAGCGTCGTCAGCGCGAGTCCCCTCCTGCGCTCGCCAACCCGCCTGCCAAGCGTGGCGAGTATTGGCAAATACCCCTCAATGGCGACACAAAAATTGACCAGGCCCCCAGTCCCCGGCAGCCCCACTATTCCTGGCGATGGTAGCAGCCATGGTTACGGTGGGGCAGGGGGTGCTAAGAATCCCCGGGTTGGCCCCGGCTACCACCCCCGACGACGACTGGCCCCGGTAACACACAACATACGCACTTTGAGGACAGACGAGAAGATTGTCGAACTGGAAGAAGAATTGAGCGGGTTACACTGGGATATTCTGGGGTTATCGGAAGTCCGAAGAATCGGGGAGGATACGATAACCCTGAAGTCTGGTAACCTGCTCTTCTACCGGGGGGACGACCAACAGTCCCGAGGAGGTGTCGGATTTCTCGTCCACAGGTCTCTCATCAACAACATCGTATCCATCGAAAGTGTGTCGAGCAGGGTAGTATACCTTATACTCAGAATATCCAAAAGATATTCGTTGAAGGTCATACAGGTATACGCGCCGACCTCGACACACCCAGATGAAGAAGTAGAGGAAATGTATGAGGACATAAGTCGGGCCATACATACTTCCAAAACCTACTTCAATGTTGTTATGGGGGACTTCAACGCAAAGTTGGGCAAGAGAAGCGATGCAGAGTTGAAAGTGGGGCAATTTGGACATGGGCAACGGAACCTCAGGGGTCAGAGGCTGGCCGACTTTCTGGAAAAAGAGGGACTCTTCGCGATGAACTCATTTTTCCAGAAGCCGCCTCACAGGAAATGGACCTGGTTGAGTCCTGACGGTTCTACGAGAAATGAGATAGATTTCATCTTGACGACGAATAGACGGATGTTCAGTGATGTCTCTGTGATCAACAGGGTGAAAACCGGTAGTGATCACCGAATGGTTAGGGGCACATTGAATATCAACGTCCAATTAGAAAGGCGCCGCTTGATGAAGTCTACGCTCCGACCTACTCGCGCCCATATCCAAAACCCCGAGAGCTTTCAACTCGAGTTGACAAATCGCTTTGATTGTCTGAAAGAAAACCTTGCAGTGGACGAGTTAAACAGCGGTTTGGTAGAAGCTGTCCATACGGTGGGATCTAAGTATTTTAGACCTCGCCGTAGAGATAGACCACAAAAACTCTCGATCCACACCCTTGACCTCATGGCCGAACGTCGATCTTTGACGCTGCAGTCTTCCGTTGACGCCGAAGCATATCGGCGGCTCAATAGACAAATCTGGAAGTCCTTGCGACACGATGTCCGTGCTCACAATACTGTGAGCATTAAGGAGACAATTGAGCGGAACGGAGGCTCCAAAGTGTTTGCAAGAGACTTGTCTATTGGGCAAAGCCAGTTGTCTAGGCTGAAGACGGAAGACGGCCGCGTGGTATCGACGAGGGCAGAGGTATTAAGGGAGATCGAGAGGTTCTACGGACAGCTTTACACCTCGGTTGCCAAACCTAATGTTAGCTCGGCCGAAGACCCGAGAGCCGAGTTAATCCGACACTTTAGCGATGATATCCCAGACATCAGCCTGTTTGAGATTGAGATGGCCCTCAAACAACTTAAAAACAACAAGGCGCCGGGTGAGGACGGAATCACTTCAGAGCTTCTAAAAGCGGGCGGAACGCCGGTACTGAAAGTCCTTCAGAGGCTCTTCAATTCCGTTCTCCTCGAGGGCTCAACGCCGGAGGCATGGAGCAGGAGCGTGGTGGTACTGTTCTTCAAGAAAGGTGATAACACTTTGCTGAAGAACTACAGGCCCATCTCGCTCCTGAGCCATGTCTATAAGTTGTTTTCAAGGGTCATCACAAATCGTCTCGAAGGCAGGTTTGATGACTTCCAGCCTCCCGAACAAGCCGGTTTCCGAAAAGGCTTTAGTACCATAGACCATATTCATACGCTACGGCAGGTTATACAAAAAACCGAGGAGTATAACTTGCCGCTTTGTTTAGCGTTTGTGGACTATGAGAAAGCCTTTGATTCGATCGAGACCTGGGCTGTGCTACAGTCTCTTCAGCGGTGCCACATAGACTATCGGTATATCGAAGTGTTGAGGTGTATATACAACAACGCCACCATGTCGGTCCGAGTACAGGATCAGAGCACGAAGGCTATTCCACTACAGAGAGGCGTGAGACAGGGAGATGTCATATCTCCGAAACTGTTCACTGCCGCGCTGGAAAATGCCTTCAAGCTCTTGCAGTGGAAAGGATTCGGCATCAACATCAACGGCGAGTATATTACTCACCTTCGATTTGCCGACGATATTGTAGTCTTGGCAGAATCGCTGGAAGACCTTAGCACTATGCTCGAAGACCTTAATCAAGTTTCCCAACAGGTGGGTCTTAAAATGAACATGGATAAAACGAAGATCATGTCGAATATCCATGTTGTGCCCACCCCCATTGGAGTTGGGGGCTCGACTCTCGAAGTTGTAGACGAATATGTCTATTTAGGACAAGTGGTACGGTTAGGCAGGTCCAACTTCGAGAGAGAGGTCATTCGGCGAATCAAACTCGGTTGGGCAGCGTTCGGGAAACTTCGCGACGTCTTCTCGTCCAAAATACCTCAGTGCCTAAAATCGAAAGTCTTCGATAGTTGTGTGTTACCAGTGATGACATACGGCACGGAGACGTGGCCTCTCACTGTGGGCCTCATTAAAAGGCTCAAAGTCACTCAACGAGCCATGGAGCGGGCTATGCTCGGTGTTTCCCTACGAGATCGAATCAGAAATGAGGAGATCCGTAGGAGAACCAAGGTTACCGACATAGCCCATAGGATTGGCAAGTTGAAGTGGCAGTGGGCCGGGCACATAGCTCGTAGAACCGATGGCCGTTGGGGCCGAAAGGTTCTCGAGTGGAGGCCACGTACAGGCAAGCGAAGTGTCGGACGCCCGCCTACAAGGTGGACGGACGATCTGACTAAGGTTGCAGGAAGTCGCTGGATGCAGGCCGCTTCCAACAGGTCATTGTGGAGATCATTGGGGGAGGCCTATGTTCAGCAGTGGACTTCCTGTGGCTGATATGATGATGATGATGATGATGATGATGAATAAAACTAAACTTGTTATAATTAAATCCCCACACAACACTAATACACAGTCACTGAATCTTATAGCCCATGAACACTCTTGTTTGCATAACCACCACTCCAATTACAACTCATGCGACTGCCCCAACATAGAAGTTGTAGACACTCACACGTATCTCGGTTTACATATCGACAGTAAACTCAACTGGCATTATCATGTTGAACACGTCTGCTCCAAATTGAGACAATTCCTGGCAAATATTATAATATTAAAAAAACGTCTACCATATAAAATCAAGTTGATGTTGTGCAATTCATTAGCGGAATCCTATGTCAATTATGGTCTTAGTTGTTATGGCCGTACTTACAAAACGTATTTAAACCAAATTTATAATTTGCAAACCAAAATTTTAAAAAATATAGTATCGCATAAGATTAGGGACCAGTTTAAAGACGACTATAGAAAATTGTTTAGTTATTGTAAAATCTTACCTATCCATGTCAACGTTGAGTATACTTTACTTGTGAAATATTATTTTAATAAAGAACTTAAAACAGAAATTAACCATCCTATATATACGCGTGCCATCGCACAAAACAAGTTAGTGACGCCACGGGCGAACAATACTTACGGCGAGCGAACGGCCTCATACCTTGTGCCGCGTTTAATTAACAGACTACCCCCAGATTTACGCGATAGTTTAACACCAAAGAACATCAAATATAAACTCAAGACTTACTTTTTAAATAATCTAAATGTAAATAAATAATAATAATCTTTGAATGAATCTCAAACTCCTGTTATCACTACAGTATAAATGTCTTGTTATAAGTTATAACCCCGTTGTCAACTCTCATAGCATAAATATAAACCTTAGTGGTTTCTTAGGCTATTACTAACAATTATTGTATATTTTGTTAAGAAAGTTAAATAAAAGGAAAAAAAAAAAAAAAAAATCAGCACGATTGTAGAAAATACCGTAACCCAACCAACTAATGCCAAGAAAGTACGCGCGGCCACCCGAAGTGAAGTCAATAATAGCGCAGTATTTAAACAGAGAAACAGATATCGGAACTGTGACCAATAATATGTAAATTGTAGGGGTGAATTTAAATATAGAAGTATGGTATATTCAGTTTTGGGCGTACGTAAACAAATTCAATATGCATTTATTCGGAACTCCGTGGCTCGGCTCATTTGAATAACTTTAGAGGATTTGGCCTACGTTCAGTCACGTATTTAGATGGTAGTCGGTAGTCCGATAGTTATATTGGTGTTCGGAAAAAATCGCTGTCCATACAATGTTACATCGAATTTAGAGTAAGAAAATATATTTCTTTGATAGTCTTTGTGGTATACTGCCGTGGCAATCAAGGGGGCAAAAAGTTTAAGACGAGCAGTTTTTAAATTAAGCCCTAGTAATGTTATTATAAGACTCAACAAAAATGTGTATCAAAATTGCAATTACTTCTATGAATAAAAAACCATTTTCCCTTAAATGAATTTAAAATACAAGAAAACTCACAGAATACATCCCAGACACTGCATACGCTTTTTGTTACTTTCTGATAAAGTCGGTGACCGCAGTTGAATGCTATAAAGTCGAGTTTTTATATGAATGTGGGACGTTCATACCAAGACATGTTAATTTAGCAATTGTTTTTACTGGGAAAACAGTTCTTTTTAATTTCAATGTCTATTTAAACTATCTTGTGTATATTTTCTTGATACTGCTCGATAATTATTTATTTTAAACACCCTACCCTACTGTTGGTAGGTAGCTCCCTTATATGTGAGAGGCCGCCTGGGTAGGTACTACCGCAATTATATTTTCCCAGCCAAACAGCCGTGTAAACGCATTGATATGTTCCGGTTTGAGGGACATTGTACCCAGAGTAATTTCTGGGCATATTTAGACTTACCATCTTATGTATCAGGTTAGCGAGCGCATTGGAATGCCAAAAATTGCTACAATCCATGATTAGTCGTATCGTTTACCATCAGGCGAATTGCACTCTCAAATCAATTAAAAAAAATATATAATTATGTATAAACACCGAGAAAGATTCATGTTGTAAGTTAGGGGGATTGGTCGATTCATTTAAGTTTTCTTACATCGAATTAAGAGTCATTAGTACTATAAGTACTATCAGTTTGCTTATTGCTAGTTTTAACTTAAAGTTTTTATGCAGCTTCAATATCTTAAGGACCAAAACAACAAAGTCGCAACTGCTAAGTCCATTTGACTTCAACTGAAACTTTCCACAGCGAAAACGTAAGTTAACATCGAAAATTATGTTTTATACCCTCTCTTTGACTTCATTTTCATAGACCACAAAGCACGGTGTGGCCCAAAGACTTTACGACTGAATAAAACCACAAGTCTATTCATTTTATGAGTGGAATTTCATCACTTTCTCGAAATCCACTTTCCAGTTATCTTTATTTTTTTCTTTACGACACCCATAGACGAGATTTGCTATATTAAATTCAAAGGGGTCGCTTTAATATATAGGAGAATCTTATTGTGTCGTATACAAACTAGATTTACTTTGGGTAATGGTTGCAGGAAGTCGCTGGATGCAGGCCTCTTCCAATAGGTCAATGTGAAAGTCTTTGGAAGAGGCCTATGTTCAGCAATGGATTTCCTGTGGCTGAAGAGAGAGTAAGATTTATTTCCAACAAAATGTTTTTATTTGAGTACAATTTTGATTAGGTTTGTATATACATAAATAATATATTATATAGACTTGCTCTTTTTTGTCGGGGTAGGCAGACGGTTCTCTGGTAGCTACCAAGACGCCAACGTTAGAATACTTGCTTACGATGTGACATATGATCGGAGACAAATTTCTGACTTCGGGTTAATATAATGAATTGATAATCACTATGCCCGAGCCAAGATTCGAACCCGAGACATCATCATTGTTACCCTATCGTTGTATAACTGCGCTACAGAAGTAGATTAGGTATCTAACATATTAAAATGTTATTCGCTATTTTATTTAGTAACTATTGACAAGCTTTAGTTCGGTAATTTAAAAAAAAAAAACTTTTATTTTGAACATCTTTAAAGTGCTCCGCATAATCCATGTCTTAATTTAAAATGCTCAAAAAAATATCAAGCGAATTAACAAAACATTTCACAACAATCACAATTTTCACCAACGTACCAAAATTCCAGCACAAAATCACACGTGGGTACAGGATTGTTCGTATATTGCAAATCACACAGCTACCTAAACTCCGAACTTGTAACAAAGTTATTAGGGAAAGTTCGCCGTCGCACCTACGGTTACTTAGGATTAATTGAAGGCATAACAACAATAGCTCGGATGAGATGGGTCTGCGGCTTCGGATTGACAAAGTTTTTGTATGCGTTCGGTAATTATGCAAATGGATGTGTGATGTGATGCGAGGTCTTTGTGAGATGGCTTAATTATTTTTCTTTGTTGGGTTGAGACGTTGGAGTCGAGGTTTTAGGTTATTAGATATATTGTCTAGAGCATTATTTAACTATTTAAACAAAAATGTATGTATTTTAATGTCTCTTAAAGTTTTATTATAAAATGGATACCATTCATTTTTTCAACCTTAGTTTTAAGAACTTGGCCCAGGAAAATTATTGAACGAGAGAGGTTTATTTATTCTCACAGAAAGCGTGCTCTATGCTCAAAAATAGGAAATACAGAAGAAGACAACTTTTGGGATCAGTTTACAAATTCAATTAAAAAACAAAACCTCAATCATGTCCTTTCAAAATTCACCTCTACATTGGCTCCAAAATTGAAAATATGTACCTGGGGAATTTAATTTCCAAGACACAATGCCCCACTATCCCCCAGGCTTTGATTAAAAAGGGCTCAGCATTGTTCAGCATCTGAAGGCAGACTTTAATCTCAAGTTATTTCGGAAAGCACTGGCAGACAGATGCGTATCTGTTTCAGGCGAGAAAAGTTTCAGGAAAAAATAGACTCGAGAGCATTCGCTTTTTGTTTGACCCAGTATACCTTATTTTGACTTATACTTCGAAATGAGTTGCGAAACTAATGTAGCTTTTTGCTACTTAGTATTGTTCTGGGATGTGTAATTGTATTTACTATTTTATCTTACAAACTAGTATTATTTTTATTGACAATAGGTTTTTGGTAGTACAATTTTGTACAAATTCATTTCTTGAAGCAGTGGGTGAAGATCGCCATAATGTCGTTCACAGTCACTCCAGCTTAATTTCGATCCAAGGTGTGATGAGGGTGACTCCTGGATACCGATTTCTACTTCAGATTTTATAACCGCAAAATCTTCCACAAATTAAATTACCAACTAGGTTAACAAAACGATGTCGAGCTTTAGATTACAGGAAGTCGCTGTGAAGTTGAAAAAGTCGCAGTGGACTTTCTTAGACTTAAGATAAGAAGAAAAAGATAAATAAAACCAAGACTACAATGCACAACTTATGCAACAAACCACACATTTTAGACAATGAGATGATAATAAAATAATGCTAAATATTTTAATCATTTCCGCTCCACTCTTTCCTTTGTCTTAATTAAGTATCACGTAGAATATAATTGATAAACAACTAAACTTTGTCACAAGACGACGTATAATAATGACAAGTAATTACAATCATGTATTATTAACGCCAAACAAGATATCTTGTAAGCACTAGAGAGAAACACTAGTAATCAAATATTCACAGTAGTACTGGAAGCCGTCGTGTTAATGGAAGCTTCGTGATCTGTTGTTAATTATAAATTGATTTTAAGAGGAATTTCTTGGAAATCTAGGTTGAGTAAAATCTATGATATTCTGTGTGACTTCCCTATTTAAAACTTATTTTAATACTATTTAATATCAAATTTTAATACATAACAATGTTTACTTTTCCCGCCAAACAGCAGTGTTAATGCACTGTTGTATTTCGGCTTAAAGAAACTTGTAGCCAGAGTAACTACTGGGCATATTGAGACCTAACCATATGTCTTAGGATACGAGCGCAGTGGATTGCTTTGTAATTCAAGGTGTTGCTGCGCTTTTTGCTATTGTTCATGAGCAGTCGTATCGCTTACCATCAGACGAACGGTACGTTCGTCTCGCCATTCAATATAATAAAAAAACAGTAACATATACGTTTTAATGTAAAATAACAATAGATTTTATATCCATGCAGATGTATCGAGTCGGGTTCAACCTGTATATATTTTGAAGGATGAAAGAAAGCTTTCTCTTACCAATATATGTGTTGGTTATGAGCAACTTGGATTTCACAGCATACCCTATCAAGCTGCAAAAAAAGTATAAAGGGTTGTATAATATAAATTTTGTAAAACATGAATTAATTTGCCCACACTATGTCGTCAATGTCTTTGTATATAAGTGTAAATCCCTTTCCCCTCCAGAATAACTTTGGCTAGGCTTTGAACCTACCCCATAAAGTAAGTTTCGGCATTAATTATGTTGTTGTTATGTAAGTTTTAATGGCCTGCTCCATACATTCACGAGGAGTTGTACCTTAGCCACCATAATCAAAATATTCATTAGAGGATGGCTGTAATTATTACTACTCTCAGTTTTTTTTTTTGCAAGCCTTAGTAGTAGTTTTCGTTATTGATTATTTTTTAGTATTAGAATGAGCTTAATAGTTTCTTAGATTTACGCGAATATTACACATTGAAATAAAACTAATTTTCACGGATTTAATCGCGGATTTGGTTACTTTTTTTTAAACTTTATTTATTTATTTATATGCTTTATTGTACACCAAGAAGAAATACAAAATACTTAAAATACTAGACATGGTTACAATAGGCGGCCTTATCGCTAGCTGCGATCTCTTCCAGGCAACCTTTGGATGGACTGGATTATTGCGATATTCTAATATAGGGTAGTGAAAATAGTGAGCGAGAAAAAATAAATAAATAATTATTGACTTTATTTGCGACAAAGTCCGTAAAAAGTAGTTTTCTTTCAATAAGTATGAGTTAATATGACGGAATCGGACGTACAATAGAAAGCTGCGTGTTTGATCATCAGACAAAGAAATTATTACCGCACACGAATCTGGATGTGGTGAACCCAAAGAGTTGAAGCTATATGTATACAACGATACACTAACGATACGATCATGTTTACATACATACATAAACTCACGCGTTTTTTCCAGATGGAGTAAGCAGAGTTGCCAGGGCACCCACATTTCGCCTTGTATGTTCCGTTCCACGATGTGATAGGTGGCGAGCCTATCGCCATATCGGGCACAAATTCCTGACTCTGGGCTGATAATGAATAGAAAAATCTAAAATCTTTTCCCAACCCAGAATTCGAACTCGAGACCTCAGCTTTGTAACCATAGTACAACTTCGCCACCGAGGCAGTCGAGGCAGTGATTATATTTACTTTTTTATATATCATTAATATTCATTAAATTACTTATGTTGTTAATAGTACTGGCCTAAAATGATAATATCTTCAAGCCAATTAGTTTCTTTTGTAGTCTATGGAAAGTAGAAGCAGTATACATATTTTCCTATTCTTGTTATTAGTTAGAAGTTTTCTTTGTTGACATCATATTTCTACGAAGGTACAAATACTTCAGATTTTACCGTATATTGTTGCTTCATTACTGAACATACGGTATTATGTTATATTCAAATATATTTTCTTAGTAGTTATGATTATAATAACATAAAAAAAATACTGGTGGTAGGCCTCTCTTATGTCAGAGGCCGCTTGGGTAGGTACCACCGCAATGTCTATTTCTCAGTTAAACAGTAGTGTAAATGCATTATTATGTTTCGGATTGTAGGAGATTGTAGCTAGAGTAACTTCTGAACTTATTATGACTTATCTTATGTCTCAGGATGGCGAACGCAATGGTATGCCAAGCATTGCTTTGTAAGTTGCTATTTGGAATTGCTACTGTTCATGAACGCTCTCATCGCTTATCATCAGGTGAACGACATGTTCGTTCACCATTCATTGCAATAAAAAAATCCTTTGTCACAATCTCCATCCAAAAGTTGCTTCTAAGAGATACTATGTATGATATAAGCCCTCACATTTGTAGAAAAGGCCCGTGCCCTACAGTAGGAATGAATGCTAAGTTACTTGCCTAGATTATACATATTTACATACATAAATAATCTCACGGCATTTTCCCAGAAACGGTAGGCACAGTTTCAACCAGGACACCTACGTTCTAGTGTGTAATATACGTCCCATGATGTGATAGGGGATGTTATTCCTGACTATGGGCTGATAATGGATAGGCAATTCAATATCACTTTGCCCCGACCTGGGAATCGAAACCGAGACCACAGCTTTGCAATCACACTGTAGTACAACAGTGCACCGAGGCAGAATCTAGCTAATATTTTAATACTCACCCAAAAGCAAGAGTCCATATATATATCAAGGTACGTTCTAAATTCGTAACCATCCTCATCCATTTTCCATTAAAACCTTTCCCAACACTCTTGCGACACGGAAAACTTTTCATATGTAAAATTAATTATTTTTATTTATTTTAAAACGAGTGGCTGTGATTGCGAATGTAAGCGGCGCAGTCTTAAGTGCCCGACTGTGTAATCCTTCAAGCACGGGTCTTATTATATAGCTAGGTACGAATCGGTTTGTGCGTCTTCAAATGAAACGGATTTTATGCTCCGATTCTTTGGACGATCAAAACGTGCGCTTCAACTTCACAGTGAAGTTTATTTTAAGTATGTGTTTATTTGCGTTGTAATGTGGAAATCGTGTACTTAACCGAGAAAGTAGAAACTCTGTTGAGAACGAAGCATTGGTAGCATTCATTTGGCAAAAGGCCTAGAATTTCAAGGTGGAAGTGACGTAAAATATTTTTTCGTAATTACTTAATTTATAAAGAATAGTCATGTTTTTATATGCGATGGTTTTGTTTGGTTTTAGGTGAATCAATTATTTATTTCAAGCAGCTAGCCTTCAACCTACATAACCATTATTAAAAATATACGAACTTTTATAATAAAATTAATATAAACTCAATATCGAAACCGTAACACAATTTAATCTCCAAATAATAAGTGGTGAGGCTCCAATCTTGAAGAAAGCCTTAGCAAGAACCCTCGGGATCCTCTTGTTTTTATAAGTGATTGATTCTCATCACTTACAAGGGGTCAATTAAGATGACCCGATAAATTAGGCTATCAATCTTGTTACAGAATGTTCCATGAGTGATTTATAATGATTGATGAGAACAACACTTGTTAGGCATTCCGTGTAGGGTAAGCCTTGTGGCTAAGAAAATACTAATATTATATGGAACTATATTGTGTTTAACTAAAGCCGGGGTAGAGAAATTACCAATATTATTGTTTCATCCTTGTGGCTAAGAAACTACTAATACTATATGGAACTATATTGTGTGTAACTAAAGAGGCAAAGAAATTATCAATATCATTATATGACTGTGTCTACATAGTAGATAACATGAAGAGCCAATTGCATACTAAGCAATCACTCTAGTTTCGGCGACACAATCAACATGGTGACTGGTGGTAGGTGTCTTATTCTTTTTTTTTTTTTTTTTTTATTTCATTGAATGGCGAGACGAGCATGCCGTTCGCCTGATGGTAAGCGATGCGACCGCTCATGAACAGTAGCAAAACCAAACAACACCTTGAATTACAAAGTAATGCTTGGCACTCCACTGCGCTCGCCATCCTGAGACACAAGATCTTAAGTCTCAATATGTCCAGTAGTTACTCTGGCTACAATGTCCTTCAATCCGAAACACACCAGTGCATTTAAACTGCTGATAAATGTCTCATATGTGAGCGGCCACCTGGGTGGGCACCACTGCAATTTGTCTATTTTTCTATTGAAGTTTCAAGGTTACAGGATAGATAACACATTGACAAATACTTGGATTGAGTACAGCCATTAAGCGTGAAAGTTGGTGAACGCGTTTTTACGTAAACACATCTACCAAGTTCATAGGGATTTTTGTAACAATCACACTTTTTTATTGTTAACAGAAATATCAAACAATAGACACTAGCCTTGGTGGCGTAGTTGTACTACGGAACGGTTATAAAGCTGAGGTCTCTGATTGGAATCCAGGATCGAGCAAAATGATATTCGATTTTTTTATTCATTATCAGAACGGAGTCAGGATGACGTACCCGATATGGCGATAGGCTCGAATCTCGAATCTCCCTCTATGGGACGAAACATACAAGGAGAAATGTAGGTGTCCTGGCACTTATGTATCCCTTCTGGGAAAAAGGCATGAGTTTATATAATATGTATGTCAAACAATTGATTAAACTTGAATCACTTCTTCGTTGTAGAAACAGATGGATCTCCGTAGTTAAATAGATTTTCCCAAATGAAAGATGTCATTAACCCCATTCCCATACCAGCCAGAAACACCCGCAGAGCGCCTAATAAAAAATAAATGTGACAGCCATTTTACCAGGTGTCACAGTGTGGATTTATGGCGGAGTTGTACCTACTTTCTATGCATTGTCGCTGGAGGATAACTTACTGCAGAATTGCGGGAGTAAATTCACTTTTAATGGGTTTTTCCATAGACGGATAAGGTGTGGTATAGTGATTGTTATGTTGGTGAAGTTTGTGTAAGATTAAGTGAGTGATTTCCTATTGACAACTGATTACTCTCGTCAGTAAGTAAATACTAAAGTTAGAGAATCTGAGTTGCTTCGTCAGGTTTTGGTGATGGATAATATGACATGAAATTAATAAACCTTGCCGCTCCACTCTGAGAACTAGACAAGGCAATTTCAGCACGCTTTTTTAAAAAGCAGCGATATAAACTTTGCTCAGGCTTGACCGATAATGTAGAACAATTTTTTTTTATGATTTCACTGTATGGCGTGAAGAGCAGTCCATTTGCATGATGGTAAACGATGCGACTGCTCATGGCCAGTAGCGAAACCAAACAACACCATATATTACAATGCAATGCTTGGCATTCCACTGCGCTCGCAATTCTGAGACATTATACAGGTCATAAATTCTGTCACATGTTTAATATAAAATAATTGAAACAAGTTTATTCATTACGTAACCATTTATATACCAAAATGAACTTAACAAAACATAGATTCTTATGACACTAAAGTTTATTCAAAATGACTTCCGTGATTTTGAATACAAGCCTTCAATCTGCGCGGCCAGTTGTCTACCGCAGCACGAACGAGGTCCATGTCAATATCGGCGGCTGCCTTAATCAAGGATGTCTTGAGTAACTCCAAATTGGGATGAGGCTTTGAGCACGCTTCTCCAAGTATTGCCATATCTTGTAATCTAACAGACTCAAATCTGGACTGGAGGAGGGCCAGTCTTCGTGCCGGATGAAGTCGATTTCGCGCGCCGCCAGCCAGTCTTGTGTGCTCTTCGCTCTATGAGCTGGCGCCGAATCTTGTTGGAATACCCAGTGCCTGTTATTGAACATGTTATGAGAAACAGGCTCCACAAGGTTCGTCAGGACTGTATTTTGATACACAACTGCATTCGTTTTTACACCTTTCTCACAAAAATGTACCTCTGTTAAGCCCCAATAAGAAACTCCCAACCATACCATGAGCGAGGATGGAAAATGACCTCGTTGGACACGCGGAATACGGTTGCTCGCTTCTTCACTACTGTGTGCGTACACCTTATCATTTTGTTTGTTGTAGCTCTCTTCTACGGTAAAAATTTTTTCATCTGAAAAAAGAATTTCCCGATATTTTTTTCCCGCGTACCGCTTCAACAAAGCGCGGCATCTTTTCAGTCTCAGGTCCATTAGACGAGCATTCAAACGATGTTCTGTTTTTCTTCGATATGCCCGAAGCCCTAAGTCTTCATTTAACACCCTTTTCACCGTGGTTCTGCTTAACCCCATCTGAAGGGCCAACAGTTTCTGCTTACGTTTGGGATTTCTTTGAATCCGCGCCTTCACAGCTTTTATCACTGCTGGAGTCCTAACAGACCGAGGGCGACCACTTCTTGACCTGTCATCTACACTAGAGTCTTCATTGTATCGTTTGATGGTACGATAAACGAATCTTTTGGTTATATTCAAATTTTTCAGTATGTCAAATATTTGAATTGGCGCGTAACCGCAACGATACAACGCAATAACTGCAACACGGTCTTCTTTAAGCGTCCAATCCATATTTAAAAATGAGTAAAATTCTAAAAAGTATACATTTTTATTTTCATGAACAATTCTAAATTCGAATTCAATAAACTTTTTTGTGGCCAGCATTCTGAAAGAAAAGTTTTTACTGTGTGACAATACTTATGACCTGACTGTGTATATATAATATGTTAAGTCTAAATATGTACATTTATTTATTTGGCTACAATGTCCTTCAAACCGGAATGCAACACTGCATATACACTGCTGTTTGTTTCCGAATTAAATTAATTACCAATATTCACGGATGTGTACCATATTGTATTTGCTTTTGGCTTTCATGTAGTGAAGTGAAGCAAGTAGGCGCCAACATCTGTCCATGGAGAAATATAATTTACATTATGAAATTTCATTCTCAATGATAGAGCTGCCACTTTGCTGGAAATTCTCGAACTTTAGATGTTGTTAATTTGCTGAAATTGTAAGAAATGTGCAAATATTGTAATGATTAGTTAAAATAATATTGATAGTGACTCGACTGAGAGGTAGACCAAAGAGGCGCTGGTTAGATGTTGTCATGGGAGATGGAGATATGTGAGTCAATGGCCTTACTATTGAAAATGTCGAAGACTGAGTGGCGACAACTCAGCCGGAAGGCGGACCTTAGCACCTTCAAAGTAACGGCTAATAGAAGAAGAAGGATATCAATAGTATTCATTATCCTGAATATATCCCTACGTTGAGCTTGAAACTATCTTGATACTATTCTGAAAATACTATATGAAATTTATTGAACAGGGAATCGTATTGAAAACTTACGTTCTTAATATATTATGACGTGATAATCTCTGGTGAAAACCGTTTATTTTTTATATTGCAATGAATGGCGAGACGGGCATGCCGTTCGCCTGATGGTAAGCGATACGACCGCTCATGGACAGTAGCAAAACAAAACAACACTTTGAATTACAAAGCAATGCCTGTCATTTCACTGCGCTTGCCATCCTGAGACATAAGATGTTAAGTCTCAATATGTCCAGTAGTTACTCTGGCTACAATGTCCTTCAATCCGAAACACACACAACAGTGCATTTAAACTGCTGTTTGGCGGGAGAAATAGACATTGCGGTGGTATCCACCCAGGCGGTTTCTCACATATGAGAGACCTACCACCAATAAACCATTTTCCGAAGCGGGTGGTAGATCAAAATTCAGAAAAATATAAATTATTTTCCTTGTCATGTGACTGCTATGCAAAAATACTAAACGTTTAACATACCCTAGTTGAAAGTAAATATAACTTGTCCATTAAATCCATTTTTTTATGTAAGGCGGTAGTGGAAAATTTGATATTACCAGTAACAAAGGAATCAACTTTTCCAATTTTTCAACAACAAAGGCTCCGAAATTGTATTCGATATTCCATTAAAATATGAGTAATACTAAAAAGTATTTTTTGTATAAAGTAATATATTCATTCCTAATGTTCGCTTCAGATGCGATAACGTATACAAAAAAATTCTGAAAGCTTCGAAAACATAAAAACCTTCGCTTTATGAACCAATAACTTATCATACATATGTTATGGGCCAAGTGATTAATCCGGCATTTTTCATAGTGCCCGGGCAATATGAATAATGCCCAATAAGAGCGGGCAATGTGATTATAACCAATCAATTTATCACATTGCCCGGGCATTATGAATAATGCTAAGTGCCTATTGGGCAGAGTGATATAAAGCGAATCAAAATCAAAACAATGAGCCGAAGTGGTAGAATTTAGAATAAGGCAGTACGATGGGGTGGGTTGGGAGGAGTGGAGGGGAAGGGGCAGTGTCGCACCTCCCCTGGTACCACTCCCATGAAAAGGTAACGCACTATTCTTGAGAAATATCTATTATAGCAACCTAGCCTTCAAAACACTTGTTGTCAATACAAATTAGCTTCTGCATCGTCTCCGGCGCTACGGGAAGTTCAGCCCCTTCGCCCTTGCGTAACAAAAGATAGACACCCATGCTCACCTCCGCAGCTTCGGCTTGCTGGTCGCCTCCGGCGACCAGCCTCAGCCGCTACGGCTCGCACGGTTGCCTATCCTTCGTTACAGCGGGCGGGGGCTACTCTCCCTCCGCGCCTCCGGCTTTTTATGTACACTCTAGGGTCAGTACCCAAAAGACTACGTGAAGTCGGGGTGTTCCGAGTCGGTTTTGGGGCACAGTCGACCTAACTGATCCATAAAGTGGGTACACTAATTTTCATGTGAAGATAATGTTTCGGTCGTTAAAAAATAACTAAACATAAGCAGATCAATTCAACCTTTCTAATTTATGGGTCTATCGGAGATGCGACAATGCGGCAGCACACCACGTTAAAAATCACCAATTAATCCCATTGCCCGATCATCATGTAGCCATATTCATAATGCCCGGGCAATGTGATAAATAGGTGAGTTTAGATTGTAATTAATCACTTGGCCCGATATGGCTCGGCAATATTCATACTGCCCGGGCATTATAAATACTGCTCGCATTAATCACTTGGCCCATAACACATATACTATTCAGACTAATTTAAATCCGAAACACTTACATTTCACACATAGCTCGTTACTGTTAAGACCTTTTTCCACTGAAGGCTGAACTTCTATAACTCTAAAAATAATTAGTTAACGAAGTAAATCTGGGGGCGCGGCCGAGCCCCCCGTCCAAGTCGAGCTATAGGCCGTAACATTCTTTTCTCGAAGCAATTCAGACCATTTTCAACCCCCTATAACTTCGTTGTGGCTAAAGCATGAAGCCTGAATTTTCAGTTACTAAGCAGGCATTGTGTAAACACGGTATATTTAAAATTTCATTCAATTTGAACCAGTAGTTTAAGAATTGTAACTAGTCAAACTTTCTTAATTTTGTCACTCACTGACTGACTGACCGATCATCAAAAGTCTAAGGCACTTCTAGCAGACATAGAACCTTCAAATTTAGAATATAATTAGTGTTTAGTGTCTAAAGTAAGGGAAAATTCAAACATTTCATAATTTGTGTCTAGTTTTCTAGATAGACCAACTGTCAACTAGTAGTTGACATGACGTGGCGCGTTTGGATGCATTAGAAATCCGTTAAATATGGCCATTTCGGTCGCACTAAGGGCAATTTGTCTTACTATTTTAACCTTGACGGGCATGAGCGGCGGTGCGGATAACTTTGTAATCCCATATAAATGTATAGGATTACAAAGTTACATTTGCAGTTAATGAATCATTGTACCCGTATATAATGGAATAATAGTTGTAGATAGATATCTATATATATGAGGCATAACAGGAGGGGATATAGAGAAGGAAATGGTGTATTCAGCATGTCACATGCCCTTGCAAATAAATAGACTAAATAGCTCGAAAATATCAATTACAATGAAAGCAAGAACATTAATAATCAAATCCGCTATATTTGTGATAAATTGATGCCTACAAAAATAAGAAAAATCCATAAGACAGAGGCTTTAAGAAAAATCGTTAGTGATATTCTAGAAGTAAGAAGTACCGAAAAGGAAAAAAGTAGGACTCTACAAAAAGACGTGAGATCACATCAAAAACATCCTGTAAAAAAATTCCAAGTCTCGCAGCTCAGGTTTTCTACCGCAAAAAGTTGTGAGATGCATGTAATACCAAGTCGATTAATTTATTTAGTCCTTAAGGGACCTTCTATATAAAGTTATTACGTTAGTTATTACCATATCAATCTTAAAAATTCTTTACGATTTAAATAAATAGATCGACTTGGCCAGCAGCATTATGTATAAATTGTACGATACATTATGTTTTCATGCGATGGCCAAGTCGATCCATTTATTTAAATCGTAAAGAATTTTTAAGATTGATATGGTAATAACTAACGTAATAACTTTATATAGAAGGTCCCTTAAGGACTAAATAAATTAATCGACTTGGTATTACATGCATCTCACAACTTTTTGCGGTAGAAAACCTGAGCTGCGCGACTTGGAATTTTTTTACAGGATGTTTTTGATGGGATACATTTGTCAATAATATATATTTTTTCAAATATCCACGTATCATTGTACTGTACTGTATCAGCCGAAATGTGTCCTACTGCAGGGCATGGGTCTCCTCTACAAATAAGGTTATGATTGAAAGTGGTTAAGACATATAGTCCACCACATACCACATTCGCTGGATTAGAAATTCTGACAAATCACTAAAAACTATATGGTTTTCTGACGATGTTTTCCTTCATTGTTATAGTGCATGGTGATTGACCATTAATACGCACATGATTCCGAAAAGTTAGAGGTGTGCCCTGGGATTGAAATCTGTCTATATCTTATCTGGATAGAAATCTGATAATTTAAAAAAAAATTAAGAGACATTTCCTGACGCGTTTCATAGGTTTGTTGAAATCTAAAAAGTCCTGTACTAGCTTGACTACTTCCATCGTCTTTCTTAAATTTTTGACATCGCAATGCATATAGATATATACTATAGAAAATATGGCTTCACTCAGCTCGAAATGGAATGCAATCCTACCCTCACCCATTTTTATATTTCTTATCAGACATGTTCGAAAACGCCTTTCACAGAGTACATAAAACGTACTAGTATATTACAAAGATTAAGGGCGGAATAAATTTTATTTCGTCAACCCTTCTTTATCGCAACTATAAAACAGTAAATTAGGGAGTCCGCTATTGAGGCACAATTCGTCACAAAACCGTGGGTACGTGATTTCTGTAATGAGTTTTTGTGTTCGATCCTTTTTGGACGGAAGTGATTGGTGAACCTTGAATGCTTGAAAATGTGGACTTTTATAGCATTTACTAGATTAAGATCTGAGGTTGTGGGATTCTAGACCCTTATATTTATAGTTTTTGCAAAGGGTTCCGGTGCTTAATTTTTTAATAGAGAAATAGTGTTAATAGGGGATAAAGTTGATGGTTTACAAACAGACGAACGATAAATAAACAGGCAATATGTATCAGGGGATGACATATATATGTAGGATGACGGTAATAAAATCCATTGTGTTAATTATTTCATTATAATTATCACCACACGTTATAATTAACGGATTAACGATTTATCCAAATATCTGCGACAGCTTGTTACTTTACACACACACTTTAGTAAACACGCGTTTGTCACTGTTTCACTGCCGACTGCTGGATCTCGAATCTCTTGTCTGCGGTTCGGAGGCGGTTTATATTGCAAACTGTCATGCTCCCACCCTTACTCTGACAGTGGGTAGTGAAATAGAACCACAACAGGGTTTCCTTTAATAAAGTTACTTCTGCAACTACCCGTAGATTCCTTTACAATTATTTATCATATGGGTTTTACACAAGAACACCCCGACACGGCCATACTGACGAGCACACGTCCTCGTGTGTGTGTCTACTGTCTATACATCATTTAAGAAAATCATTCGTTCGTTCATCCTGACTCAGTTCACATAATATAACAATTTAAAAATAGTAATAATTATTTCTATGATACAGTCTGGTCCGGAAATATTCCCTTCAGACAACGCATACCTGGACCAGTCTATGAGACCCCTCAGGTGCCAGATTGTTCCTTCAGTTTGAAAACTGGACCGAACTGTGCTAGACCGGGATAATTCCCCTTTAGCTTACACAAATTTCCTTTTTCTTTACATAACTGGGCAGATCAGACTGTATTTTCTCTTTTTCTTTCACAGGTCTCAAAGAAACCCCTCAATAGTTATAGTAATTATTAATTATTAAATTACTTCATGTGAACTGTGTCTATGAAAACGTTCACCTTACAAATCTTTTACTAAATGTTATTTCTAAAAAACTCTTGGTATCAATAGTAGCTTAAATGCGTGGGTCGATTATTGTCATCGAGCCTAGCTTGATTCTATGTTTCGGGAGTAATAATAGTGCACGGGCACCCTGTCGTTGTTTGGACCATGAGGATATACGAAACGTCACGTAGGTAAAAACGTTTTAAAATTACCACCGGATCCAACGCGACCCTGTCCTGAGAAGACCCGGCGAAACAAACTCAGCGGGCTTACTTTACCACTGGAAATAACGCGACACGACCCAGCTGTGAGTAGATCCAGCGAATCACACTCAGTGGGCTTGTTTTTGGTCCAACTACTAAGTAGGTCTTATGTATTAAGATTTGATTTTGCTGCGCCGATACAGCAGTTCGGACCGGCGCGGCGGGGCGTGCTCTGCATCTGCCGTCTGCATTTCTTTTCATCATAGAGTCCACGAAGTTTGTCTGGAACAATGCAATATCCCTTTTTGAGATTGGTATCTGTATACCCCTGCTTTAGGGTTGTGTTTTCTTTAAGTAATCTATATTGTTGCGCACTTCGTCATATTTTAAATTGCTCTACGAATTAACGAAAGTAAAATGGTAAAACCAAATTCAAACAAAAATGGAAAGATCTCACCAATTTGAAACACTCCTGTGAAGACGCCAGTGTCTTGGAACTTCCAGGGCACACAGTCACAGCTCCATGTCACTGCTCCTGATAACAATTAATGGCCACTCACCAGCTGATGTTGATAACCAAGCGGTTGCGGCTACAACGTAAGACGATCCCGCTTCTGATGTAGGATGACGGTAATAAAATCCATTGTGTTAATTATTTAATTATAATTATCACCACACGTTATAATTAACGGATTAACGATTTATCCAAATATCTGCGACAGCTTGTTACTTTACACACACACTTTAGTAAACACGCGTTTGTCACTGTTTCACTGCCGACTGCTGGATCTCGAATCTCTTGTCTGCGGTTCGGAGGCGGTTTATATTGCAAACTGTCATGCTCCCACCCTTACTCTGACAGTGGGTAGTGAAATAGAACCACAACAGGGTTTCCTTTAATAAAGTTACTTCTGCAACTACCCGTAGATTCCTTTACAATTATTTATCATATGGGTTTTACACAAGAACACCCCGACATATAGATATTATAAAGGGTTAACAAAGCGCCTTTATTGTCAAATAAAGATTTTGAAGACAGGTTTATTGGTGGTACATCTCTCACATGTGAGAGGCTGCCTGGGTAGGTACCACCGCAATGTCTATTTCTCCCGTCAAACAGCAGTTTAAAATGCACTGTTGTGTTTCGGATGGAAGGACATTGTAGCCAGAGTAACTACTGGACATATTGAGACTTAACATCTTGTGTCTCAGGATGGCGAGCGCAGTGAAATGCCAAGCATTGCTTTGTAAATCAAGGTGTTGTTTAGTTTTGCTATTGTTCATGACATACAACAACAAACATAGGTTTATTCTATCCTGAATTATAATTAATATATAAAATCCATCCCATGCTTATCTGTAAGACGTTGCCTTTTTGCGATAAGACCGCCAATTGTACTTTTATGATTGTGATGTTAGTTATTGGATTTTTCTATTCAGTATCAGCCCAGAGTCAGGAATTTGTGCCCGATATGGCGATAGGCTCGCCACCTATCACATTGTGGGACGGAACATACAAGGCGAAATGTGGGTGTCTGGCACCTCTGCCTACCCCTTCTGGGAACAAGGCGTGAGTTTATGTATGTATGTATGATGTTAGTTTTATTTGTATTTTTTGTGTGTGCAATAAAGTGAATAAATAAATAAATAAATAATATATGATATCATTAAAAATTCTATAGTCTGTAAAGTCCGCCAACCCGCACTAGGCCAGCGTGGTGGACTAAATGGCCTAACCACTCTCAATCGTACTCTCGATTGTAGATGAGGCCAGTGTCCTGCAGTTGGACGTATATGGGCTGATACAGATACAGATATGATATCATTAATAAATGTTTTTTTATTAACCGACTTCAACAAAAGGGGGAGGTTCTCAATTCGACTGTATGTTGCTTTTTTTATGCTTGTTACCTCGTTTCTTTACTATTCATAATATAGTGTATAGGTTCTATTTCGCCATCCAAAAAAGAAGGAAATCACAAACATCGAGTTCCGCAGGATCGATTAGCATCATCGCGTCCGTAACGTTTCGAATCGGAATGAGATCACGCTTTATTGATACTGTTATCTCGGCATAAACATTACAGAGAGTTGTATTACTGAATTCGTTTTAGCTCAATCGATAGCGGATTTTTTGAATTTGGTTTTGAGGTTCTTTAGGAATTGAATATTTTGGTTCATCTGGTGTTTGATCCATTGGAATATTTTTGTAAGTTACTTTCATTTCTATATGGCCTAACCACTCTCAATCGTACTCTCGATTGTAGAGTAGGCTCGTGCCCTACAGTGGGACGTATATGGGCTGATACAGTTACAGACTTTCATATCAGATAGGCAGCATCACATATGATTACAAATAAAGTAAAAATTATTATTGTAACACGATTTTTTATTTGTAGACACTGGCCCAACAATACATCTAATCTACTAAGTTTTATGATTGTTTTTGGAACGAAGTTTCTTATCGCGCGTTGTGAAAGGGGGCTAGACGGAAAAAAATTCTCACGAAAAGTAGGCACGACAATTTAAAACATTTGACGATCGTTTTTATTTCTTTATTTGAAAATGGTGTCATACATTTTATTTAACTCTAATAGAGGCTATAAAATATATAGGCGCTAATAAGAACTGAGAATACGCTGAAGCCCAAAATTAAGTGGGAAATGTTGCGACAATTTCTAATTTTCATAAAATGTCATAAATCATATTGGTACAAAAGAAACATAAATTGCATAAATATGTGAAAAAAAAAAACATAATGATGGTGGTACCCAAACGATTCTTTTGATGGTGACATTTAATTAAAATTACAGAATAAAACCGTAATACATTGATTTTCGATCCTCCTTAATAAATTTATTATTATTTACAATTTTAGTTTGTTATCCTGCTGTCAATCATCAACCCTTCATTTGACTATGTATCTTTGCCAATTATTACTAAAATTTAGCTTACTGATTAAGTTTATATAACATTATATTTGTTAATAATGAAAGGTATTATTCTTATAACTTAAAAGTACTAAAATTTTATTACAATTCTTTCACTAATTTGACAGCCTCCGTGGCGCAGTTGGTTAGACGCCGCCTGTGAAACGAGAGGCCGCGGGTTCGATCCCCGCACCGAGAGAAATGTTTGTGCGGCCTACAAATATTTCTTCCGGGTCTGGGTGTTTGTGAGACCGAAAAGTCTCTCGTAGTTCCTGATACCCACGACACAAGACTCGATCTTAGTGTGGGGTCAGGGCTATGTATGTGACTGTTGGGTGTTATTTATTTATTTATTTATTTATTAATTAATGGAAAAGAAACTTCGTTCCATTCGGTCCCTTGAAACCTCTCAAGTTTTTATTGATATTATAGTACCGAGATCGTTAGGCTGGAAATGATGAATGGAAGAGCCTAGCATATTTTTTAACCTTTAGCTTTAGCGAAGTATTACTAAAATTTCAAATATTTTTGCTACCTAGATCCAAATATGCTAATAAGCTGTACCCTGATGAAGAATCCTATCAGTATTTACATAATATAAGGAACCCTATCTTTGGCTATCATTCCCCAAAAACCCGCGCGATCTGAAAGGGCTCACGTGCAAACTAAACGCACTTTACTGCAAATTAATGCCAACGTGTTGTCGTATAGGGAAATGGAATCGGTATACAGGGCATAATGTAAACATCCTTGAGACACGTGCTAGAGAAAATAAGGTACAATTGTTAGGGGCAATTTTAAATATTTCCTAACTTATTTAGAGTAACATTAATGCCCGTAGGAAATAAAATTATTAAACAATCTTTGCTTGAATTTATAATTAATATTTCACAAGATTTTTTAAGTTTTTGTATATCAAAATTTTATTGTAACTAACTTGTATTTAATTGTAAGTTTTTATATATCAAAATTGTATTATAATACAAATAATATTGGTTCGGAAAGTTTGATAAGTAAATATTTTACTGGTGGTAGGTTTTTCATATGTGAGAGGCTGCCTGAGTGGGTACCACCGCAATGTCTATTTCTCCCGTCAAACAGCAGGTTAAATGCACTGTTGTGTTTCGGATTGAAGGACATTGTAGCCAGAGTAACTACTGGACATATTGAGACTTAACATCTTATGCCTCAGGATGGCGAGCGCAGTGGAATGCCAAGCATTGCTTTGTAATTAAGGTGTTGTTCGGTTTTGCTACTGTTCATGAGCGGTCGCATTATTTACCATCAGGCGAACGGCATGCTCGTCTAGCCATTCATTGCAATAAATAAAATATGCAAAAGAATAGTGAACCAAACTGCCTGAGAAATAAATTATATTATTATTTCATTTTCAAGTATATCTGGTAAAAAAAAAACAATGATATACGAAGTGATAAACAAACTATTATAAATAACGCCAAATAGCAGAGTAAACGCACTGTTGTTGTACTGTTTGAAGTACATTCTGACCACAGTAACTGCTGGACATATTGAGACTTAATATTTTATGTCTGAGGCTGGCGAGTGAAGTGGAATTACAAGCATTACTTTGTGATTCATGGTGGTGTTTAGTGTTGCTACGCTCCATAACCGATCGTATCGCTTACCATCTAGGGCGAATGGCAAACTCGTCTCGCCATAAATTATAAAAAAGTAAATTAAAATATCATCCTCTAAGTGTCCATTTAAATCACTTGCAATTGTCCTTGTTAACAACAACCATTGGGGCTAATATATAATGTCAAAATTAAGAACCACACGTACTAACACTCAAATATCCATGAAACCAATTAATTGCTAAAAATTAAAACATCCTCGACATTGCTTTTCAAACCACTCCATCCATTAAATTGTCCTTATTCACATGATCATTATGGCCAAATTAAAATGTCACAAACATGAATCCCACGTATATACCTATTAAACCAATATTCAAATACCTATTAAACCAATTTATTGCTAGAAAAATTAAAACATCCTTGACTTTTCTATTTAAATCAGTCTATGCCATGCAATTGTCCTTATTCACATGAACATTATTCCCAAAATATTTTGTCACAAACAGGAAATCATTCCATGCCATCGAATTGTCCTTATTTATAGAATCATTATGACCAAAATATAATGTCACTAGCAAGAACCACACGTATCAACACTCAAAAACCCATTAAACCGAATAACAAGACGTTTGTTCACTTAACACTTAAACCGGGGAGCGTCGCGGAACACCCTATCCTAATTAGAACTTAGCCTAATTCCCTCCAAGAGATTTCGTATGAAACGCACGGTTTATTAATGTTGGGGGTCAAGGAATTGTTGTAAGGCCGCCTTATAAATTCATAAGATTTGGGCAAATTGTTTGGAAGGGCCTTTGGGTTACTGTATGACTTAATTTTGCTCGTTTGTGGGGAGTGTAGTAATTTGGCTTTTCCGGTGTAAGTCATATTTTAGTTTATTTATTTTTTATAATTATTATATTAGAAGTATTGAGTTATTTACTTTTATTGCTATTATTGGCGTGACGAGCATGTCGTTCGCCTGATGGAAAGCAATATAAATGCTTTTGAACAGTAGCAAAACAAAACAGCACCTTGAATTACAAAGCAATGCTTGCCATTCCACTGCGCTCACCATCCTGAGACGTAAGATGTTCAGTTTCAATATGTCCAGTAGTTACTCTGGCTACAATGTCCTTCAAACCGAAACACAACAGTGCATTTACACTGCAGTTTGACGGGAAAAAAGGACATTACGGTGGTACCTACCCAGGCTGCCTCTCACATATGAGAGATTTACCACCAGTTAACCTGTCTTCAAAATCTTTATTTGACAATAAAGGCGCTTTGTTAACCCTTTATAATATGTATATATGTCATCTCCTGATACATATTGCCTGTTTATTTATCGTCCGTCATTATGTCCTATATATGTGATCAATATTTACTTTCCTGCATAGTTAAAACAATCTGAAACAGATCTCGAATAGTCTTCTGGTGTGTTCAGACTATTTATCAGCTTTTAACTAAAAACAAAACTATAAAAGACTCATGAAAAAGCTTAGCTTTGGTTGAGCAGACTAGAACTTAAGTTCCAATGCCTAGACTAATCAAGACAACTTTCAAGATATTGAGACTATTATGTAGATTTATTTGAGTAAATTTATTTAATGAATACACTGTCAATTTTTGTTTATTTTATGCATATACTTATAGATAACTTATGTCTTTATTATATATACTAATCGGCTTTACTACTGATTGTTAGTTAGCATAATGATGTTGATTTATTCGACTCCGGATTTACACAGGTCATACAGTGTACCTTTTGTTTTGCTCACGTAAAATTCCTGTAATATCCCAAATTACCAAATTCTCTGAATTTTTGTACGATTAATATTTCTTTTAAATTCGTCCGTAATCCTTATAGATAGTAGTATGAAAATACAAGTACTATGAAAATTTCCAAGACACATACTTTCCTTATTTGTAAATAATAATATATAAAATAAACTCCTTTTTGTATCAGCCGAACAAACACTACGCAAGCAAAGAAAATATTTTATTTAGTTACATCTTCCAGACGTTTGTTAATCCTAAACAAACCAACTGATTTATGATAAAACACAATTTATTATATCGGTCAACAGAAAGTAACAATGTCATCGACGGCTTACTCTTAAACCTTGGATTAAGGATTAATATTATTCAATCCTTGATGAAATTATGAGAAAAATTTACTACGGAATTTCCCTTCATTTAATTTTCTGTGCTTTGAAAAGGGAGGTTATAGCTAGTCATGAAAAATATATTTACAATTTGAATAAAACAACTGATTTTGGCATCTATTTAAAATTGTATTATTATCAAAATAAAATACCTATTTTGTGTTCTCACTCTGACTTATATACGTTGAATAAGGAAGGATTGGCTTCTCAGATTGGGACTAGATCAGTTTAAAATTATTTATTTTTAAACTATCTAATCTATATATTATCTAAGAGCTACTACTAGTAATATGATCAATAAACAAACTTTGGAAACCACCGCATTACGATACAGTGATTGCAAAGTCTCCAAATAAAAATTAGTTTTCAAAATCCTATCACTTCGCGTCATCTACGAAGCTATTTCATAATTCGTAGCACAATCCGTAGAAACAATAAAATGTAGCTACTTCGTAGCAGGTTACTGAGTTATATCCAATTACTTCAGATCCGCTACGCAGTTACAACGTGATTACCGTAGCACATGCCATAGCAACCACAAAATCAATCTACATTGTTGGTATACTAAGTTATAACCAAACAGTTCGCATCCGCTACGCAGCTACATTGTAATTACTCGTAGCGCATTCAGTAACAAAACTATATAAACATACACTGTAATTAGCAGGTTACTGAGTAATTATAGGTAATTACTCGACATTCGCTACGTGGCTACGAAGTAGTAACTCATAGGTATACTAAAGCAGATTCTAATTGTGTACAGACCTAGGTGACTATAAGAATACAATTAGATAATATTAGGCAAATAAAGTGCGTGGTGGCCTAGACGTTGGTAAACGGACTAGACGAGACTGCCAACATGTTCACGGTGGTCGCGGGTTCGAATCCCAGGGCACACCTCTGACTTTTCGGAGTCATGTGTGTATTGATAGTCAATCACCACGCACTAAAACGGTGAAGGAAAACATCGTGAGGAAACCTGCATACCATAGCGATTTATAAAATTCTATGGTATGTAAGTCCACCAACCCGCACTAGGCCAGCGTGGTGGACTATATGGCCTAACCACTCTCAATCGGTAGTCGATTGTAGAGGAGGCCCGTGCCCTGCAGTGGGACGTATATGGGCTGATACAGGCAAATATAGAGATAGTAGCACAGTCTTACCGCCCGTATTTCGACCACCGATCCTGACGGTTAAACTCTGTCTCAAAAACATCATATACAAATGAGCTAATTTTTGGATTCACCTGAGTATTTGGTCCCGATCGGAACAAGAAAATTCTAATGAATTTTTGTATTCATTTATCAGCCCTGAGTCAACTATTTGTGCCCGATAGAAGAAGGCTTGGTTCTATCATAGAGTGGGACGGAACGTAGCGAAATGTGGGTGTCCTGGTTGCACCTCTGCCTACCGCTTTTGGAAAAAGTGAATATGAATGTATGTGAGTACTACTTTTCCGTCAATACAATTTTTTTGTAGTACTGCTTGTTAGTCAGCATAGTTATGTGGATCTATTAGAAATCGGATTTACATAGGTCAAATAGTATAATTTTTGTTTTCCTGATATACAAATCCTGTAATATCTCAAATTAGCAAAATTTTCTGTATTAATTTATTTGTATTTAACGGCTCACCACTAGCACTAGACAGCCTCCGTGGCGCAGGCGGTAAGACGCCGCCTGTGAAACGAGAGGCCGCGGGTTCGATCCTCGCACCGAGAGAAATGTTTGTGCGGCCCACAAATATTTCTCTCGGGTCTGGGTGTTTGTGAGACCGAAAAGTCTCTCGTAGTTCCTGATACCCACGACACAAGACTCGATCTTAATGTGGGGTCAGGACTATGTATGTGACTGTTGGGTGTTATTTATTATTATTATTTATTGTTAACAATATAATAGGCTTTGTGTTGCAAGATTATGATCGCATACTCCGTAAGAGATTAATCCATTCACACTCGGCGATTAACGAATTCCGGTAAACGTTTAAATTCATCAAGAAAATTACGTTTGCCTACGTACGCTGAAGGATCGCCGTATAATTTAATACGAGGCATTAACGGGATTAAAAATACCGAAAAATATCCAACGCAAAAGAATATTAAAATAAGGTTTTAATGAAAAACTTCACGTTTTTATTTGTAGTCTGTTGGATTTTTTTTAATCGTGGATGTAACACGGTATTTAATAAATGAATATTGGAATATTTTTTATGTTTTTTTTTCGTTACATAAAATTGTTTTATACGTTTTCGCTTTGTGTGAAGACGTTTGAATATTTTGTTTTGTTTATTTGTCGAAAGTTTAATATAAATTGTTAGGAAACGAGTAAAGTTTTTCACAAAGAAAACTCTGGGTGTATACAAACGCATTCATTTTGCTCTAATTTTTACTGTATTTTAACCTTCCAACCTAATTTATTTTTTATTTAAATAGTAATTTAGTACACATTTCACGTATAGATCATGACTGCCTCTATGGCTTAGTTGTACTATGGTAATATTATAAAACTAAGGTCTCCGGTTCGAATTCTAGGTTGGACAAAATGATATTCATTTTTTTCTCACTCCCTGTCACATGGACGGGACACATAAGACGAAACTTGGAAATACTGGTTGCTACGTACTCATCTGCCTTTTTTTTCTTTTTTTTTTTTTCAAGAGAAAAAGCTATTAAGCTGCCCTTTCGGTACCCCGGGGGAGGCCGAAAGGGGTATGTCAGTGTCTCTGGCCTTCCAGCCCGGTACACACGCGGGTATTGTGTCCGAACTGGGTCCCTAGCAATACCTACGCCAGCATACTGACTAAAAACCTCTTGATAACCCTCACACGCATTGTGGGCAGCACCGGACATCCCAGGGCGAAGGGCGCCCCGATTTACGTCCGCGAACCGCCCCGCGCAAAACCATTGCTGGGCCTTATGTTATCATTATAAAGGCCCAGATTACCTCCATTTACACCCCCTTTTCGGACGCCCGTAAAGCTGTTATGGGCGTCCATGACGGAGACGAGGCTCCATCACACGTCTCGGAGTCCGTTATACGCGAGGGCGCATGGCCCCCGCCGTGTGCCCAGTGACTCCGATGACCCCTTTAGGTCGTCTCTTACGACGGGCAGAGGATACCGTGGAGGGATTCTTGTACCCCCAAACCACAGGGTAAAGGATAAAGGCGCCGGTTCAGCCGGTTATTACCCGGCGCCTTCTTCTTTGCAGGCGGCGAGCGGGATCGTTCCGCTCACGATCCCGATCTGCACTCTCCTTATGCGAAATTACAATTTCACAGAAGGAGAGCATTGCCTGCCACGACCTCCGACTCTCGACCATGGAGGGAATCACGACCGAGAGCGAGAGGTCTACTCCGACGGCTGCACGGAGTATCATACGTTCATCACCCCAGGCTGGACACTCCGAAAGAGTGTGCTGGGCTGTGTCCTCCGCGCAGTACGTACACATCTGCCTACGATTTGAGGAAAAAGGCGTGAGTTTATGTATGTATTATTTATGTGCGTATAGACTAAAGCTTCGTTAGAATTGGTGTTAGATTAATCTATTTTTTATTGCTAGTAGAATTATTATTCAACCTATGACTTTACAAAGAAAGAAAGAAAGAAAAATAGTTTAATTTCCCACTAACACCTAAAATGACGTACAAAAACAAATATACAAAAGTCTATTTATAAAAATAAGAAAAAAAGAAAAAGTTCGCACGTCGTGGCTGTGACAAGTAGGTGATCACTCAGCAATTATGTTGCGCTATGGTGCAGGCCGTAGCAATGCTGATTTTCGGTGATCAGCTTGGATGACGTGCAGACGCAAGCTAACGCAAACTCAAGTCTATTATAAAAAACTAAACATTAACCTAAACCTTAAATAAATATCTTTATATAAATGTGCAATAAATATATTACAAAGGATTATCTGCATCCGTTTTTCCTACTAATATTAAGAAAATTACCCTATGTATTAACCCTCAATTAATTTCTCAATATTCTCTAACACAAACACGACAATAAGATTAGATTATCCAAGATTTTCAGGTTCTAGTTGTGCTCCTATTTTATGTAGGTCAAGAGCGGCTTTGAAGATGCTGGATCATTTATATAAAATATCTTAGATGCGCCTCCGAGACGTGAACGAGACTTTAGCCGTGAGTCTGATTCCTGGACGGGGATAAAAGTGTTTGTGTGAGAATTTTTTGCTTTAGCTTATAATATGCATTATTAATGGTATATTTATAGCAATAAATGGCGAGACTAGTTTACGACCGCTCATGAACCATAAATACCAAAGCAATGCGTGGCATTTCACTGCGCTCGAAATCCTGAGACATAAGATGTTAAGTCTCAATATGCCTAGTACTCCGCATGTAGAATGAAGGAAAATGTATTACCACGGTGCCCGACCTGGGATTCGAACCCGAGATCTCAGCGATTTGCCATACCATATTAAAACTGCTGAGGCATTCAAATGTAAAAAGTTGTTAATAATTTTTAAAACAACATACATATTGGACATACGATCTAGCAAATATATTCAGGCTGCTTTTAACCACTAAATAAAGGGCAGCGGAATACGAAGAATTGCTTTGTGGTTCAAGGTGTTGATTTTGCTATTATCTATGAGTTGTCGTATCACTTACCATCAGGCAAACGGCACACTTATCTCCATTCAAATAAAAAGGAGTCAGGAAATTTTGCCCTATAAGTTGATCGGATCGCCCCCTCTCAACTGGTAGGTTGGAACACACAAGGCGAAACGTGGATGCGCTGGCAGCACTTCTCCCTACACTTTCTGGAAAAAAAAAGCGTGATGTATGTTTGTATGAACATAATATAAAGTACTTATTCAGCCCCCATGGCATAGTCAGTTAGACGCCGCCTGTAAAACGGGAGGCCGCGAGTTCGACTCCGCACTGAAACAAACGTTTGGACGGCTCACAAATATTTGTTCCGAGTCTGGGTATTTGTGAGGCCGAAAAGTCTCTCGTAGTTCCTGATTTCCACGACACAGGACTCTATCTTAGCGTTGGGTCAGCTTTATGTATGTGACTGTTGGGTGTTATTTATTTATTTCTTACTTATTTATGTGTTTAGATATGCTTACATTTGAATTTAAATGTTTATGTACTCTATATTTTCTGACAAGACGACAAATATCACACCATCTAAATTTGTCCTTTGAATAAAGTGGGTTATGCATTTTGCGTCCAAGTTCATATTGCATCATCCGTCTCGTGTGTTCATAGTTATTCAACAGACCAAGTACTTTATCTGACCATTGCAGGATCTTATTTACTTAGTTTATTTAATGAAAAACTATGTCTTTGAGTCTATATAATGTTGTATAATTTTGTGTATTTTAATAACAAAAAACAGGCCCGTAATCGTCTCAAAATAAACAAAGTTTTGTATCCGAATATATATTCAAGTTGTATTCAAATAAAATTATGCATAATAATTATATTAAGGCAAATATTCATCTACCTATAAAGCGTAATAATTACAATCTAAGAAAGAAACACAATCTTCAATTAATGAATGTACGCACCAATTATGGAAAGAAAACTATATTTAGGAGTGCAGTTGTATAATAGATTACCTAACGAGTTAAAATAATAACTGGATAAAACTGTTTTTATTAAAAACAAACTTAAAAAATATGTGTGCATATTGCAACTATATTAATCACCCAGCATCTTAGATATAAATAAAGTATTTGTATTATTATTCATTTGTTATCTCATTATAAGTATATTTTTATGAGGATACATGCTTTATACTTAATACATAACTTCTGTCTTTGCGATTAAATATTTACCATGCAAAACCAGTAGATATACCATAGTCGATACAAATCAATATTTTTATCAGTCCATATACGTCCCACTGCAGGGCAGGGGCCTCCCCTATAACTGAGAGTACAATTGAGAGTGGTTAGGCCATATTGTCCAAACATATCAATATAATACAAAAAATATTACAGACTTCTCCACCCTGTTGTCATTCCCGTTTTCAAATATTCGTACATTTTATATCATTTTAACCTTGAATACAAGGCTAACTTGGAAAAGGCAAACATGTGTACGGGAGAAATATGAGATAGATACGACGTATTCCGTATTGACAGTTCTGATGCGGGCTATATTGAAAGGGTAGGAACACTATAATGTATTAATATTCGGAAAAAAAGTATTAATTGTATGAATTACATGGAACGTCATGTAATTCATACTATCTATGAAATGGCGTGAAAGACACATTGCACCGTAATATATACAGAGGTTTTTGGCTAATACCTTCATCACGGTGTGCTAGTTTGGAGAGAGCAGAAATTTTAAGGTTTTGTTTTATTACTATGAATGGCGAGACAAGCGTGCCGTTCACCTAACGGTAAGCGATACGATTGTACATGGACAGTGGCATAAGCAAACAACACCTTGAATTACAAAGCAATGCTCGGCATGCCACTGCGCTTGCCATCCTGAGATTTAAGATGTGAAGTCTTAATATGTTCAGTAGTTTATATAAATAAAATAATATGTAAATACAATCTTCTTTGTTACTGAAAAGAAAAATCAAAACAAACATTCTTAAAACACAAATTTTAATTTAATCAAGAACAGTAAAAATAATTAAGTATCGGTTTAATAAGAAAGAACATTTTCAACGAAGGCGCCTGCACTCCACTTTATTTACTGTCGTGATTGTCTCAGAATTTTCAATTGTTTTCCCTCGCGTCGCCTTCAAGTAAAGCGCTTAAGTCCAAAAGAAATGAAACTAAGCAGATAACTTTAACCGTAGTCACGTACGACACTTGTACTACAAAATATTTTCAAATTATTCCATAAATACATCAGTAAGTCACTAAATATTAAGGCGTCAATTACTCCGTTATTATTGCACGATCCATAAACTCAAAATTGTTAATTAAACTTCAAGGAGGCTCTAATGTGTCTATGGTACGGCTGAGGGAAAACGGTTGGTCGCATTGACACTTGTGCGGGGAGACCAGTTCGCTCCGAGCTGGCGGGCGGAGCGCACGTCCATTCACAACCCGATATTCCCGCAATTGTATAAAACAAGGTGCGAACTACGAACCCCAGTGCTTGCCAGTTCAATAGTGTTTTTGTGCGTTCCATCGTCGCGGATTTCATTATATTTATTAATTAACGTAAGTACTCTCTGCTTAGTTTAATAAGCATTTAGGCTAATTACTCGTGTTAATTATGTTATGTTTTGCCCCAGTTATTGCCTTTACAGGAGCCGCTTTTATCATTAGTATTCTTTGTGTGGTGGGTTCTCGTTTATTTGTTTTATTATCCGGTTCGGATGTGTTGTGATAATGACATTTTAAATGTGAGGGTATGAATATTATTTCACATTTTGTGTATGGAACACATTAATATTTGATAATGGTATCAGTTATTCAAATTATCATTATTATGGTTTAAAAATTGAATCACATATCTGCCGGGAAATTAATATTGCAGAATGGAGGAAAAATATCGGCGTTCTCAGTGGGGACGAGATAAACTCAATTATAAGGCGACCTGGTTTATAAATATTTCAAGATTTTAATTAATTAAAATACATAACGGCCTTAATTATATGAAAGCCTTCATTCAAATATTAAATTTAATGTAAATATTTTCTAAGTGTAAGTTTTCGTGACGTAATTATCATTACTAATCAGTGATCTACAAAATGTGTTGCGATTAATCTTGTTACATTACAACATTTTGAGGAATTAAATAATAAATACAATATTGGAATGGGTTAGTTTATAAATTCTTCATAAAACTATAACGGTGAAGGAAAATACTATAAACTTGTATACCATAGTGGTTCGTAAGAATTTTTATGGTGTATAAAAGTCTGTTGACCAGCACTAGGCCAGGGTGGCGTATCATACGACCTTACCCCTCTCAATCGTATTCTCGAATGTAGAGGCTCGTGCGCTATAGTGGGACATATATTGGCTGATACAGATACATAGCTTTTTCAAACACGTCTCCGTTTCAAACATTTAATCTTACTAAATTAGTCCATGGGTGTACATGTCTCATTCTGTACTATACACATTTTACCGAGTTATTTTTGCGGCAAATGGTTAACATGTGATAACATTTCGGCGAGTGATATTGAGATATGTATAGAGGTGAGACATAGGTATATCGACGCAGGAAAGCGGTTTTGTCGTATCTCAAAAAGTACGTACATGCGTTTTGTATATTATTTAATTCATAAAAAATACCGCATTGAATTTCCTCGCGAAAATGTAAGGTTTTATTTTAAAATGTTATTATCAAAGATATGGTATTCCTAAATATTCTAGTTTAGAGGTTTATCATTTTTAATTATTTTTTTTTTGGTTCTTTTGTAAAATTACTTGTTTCGAGATACGACAAAATCGCTTTCCTGCGTCGATATAGTGAGTGATATAAGATCCGATCTGGCTTAAGATGCAGGAAGCAGGTCGATGTGGAGATCCTTGGGAGAGGCCTATGTTCAGCAGTGGATTTTCTGTGGCTGAGATGATGATGAGGAGGAATATTAACGAAGACTATAGCTGGTAGAATATAAGTACTTATCTTCTTCAGATCGTACAACCACTGACGGTAGCAAGAAACGCTCCACAGCTTCAGATTGAGCTTGTCATGTGGTACTTGTTTTTTTTTTTTTTTCACCGAATAATCTATGAGGATATATTACATCGACGTTCATATTCACAGACGGGATTTAAACCTATACTATATGAGCTTTTCTTGCCGAAGCAGCGGTATACCACCATTCAATGGCTATTTATGATTGGAATATATACCTTTCCGATTCCATAATAAGATATTTAGATTTGAAATCCTGCGACATAACTTCAATATTAATAAATAAATAATCTCAAGAACAATAACAGAAAAGTTTCCGATAACTATACAAAGGCGTTGCTTTCTTTGAAATAAGATTAAATTCTCGACTTGTAAACTCTGCTAATTTATATGGTGTTACTAGGAACATTTATGGAATCCGAATTCAATTTCGTTCTATTTAAAATCTGTCCTTTAATCTTCTAAGGCTTTATTCAAATCTAAATAGGATTGAATTTAGGATAACTACATTCAACATGGAGAAGTATTCTATTTTATTAATATTTAAATATATATGATCATATGACGATAGACTCGCCACCTATCACATTGTGGGACGGAACATACAAGGCGAAATGTTGGTGCCCTGGCTACCCCTTCTGGGAACAAGGCGTGAGTTTATGTATGTATGTATTTATATCATTTAAATTTTGCTATCCTGACACCTCTGTGTACCCTTCGGGAAAAAAAGGCGTGAGTTTAAGTGTGTGTGTGTAAGAATAACTGTAAAGAGATACGAATATAATAAACTAGCGGCCCAGGCCGGATTCAGATTGTATAAATACCTTGCGTCGACTTGTTGTAGATAGATAGCATTAAGGACAAACTTTTGTGGTTTATAAATGCTATAATACCTACTGTTAATATGTACTGTTAGATCTACGATTGTAGAGGAGGCCCGTGCCCTGCAGTGGGATGCTGCTGATAGAGAATGTGTTACTCAATTTCGCTGTTAGTAGTAGTAAAGTTTACTACAAGTTAATTTCTGTTATTTAGTATATCAGTCAGAAAGTAGGTTGCTTTAAGCTGCTATTAAACAGACGGTGGTCATTAATGCTCTTTTTATACAAAGTAAAGTTTTTGTGGACATGCGAGGAGGTAATTACGATTTTTGGTAAATTACAAGTTCAGTCGTTGGCTTGTTGTGATGTTTGATGTAGTAATTATTCATTTATAAATTCTTTATAGTACACAATATACACCAGTTGTTAAAACAAATTTTCCGATGATCTGATACAGTTGATTCGGGATATCTTTATGTGTTAATTTCGTGTATAGGTAAATCTTTATGAAATTGATTAACAATATATTATCTGACATTTGTATTGGTAAATCGGCTTACGATAGATAAATTATTATAGGATGGAGTGTTAAAAACTACTATAATAGAACCCAAGTGGATTTTCTCTGTAATTTTTTATTCTGTGATTTATTAACAATGCCTGTGTATGTTGCGACTGTGACAAATAAATCGTATATTTTCTTTCTTTCTAAAATGTCTTGCTCTTCGAATAGGCGATCATTCACTTATACATTCAATAAATAACGAAAATTTACTTTTTAAAATACAAATTACAATACTGGACTATGTTTAAGCCCTGTGGATCTAACTTTAGAACGTTAAAGAGGAGTACTACAGTAAGAAAAAGACTTTTAATATGGGCTGAATAAAAAAAAAAACTGACATGTTAATTTGATTTGCCTTAGCATGTGTTTCTTGTTATTAATATGCCAGTTGAATGTTATCTTAAAATAAAATAAAAATAATAAAAAAAAACATTTAATTTCATAAAGATTAAAATGCGATAACAATTATTATTTATTGTACAAATAAAAAAAATACAACATACAGAAACTAAAAAAAAAAATACAAATGGCGGTCTTATCGCTTAAAGCAATATCTTATCTTACAGACAACTATCTGTATCAGCTCATATACGTCCCACTGCAGGGCACGGGCCTACTCTACAATCGAGAATACGATTGAGAGTGGTTAGGCCATATAGTCCACCACGCTGGCCTAGTGCGAGTTGGCGGACTTACATACCATAGAAATTCTTACAAATCGCTATGGTATGCAGGTTTCCTCACGATGTTTTCCTTCACCGTTTTAGTGCGTGGTGATTGACTATCAATACACACATGACTCCGAAAAGTCAGAGGTGTGCCCTGGGATTCGAACCCGCGATCACCGAGAACATGTTGGCAGCCGCGTCTAGTCCGTTTACCAACAGGCCACCACGCACTGACAACTATGGGATGGATTAAAAGGAGAAAGAGAGGGCAGTAAAATAAATAAATAAAATTATTCTACACCAATTCTTCCTTAATCAAAACGAGTTCATAAATGCAGGTGAGAAAATGTTAGAAAGCCATTTCTTAGTTTAATGGCACGGCAGAGATATGACTTCAGAAATTGTTGAATACTTATAATATTAAGTTAAAATGATAACCCCGAAAGTTACCTTTATTACATTTGAAATTGTGACAAATCGAATCGGTGAAAATTGGAGTGAGAATATTATACTTTAAAACATTTAGAACTTCATAGTCAAGAGAAATGAACTGGAGAATGACTGAAAATAGATAAGAATAAATTGGCATGGGGTTCAGTACAAGGCCTGTCTTTAATTTAAAATTGGTAAAGTTTAGTGACAATTTTGAATTTCCTCTGATTTTATTATATTTTATGTGAAAATGATCAACCACAGGATTGCTAAGAATATACCGCATATTTCATCTGTTTTTATTTATTTTTTATGTCAAAACTATCAATCATATGATTGCTAAGAATACACCCCTTTTAAATTCTCCAATTACATGTGAAGTTATTTTTTGACTAGTTGATACTATATTTCAGAACAATTTTATATAACTTCCCGACGAATTTAGTAATTCTCTCACACAACTCTCTCAGTTCTCACAATCATATTTTTACTGTTTCTTTATTATTCTATATTACGTACACAGCTTATAAAAGTTTAATTTAGATAAATTGATAATAAATACATTATAACAATTATTGAAAAAATTATGAAATGAATTTGAGTTTATACGACCTCAAACATTATTTTAGATCTATTAAAGATTGATTTTATTTCTCTCTTTTAGTAATTTTTTTATGTCGTTCTAATTTTTTAAAATATTTTTTATTAATATGAAGAATTTCCTCAATACACGTCGATTCCTAACGCTTAAATTGCGTTTACATTCTCTGATATTTCGCATTGTATTGTTTCAACCGATCCAGTCTCGAAGAACAATGGCCGCTCAAGAGCCTTTGATATAATAAATTAGTCTCTTGAAATGCGAACAATAACTTTCATTGGTGATGTTGGCTGCCCTCTATTGTTGAATGAATGTGTAATTCATTAATCTGTTTCGGTATGGTTGATGTGACGGAATTTAATTTATTAGGTGATTATACACGCAAAATTTTGAAGATGGTATTCATAACATGACTGCCTCGGTGACGAAGTTGTACTACAGTACGGTTACAAAGCTGAGGTCTCGGGTTCGAATCCCGGGTTGAGCAAAGTGATATTGGATTTTTCTATTCATTATAAGCCCAGAGTCAGGAATTTGTGTCCGATATGGCGATAGGCTCGCCACCTATCACATTGTGGAACGGAACATACAAGGCGAAATGTGGGTGCCCTAGCACCTCTGCCTACCCCTTCTGGAATCAAGGCGTGAGTTTATGTATGTATGTATGTATGTATTCATAACATTTCGCTTTTTTTTGTAATAACCTGCAGATGTGAAAACAGAATCTGTAGGACGTAAATATATGAAAAATATTGTGGGATACCGACGAGGCTTGCAATCCAGCTCAAATATTGTGTTGAGAATGAATGAGGTAAGGAGATAAATTACTCAGGATTATAGTAAAATGGAAAATATTTACACCCAATAATGGAAAGATAAAAATAAAACAATAAAGACCTCCAATTTATTGTAAATATAGAGAGAGAGTTCTGTTGTGTTTTTTTTTCCTTTTTTAAACGATTTCAAAAAGTAGGGGATAAATATATAAATAAAGAAAAGAAAAAAAAAACAGACATTAAAACATCTAGTAAGTCCGCCACGTGACCACGAAAACTATAAAGTAATCAGTAAAATAAATAAATTTATTTTAATTTAGAGGTAAATCAAATATCGAATATTCAATTATTACGAATAAAAAAAATGTTAGAACAAAGAGCTATATTAATTTCCCGCACTATCGGCCAATGCCAATAATCAACCGAAAAAATTAGATTGAAGTCAATCTGGATTGTTTTCTACTTTTCGATTTGTCTCTTGTCATGTTGCCATAGTTTTTTCACTACTGAGTTTGAATCTTAGCAATATAGTATCAGAAAAAAGATTGAGCTGTCAATCTCAAAAGGCAAATTTTGGATTGGGATTGTTTATTGGCAGCGGCTGTATATAGGCAGGCAAATTCACTTTCAACGCACCTTACATATCACTTTCGTATCACCCACTTTCATCGTGAAGTTTATAATGTATTTTCGGTTCAGTGTATTTAAACTGGCAAACTTGTACATGTACACGTACAGTCAGCAACAAAAGTCGCTGAACACTTCACATTTTTTTATAACCTTTTTACGAATTAAAATGTGTACGTACTACTCTGTAGTCGTAAAATATAACCAAGTAAAGTCATCTATGCCGAGAAGTGCCATGCGACATTGAAAATAATTATTATTTTGGATGAAAAGACAATTCCAAATCTCGTGACTGTGTAGCGACTTATGTTGCTGACTGTACAAAAAAGTGCGTTGTGGCCTATTTGTTAACGGATCAGATGTGGCTGTTAAAATAATCATGGTGGTCGCGGTTTCGAATCTCAGGGCACACCTCTGTCTTTTGGAGTCACGTGTCTATAACAATCACAATGCACTATGATATTGAAACATCGTGAGGAAATCTGCATAGCACAAAGATTTGCAAGAATTTTTACAATATGTAAAGTCCGCCAACCTGCAGAAGGCCAGCGTGGTGGACTATATGGCCTAACCACTCTCAATCGTGCTCATGATCGTAGAGGATGCCTGTGCCCAGCAGTGGGATGTATATGGGCTAGTACAGTATCTGCAGTCCTTTTTCAAACGAGGCTTAAAGAGAGTACTCTCCTCGAAGTAGTCAGCGACTTTGTTGTGCTGGTCCCCTGGCACTACGGAGGTCCATGAGCATGACAGGCCGCTAGCCTACCGAGTAATAAAGAAAAAAAAAGTATTATATAGATAACTCTCGAATCAGTATACTTAGTGCTTCTCATAAAATATACTAACATTTATGTACCAGTTTATAATTTCCCACGAATATTCGTAACACAGTTTGTAACTTGGCTTTGTAACTACTGCATTGTCAATACCGACGCTTAACGTACTTAGAACGGAGCGATGTTTTAGTTATTGCAAGCGAAGCTATAAGCTTATAGATCCAGCGTATAAATTACAAAGTACTTTCAGCTCTTATAACTTTGTGTTTAAATTTTATCATATAGTTACGCTTTTAGTACACGTCACACGTAAAATATCATTTATGTTTTTTAGGTTGGTTTTCATAGTAGAAAATATGAAAATATAAACTCATACCTTTTTCCCAGAAGGGGTTAGCAGCGGTGCAACTAGGACACATTTGGCCTTGTATGTTCCGTTTCACGATGTGATAGGAGGTGAGCCTATCGCCATATCGGGCATAAATTCCTGATCCAGGCTGATAAGGGAAAGACAAATCCAATATCACTTTCCGACCCGGGATTCGAACCTGAAACCACAGCTTTGTAACCGTACTGTTTTACGACTAGGCGATCGAAGCACTCACACTAAAACTGTTTAATGAAATAATACAAAGTTGTGCGATTGAGTAGACTACACACTTTACAACGTGTATGTTATGTTCCTTTGAAAAAGTTATTGGGTCTTCTTTATCGTGAACGAGAAACTATTAATTGATAGGGGACTTCAACAATGGAATAAAATCAATTTTGTTCGAAAGCCCATAAAAATAGAACTATATATATCGTTTTTCTAAGAATTTTTAATTCCATTTTTTCTACGATTTATTCTTAAAAACACAACCATAAACATATTATTCAGGTCTTAAAAAACGTCTACAAATCTCTAAACCAATTCCACTTCACGGCTTTATACAAAGCAAAATAGGTTCCGAATTTAAAAACAAATTCAGAACAACTGCGATCAGAAACTGATTATGGCCTTCGTATTTTTGGTTGAAAAAAACTCAATCCGCCGAGTTAGCCGAAAGGTTTTTACACTTCATTTTATTGTAGCACCTCTTTACCAAACTTTTATAAGAGAAACAGGTCTAGAAAATTCTCTCGACTTCATAAAATTTATTTCGAAGTTCGAGAACTGGATTTCGACTGTATTGCATTTTTACACGTACTCTGTAGATTTGTGATTGGTAGGTGTAGAATTTAATATTCATGTAGACGTTGCTTTTTTGCCCTGAACATCGAGACAAGCATGCCTTTCGCCTAATGGTAACCAATACGACCAGTCATGGATATAAGCAAAACCAAAAACACCATGATTTACAAAGCAAAGCATGGCTTTCCACTGCGCTCGCCATCCTAAGACATGCGATTAAGTGTCAATATGTCCAGTTTTTACTCTGTCTGCTATGTTTTTCAATGCGGAACACAATAGTGTATGCACACTATTTGATAGGAGAAATAAACATTTCGGTGGTACCAACCCAGACGGCTTCTCTCATATGATTGACCTACCACCAGTACGCTGTTTAACACCCGTGTAACTCCTTAAGGTAGTTAGTAGTAAGACTCAGCCCGGCTGCAATATCTTGTACTATAGCAATAGAACCTCAATAGCACTGGAATATTTTTTCTGCTATTTCCATTGTACCCGAGGTGGATATAAAAATCCATTAGTTAAAAAAGGGTGGATGTTTTGGTATTAAATGCGTGTAAATATTCGTAATTGGTATTTATTTAATGTGTTATTTAATTTCTCTGTTAGTAAATGTTACACCAAAATTAATGTTGTTTACTAGTTTACCATAGTGAGTTTTAATCTTTTGTTTATCAATATTCGAGTAGATCGAATAATATAATATAGTCTTACTACTCTTCTTATCTACTCTTTTTCTTTTACCTGGTGTTATCCCAGCCAGTGCCAGGGTCCGCCTTCTGGTAAATTCTCTTCTATTTCGCTCAATCTTCGGCATCTTCAACAGTAAGGCCATTAGCCCTCATATCTTCCTTGAATATATCAGCTACCCAGCGCTTCTTTGGTCTACCCTTCTGTTGAGGTCGATATCCGGGAATAATGAGGCTCAGGCACACATTGCTGACGTACTCCGTAAGATACGTAGACTGACGAGAATATGTATATGTTGTGTATCTCCCTTCAACTCTCGATCTTAGAGGAGTCTTATGTCAGTTGCAGTATATCAATAACATAAACATTAAATAAAATTATCAATAACAGTCTTTTACCAATAATATCACACATTTCTACAAACAGGAAAATACCACAAAATCCACATCAATTTCACATCAAAACTGGATATCGAAGCCGCATCGTATGAAATTTCAATTATAGTTCAGCTTAATTATAATAAAATCTACCTGTGGAGAGGAACAATTAAGCGTAATTCCCGAAAACACTTTTCCCAGAAATCATGGAGCGCTTTATGAATTATATCAGAGTTTTGGGAGTCTATTGTGCCCGGCATCATTTGCAAAACAAAACGAAGGAGCCTTGTAAACGTTTTACGTGAACCATTGTGAAAGTTTCAGGCCGCGGCCAACGTTTGATAATAATTGAAAAAGTTATTGAATGTGCTGAAAGGATTTACGACGTCGTTCGAGAGCCCTTTGATTTCATGAAGGGGCTTCGTGAATTTTTTTGTGGGAATAATTATGTGCGTTTTTTGTATGTTCAGTTTTATGTATATCATACAGCTTACCTTCTTTTAGTGTAAGGCAGTTTTATAATGTCAGGATTGGTAAAGGATTTATTTTTGTCAGTTTGGCGGCTATTCTATCATAAGTATAAAATTTAATTGTACTGCATCGGATCAAAAACGACCACTATCGAACCTGACGCTTTTCTACAGACTTTCATTAAAAATAATAAAGACTATATCATATGGAAAGTAAAGTAAAATAATTAAAAAGTGAATACACCCAACAGTCACATACATAGTCTAGACCTCACATTAAGATTAATTAAGTCTTGTGTCGTGGGTATTAGAAACTACGAGAGACTTTTCGGTCTCACAAACACCCAGAATTAAGACAAATATTTGTAAGCCTCTCAAATATTTCGGTAGGGGAATCAAACCTGTGTTCTCTCGTTTCACAGCCGGCGACTAACCTACTGCGATACGAAGGCTGTCGAACATAGAAACACAAGTGTTGTTTTCGGTCTCGATCCGTATTTGCCTACGATCAAAACTGTATAATTGAGTCGACCATATTCTCTATTGGTATTGTCATGTGTCCATGAGTTGAAATGCAGCTTCTGAGTCGTGCCAATTTCATAAACAATCACAGCCTTTCTGTTATTACTGGTGGTAGGTCTCTCATATATGATAGGCCGCCTGGGTAGGTATCACCGCAATGTCTATTTCTCCCGCCAAACAGGATTATAAATGCACTTTTGTGTTTAGGTGTGAAGGACATTATAGCCAGAGTAACTACTGGACATATTGAGACTTTACATCTTATGTCTCAGGCGTCTTATTCAAGGCGTTGTTGGTTTTGCCACTGTCCATAAACGGTTGTATCGAAGGAGATCGACGTCAAGTGACAGGTTTGCTATCTCGTTTCGATCGGTCAATAAGTTTGCCATTTGAATACCTTTTGCTCTTCCCATTCTTTTCGCTATCCGCTCTTCTCCCAATTTTATAGTTTGGCTACATATCTATCCAATCATTTGGTTGTCCATGTACCATGTAGTCATATGCCATCAGGAGATTTGTTTTGCCAAACCTATTGGATAAAAACTTTAAACATATTCATATTCTTCGGTCGAAACGTGTATATCTTAAAATAAACTTTTCAACAGGAAAAATAAAAATAAATATTTTTACTTAGGCAAATTGTTTTCCTCTCTGGACGGTAGTACAAGAAACAAAGTTACATCTCCAGACATTTCAGATTAGTTCGCTGATGGCCACAGCAAAAACTGTTTTGAAGATTTTCTATTCTTGTACCATTCTTGGGTACGTTTTTAGTGAAACAACGGAATTAAGAGCTCGCTGTTATTTTATGTATTCTTTAAAGAATTTTATTTTTTAAATTTTTTGAGTATTTTGTTTTATTTCAATGAATGGCGAGACGAGCTTGCCATTCGCTTATTGGACGACCGGTAATGGACAAACCAAACCACACAACGCCATGAATTAAAAGCTGTTAACAACACACGCATTGAGCACACTATGTACTTGCTATGCCTCCTCTACATGTCAAAATATACTTCTGCAGACGTCGTCTTACGATGGGTGTTGTGATCGTCAAGTGGAACAAACGGTTTAAATAAAATATATATTTCATTTTGGCAAATAATAATTCATTAAATGATATTCATTAAATACTCAATTAAATGACACAAACATGTAATATGCCCAGTAGTTATTTAATTATTTGATAACAGTGTTAAGAGATGAAAGAATGAAAGTTAATATTGTAATCAACAGTTCAAGTGTTGTGACGTGTTGCAATTTATTATAAATAGAACATTCGTACCAAGGCACGATGACTTTCTATTTCTCACAATAAAATGAGACTTCGTCTCAAATAAATACAGACCGTTTTTCAGTTTATCAATATTTTCTACCAGACACTCGTATCATTTCCGCACAACGCGGTCCAAATGTTCGTACTATTTCCCACGTCATTTTTCAGTTCTGCAGAGCAAACGAATCCGTAGCATAGAAACCAAATGTTTTTGGTTTTTTTTTTAATTCTTATTTGTTTGCTTGTTTGTGTGTTTGTGCTATCGGCACGGGGATCATTGTACCAAACTCGATTTATAATTCAAGAGACTATAACGTTACAAAGGCCAAATGGTGAATTTGGAAAGTTTGAATATTCGGGATTCCCGATAGGGTTGAAGTCGGATAAAAATATTGTGTTGACTATCACCATAATTATCATTCGTCTCAGTCCACTAATAAACATAGTCTTCCTCTAGAGTGCGCCATTGTAAAGTGTGTTTCTCGCATTCAGCTTTAGCCAGCCAATTTCCACAAACTGTATTTTTGTATAGCACGCGTAGTGAAGACTTCCTTTACTACGCATTCAACAATATTTTCAGAATTATGATATCCATAGATTGAATAGAATATAATTTTGTATATAATTTTATTTTTTTGGGATAAATTTCTGTATTACGTACATAACATCTGTATAATTTCTGTATCAGCCCATATACGTCTCATAGCAGGGCACGAGCCTCCTCAGTAGTCTGAGATTGGTTAGGCCATAAAACATATTAACCGCGAAATAACTTAAGCCCCTAAATGTATGTCAAAAATAGTTCCTCAAAAACAATTGGATATCTGACATGATCTCTAAACAAAATTCTCACTGACAAAGTCAAAGGGAAGTCTATAAGTATTTTTAAGAAAGGGCTTACACTTTATGCCACCTGTTACGAAACAACATTTGCATAACTCGGATGTCGTGTGAGGAAATGTAATGTAAGAGATTTATACAAGGGCCCCTTTGTTTGTATTCCATTTGTCAGGAACATTTGACGTCCGGATACAAAGAACGCATATCCTTCAACATTTATTATTATTTATTGGGGAAGACTTTCGTGGATTATCATAAAGAAAGTTGAGTTGCGGTTGGCGTTGATATCTTTGCTATTTTTTTGCATGGAAAGTAAGGCTGAAGCGTAAGGCTTATATAACATTCGCCTGTCTTTTAAAATATTTTTGTTAGAGTAATATATGAGTAAAACTGTCTTTGTAAACCGCGATTAGGAACCCTTCTTATATGTCATCTTGCATCTTTTACAGCCTTCGTAGCTTATTAGTTTTAATTGCCGGCTTTAGAAACGTGAGGTTGCGAATTCAATCATCGATTCACACCAATATTTGTGAAATCCTCAAGTATTTGTTTCAGATCTGGGTATTTGTGCAAAAGTTTTTCGTAGATTTTGATACGAAGACACAAGATTCGATCTTAGTGTGGAGTCAGGACTATATAGTATGTAACTGTTGGGTGTATTCATTCATTTATGTCGCTTATTTTGCCATTTGGCTCATAAAAATTGCATTTTTATAACGGCTATTCTAAAACCTTTCCATCGATAATTTCACTAGTTAGCTAGCAGGTTGCATTAAAACGTGAAGTTTCATAATGGCAAATTACCTTAAAGGATACACATAGACATTTATCAACAAAAACAAAATCAAATAAAAACCCAATAATAATACACTCCCATTGTTAACAGAATTGATCTTTCACTTCGCTCCAAAACTGATGTTTACAAATAGTTTCTTAGAATGCAAGTTTAATTTCCGCACATCTGCTCGAGTCAGACCATTTGTTTCGGCTTCACTGGGGCAGTTAATGTGATCCAAACATCTTTACTAACAGAATCTGTGAGACAGATTGATGTTTCATTCTTCCCTGATTCGGCGTGATGTCAATCAACGTCTAGTTTATCGGATGGTTTTCGTTGCTTAATTTGGTTAGGATCGTTCTTAGTCATTGTTTTTCATTCAATATTACAGTGATTTTATTAATTCGGTAATAATACAGTGATACGAAAATATCCGTGATTTATGTTAAGAGAGTATGATGTTATTCTTTCAAATTTAATCCATAGAAAAAAAATAAGGTTAAGTCCATCGTTGACAGTACCAAAACGAACCCAGGTGGTAGTTTTAGTGACTTTAGACACCATGCAATTAAAACTTTTGCATAAACGTCACAATTTTTGTTGTATTATTTTTTCTCCTATTTCGTGGATAAATATATAGTATTTCCTTAAATTATAATGTACAGGCCTTATTTTTATTTTAAAGGTTTAAATTATGGATAGGATGTTGAAAATATCACAAAACTAACAAAAATATCACAATAATAAAAAAACAAAAAACATCGCGTTATTTTGTAAATTATTTATTTTACGGTAGCAGTCGTTATATACCCTATATAAAATTGTCCAAAATCAGTCAACAATAGTTGTACAATGCAGTATTCGGTGTACATAAAGCTAGGATTAAAGTAACAAAAAAAAACAAAATAAAGATATCAAATACAAATCATTCGCTGTATTGAATACCAAAGGTTGTAACTTTATGTCCAATATTGATATTTGAAACAGAACGCTTTTAAATTCCTATGGGGAATTATTTCAGTGTTTCGCATAGTATGTTCAGGAATACAAATGTTATTTTTTTTCTGGAATCCTGTGTTTACATACCAACCATCAAAATATTTTTGGTGTGTGAACATTCTATATTGACCAGGAGTCAATTTGCAATACTAGTTGCAAAGTATCAAAATTTTGAAGCGTGTAATGTTTTTGTCTTTTCAACCAGGATCGAACATTCATAGTGTTTCATATGATATGATATTTTATTAGGAGTCAATCAACAATGATTTCGAATTATGCAAAAAACCAAAAGCATTTAAGGTTCTGTATTAACGTCTTGTATAATGTCAAGGGATAAGAACGAACCACTCAAAATGCTTTACAATACTTGAAGGAATTTAGTATTATTACTAAATGCGTGGTGGTCAGTTGGTAAACGTACTAGACGCGACTGCCAACATGTTCACTGCAGCAGTAGGTTCCAATCCCAGGATACATCTTTCACATGTCAGTTTTATATGTATTGATAGTCATTATGCACTTTAATGGTGAAAGAAAACATCGTGGGGAAACCGGCATGTGCATACCATTGCAATTTGGAAGCATTTCTATGCCATGTAAAGTCCGCTAACCCGTACGTGGCCAGCGTGGTGAACTGGCTATATATGGCCTAACCACTCTCAATCGCACTCTCGATTCTAGAGGAAGCCCGAGCCCTGCTGTGGGACGTACATATATGGGCTGATACAGTATATCTAAGAGTAGTCAAATCGCGTCCTTAATTAAATTGGAAGACCTATTGAAATAAACTAAATATTCACATTACTTTAGAGCACTGTAGGTATGATCAGATCAAATAAAAACTTTGGCTTGTGATGTAAAACTAATAGATGTACTAGGAAATGGCAAGAAAACTTCTGAGATTGTATGCGAAAATTAATTAAACAACCTATTGGGGTCAAAAGGGCTTCTGTAATTTTCATTTCATTTTGTCAAAGAAAAAATGTTGTTCAGGCGTTGAGACAGAACTTCGACCAATTTACGTAATCAGTGAATTAAATAAACATATTACGTGACAGTCAAGTACATAATATTGTCATGTATTTGTAAAATTAATGAGTTTTGTTTTTAATATAAACTTTCCTGTTAGTAAAAGAATTTATACTCGTATAACTTCTCTTTTTGAAATAATGACGCCTATCTCATTTCTTTCATTGGAAAATCCTATAGATCCTATCCTAATAGAAGCCTAGTGAGCCTATTCCTTGCGTTTTCTATTTCTTATTCTATCGGGGTCTATGTAAAAGTATAGTTCTACTTTAATATATTTTTTTATTTTAATCGATTTTTCTTTTTTCCTTTCTTTTGTTTTTCTTTCTTTTTTTATTATTAAAATTCATTTTGATAACTGACATAATATAATAGATAATTAACTCGGAATCTCTCGAGGACCAATTAAAACCCAGTTAGCGTATTCCTTACTAGCAGTACGTGAGATGAGAATATTTGGTTCATACCCTGCTGTATATAAAATCTACGTCACCTCAGACTAGGCCCGCGTGGTGGACTATATGGCTTAACCCCTCTCAATCGGACTCTCGGTGTATCGGTGGCTCATTTTAAATACAGTATGTATACACTTACATGCATAAATATCCATATTTCATTATTATAACACAAACTTTTTAATGAAAAATCGGCAGCTTTTATTTTCAGTCAGTTATCGCCTTATCCTAAACACGTACATTAAAAAACATCAATTTTATAACATTACATTACACAGTTAGTAACAAATGTTTGTTTGAAATATGAACAAAAAAGGAAATGTAACCGAAATCCGAGTATGGTGTGTAAATAAATCATTGTGCCGAAAACAAGGGCTGTAAGCGACATCATAGTGCGGGTCCCTTAAGCCTTTTGTTAAAATAATAACAGTGATTTATTGGACCCGTCCTTTCCTTCCCAAGATACGAGCTGTTGTGAGCAAGGATTCGTGAGTTAGTATTGTACGTTTCCTGTTAATTTTAATGTTAACTACGCCGTATTTTGATGTGGTGTTAGTTATGTTTACTAGTAATTATTTTGAATATGGTAGACTACTTATATGTGAGGCCGCCTGAGTAGGTACCATCGCAATGTCTATTTCTCCCTATAAACACTCTAACCGCCGTTCTCTATATCCTACCTATCTTTAACAAGAGGTTAAAATGGATATCGTTACTATGTCGATACCACTGTATGCTTCAATAAACTAAGATAGATATACAATATTATCTTGCCTAGATATGTATATATAAATATATGCACCTTATCTAAATATCTCTGTCATTCTTTACCATTGAGATAATATACTAGAGGGGACACTGCAAACAAAATTTTTGTAACAAAATGAAGGGTACATTCTATTTCTGTCTCTGTCACGCCTACGAAGTAACATATGTTCCCTCTCGCTTTAATGTGTACCCTTGTGCACGCACCATAGGCACAGATTTTGTTCCCGATGTCCGCTCTAGTATAATACCTCAATGTTCTTTACTGAAGAAAAAAATGTATCGAAATCTCGGGAGAAATCTCTTGTTAAAGATAGATGGATTATATAAACCGGCCGTAAACGAAATTTGTGTTTGGTTTGAAGGATATTGTAGCCAGAGTTGTTTATTGAACTAATGGACGAGTTATTGACATAACTTTTGTCTCAGGATGGCGAGCGCAGTGGAATATCAAGCATTGCTTTGTATTTCATGGTGTTATTTGGTTTTGCTACTGTATAGGAGCGGTTGTCAGGCTTATCATCAGGCGAATAATAGATTCGTCTCGCCACTCATTAAATAATAAAAAAAAATACACATATGCCATAATGGTGTAAGTATCCTCCCATGTTTATTTTTTCACGCTTGCTTACAGTTATCAAAATTTTCAAAGCAAAACCTTCTTCAAAATGAAGAAAAGTATTATATAAATTACACTAGCACTATATACAGACTATAATCATATTCATTTATGTATATATAATATATTCTTCTGATATTAGTTTACACCTGAATTTTTATTTTATTATTATTTAGAGATGCGCCTACTTTGATTTCTCTGCACCACCCAAAGGTTGACTGGGAGAGAATGCCTCAGGCATTAAGTCCGCCTTTATACTTTGTATATAAAGCATTTAAATTAAATTAAACTAGCAAATGCTGAATGAAATATACTCAAAATAGTCAATAGTGAACATTCTGTCAAGAGCTTAACTAGTTTACTAAACTTACCAACTGCGTTATAGGCTTAAAATAATTTTGAAATGCCTAACACTCCCAACTTGTCAGCAAAGTTATTTCAGCCCCTCAGAACCTATCTAGAACCACAGTTTCGGAATATGGAAACCTCAATTTCCCCGACATTATTAAATGAACAAACAAAGCCTATAAATACGGCACTCACAGTTGCTAAGGTTCGCTCAAAGAGCACTCGGGATACAAACAGCGAAACTAATAATTGTGCCCGCACGAGATTTCGGTCAGAACTTTCATTATGTTGAGTAGGACAGGCCACTACGAAAGCAATTATTTTAAGGTAGACTATGCAATTTATTCATTGAGAAGAGGTCAGTCTGAGTGACGGGTCCTCTAATTATAAATTTGAGTCTAAGAGAACAAATGTTATTTTATGAAACAAAGTAGAATTTGCCCCAAATAAAACAAAATCACTGAATATTTCTTAAAGAAAAGTTATGAAAAGAAAATGAAAAATGAAATGAACATACCTACTTAATTGACTCTTCAAGTTTACAATACAGCGAATATATAGGAGTCCCAGCTTACTTTAATTCAGAGGAGTTCACATATGATTTATAATATTCAATTTAATTAAAATAATATCGGTCAGACTCATAGACTTGCAGAACTTTAATGCTTGGTGTTATTTAATTATTGTGTTTAATAATTTGCGTGCCATTGTCCATCCAAGCTTACAATATTTACAATGGTGGGTATGAGGGGATACTATCTTACTAAACCCCATTTTACTGACTAGGAAACAAATATGTAACCCCAAGTTGTATATTTTTATTGCAATCCATGGCGAGCATGCCGTTCACCTGATGGTAAGTGATACGACCACTCATGAACGGTGCCAAAACCTTGAATTACAAAGCAATGCATAGAATTCCACTGCTTTTTGCCATCCTGAGACATAAGATGTTAAGTATTTATATGTCCAGTAGTTATTCTGGCTACAATTTCCTTCACAACGAAACACAGCAATGTATTTACACTGCTGTTTGGCGGGAGAAATAGACATGAAGGTGGTACCCACTCAGGTGGCCACCCAGGTACCCCCAGTGGTTTTAATTCATTCCAGCCCATTGATACTTTAGGTCCGATAAGTGTATTTATAGCTGTATTACTGGTATTCATATCGAATACTCCCAATTAATGTTATTATTCCAACAAAATATTAATTTTCTCAGAAATGCATAGAGTATTCATTTCATTCTCAGTACGTCATACATCAATTCTTGGAACTTACAAGAATTTATGTGGATGGTAGGTAGACTATTCTATCTATTATTGGGGATTTTTGGCTTATATCCATTTGTATATTCATTGAATGTAAGGTTTTAAAGGAACATATTATCTAAAGTTTTGTAATTATAGTTTTCCAGGTGTTTTAGGAATTCTAGCACAGCGGTGACGATTTTTCTTGGTAAGTTGGGGAGTTTATTTTGATTCTACATTAAAATTTGGTTCAACACAATTTGGTACGGTAACAAAACCTGTATTTAAAAAAATTAATTTGTTACATTACATTAAATTATCAATCTGAAATCCAAAGTGTAAAATAGTTGTATACTTAAAAATACCATTATTTACTGATTTTATTATAAAAACACTAAAGTACATCGTTAAATAAAACTCAATCATACAAATAATTTCCGCTATAATCCATGAATATACGTGAAAATGACAGCCATTGGTTAAAAGCTTTTAATGGGGCAAAATTAAAAATTATATCTGCACCGATGTTTAATTACTGTTTCCAAAAGTATGTACGTGTATTAATCCTTCCGTATTCATATTATTCGAAATGGATTTATAATTACTTATAATCAATTACTATTTAATCTGCGGGTAATTGTAAGTTACGCGTGCGTGAAGAAGTTTGGGCATGTACCGGTAGATGTCGTTGTACTAAGTTGTACAAAACCGATATACTTCATGCATATGACAGCCTTCGTGGCACAGTTGCTTAGCTGCCAGCTGTGAAACGAGAGGCCGCGGGTTAGATCCCCGCACCAAAACGAATATTTGTGTGAACAGCTATTTGTTTCGGGTCTGGATGTTTGTGAGACCGAAAAGTCTGTCGTAGTTCCTGATCCACGACACAAGACTCGATCTTAGTGTGGGGTCAAGACTATGTGACTCTTGGACTACGAAAAACGAATAAAGTTTCCTCGTAGATGCTAGAGTCTTCATTACTGTTTCCATACTATGCGTCATAGCGTGATGATATATAGCCTATAGCATTTCTCTATATATGAACTATTTAACACAAAAAATATATTTAATTCGAACCAGTATTCCCTGAGATTAGAGGTAACAAGCAAACTCTTCAACTTTATATATTATTAAGAACTTTATTGCTTAGAAATCCGTACTTTCAAAGGAACAAGATCTTGTACAGCAGAACATATAACAATACATTATACAAGACCATAATACCGTATCCTAGTACACGTACCCTTTCGTTGCGGGTTAAAGGATTAGAACAAGATATAAGGGTTACGTTTGCGTGCCAGGGCTTACAGTAAGCCTTACAGATTGAATGTAAATACGTAATAATCGCTTTGTAACCGTTTGCAACTTCAGCTTTTAAATATGAGGTGGTTATGAGAAGATTAATGTAAATTGAAGGCTTCTGTGGTGCAGTTGGATGGACGCCCACTGTGAACCGTGAGGCTGCGGGTTCGATCTCCGCACCGAAACAAATATTTGTGCGAGCCACAGACATTTGATTGAGGTCTGGGTGTTTGTGAGACTGAAAAGTTTCATGTAGTTTCTGATACCTACGACACCAGACTCATTGAGGTCAGGACTATGTATGTGATTGTTAGGTGTATTTATTTATTATTAATTAAATACAGTATATCTGGCACACCGACAGTCAAAAAGCGACATGGTGAAGCTGTTATATCGTGGTTTATAACCCGTTATCCTCATATATGAGAATTCACTATCTTTTTTTATTGAAAGTAATTTCGAGTCGAGCATGCCATACGCTTGAGGACCCCTCGTAGACAGTAGCAAAACCAAATAAACCAAACACCATGAATTACTAAGTAATGCTGAAAGTTCCTCTGCGCTCGCCATCCGGAGACATAAGATGGTAAATTTCAATATGTCCAGTTGTCACTCTGGCTGCAAAGTCCTTAGAACTGGAATCTAATTTTGTATTAACACTGCTGGTTGGCGGCAGAAATAGACATTGCGGTGGTTCCTACCTAGGGCGGTCTCTCACATACATATATGTAAGAGACCTACAGCCAGTAATCGTCTTCCTGCAATATTCATGACATAAGCTGATCATGAACATGGTGAATATTGATGGCAGATGGCCTACCTCTAATCCGCCATGCTATGGCAGGTGGTCTAGGTCACCGTGACCCTCTTGAATACCACTCCGTTAGCTATTTAGTCCATCAGCGTTCTAAATATATTACTCAACTCTTCTTTTACCAAGACTTGCTTTCCTCCATATCTTATGTTTTTTTTTACACTGGCCCGGCACCATAACAACACTGCGCCTGTATGATATGCGCAAATGCCGTCCAGGCAGAGTGTTAAATGGCATGAGACGACAGTCCCAAGACATTCGATACAATTATGCCGGCCTGCTGAGATGCGTTTTCATACTACGGCGGAAGGAGCCGGGATCATAATGTTATTGTAGGATATTATCCTACAGTGAAAATGAGTAATTATTAAAATTATGTACCTGAAATATAACAGCAGTAAATCCTAACAAAAAGAACGACAAACAATGCTTTATTACAAAACACATCCCGATGCAAACCGCAGCAAGCTAAATATATTTTCATGCAGTCACGACCCGAGTTTGAAAAGTAAACAGTTTTTTTTTGCAAATACGTTGCCCGAAGTCGCACAAAGGGTTCATTATATTACGGAAAATGCTGGTTTAATTATTTATCCTGTCAATACATTACATAGAATGTACTAGGAATTAAAATAAAAATATTTGTGAGGTTGGTAGTGACAATATTTCTAAGTTTTAGCTAATAACTTTCAATGGTGGTAGGTCTCTTGCCACTTGGCCACTTGGGTAGGTACCACCGCATTTTTTTTCTCGCCCCAAGCCGCAGTGTGAATGCACTGTTGTGTTTCTGTTTGAAGGATATTGTAGCCAGAGTAACTACTGGACATATTGAGACCTAAACATCTCATGCCTCAGGATGGCGAGTGCTGTGGAATGCCAAGTATTGCTTTATAATTTAATGTGTTGTATGGTTTTATTAATATTTATGAGCAATTGTATCGCATATCATCAAACGAACGGCATGCTCGTCCCGCCATTCAATACAATTTATAAAGCATTGTGAGAGATATTTCAGCTACAAATGTTTTATCCATTTCTGCTGCTAATGTGATGACAGTAAGCACTGCTCTGTTTCGAATTAGAAGACATTGGCTAGTGAACTTACGGGCATTAGCGACTTAACACTTAAGCTTCAACGAAAGCAATGCCTTGCAGTTCTTAGTGTTTATGAGTTCTGATTGTTGTTCTTGTTTAAAGTCATGTCAAATGGTTTCTAATATCATTTTGATATTCGTGGCCTCAAAGTTGGCAAGTTATGCAACACAAGACCAACATTTAGGCGAATTTTTATTATTACTGTATCAGTTTTGAGTTAATGTTTTGCGGGACGAGCATGTCGTTCGCCGATGGTAAGCGATATGAACGCTCATGAATAGTAGCAAAATCAAGCAACACCTTGAATTACGAAGCAATGCTTGATATTCCACTGTCCTGAGGCATGGGATGTTAGGTCTCAATATGTCCAGTTATTACTCTGGCTACAATGTCCTTTAATCCGAAATACAACAGTGCATTTACATTTGCTGTTTTATGGGTGAAATAAATATAGCAGTGGTATCTACCCAGATGGCCTCTCACATATGAAATGCCTACCACCAATAAAACAGTAAAAGTAATATTATTTCAACATATCTCAAACATAGCAAGATATTTTTAAAATTTTATGTTTATTTCTATATTTTGCCACTCGCCTATTAAATTAAGATGAACCATAACATAAATTAACTATATTTTCCTTCTGTTACAGACTAAAATGCAAAGAAAACGTCAAAAGAAAAGACGGCCCAAGGACACCATACGATGGATGCAACATAGAACGATGTAATACTAGAATTATCATGGCGGTTCCCAGCGTATGCCCAGTGATGGGCAAAATCACAGGCAGGGATCTGTTGTTCGCAGCCCTTTTGTTGTGCAGGACAATAGTTTGTGACAGTCAGTGTCCAAAGTTCGCGGAGAAACCTTTAGAGACGCGCGTTCAAGACGCTTCGATAGTTTTCAGAGCGGTAGTGGTACAGACGCATTTCCAGGTGAGTCAAGTATGATTACAATATATCACAGGGCGTTTTTTTTTTCTTTTTAATACACTTTTATTAACTTGCCCTGAATGTATGTTTGTATGTATGTATGAAGTCAATTTTCGAGCACTTCATAACGTCGGATGACCCGAACTTCTGCATACTTATCCAAGACCGATGACAATATAATGATTTGAAAAATATATGACATTATGTTCATCAGCATCTTCAGCAATTTAACTGTTTTGAAAAATGAAAGTGGGTAATTTGCGCGTGTTAGGATTTTTGTGGGAAAAGGTATATAAAATAATATAAACATGTTTATTTCAATAGATTTATTTATAATTATATTTTTAACCATATAATTTTTAATATTTATCATTTAACATAATGGTTAATAATTATTATAATGTTACAAAATTATCAATTATATTAAATGTTATTTATATTTCTATTTATAATAATATGGTTTAATTCAACGACAATCGATAATAATGTTAGAGAATAATATTCAAATATTCTGAGCAATGAGCAACAAAACATCATATTAATAACTTAACTTGCCAATCCTGGTTGCTACCGGCGAGGATAAGGTCCTTCCTCTGTCGTTGTCACTTGAAAAGTGACGATCCAAGTGAGACAACGCTTTATATTACCGATTCCCCACTACTTGTGAATCATACGATAGGTAGTTTTAATAAAATTTATAAAAATTGTTGCGGTATTTTGTGGCAGTATTCTAACACGCGCAACTGTCTTCATTTGATACTCGTAAGACAGCCGTAGAAAGATGTTTTTAGTGCAAGCAATTAAATTATAGTTTAAAATACAAAAAAAAAACGCTTTTATAAAAGATCCAACTAAAAAGTAAAAATAATTGATGATGAGTGTAATATGGAGTAAAATACATACATACATTTTATTGTTACAAAGCGTGGGGTGCTTACAACCTTTACTTATCCTCCAGCACCTGCCCAGTGCCCTAAAATACCAGCGCGACCCACTTGACTCCTTGCAGCGACGAGCTTGTCGAATTGACAAATTGGTACCGTTTAGGACTACGGAGAGACTTCGGGTCTCTCTGTGTGTTCCATTGTCTGTTCCACGGGGATTACTCCGAGAAATTGTTTGCGATGGTACCATCGACGCTTTCTTACCATCGCACCACCTGGAAGTGAGTGAGTTCATTCACACCACCTGTAGGTGTAGGCTCTGGAATGAACTCCCTGCATCGGTGTTTCCTGAGCATTAGCTTTATGACCTGTCCTTCTTCATACGAGGGTTAAAGAGAGCACTCTCCTTAAGGTAGGCAGCGACTTTTGGCGCAAGTTTTTTCTTTGTGTTCTTTGTCTTTGGCGCGACTTTTGGCCCTTTTTTTTTAGGCGAGCAAGTTTTGGTTTTATCAGATCTCCGAACAGTATTTCATATTTATTTTAATAATAATATTCGAATATTGAGTACGGTGCTCTTTACAAATGAGAGTTCGAAAGAGGATACGATTGAAAGCTTTTTATCAGTTCAAATATTAAGCTGGCATAAATAAATATTCACAGTGGTATAACCTATCAACGGGGATAATCTTTTACGCAGCCTTTAAAAACATTTATTCTTTTACCGAATATTTTTTAAATGTATTTTATGATAAAAACTTCAAGTATTATCCATGGCGTTCTCAATTTGTTGAAAGCTTTCCATTTCATGTTTCAATACTGTGTTAATTTTATTTTATACATATACAGAACACAATATTCCCATGGGATACCCTGAAAAGCCTGACTTGCTGACAGCTGTCATAATGCAACGTAGTAATTGGCGATACATAATTAAAACATGAAATTAAATTTCATGGCAGCATTGTTATGAAATTGAATGCCCAATTATTTTTATTTGGCATAAATAATAATGAATACACCGAACTGTCACATACATGGTCCTGACACCAAAATCTAAGATTGACTTTTGAGAGATTGTCTTTTACCATGGGAATCATGCAGCCTCCATCCTGCATCATCGCTGGATGCAGGCCGCTTCCAACAGGTCATTGTGGAGATCCTTGGGGAGGCCTATGTTCAGCAGTGGACTTCCTGTGGCTGATATGATGATGATGGGAATCAGGAACTACGAGAAACTTATCGGTCTCACAAACACCCAGACACGAAAAAAATCGTTCTGATTCATACAAACATTTGTCGCTATATTGCAAACGGACTGCTAAATAAATATCAGTACAAAATATCTAATTTATGATAATGTGTACATAATTAGAAAATGATACACAACAATTCATTCCCACTAATGTATTGAAATTGAAACACACATCATTCATTAGATTATGAAACAATTTGAAAGCATTATGCTACTTTTTTCGGTTCATAGGACAAAGGAAATTTTGTGGCGTCGCCATAAGTTTATTTGCCGCCATAAGTTTCTTTTAACAAGAAATCATAAGATTGATAAGCGATTACTTAACTTAATTGGCTGAAGTAACTTTGCTCATAATTTTAATTTTTACCTTATATTTAGAACTTCAAAAGTATGATGTTGACATGGCCAAAGAGTTATGGTAAAAGCTACTTGATGTAGCTAGATTTAAGATATTTAGTTTAACAGACAAACCCTGTTTTTTCCTTGTATCTACGCATTTTCCACGTTGATGTGGCTTTTCATCTTTATGGCAGAATAATTAGGCATATATTTCCACGACCGGCTACCTGCTTGATGTGACTACGCAATTATTCCTTTTTTAGTCTCCTAAAAATGTGTTTCGTACATTCCATATCGTGGATTATTCTAAGATATGCAGAAGTACTGACGATATTTTCAAACATGTTTTTTTTTCTTCTATTGCATTGGAACGGCCAACGAGCAAACAGGTAAGTGATCACTGCTACTCATGGACATCCACAAGTTTGAATCATAAATTCTGACCCGACAAATTGGAATCGGGAAGGAAAGATAATGGGAATAGGAAACTTGCATTGGGCATCTGACAATCTCACTCACCAAATGAAATGCGATTGCGAAGTTGGCGCTTCATGTCGGTGTCTTGTCAGATAGTGGTACCGATTTTAAAACCATACTTTAATCAAGGCGTAAAATAAACTAATTAAATAATAAATACACCCAACAATCACATAAATATTCCTAACCCGACACTAAGATCGAGTCTTGTGTCGGTATCAGGAACTACGACAGACTTTTCGGTCTCCCAATGGAAATTGTCTCACAAACACTTTTTTAAAATTGAACTTCAGTAGAATCTACTCTATTCTATGTTACTAATGAAATACTGCCCCATACCACGGGCTGCACTGGCATTTAATTAAATGCGTGGGATAAATAAATATTATTGGTTAAGCCGAAATCGATTGTTACCGAATAATTACTATTCCACGAATGCGATTCGATTTTCCAAATGAAACTTATTTTTGTTGAGTGGTCAGTGCTGTCCAATGTTTTTAATATCCGAGCTGTTTGTAGTTTCCAATCAGTTGTTTTTTATTGGGTAATATGTCAATTTATAAGAATTTCTATGGTGTGTAAGTCCGCCAACCCGCACTAGGCCAGCGTGGTGGACTATATGGCCTAACCACTCTCAATCGTACTCTCGATTGTAGAGTAGGCCCGTGCCCTGCAGTGGGACGTATATGGGCTGATACATACAGAATATGTCAATACTTTTGCGTTGACTGGTGATTTATTTGAAACAAAAAACCTTGGACATTAATATTAGGAATATGTTGCGGTATTCACTATGAACATTTTAATTCATGAATAGTTGAAAGGACGTATATGTGGGGTATTTGTATTTCTAAGTTGGGCATTTTGGCTTTATCAAAACACCAAAAGTTCAACAAGCCTTGGAAATTTCCATCAGTATTTATAGAACTAAGTGTTCTGAATCTAAATATACATGCACACAAAATATTCCCTTTGTCCATTAAAGTCTAACACGGATTACGAATCTAAACGGCCATTGTTTTGTATTCTATTAACAAGCTCGTCAAATCTATTTCAACAAGTCCACAAATATTCACTATGAAGCAATCTCGACGCGAATAACACGAATTTCCGGACAAAGGCAAACGTGTCGCATGAAATATGACATTTCCCATTCGTAATATGTTAATCCGGTCGCATACCAATAAATCGCGGCCGTACGAAAACTTGCATTAATTTTTAAACGAATTAACGCCGAAATTAAATTATGCAATACAAAATTAAAGTTTATTCAAGAGCTTAATTAAATGAAAATGGATTGGGCGCGCATCGTTCATTTCGAAATTATCGAGGTTCAATGATTGGTATTTTGGTAGCGTTTAGCTCGCTAACACTTTGCGCTTTTGCGTGCTTAGCGTGTAAACAGGCGCTTATGGTTCAGCTGGCTGTGTTCTAGACTAATTAAATTTATCTGTTCAACAAGCCAATATAAGATAGTGTGATTTAAGCGCAATAGATAATGGTGGAGTGATGATGCTTAGAAATACGAACTGATTTAGCTTTATGCAAAACATATACTTGTATGATGCGTTTTTTTTTTAATTTGAATGTACAGCGTGACCAGCATGTTATTCTGTCTATTCACCTGATGGTAACCAATATGACCGCTCATGTATAGTAGTAAAACCAAACAACACTATGAGTTGCACAAACAACACAAAGCAATGCTTGGCATTCCACTGCGCACGCCATCCTGAGACATTAAGTCTCAATATGTCCTGTAGATTCTCTGATTGCAATGTCCTTCTAAGCCAACCACAATAGTGTATTTAATCTGCTGTTTGGCGGAAGAAATATGCATTGCGATGGTATCTATCCAGGTGGCCTGTCATATTTTAGAAACCTACTTACTATCAGTTCAGCATAATATGGATGAATGTATCAAAAATTGTAAAGAAATATAAGAATACTATATGACCTAACCCTTTAATTTTGACATTTGACAGCCTCCGTGGCCCATGTTAGACGCCGCCTGTGAAACGAGAGGCCGCAGGTTCGATCCCCGCACCGAGAGAAATGTTTGTGTGGCCCATAAATATTTCTTCCGGGTCTGGGTGTTTGTGAGACCGAAAAGTCTCCCGTAGTTCCTGATACCCACGACACAAGACTCGATCTTAGTGTGGGGTCAGGACTATGTATGTGACTGTTGGGTGTAATTTATTTATTATTATCTATATATTAATACGTGATGCAAAAACTTTGGATCCCTTTTTACGAAAATTGCGCGGACACAGGAGCATAAAATTTGGCACACTTATAGTTTATGTGTAGGAGAAGTGGAGAATGCTAATATTTTTCAAAAATAATGCTTATAAAGTACATTAAATCAAAAAATAAAACATTACACACACTGCCATGCATTTCACACACACATGCATACACAAGTATACATACTCTGGTGTCAAATTATTTCTTTTCTTTTTCATTTTGTTCTTCTGACATAGACATATCAAAAAAGGTTTTATTTGCCTAATGAGGTAATAATATTAATATTAAAAGTGAATATTAATTTTAAATCAGGCAATAATATTAATATTAGGCCTAATATTAAATGTAATATAAAAAAAAGATTTCAATAATAATGCATAAAAAGTACATTAAATCAATAAATAAACCAGCATGCATTTGACACACGCATACACAAGTATTTGTACACGTATACATACTCTTTGGTCAAATTGTTTCTTTGGTTTATTATAGACATCGTTGAATGTCAATCAGAAAAAAATGTTTACTGTGGTTTTGTTGAATGTCAAACAGAAAAGATTTATTTAACGAATACTACGTGAAATGCTGAGCGCTTATACAAATTGTGTAGCAGTAAGATACATTTAAATGTACACGGACTATCATTATATGCATAAAGAAAGTTCTGTAGCAGCAATCTGCAATAACAACATTCAGGTACAAAAAATGTGCACGAATTATCAGAATAACAACATCATCATACAGGTAAAAACTTTTTCTCTTCTTGATTTGGTCGAATTTCGACCACTAGGCGACCACTAGTTTTATTAATTGTTTCCTCGATTGTAGATTAATCGTGCCCTGCAGTGGGACATATATGGGCCGATACATATAGAAATAGTGTTCGGCTGAAAGATTTTTTGTTTAAGATTTTGACGACGATTCGATTCTTCTGACGATCATTGGCCTTCGAGCTTTATATACTTTTTGTTAATGTTTTTTTTATTTACGCTAATGTTACACAATGAATATTTTTTTATCGTGAATTTGGTTTATTTTTGGGTTTTTTTTTTTACTTCCCGACTTTTACATTACTTTGCAGCTTTCGTGGTCACGGGCGAACTGAGATATTAGTCGAGATAAAATCCGTAAATAGTTTTATTTCCATACTTTTTACTGTCATACCAAAAGGAATAGAAGTTGTTTCACATTCGTCTTGCCTACACTTAATCTAAGATCTCCAGCTCCCAATTTGCGGACTCCAATGTCCAGTTTATTAGATCCAGTATTCCAATAATTCAATAATATCAGAGATTGCTGAATATCCGCATCCACAATCTATGTCACAACTGCGAAAACGAACCGACCTCAATTCCCAACATATAAGGATGGGTAATGTCCTGAAGCCGAAAATATCATTCCCTTTATTAATACACGGGATTTAATATCGGGCCAAATGTATTCTTTGGACAAATAGGCGGAGTACAAAGATTAGCCCTTTTCACCCACGCTGTTCGATTACCTATGTCCTTGCTTTGACGGTTCAGTTTCACGTATCGAATGATGTAGAAAAAAACGGTAAATATTACGAGGAAATAAGGATGGAAATATGTTTATTTATCTGTAGGATTGTGTATGGTTGATTAGATATGTGACTTAAAAAATATGTATTAAAACACGACTGTCAATATATGCCTATTTTATTAAATTCATTGAAGAACTGAAACTGAAAAGATAAAACAAGATTTTATTTTGGATATTTTTTTGGTTTTGAATGCTCTTAGTTGGCAATGTTTTGCTCTTAGTTAGCAGGCCGACATAATCATATCGAGTGGCAATGGACCACCATCTGATGCCAATTGATACTCCATCGGGACGGCATAGAAGTTCGGTCGACATGGTAATCGAAATCACGATTATACCGTTGAGAGTCTAATAATGACTCGAATAAACAAATGGTAAAATTTACCGATTCATAAATATATCCCATTATCCGAATCGTAAAAATTGTAAATATAAAATTGTTCCAAAGTTCCGCGAATATCCTGTTAGAAATGAGAATCGTCGTTAATGAAAGAAGTTGACCATTATTCTCTCTGTTTCCTGCTGTATTTTAAAATTCAAACAGGGCCGGCATAATATTCGCTTTATTTTGTTTAAGAAATAAGTCATGTTGGGAGGCGAAATGGAATTGAATGTGGTAAACTGAAAATTATATTTGTTCAACACTCGAAAATCTTTTTTATGGATTAGTTCCATTTGACTTCCCTTGTATTAATATACTTATTAATACAAGGGAAATATACCGGTAATGACCTTTTATGTTTGTGCCTAAGCAAGTTAATAAGTAGTAAAGCAAAACTTTTACTTTACTTTTATCACGACCATTTATAGCAATAAAAAAGTAAGTAAATGTTTTTATAATTATGCCTCTGTTCTTTTCGACTTCAGCTGTCTTATCGACCGTCAAGTTGTATTATATGAGTATTGTTACCGAAAATCCTTAAACCAGGAACGAGCTTAAGTGTTTTCAAGTGAGCCAAAGTGGCTTCGATATAAACGTTATACCGAGTTTGTGTTGGGGCCATGATACGTATCGCCGATACAGTGTCTTTAGGGTGGACCCGTCATATCTTATTTTATGGATTTATGGGATTATCAGGAGTCTAGAGTAAAATTCTATCGAAAAGTTTAGGAAGTGAAAGTAAGACGTTTAACACTTTAAACTTTCAACTCTCAAGTTTCATCTACGTTTAGTCATAATAACGATCGCGGTAGGTTAGAAGGCTGTTTAATAGACTTTAAGTGATAATGAACAATGAGATTATACCCGTAAGTATTAAATTTTAAGCAAATAATATTATTAACTAGATATCTTAATTTAAAGCTATGTACCAAAAAACTAGATACAATAAAAAATAAATCGTATACAATAGCAAATTCTATCATAAATTACTATCTACCCCATTTTCAGCATTACATAAGTGCACGAACAATACAGCCAACAGAAATGCAATAAACCAGCTTTTACGTAGTTAGTCGGATTTTATAGAAACTAAATCCTAATTAAAGCTTGGTTACCCTACTCGCGTTGCCCATCCGCGAGACAAATTGCCTCATTATTGTTTTTCATTTGTTCTGGCGCTGGGTTTATGGCCAACTTACGATAAGGTTTGTATCGGAGTTGTGGCTTTAAACGTTTTAGTTTTTGAGGATTTGTTAGTCGCCTCTTTGTTTGGGAATAATGGGGAATAATTGTGTATTTTAGCAGCAATTTTATAGTAATGAAAAATGTTTAATGTTACGTCAGATTTGAGTCGGAACCTCGTTCTACAAAGGATGGGTTAAAACTCTCTTGCTTATAATTATAATTTATAACTTCTTGTGCCCGATTGTATTTTTAAATTAACATAAACTTAAAACTCGAAAGTTATAAGGTCAAATAAATATATATATTTCTAGCTAAAACAATGACAACGTTTTTCTAACGTACTCATTCATTGCGATTTATGAAAATTATTTCTTAGTACTCGCCTTTGTTACGAAATCCTCTTACATTTTTTATTTAAATCTTTCTTATTAAATTACGGATAAGTCTGTGCCTTAAGACAATTGTTAGAATTCTATTATTATTTTTTGCAAGAATTATATTTAACACAATGTTTTGATTTGGTAAACAATTATTTATTAAATATTAAAATTAATATGAAACATAAGTATTTTGCGTCGCTAATTAGCTCAATTATGGTGATCGAACTAGTTATAATAAAATAAGCCTTTATCGAACTAGTTATCACATTTCCATAAATGAAATTTGAAACTACGAAGTATTAAATGCTTAATGGTTGGCGACGGCTTCCCTCTTGAGAAAATCGATATGTACGGTGTAAAGCAATAAATGTTTCCGTATAATTTTTAGGAAATTTGGAAAATTTAGTGTTTTATAAACATTTGATTCAATCGGTTTCCTAGGTCCTTGGACTTATTTTTTTTGACGAATCATGTAACTTTTAATGTTTTCACAATTTCTTCAATTTGGTTCTGACTATGGGGATATGTTTTCGTCAAACCATGATCACGGTACAAAAACACTCATGATTTGAAAATTGTATATACAGGACATATCCAGACTGCTACAAGTAACAACTGCACATATTAAGACTTTACATCTTGTATCTTAGGATGGCGAGAACAGTGGAATGCTAAGCTTTGCTTTATAATTCAAGGTTTTGTTTGGTTTTGCCACTGTTCATGAGCGGTCGGATCACTTAATATCAAGTGATCGCATCGCTTACCATCAAAGGCTCATTTGCCATTCATTACAATAAAAAAAAATAGTTGTACATTACTCTGTCTAAATATATCCTGTTTATTAAACCCAGAATAGACATGTAGAATTTCAACTGAACAAAAGAAAATCTACTCCACAATGCTGTGACGTCCTTAATTTTCGGGATTGAATCAGCAAACAGGCTAGCCCGACCATTAAGGTACATGGTACGTGCTCGCTCTTAGGGACGAAAAGGGATTTGATGTGAGCAAAACTTTCATTTTGTGGCTGAATTTTCACCGTATGTGTCAATTTGCGGAACTATGAATTTTAATTGAATTTCCCACCTTTTGCGGTGAGGTACTTGTGGTAGGTTTCCCATATGTGAGACGCCGCATAGGTAAGTACCACCACAATGTGTATTTCTCCCGCTAAACAGTAGTGTAAGTGCACTGTTGTATTTCGGATTTAAGGACATTGAAGCCAGAGTAAGTATTGGCCATATTGAGACTTAACATCTTATGTGTCAGGTTAGCAAGCGCAGTGGGATTCCAAGCATTGCTTTGTAATTTAAGGTGTTATTGGTCATGCTATTAATCATGAGCGGTCATATCGCTTACCATCTGCAGGTGAACGGCATGCTCATCAAGCCTTTAATATCAATAAAAATAATATCTCCTTAACCTTTGTTTTTTAGATAGATTGTCATTAAGAGCTGGTTGTCATCACAAATAATAGCAGGTACTGTACTGTGATAGTGAAGTGCATGGTGGACTTTTAGTAATGGGCCCAACGCGACTGCAAACATATTTTCAGTAGTCGCGTTTTCAAAAACCCGTAGCACAACTTTGACTATTCGAAAACATGTGTGTATTGATATATATATAGTCATGGACTAAAACGGTGATGGAAAACGTCGTAAGGAAACCTACCAACCATAGCAATTTATATGAATTTTTATGGTGTGTAAAGTCCGCCAAACTGCAAATGGGTAGTATAGTGGACTATTTAAACCATTCTTATTCGTACAATCGATTGTAAAGGAGGCCCCTGCCCTGGGACGTACATACTCGTATGGGCTGATACAGATACAGAAATTGTGGTAATTTAGAGTTTTGAAGATCAATCGAAGTTGTGAAGGTTGCCCCGGATATTATCGATATATATATATATATAGGTATATGTGGGAATGGAACATAGGATGAACAGGAGAGATATATGTGCGAGCGAGAAGGAATGAAAGGAAATGTCAAAAATGACAGATGTCAGAGATAGAGAGAAGAAGATGGCGTGTGTGCGAATAGGTGTGAAAGTAAAGATCAATTAAATAAAAAGTTTCTTTTTGAGTATTTCGTAATCATTTCTTGCCAATGTCCCACATATATATGTGTATAATTCCTATGCAACAAAATTTTATAAAACTCTACTTTTATGAAAAATCACATGTTCATAAAATTGGTTCAAACCGGCTTATACTAAAATTCTAACGAAACAGAATTTACCGAAATTCGTCGTTTTTTAAAAGGTTCCCTATAGCGTTAAATTCTAACGATTTTTAATTACAGTTCCTAAATAATAAATACTGCATAACCCAGGAAGAGTAATAAAAATAAGAAAATATGAAACGCTATACCCTTTCTTGGTTCATTATGTCAAGTTTTTCAAATTTGTCTCCAGTATTCACTATCCGGGTAAAGACATGTATTTTTCGATCAGAAATCAGGCATAAGTTATTTGTCTTTTCCATGGCTATAGGTCTCAATTGACAGGCCTACTGGATCTACATCACCGTAATGTCTATTTCTTCCACAAAACAGCAGTGTAAACGCACTGTTGTGTTCATGATTGAAGAACATTGTAGGCAGGAAAACTATTGGACATAATTATACAGACTTAACATCGTATGTCTCATGAATGCAAGCGCAGTGGAATTCCAAGCATTACCACTGACCATGATCGGTTGTATTGTTTATTATAAGGGGAATGTCCCTCTAGCCAATCACAGCAATAAAAAAACTTGTAGTTTCATCGCGCCTACGGAAAAAACCCTATGTTTTTTATCTTCACTACATCAAATTGTAACTTTTAAAACTTGTAAGTCATAATTCTCAGAAAAGCAAAGCTTGTGTCGTAGAAAACCGCAATTTACTTTTCTCATTCCAGTATTCAGGTCTACAGTTTTTCTTCAGAAAATATGTTTTGAAAACAGGTCTGTTATGAAACTGTTAGACAGCCCAGCAGTAACTTTCACGTTTATAGCATTACCAAAGTTTCAAAGTCACCTCGGAATTACAGCTACGTCTTGTGCGTAAAATATTTATGTAATGAATATTGGGGTGGAGTGTAGGGTCGCTCGTATTTAGTTTTGATATTTAAGGAATCTATATTTGTAGCAGTAATTTGTATTGATTTAATACAAGTAGTTGTTATTTGACATGAATATAATATGAGCAGGTAGGCACCTGCTTCTTGGTTTGCGTAGAAGTAGTACCGACTTCATCAAGCTTAAACTACCGGCCTTTGATCATTACTGAATAAAATAAAATAAAAGTTGGTCGTTGGTCACGTAGACAATTATATACCTCTTATGACAAGTCAATACCCAGTACTTAATTTCCATTTACAAAACATAAGATGTTATTAATTTGTATTATATTTATTTGTTTTTCGGTAGTATTTTTGTTTATTAAATATAATACTATTTTATGGCACGGAAAAAGTGTTATTCAAGAAAATAAATTGTTACGATGTATTACTAAAACGGCGATTCAATAAATAGGGGAAATAGGAAAAAGATTATCTAAAGTTAAACAATTGAGTAGTAAAAACCTACTATAATTATTATATTATAGCTGTTGTTACTGGTGCATGGTTAAAAAAATGTTGTAACAATAAAAATATTCGATTTGATCGTTTCATACTATATACTACTTTAAATACCTGTCAAAGTCTTAAAATATATTATGAATAAGTTGAATCTAAGATTCGCCAACGAGAGGTCACGGGCTCGTTTCCCGCATTGAAACAAATATTTGTGTGAACCACAGGCATTTGTTTCGGGTCGGGGTGTTTGTTAAACCGAAAAGTCTCTCGTAGTTCCTGATACCCACGACACAAAACTCGATCTTAATGTGACTGTTAGGTGTATTTATTTATTTAAAAATTCGCGTGTCTCTGTCACTCCTAGTTTAATCAAATTTGCAGTAGCGGAGAGCAGAATCATTCATTCATCATCAACCTATTCGCGTCCACTGCTGGACATAGGCCTCTCCTATGGCACGCCACTGGGCTCGATCTTCAGCCCAACGTCTCGTCAACGTCGACTATTCCTCCGTCTGGAGACGGAGGGCAGAATAGTCTGTGATATTATCAAGACATCCCTTTCAAGTGAGACAATTAAACCCTCCTGAAGTGTAAATACTGTTACTTAGTAAAGGGTGATAACTACAATTGCTCGTATTATTTTATGTTACCGTCAGAATTCCAATAAGGACTATGTTAGCGATATGAAATAACTCGCATCAATTCATTTATAGTTTCGAACGTGAAAGGGCAGGAATGTTCAATATGAAATATTTGATGCATATTACACAAGTTTTGGAAACATATTCAATATCTATATGTAGATATTAGAGGTTGATTTCTAACAATTAAGTATTCTGACATACCAGTCGTACCCAGACTCTGATCGTAAAGAAACCAGGTGGTAGCTGTAATGAATACAAACACAAACAAAAATAAAAAAGCTGACTATTTTTATTTTTTAGGTATTTATTGTGTTAGGGTGATAAATATGAAATACGTACGTTTTGGCAAATACCTAGAATTGGATCCCATGCTTGTGCAAGCTTCAACTCATCTTCTCTATTAAAATAAGAATTTGATGTAAAAATTAAACCAAATGCGTGATAAAATCCGTAAATAATAATTTTATTTCAATGTGTAACATTTTCGCCAATAAAAGACAATATTATTACCAATAAGGCTATCTATAACCATCCACAAATATGCTATCATACGCGTTTGAAACTAATACTGTTGCTTGTTCCAGCGCAAGACTTTGGACCTGGCGTTAGTATCAATATACAGAGGCGGGTTGGACTTGGCGTCAATAAGCCAGTACACAGGTTCACCATTCAATACTACTGACAGGTAAGTTCAGTTACTAAAAGTCAACAGAAGCTGAATAGTATGTGTCAAAGGAGTTATGCAACGTTTGTAATACAAGTGCGCCAGAGCGATTGAGTTACATAAAGGAAGTTGGCCAGTTTGTACGGCATTTAGGCTCGATTTTGCAAGGTGTTTTAATAGCATATGGGTTGATTTAGATATTTTACAGTTGAAAGGACGTGAATATTATCAAAAGTTTAAAGGAATTTATGCAAGGTTAGTCATAAAGGGTATTTAAGCCGAATGGAAGATTTTGCAATCATCATAATGAATAACATTTAATAAGGGACCAAACCTGAAAACACGAAAATAAAATTAACTGTTCCATAACAAACAACATTAAACAAAGAATTTTTTTACAGATCATAATAAACTGTTATTGATGTCAAGAATCTCTAAACTACACATTCTGTTTCTCTTCATGATTCTGCAGTTGATATATCATTTCTATTCAATGAACTCACATGAAAACAGCTAAACCACTCGTAGAAATTTGGCCTGAAATGGCAGATCCCCTTTTGATTGTGTGCTTTGGTCTCTTGATCGAAATGCACAATTCTATACGCCAATGTGGTGCCTGATACGGCTTTGTATGCAATACGTCAAGAATCGCCTTTTGTTTCCTAGGACTGTGCGCCATGAAAGGCATTGATGTTCATTGTGCGTTCCAATCACATAATTAAAGCTTTCATAATGACAATTATGAATCAATCTTATCAACTACGACATTCCTCGTGCACGTTCATATTTATTTCAGTCATGTTATTATTATTATTTTTTTTTTTTTTTTTTTTTTAATTTATTATTTTAAATATAAATACATAATTTACAATATAGCTGCTATCAAACCACAGAGGTTTATACTAGAGCTAACAGAGTTTACAACAGCAACAATACGACAGTAAAATGTACTTTATAATATCAATTAGCACTTCACAAATACATGGTAGGTAATTCCAAGTTCAGTAGACACTGTAGATACATTATACAAAATAAAGTTATTGATTGTTAATAAAGAACGTTTTCAATTTATATTTAATATTAGTAGGTGTAATTTTATTAGCTAAGTCGGTAGGCAAATCATTAATAAGTCGAGGTATAAGGTATTTAGCTGTTCGCTCCCCGTACGCATTGATTGCGCTCAGTGTAAAAAGTCGGTTTCGAGCTACGGCCCGCGTGTATACAGAGTGTTTAATAATGTTTCTTAGGGACGAATCACAATAATATTGTTTAAGCAAGATATATTTTACTTGTGAATAAATATTTATTATTTTGCAATGTTTAAACAGTCCTTTTTCATCATTACGATATTTATGTTGGACATTACTGGAGACAATAGTTTTAAGGATCTTTAACTGAAGTTGATAAATGCGACTTAGGTACGTTTTATACGTACGACCATAGCAAAGGAGACCATATTGTATGTGAGATTCGGCCAAAGAGTTGTAAAGCAAGAGCTTTGCCTTGAAAGGAATACGTCTGTTCAGAATTTTCATATTCGCTAAAAACTGCCTTAATTTATTGCACACATATTCAATATGCAGAGACCAGTTGAATTTACTGTCTATTAACACACCGAGGTACATATGTCTATCTACAGTTTCTATAATAGGACATTGACAAGTTCTAATATTTAATAAATGTAAGCACTTATGATCGTGGGCTACTAAATTGTTAGAAGAAACAGATCTGATATGCGGTGACTTAATTTCTAGTAGTTTAGTTTTATTTGCATTTAGTACTAGTCCTGAGTCATGGCACCACCTTGCAAGGGAATTAAGATCGGATTGCAAGTGTTCCATGGCTAACTTAGGGTCTTTATCAGCGATTACAAGACATGTGTCATCTGCAAATTGATAGCATGTGCTGTGATTGATACATTTATTCATTCCATTAACATATGTTAAGAAATGCAGAGGACCCAAAACTGAACCTTGAGCCGTTCCTTGGTTTGCTGGTAGAAGATCACTGTACGTATTATTTATTTTAACAGTAAACGTGCGGTTTTTAAGGTAGTGCTTGCACCAGGTGAGCAGAGGACCACGTACACCACATTCGTCCAACCTCTCTATCAATTTAATATGTATTAACGTATCAAACGCACGCGAAAAATCAATGAATAATGCCAGTACATATTTTTTATTATTTAGATGGTCGTTAACTTCATCTGTAAGTTTACTTAATAGATCTTGTGTGCCTTTGCCTGCTTGAAAACCAAATTGGTTTTGATAAATAACATCGTGGGTTTTATAAAATTTATGAATTTGGTCACATACAAATTTTTCCACAATTTTATCAATAGAAGAGAGTAGACTAATTGGGCGGTAGTTCTGAAAATCACTGCGTTTACCCTTTTTGAAAATTGGTCGAACACATCCAATTTTTAATTCATCTGGATATAGACCTGATTCAAAACTACTGTTGATAAGATTGGCTATTGCAACTGAGACCTCTTTTCCTATCATTTTAATATCAGACATCTTGATATCGTCATAACCTGGAGCTTTTTTAGACTTAAGACGTTTTATAATGTTATATATACTAGCGCTAGTAGCTTTTTTGAAATGAATACTTGAGTTAAGTGTGCTGGGACTCGGTGAGTTAGTGTTGAGATTAATATCACAATTAGGCATAATGTCTTTAACAGCTTTGTCAAATGTAATTGCAAACCCTTCAACAATATCCTTAGTATTTAGTCCCTGCGCATCAAATGCCTTATGTATTGCCTCGTCGATAGATAGTGTTACTCTTCCCATCATTTGATTAATAATTTTATATACTTTCTTAGTATTTTTAAATTCGTCTTTAATTTGATTTATATAATACATATTTCTCCTATTTTCTAAAATTTTATTTGTTTTATTTCTAATTTTATTGTATTCTAGTCTTAGCTTATGATTGCTTGGATTACTTTTCCAAGAACTAAATAACTTGTCTCGTTTTTCACATAGGCGGTTTATATTCTTATCGATCCATGGCACTTGTAAACGATTTCTAGATTTGGTTATGTTGACGCAGGTTTTATTACAAGAAGCAGCCTTATTAGCATTTTGAAGCGCATTACGAATAAATTTATAGATGTCGGATGCCGAATCCATACAATTTGTCAGGCCCCATTTGATATTTTTTAGTTCCTCATACAGGATATTATAATCTACAGATAGTTTCTTTTCAGCCTGTATACGCACGGGTTGCGCAATGCCAACGCAAGCGAACACAATACCGCGATGATCGGCCAGTACCGTGTCCAACACCGCCGAGAACGGATGAAGTGAGGGAACTCGTGCAAAGATGTGATCTATGCAAGATTTAGTTACAGTATTTTGTTTATTTTCGATTCTAGTGAAGTCCGAAATCCCACACATCAGTCCATTCTCGCTGAGTATGTCTAGATATGATTCTTTGGATGTTGAAGTGGATTTAAGATCGATATTTATATCACCGATAAGCAAAAGGTTATTTTTGGAATTAAACTTAGAAATCCAATTGTTCAACTCCAAATTAAATACATTTCTATTTGTTGATGGAGGTCTATAAATTGCACATAATACAATATCAATATTGCTATTCAATTTAATTGTGCCTGTTATACTTTCAAATGTTTTCGTCTGTTGTTGAATTATTGTGAATTTTATGTGATTGCGTAAGTAAATAATAACACCGCCTCCTTTCCTTTGGTTGCGTAATTGTGAATACATAGTATAGCCAGGTATATTATACAAATGTTTAATGTCATTAGAGATACCGGCTTCAGTTAAAACAATCACATCTAGTGGAAATAAGCAATTGTGAATGGTTTGTTGTAGCTTAGTGAAGTTTTTAATCAATGATCTGATGTTAAAGTGCAAACATGACAATGGTAATTCGCAGCAAGTAGGTAGTTGTTGGAAAAAATTGTTTAAGGTTTTAACATTAACAATTTCTTTAATCTGCGTATCCATATTACCTATACAATGAAGTATGTAAATATTTACTGCTTTTATAGTATACTTATTTACCTTACAACACTGGAGTGGATGAATGTTTATCCGATTGCACAGAATATTGTTTTAAAATACTATCAATATCATTTAAGGAGCGGATATAATGGATTTTACTATTACTGGATTGTCTAGCGAACACTTTACCATCCCTAGACCATACATATTGGCACGCCTTATGTAGTAGCTTAATTTTAGCATTATACAAAATAGTTTTATTATACTTAGTTAATGCTTCGCGTATATAAACACGATTATTAGATTTCTCTAAGGTAACATCAGGCACTACAAGTCCCACTGAAATAGATAACTTCTTGCTGGCACTTATCCACAGACGTTGGGTTGTTTTAGAGTTGAGTTTAATGAGAAGTGCTCCAGGTTTGTCCTTGGATCCGGGCAGACGTTGTGATGATATAATATTTGCCTCATCTACTTCCAGGTGGGAGGCTATAGAGCTTAATGTTTTGTCGATGACCTGTGGCGGGATCTCTGGTAAACCGTCAATTTCCAGGGATGTAGCTAGAGATTTTTGTTCAAAGTCTCTTATTTCTTGTTCTAATACCGTAACTCTCAATTCTAAATTTTTATTTTTATTTTGTAGGTCTTGATTTTTGTTCTCAAGTCCTTTAATAATAGAGTTTTGGTTTTTTATGGACTGCTCCATGGTATTGATTTGATCGCCTAGAAATTCTAGTGAGGTCTCTAGTGTTCTTATCTCTTGTCTAAAAGTTTTCTTTAGCTCTTGACTAATATCTTGCACTAGTTTTCTTGTATCGATAGCGTGGGTATGTGAAGTGGTATAAGGCTCCTGGTCATCATCTTCACCATCCTCGTCAGGAGTTATGAACGATGAGCGTCGAGACATATTCTTAAGGCATTCCTCGCAGCTCCACTCGATGCCGGAAGAGGTTTTAAGAAGATTTAGTTGTTTGTTGGATAACTTAGAGCATGTAGGGTCCGCGTGTACCACCTTATCACATCGACTACATTCTAAACCAGGCACTTTTTTTGTGATAGTTTTATTACACTTATTGCACTTTTTGTTAACCATTGTAGGTAGGAACAAAATTGGGCGAACGGGAATTTAACGTGACCTGTCGCTACGACGTACTGTTGACAACTGGATTAAATCTAATGATTATATTAAAGTTAGTTACAAACCTCCTTTACAATAATTGAGAAGGAATAAATTATATTTTAATTCGCCACGATTCGAGTGTCATATTTTAGTTTTAAAATATCCTGCGAATATGTATGTTGTATGTATGTTGCTCTAGCTTTTAAAGGGAACGACAGTAGCGTTTATAGAGAATAGTCAAACTTTGTGCTGACATAAAGATGTCCATAACCAATGTGTAATATATTTTTTTTTTTTTTTTTTTTTATTGCAGTGAATGGCGAGACGAGCATGCCGTTCGCCTGATGGTAAGCGATACGACGGCTCATAAACAGTAGCAACATTCCACTGCGCTCGCCATCCTGAGACATAAGATGTTAAGTCTCAATATGTCCAGTAGTTGCTCTGGCTACAATGTCCTTCAATCCGAAACACAACAGCGCATTTAAGCAGTGTTGTTTCACGGGAGAAATAGACATTGCGGTGGTACCTACCCAGATGGCCTCTCACATATGAGAGACCTACCACCAGTAAAAATATATTCCTTACTATAAAAGTATACCAAGTCGTTCGCGCTATATATTCAATAATTCAATGGATATAAAATCGTACCAATTATAATTATTTTTCTTCTTAAATTATAAAGGGGAACGTTTGTGTGTTTGTTACTTCTTCACGCTCAAACGGCTATACCGATTTTAATGAAATTTGATATGGAAATAGGTGATACCCTGGATCAATGCATAACTTTTTTCCCGACAAAATGTAGTTTCTCCTCTGTGATATGCAAGTATATTCTCGATTGTAGAGGAGGCCCGTACCCTGCAGTGGGACGTATATGGGCTGATGCAGAGATAGAGGAGAGAGATGTGCAGGGAATTCAAATATGTTACTTCTTTATTCAAACTCAAAGGGTGGAATAGAGTACAGGGCAGATGTCGATTATTTTCATTTGGTCGAAGCTGGGCTAGACCCCTAGTTAACAATAAAGCCACAAAATCTTGTTAATCTCACTGCAATAACTCATTAAATTTTGCAGAATACCTAAATCAAGACAAGTTCAATAACATTTCTAGACAAGATTTTAGACCACTTTTAGCGATTAATCGAATATTCCGTTAACTTAATCTGTAATTAATGAAAACAGCTGAGTGTCGGTTCCAAGCGCTGAAATACTAAGCCAATTATTTAGAGCAATTCCTTGAATTCTGCCAAATTAGATTTTTATGTAAAATATTGGAGAAGTTATAAAATATATTTGTTAAGGTTGTAAAACTAGAGTATAAATTGTTCGGCACCAGTCACTACCGGTACCAGAGTCTCACAGAAAATTATTAATATTGTATTACGTTATTCTTTAACCTTTTCTCAACGTCTCGACTGCGTTTAAAGTTATATTTATATTTTTATTAATAGTTCTTTACTGTACACAACATAATTAAATAATGTTACAATACAGGGACTTGTAGCTGTATAAAAAAGTAACTTACTTATTGGCTGACAGAAAGTAAAACAATTGCTAGTAGTATCAAAGACAGTTGATTTTTAATTAAGAAAATATATATATTAAAGCGAGGGAACAACTTTGGCCGGATAGCCATTAACCTATACTTTAAGCTAACATCCATGCAAGTATGTAGCGATTTAGGTTGAGTTTGCCTTACTGGTGGTAGGTCGCTCATATGTGACAAGACGCCTGGATAGGTACCACCGCAAAGTCTGTTTCTCCCACCAAACTGCGTGTAAAAATGGACTGTTGTATTTTGGTGTGAACATTGTAGCCAGAGTAACTACTGGACATATTAAGACTCTCATGTCCTAGGATGACGAGCGCAGCGGAATGCCTAACATCGCTTTGTTATGTAACCAATAAAATCTATAATCTATCTAATAATAGTTTTATTTCAATGTGTAAAATTCGCGTAAATCTAATAAAATATTAGGTCAGGGGTGCTCCTATCTAGTGGTCATGGCTTGTTCTAGAATAGAATAGGTGCTACGAGTACGCGACCTCGGCCCCCCGAGCTACTGCAGTCACTACAAACATTCCCTTCCATGACTGCAGTATCCACTCCTACAGGCCATACTCTCCTTTCCCATTATATCCTCTACTCACAAACCCTATTTCCTTTCCCCCGCTGATGATGGGCAGCAGCGTCGTCAGCGCGAGTCCCCTCCTGCGCTCGCCAACCCGCCTGCCAAGCGTGGCGAGTATTGGCAAATACCCCTCAATGGTGACACAAAAATTGACCAGGCCCCCAGTCCCTGGCAGCCCCACTATTCCTGGCGATGGTAGCAGCCATGGTTACGGTGGGGCAGGGGGTGCTAAGAATCCCCGGGTTGGCCCCGGCTACCACCCCCGACGACGACTGGCCCTGGTAACACACAACATACGCACTTTGAGGACAGACGAGAAGATTGTCGAACTGGAAGAAGAATTGAGCGGGTTACACTGGGATATTCTGGGGTTATCGGAAGTCCGAAGAATCGGGGAGGATACGATAACCCTGAAGTCTGGTAACCTGCTCTTCTACCGGGGGGACGACCAACAGTCCCGAGGAGGTGTCGGATTTCTCGTCCACAGGTCTCTCATCAACAACATCGTATCCATCGAAAGTGTGTCGAGCAGGGTAGTATACCTTATACTCAGAATATCCAAAAGATATTCGTTGAAGGTGATACAGGTATACGCGCCGACCTCGACACACCCAGATGAAGAAGTAGAGGAGATATATGAGGACATTAGTCGGGCCATACATACTTCTAGAACCTACTTCAATGTTGTTATGGGGGACTTCAACGCAAAGTTGGGCAAGAGAAGCGATGCAGAGTTGAAAGTGGGGCAATTTGGACATGGGCAACGGAACCTCAGGGGTCAGAGGCTGGCCGACTTTCTGGAAAAAGAGGGACTCTTCGCGATGAACTCTTTTTTCCAGAAGCCGCCTCACAGGAAATGGACCTGGTTGAGTCCTGACGGTTCTACGAGAAATGAGATAGATTTCATCTTGACGACGAATAGACGGATGTTCAGTGATGTCTCTGTGATCAACAGGGTGAAAACCGGTAGTGATCACCGAATGGTTAGGGGCACATTGAATATCAACGTTCAATTAGAAAGGCGCCGCTTGATGAAGTCTACGCTCCGACCTACTCGCGCCCATATCCAAAACCCCGAGAGCTTTCAACTCGAGTTGACAAATCGCTTTGATTGTCTAAAAGAAAACCTTGCAGTGGACGAGCTAAACAGCGGTTTGGTAGAAGCTGTCCATACGGTAGGATCTAAGTATTTTAGACCTCGCCGTAGAGATAGACCACAAAAACTCTCGATCCACACTCTTGACCTCATGGCCGAACGTCGATCTTTGACGCTGCAGTCTTCCGTTGACGCCGAAGCATATCGGCGGCTCAATAGACGGATCTGGAAGTCCTTGCGACACGATGTCCGTGCTCACAATACTGTGAGCATTAAGGAGACAATTGAGCGGAACGGAGGCTCCAAAGTGTTTGCAAGAGACTTGTCTATTGGGCAAAGCCAGTTGTCTAGGCTGAAGACGGAAGACGGCCGCGTGGTATCGACGAGGGCAGAGGTATTAAGGGAGATCGAGAGGTTCTACGGACAGCTTTACACCTCGGTTGCCGAACCTACTGTTAGCTCGGCCGAAGACCCGAGAGCCGAGTTAATCCGACACTTTAGCGATGATATCCCGGACATCAGCCTGTTTGAGATTGAGATGGCCCTCAAACAACTTAAAAACAACAAGGCGCCGGGTGAGGACGGAATCACTTCAGAGCTTCTGAAAGCGGGCGGAACGCCGGTACTGAAAGTCCTTCAGAGGCTCTTCAATTCCGTTCTCCTCGAGGGCTCAACGCCGGAGGCATGGAGCAGGAGCGTGGTGGTACTGTTCTTCAAAAAATGTGATAACACTTTGCTGAAGAACTACAGGCCCATCTCGCTCCTGAGCCATGTCTATAAGTTGTTTTCAAGGGTCATCACAAATCGTCTCGAAGGCAGGTTTGATGACTTCCAGCCTCCCGAACAAGCCGGTTTCCGAAAAGGCTTTAGTACCATAGACCATATTCATACGCTACGGCAGGTTATACAAAAAACCGAGGAGTATAACTTGCCGCTTTGTTTAGCGTTTGTGGACTATGAGAAAGCCTTTGATTCGATCGAGACCTGGGCTGTGCTACAGTCTCTTCAGCGGTGCCACATAGACTATCGGTACATCGAAGTGTTGAGGTGTATATAATAATAATAATATAATAATATGTTTTTATTGCAAGTAACAATGACTCATGAGGTACTTAAAATCTAAGTTACATAAAAATATTTTAATTACACATATAAATTACACAATGAGTACAAATATACTATAATAAATAATACTAATATAACATGTTTAGGTCCAACCCCTATCTATTACCAGTGCAATGCAGACCAACCCAATATTTCAGATAAGGACAAGTTAGGTCCTCGGCAATAGCAGTTAAAATGCTGTTGTTGCTTTTTCTCAAGCGACCCCAAAACGATGCAATGCGAGTTCTGATAATCGCGTAGAAATCATGAACCCTCGCCGCCGCAAACATACCCGACGCACTACAAAAACGTGGGAGCTTGAATAATATGCGGAATGCATCATTATACTGCACTCTCAAGGTGTTATATGAGCGTCTAGTATATTGCATCCACAGTTGGCAGGTATAAAAGCTTTGGCAGTATGCTCTAAAGAGAGTCTCTTTCACCTGGTTAGTGCAGCAGCCAAAACGTCGAGCAAGCATATTGCAACGCACAGCGAGGGCCCTTCTCTCTCGTTCGATATCATCGTCATCTTTAAGGTGTTCATTAACAATGTGTCCTAAATATTTAAATCTACGTACAACCTGCACTGGTAGCCCACTTAAATAAACAGGCGGCACATAGTCCGGACCCTTCCCACATCTAAAGACAAGCATTTCAGACTTCTTCACATTATATTTTAGGCCATGTGACATAGCATAGCGTTCACATATAGACAGAAGTTTTCTGAGGCCATTGATTGATGGACTGAGAAGCACCATATCGTCGGCATAACTTATGTTATTGACACATACGTTACCGATGTGGCAGCCGATCCTAGTGCTTCTCAGCTCAACAATCAAGTCGTTCATTACAACAACGCCACCATGTCGGTCCGAGTACAGGATCAGAGCACGAAGGCTATTCCACTACAGAGAGGCGTGAGACAGGGAGATGTCATATCTCCGAAACTGTTCACTGCCGCGCTGGAAAATGCCTTCAAGCTCTTGCAGTGGAAAGGATTCGGCATCAACATCAACGGCGAGTATATTACTCACCTTCGATTTGCCGACGATATTGTAGTCTTGGCAGAATCGCTGGAAGACCTTAGCACTATGCTCGAAGACCTTAATCGAGTTTCCCAACAGGTGGGTCTTAAAATGAACATGGATAAAACGAAGATCATGTCGAATATCCATGTTGTGCCCACCCCCATTGGAGTTGGGGGCTCGACTCTCGAAGTTGTAGACGAATATGTCTATTTAGGACAAGTGGTCCGGTTAGGCAGGTCCAACTTCGAGAGAGAGGTCAATCGGCGAATCCAACTCGGTTGGGCAGCGTTCGGGAAACTTCGCGACGTCTTCTCGTCCAAAATATCTCAGTGCCTAAAATCGAAAGTCTTCGATAGTTGTGTGTTACCAGTGATGACATACGGCACCGAGACGTGGACTCTCACTGTGGGCCTCATTAAAAGGCTCAAAGTCACTCAACGAGCCATGGAGCGGGCTATGCTCGGTGTTTCCCTACGAGATCGAATCAGAAATGAGGAGATCCGTAGGAGAACCAAGGTTACCGACATAGCCCATAGGATTGGCAAGTTGAAGTGGCAGTGGGCCGGGCACGTAGCTCGTAGAACCGATGGCCGTTGGGGCCGAAAGGTTCTCGAGTGGAGGCCACGTACAGGCAAGCGAAGTGTCGGACGCCCGCCTACAAGGTGGACGGACGATCTGACTAAGGTCGCAGGAAGTCGCTGGATGCAGGCCGCTTCCAACAGGTCATTGTGGAGATCATTGGGGGAGGCCTATGTTCAGCAGTGGACTTCCTGTGGCTGATATGATGATGATGATGATAATAAAATATTATCTGTAATTAAAAGAACAAAAATTAATAAAATCAATATCTATACGAAGATCAAACAAAAGTATTAAACATTATTAGATTCAAAGCACTCAAACAATATATTACAACTAAATCAATCATAATGCGTAATATTATGAGCCCTAAGTAATCAATTGGGAACAAAAGCCCGGATTGTAGACAATGAGAAACCAATGTAAGTAGGACTGGGGTCATACCGACCAAAAGCGTAATAAAACGGTTAACAAAACAAACTAAGTGAAAGCCGTCGTGGTAGAAAGTTGGGAACTTTGAAGAGTGAAACACGCACAACTTTTATGATGTCCGAGGGACAGGCGGGTGGCTTAAAAACATAATGTTTTATTTTTTAACTAGTGGCCTATAGATTTCTCTACAATAATATGCACGTATTATACACATAAACCCTTCTTTTGAATGACTCTATCTATTAAAAAAAACCGCATCAAAATCCGTTGCGTAGTTTTAAAGATTTAAGCATACAAATGGGCATAGGGACAGAGAAAGCGACTTTTTTATACTATGTAGTGATAGTATTATCGTACGTGTCGTAAAAACTAAAATTAAAGCGGGACAATACAAATAACTTTAAACCGCACTAATTCTATTGCTTTTAATCTCTTTCATTTTTTCGTATTTATGTACATATGTATGCCACTTTTACAAAATTTTAATTTTTTTGAAAATCTTAAATTTTTTAATGTAGTATATTATCTTAAGTCCTTTTGCTGTATGTAACCATGTTTTAACAGTCACTGTTACATGTAGCAGTCGAAAGAAAATAGCAGATTAGAAATTTCACAGCGTTTACGCAACATTTATCTGGGTGTGGTTGGTGATTATTCACAAACAGTTTTTTTTTTTTACATCAAATAGCACATGGATTTTGTACTCAGTGTCCTATTTTTTTTTATTGCATTGAATGGCGAGACGAGCATGCCGTTCGCCTGATGGTAAGCGATGCGACCGCTCATGAACAGTAGCAAAACGAAACAACACCTTGAATTACAAAGCAATGCTTGGCATTCCACTGCGCTCGCCATCCTGAGACACAAGATGTTAAGTCTCAATATGTCCAGTAGTGACTCTGGCTACAATGTCCTTCAATCCGAAACACAACAGTGCATTTAAACTGCTGTTTGATGGGAGAAATATACATTGCGGTGGTACCCTCCCAGGCAGCCTCTCATATATGAGAGACCTACCACCAGTCTAATCCTATCCAATCCTATCCTATCCTATGTCCTATTTAATTTATTGATTTTACTAAGATCTGCAACGCTTAATCCTATTTTGTTCAAGCATATTACGACATATCACACACCGCAGTAGCTCCATAAAGATATAACAAACAACAAAAATGTTTTAAAATTTAATAATCCACCTCTCATAACTTAAGCCGCGACCCTGTAGAGGCAAGTTAAAGATTAGTGTGGAACTCAATTAAACCCCCCCAAGTTTCCGAGATCGCGATCCAGTAATTAAATTTTCCGAGCAAAAGTGCTGCGTGATCGGAATAACGTTCGTGTGAATGGTATCGCGATATCTTTACACGTTGACAGCTGAAGAAAGTGCACGCCAGTAACTTCGGAATCACTTTACACGTCGCTTAAAGTTTTCTGCCTTTGAGAACCTATTTTGTGCGGTAAATACAGCTCTTTTTGCGTGTGAGTGTGTGAATGTAGGATTATGAAAAGAGTCGACTTCAGGACGTATATAGGTATAAATAAAATGATGAAACAATGAATTTATTATAAAAAGTTTTTTTTTATTTATATGAGTAATAAAACAATGTAAATGTTAAATAAGTGAATTTAAAAATATATCTTTTTGATTGCAATGAATGGCGAGACAAGCATGTCATTTGCTTGACAGTCAGTGGCTGGGTGAAGGTGTACCTATGGACAGTAGGAAAACCAAAAAACATCATGAAATGGACATTGTGGTGGCACGTACCAAGGCGGCCTTCCAAACATAAAGTTCAAAGCACTTGTTTAAGTTATATCTATATGTATTGGATTTTATAACTACATATACTTTATTATAAGAATGCATCGTATCAAATATTCATTTTGGTATCGAATATCTAAGCACATATTTGGCGGGTATGTGACGTCTACTTACACAATAGATTTCAAAAATCGGTAGTCAAATTATATTTCAGGTCCTTCCACATATTATAATATGTTAAATATGCAACAAGGGCAGTGAAGAACACAATATCAATATGAAAATGCAGTCCAACTAAACTTAAAAAACACGATTTTATCAAACAATATATAACGTGTCGTTCCCAATAAAGGCCATTACAAAGCAGCAATACAATTTCAGATTATTTCTTAAAGATATCCTCAGATGGTTCGCAATTCTCCAGACACGATTGTGTTACCAGCTATCTCCGATCTTAATAGGGGATTGTGTAACCCGTTAACAAATTTCAAAGAGCCGCAAAGATAATTGGTGCTGTCGCTAACATTTACATAAGTTATTGATACAATTAGTAACAATAATTACTATTGAACCGATAATTTCTTGTACAGATTTGGAATAAGAGTTATTCTAAATGTTCATCGCTTCTTTGATCTCCAAATAACATCGCCTGTAGGCTTTGTTGAGCTGCTGATTTCGACAGCTTGTTTAAGCAATCCACTTGTAATTTTATTGTAGAACAACTGGTCTATCAAGGCAGTCATTATTAATTTTAATTTACATGTATTGGTCGCTGTAGCTTTAACCTACTCAGGAAGATTACTCTATGAAACGATACGAACGAATGTTATTTTTTTTTTTATTTATTTAGGACAGCCAGTGGTTGTTACAATATAACTTAGACTTATAAAGATATACATAATTAACTTAAGAGTAACACCCTTTGAAGGCAGTCACAACTTGCACCGTATGTGATAAAACAATAAACATGGTACATATTATTATGCACTCGTATTTAAGTTTGATTAAATGTTAAAAAAAATATTAATAAAAAATGTTCGGACGCCGTACGTAAAACTTCACTAATGCGCATCCATAAAATGTTGAAATCCTGCATTGTACGTCGTGACAATAGACTAAGTTCGGAGAAAATGATAAGTATGATAGATGTATTGGTTTTTAGAAGAGGAAATCTTATATCTTACTTCGGACGTCGAACATCCCAACAGTAGAATTTCATATCGTTTCTTAGAGTAACTCCGTGAGTAGAGGCTTATAATATAAAAATAATACATTTAAAACGATAGAGGGGAAAAAGTGGTACTAACTTATTATTTTTCTGTCACAGTAATAGTACTTTGGAATCACAGGAATACAAGATATAATGAGGGTGCAGTGAACAAACTTTTATAAAACTTTATGAGAGGAAATTTTCTTGCTCATATACAACATGTAACAGATTTAAATGTAAAAGCGGAAAGTAGTACGTTCAGAATCAGCTACTGAATCGATATGAACATTTTTTTTGGTAGGTATTTTTTTTTCAAAATAATTAGTTAAGACCAAGTAAATTACAGACACTCTTTCATTTAGTACTCCGAACAAACGAAATTGAAACGTAACTCCAGGACATAAGATCATTTTTAAATGAATCACTAAACGAATACTCTAATAAACTAAATAATGAACAAAAATGAACTTTATTTCGATGGTCATAAAGTTTATTTAAGCAATCTATCATTAATCAAACGCACACAACGATAGGCATGAATGTGAATAAACGTAATAAGCTACTAAAATAAATAACTATCATATTCTCTTTTCCGCACATTTAACTACAACTAGATAGAGCAGGATGCAGCTATTGTTTAATGCAATTTGATCCATCCGACAAACGATGGCGCGCGCGGCGGTACATCACAAGGTTCATGGCAAGTCGGTATAGGGATGCGCCGCGAAAAAAATTACTCCCGGTATTTGCAGGACCGGGCAATCCGAATCCCGCGCAATACATGCACTTAAATGAAACAAATTAAATCGTAACAAAATCACTATGAATAGAAACAACAAGTAGGTATTTCTATGAAAAATAATTTCGCGGAACGTTAAAATGGTGATTAAATTCGGTTTGTAATTTTGCTACAATGTATGCGGAATCCCGGTGTGTCGGATATCCCGTTATTGCAATCCCTAAATGGGCACCGACCTTGTGAAAAAAATCTAGTCGTGCACCGCAGTTATCTGTGTCTACTTGTGTTTAAGTGTTAAGTAGATATTTCGATACTTTCGCGCGCGATGTCTTTTCGGTATTCGAATATTGAATACACTGAAATGGCGAGAACTTTGGCACTGTGTGGTGATAATGTATCATTGGCATGCAGGACATTTAGTAACAGGCACGGCACCAGTACAGTGTCCGACAGTATCTCGATGCTGAGTTCGGAGAGCGCTGGATAGGTCGCGGCGAACCTGTGCAATGGCCTCCTAGGTCACTTGACACACTTGACAGGTGACTTGACGCCTCTTGACTTTTTTTGTGGGGACGCGACGTAATAAATCTCTGGTATACTTCAGTGAAAGTACTAATGTGGAGGAACTAAAAAGTAGAATAGTGGCAGCCTTCCTAAAAGTGAAGAGTGACACTGAAGTTTTACATAAATTACGTGAACAATTACGCAAATGTGCTTCAAAGTGTATCAAGGTGGTGGACATTTCGAACATATTTTAAAAAGAAATCGCTGCATGAGTGCCATGTAACACTTAAGTTAATTATGTTGTATTTTTTTGTGTTGTGATTCCCAATCCAGTCTTCGTTGTTAGATATTGCGTTATCTTATTCATTAGTAATGCAAAATAAATAACGCCCGTATCATTCATGCAAAATATTGTCTTATGTTGGGTTCGTACGCATTATATCTAGTAAGTAAAATATTTCGATTTTATAGCTAAAACACAAATGTTATGCTTACAGATTAAATTAATAATAATTTGTTTACCGAACCACCCAAGTAATCAGTTACGTACGTAATTTGTATTTCGTTTATTGTCAGCTGTTTCTGCCGGCGCGGCGCAGCGTTCTCGTGTGAATGGGTCTTGTGTACATGTGTGCGTGTCCGCGAGCGTGTGTAGTAGTGCACTCTTATTTGTAACTCGTAAGGTAACCATGTGAAGTGCCTACATTTGGTATAACTAATTTCATAAATAAAATATTTTGTAATTATGGTAGTACGATTTCGAAGCATAAACTATGATTGCAATAATATTTTAAAGTTGGGGTGTCTGAGGTTGTGAATTAATCCTGTTACACGTTGTAGAAAGAAATACAAAATAAAGTTTTAAACAGAACTGAAGAAGAAATATTTTATAAATGCGATGAATATTGAATGCTATTTGTTTTCTTTTAATGCAATGAATGGCGAGACTAGTGTGCCCTTCGCCTGACTGTACTAAAAAATCATCATCATTTTAGCGAAGTTACTGGTGGTAGGTCTCTCAAATGTGAGATGCCTCCTGGGTAGATACCGCCGCAATGTATATTTCTTTCGTCAAACAGCTGTGTAAATGCACAGCTGTGTTTTAGTTTGAAGGACATTGTGTGGACACTGTCTTCTCAGGTTGGCGGGCGCCGTGGAATACCAAGGATTGCTTTGTAATTTAAAGTTTCTTTCTTTTGTTACTGTTCATGAGCGGTCATATTGCTTGCCATCAGTCGAATGGCAAGTGCGTGTCGGTAATCATTGCAATAAAAAAAATGTTGCTTTATGTTTGAAGTCATTAAAACTACCTCGGGCTTCGTTTTCGGTCATTAAATGATGTATCCGGTATACAAATTAATTATTATCACCGTTTTTCACAGATCATTGTTTGATGAGTTTCATCGAAATTTTACACACGAATTCAGTTTTCCGTTTCACAAATCGTACAAATTATTTTGTATTTTAACTCATATTTTCCGAATTTATCATGATATCCAAATACTGTAATTATAAAGTGACTAAATAATATCGGGCGAGTATTTTGTTACGTAAATTAATAGCTAAAATATAATTAGGTGGCCTTGTTAACATGAAATTGACATTTACGTCTTGTTTTAATTATTAATTACAGTATATTAGCTCAAATTAATATTGTAATTTACCGTGACTATTATTTTTATATCTGGAAATATATTAGCCTTAGATTTTGAAAACCTAGTTTCTCCTTCCATATTATCACTTTCATTTTACCTATGAAGAGTATAGAAACGTAATTACTAAAAAGAATTAGAAACTGGGGCTCTACTATATTCATCCGAAACGAAGTTCGAAACTTCGGATGATCGAAGTTTATATACGATACAAACGCACCTATATATACTTATGGTCGTAATTGACTTATAGTCGTAACCATAGACTTATGGTTACGATGTAATTTATATAAATTTGAGCTTTACAGAGTAAATACATTCGTATCGTATAAAAAAGTTCGATCGTCCGAAGTTTCGAACTTCGTTTCGGATGAATATAGTAGGGCCCCTGCATGTTTCTCCTTCTTAACACCTGTAAAGGAACTTCCAACCTTAATGGCAACACGACAATGATAATTCGGATGTCGCGTGTACTTATGCCTATTGATTTCTTGGCATCAAGTCTGCAGTTTGCTTGTCGGGTTCGATTATTTATTTTACACCATGTAAAACAATTTACATATATTACCTTTAAATATAAATTAGCGGTTGTATAAATGGCGGCCCTATGGCTAAAGATGGGAATCTCTTCCAGACAGACCTTCGGGAATATTCTAAATAATCATAAAATACAGATAAAGTCAGTACACCAGTAATTTAAACTCAAAAACAGCCAAATTTATCCTAACCCATCTTTCAGACAGGTGAACCTCAAAATAAGTCCACAACTGGGCGACTGCTTCAATTGGAGCATGGAGCCATCACAGAGCGAGCTGGTGGTCTTCGCGAGGATCACGGACCCCGCAGTAGACCTGGAGACCACGCCGCCTGACGGACCCTGGCTCGAGGCTACATCAGCAGCAGTACCTTGGAGCCTGGGCGTCGATATTGCTATTTGGAACGCTGTTGGTAAGTCTATAAATAAACGTAACCTATTTCATTTTTGTAGCCAATCTCCATATTCTATGGTATGTATGATGTAAGTCCACCAACACGCATTAGGCCAGCGTGGTGGACTATATGGCCTAACCACTGTCAATCGTACTCTTAATTGTAGAGGAGGCCCGTGCCCTGCAGTGGAAGTATATGGGTTGATAAAGAAAAAGAAGAAAAATCAATAACTGCATCTCGTCGTTCGATCCTCACACCGAGATAAAAACTTATGCTGCCCACAAATATTACTTTCGGGTCTGGGTCTTTGCAAGACCGAATAGTCAATCTAAAAAATACAAATTACCAATAGCGGTTTTATCGCTCTAAGGCAGTTTCTGCCACACAACCATGAGATGTATATATAAGAAGAAGAAAGAAAGAGAAGATTTATTTTTTATAACTATTAATCGAAAAGCCTTATAAAAGTACTCTTTTACTAAGAAATATACACATATGAACATGATTGTTTCATTTTTCAATATTAAATTAGCCATGTATATTTGGAGGTAATTTGCAGCAAAGAACTCAATTTAGAGTCATCAATTGTTAAAAACATGAACCGAAACTTATATTTATACGAAGCAAAAGCTAATAACAATGTTGCCAAGCCAGACATCCAATTTGGTAAGACACAACCGAAATACCTTTTGGCAAGTTTCTTAAAATTTTATTTGTATTTACAAATACACCCAAGAATATTTTCCAACTCGTTCGCTTTTCTAAAATTGTAAGTGCGCGTTTGATTGGCATTAACGACAAATATATCTGCTGCGAAGGAAATAAATGCATTGCAATTTCTGATATATCGACGCGAGACAGTTCTGTCTTGGGTAAAGAGCTCGTATTTTATAGACGAGTAAGTATTGAAAAGAAACGATCTTTAAAAAGCACTTTATTTTTGAGTATTTGATTTGGTTTATCTTATTGGTATTATTTATTTAAGTGACGGTATAATTGGATGCCTAATAAATATGCAGTCATATATGATTAATTTTAACAAAACTTATATCGACTTGAGTAAATTGAATTAATTTTACTAGGCTTCAAATTTATGAGCAGTATAACATTGCATTAATAAAATAGCAAACAACCTAGAAATAAAGAATTAATAACATCGACATATATTAAACAAATATTTCTTAATTTGTGTAACAAATATAAGAAAACAAACTAAACTCTAAATTATGTAATATCCAAAGTTCAATCTGATAGATATTATAGACTTAGAAGTTAAATTAGATTTGGGTACACAAACTGTAAAAATATAATAAAGTTATAGACCAAAATGTTTACGAAAACTAGAGTTTATTTTGCTTTAAATTATTTAATATCAGACAAGACCTCGTTTAAGTCTGACATTGACCTTGCCTCTAAATAATTGAATTTATAATTTTTCACTTAATTTGGTTATACAGCTAAAGTTGTGCTAATATTTAGCTAACGTTATTGAAATATTATTTGTAGCCTTGAAATTAGCACAGTTTGATTACCATAGGTTTGGAGACTTTAAATTAGCAGATTTTGGTTCCTTATTTAATTAAGCCATAGATTGTTATTGCTAAGACTCTGAACTAATGGTCTCTAATGATGAAATCTAAGTACATTTGCAAAGTTTTCCTTCGCAAACAAGATGAATAATAATTCGACACTAATACACATCATACACTCAACGACATACTTAGAGCCTGAAATTGTCTTTATCTTGTGTATCCGCTTTATTTTGAATAAGACTATTACTGAAATTGCTATAATTTCTGATATTTTAATCCAGGTTGGGCAGGATGGGGTGAATGGGGATCCTGCAGCAGAACCTGCGGAGGTGGAAAGCAGACACGCAGACGATACTGTTCGAGACCATCCTGCGAGGGATACGGCGAACAAATGCGGTCTTGTAACTCTTTTGAATGTGAAGGTAGGATACAAAATTGATAATTGGAGTTGTGTGAGAAACTAGTGTGCTACTGTTGCTAGTATGTGGAGGACTTGAAAAATAAAATAATCGTTTAAATATAGCTTCAAAAAAGCAAGAAAAACTATTGATCAGAATTATATGTTTTACAATTCTGTAAGAAGAATTAAGATCATCAGTCACTTATGCTATGGTACTTAATAACATCAAAAACAAAATAATTTATGACTGTTTTAAATAAAGTTTGATTTTAGTTTGGACTTAAATACAATATCACAAAGCCTTTACCAAAGACAACAACATTAATGTTGGCAAAGTAAATTAATTGTCAAAATTCAGTATATCATCTGAAAGTACTTTAAAATTAAGTTAAAATTAAATAACTTTAGCTCACTAAGGCAACGTAATTAAATTCATAGTGTTAATTCGGATCTATCTAATGAAAGGAGGCTAATAAAAAGTTTTTAGACTAATCACAGTGCCGAAATTGGAGAGTTCTTGTTTCAAAAAATAGTCCTGCAGCTATTGCAAATTGAGTGACTAAAGTTGAAGTAAAGTTTAATTTTAGCTAGAAAGTGTACCGGAACGTAAACGAATATTGGATTTCATATTATTTGCAGACTAGCTCGTTAACGGTGCCGCCGTCACGGCGTGAAATCGATACGTTGACTGGAAGTTGCCAAACTATTTCTATCAAGTGAACACGCTGTTCTTGACATTTTGATGAATCGATTTTCAATGCTTCAACGCTATTTTTGATGAGGCGATCAGTCGTTGCAAAGTTTACATGCCAATTAACTTTTTAGGTTTCCTAAATGATAAATCTAGAAATGTGGGAACTTAATATTTTTTATATCAAATCCTCAACACTGAATATTCTTAGTGAATCAACTATTCGTAACTGGCCTTATAAATATCCAAAATATAGCAAACAAATTATTTATAAATCCATTCACAATTAAACAAGTAAGAAACCTTTGACACCTTGTAGTAGGAGTAAAAGAAAAGGGATGCAAAACAAAACTAGTGACGTCACTAGTCTTAATATGCATTATAGTGTGCGAGTGTAATGAGGAGACGAACTCATTCATTTAAAATACGAATATTTGCCTCATATTGCAAGTTACTGAAATACTGTTTTGAGGGAAATACTTTATTTTATGTTATTTGTTAAAATGATCTAAATATTTACATATATATAGGTAAATGAAACTAAATATTTACATATACAATAAAATTTAACTAATCTGCTCAAAATGCAGCACTAACCATGGCTACCTGTTAGCACAGAACGCACGCCCTTGTATCAACGTACATGCAAGCACATGTGCGGAATATGTTACAACTACCCTCAAGGCACGTACGAAATCCAAACTACGAGTATTTAACTTGTATAATGTGGTAATTTGATGATCGGATGAACGTTAATCTTAACAGAGATGCACTAAATTCTAATGATGAAGGTAGTAAAGACGGAATTTAATTTTTTAACGGTATTGATCCTTCGAGTCAGACACATCATACATTTCCATAAATGTATGATGTATCTGTATACCCATGTATAAAATTAATAATCAGTTTCATTTTATAATCATATTAATTAATATTTGCACAGTTACTGGATCATGAAAATAATGAGGCAGACCAATGATATCAAAGCAAAAATATAATCTCGCAAGTATTCTTGTAAAACTACATTTGAATCGTCCCAAAAAGCAAGCCATATATTTTTTTAAATGTAGTATGCAATAGGTACACATAATAAAATATAATACCATAAATTTAGATGTACAATAATTTAATGACGTCAAAGATGTTACTGATGGTCATCAATATCCTTAATTGCTTCCAAAACTAGCCTAAACAAGCTGATGATATAATATGCAGATATTGGCAACAATACGTCCACATTACACTGTAGCTCGATCGGCACATTGTTATGTTTGACGTTCCCAAAGGCCTGGCGATTTATGACCGTAACGTAAATTGCCTGTATGCAAACTTGGACGTATAATTGCAGTTTTTGTATACATGCTGTTCGTGACTAGTTCGGTTATTAATTTTCGATGATTAATGATAGGTTGGTACAGACATGGTGTTAATTAATTGAGCTTGTAGTTCGTCAATGTGAGGGTTCTGGATGATTCATAGGTCGCACCGTATTGTTATTGTTATCGTTTTGTTAATCTATCATTTATTTTTGATAAAATAATAATCGAAATTTAAAATTAAGGTCGTTGAACTTGTAACAAGCTGCAGTCACTAGTCACTGTTGTGTTTATTCCAAAAATATCTTATGTAATTTGAATGTGTATATAACGGCGCTTCGGAAAATTCGCTGGTTGCAGATTGCTTCTCAGATGATTGATCAAAGTAGAAATGAGTGTTTGCTAAAGGCTTATTAAGTTCAGCAATTGATTTTCTATAGTGAAAATAGACGCATAAAAAAGAAAATGAACCTAATTCTAGTTTTTTAATAAGCTAAATCTAATCTGCTATCCTCTGAAAGTCTGCTTTGAGCAACATTTTCCAATATGATTGATTTTAAATCCATTTATTTCCATTCAGGGACAATAAACCCACTAGCTCCGGGGGCCAGGCGCAACTTCCACCCGGCCCAGGCCAGATGGGCCGCGGTCTCAGACCGGCCTCATGCCTTTAGCCTGAGGCCAAACTCATACATCTGGATCGCCTCATCAGAACTCTTCAGTGCGGGGAAAACCTTCCCGAGAGAGTTCACACTTTTCGTTTCATTGAGGCTACGGCCTGAGGTAAGATTCAAGTTTTAACCCTTTTGCTTCCAGTGATTTTACAGTACAATACATTAATTCTTTATTATTACCAAAGCAAGAAAATATAATAACTAAAAAAATGACAATAGTAACAATAAACGGTCTTATGGCTTAAAGTAATATCCGCCAGACAACCTTGGGATGGGCAGTATCGGGAATAGTCGTAGACGGCGGTACACAATAAAGAGAACAAAAATGAAGTTGGTAACTTATAAAATAAGAATACTTATATTCTAATAATACAAATAGACCTATATATATTAAATGTTTTCTATGGGTTTGGTGTAAATCGTGGGTATAACAGTCTACAACTAAAGTCGTTTCACGTCAAAGCAAGTCGTATTCATCTCGAGTAGAATGTACACATTTGTTATTTTTACACGCTTTATATTAGCTTCACTTGTATGTTTGTATATTTGTATGTTTGTATATTTGTATGTTTGTTTGTAACCGACTTCTTTGGGCGCGATTTTGACCCACTTTAAACGGCCAGATTTCGTTCAAATTTTGCACACCTGTCAAAGACCGATGACAATACAATAATTCGATTAAAATATATAATTATCCTGATTAGATTCGCCAGGATTAATTATTCTTATAATTGATGACCATTGCTACATTCATCGCTAGATGGCGTTAACATTGTATTCTTCCAAGAAGCTTATACCCAAATGGAGATTGCATTCCGTATATAAAAGTGAAGCACACTGATTGCTATCCTTTTCTTTCGAGTGACAATGAATGAACAAAAAGTCATTTTCATTCATTGTCACTCGAAAGAAAAGGATAGCAATCAGTCGCAACGTCATTCGAGGTCAAATTTTTGTGCTTCACTTTTATATACGGAATGCAATCTCCATTTGGGTATAAGCTTCTTGTATTCTTCAAGTGTCAAATGTTACTACTGACCAACAGATGGCGTTATTGATTGGAAATACAGCCGTAGATGGATGTTTTTAGTCAAAACAATTATATAATAGTTAAAAAAAACTAAAATACACGCTTTAATAAGATATACAACTAAAAAAGTAAAAATAATTGATACTGAATTTAAGATAAGAAAATGGAGTAAAATACATATATTTTATTGTTACAAAGCGTGGGGTGCAGGAGGATAAGTAATTGTTGTAAACACCCCACGCTTTGTAACAATAAAATATATGTATTTTACTCCATTTTCTTATCTTAAATTCAGTATCAATTATTTTTACTTTTTTAGTTGTATATCTTATTAAAGCGTGTATTTTAGTTTTTTTTAACTATTATATAATTAGAAACAATATTTCATATTTTGATATTACTTTTAGTGTATATCACGAGACTCAAGAAAACTAAGCCGCCCGGGTTTTACATCCACAAGCTGTGACGACTGATGGATAGCAATATTACCATCACAGAAATGGTACAGAGAATAAAGAGCCTAATGATGGATAGAATTGTTGACAGCGGCGTCAGTTTCGGTGGCGTCACTTTTCAGCTGAATTATGTCTAAACATTTAAACAGAAATACAGTTACTATTACTCGTTCCGCTCTCATTTCGAAATGGATAATAATAATAATTGTTTTAGCTGAAACCACACCAAGATGGTATAACATTATCATGATGAATATACTAAGTGTTTTACTTAACATTCATATTTTGTTGTCTGATGTTTAATTTTGTTGAGTTCCTATCTTCGTAACAGTTAGCGTTGATAAATAAAGAACAAAGCTTGAGGTCATTATATTTTTGGTTCCTTTGTCCCCGACATCGACTATGAGTAATGTTTTGCAATTTAACAAAAAAATCTCAGTCGACTAAATTAAAAAAAGTCTGGTCGGAATGAGTTGGGAAATTAAAGTAATTATTCATCCCTATTCATGAACTGCTAATAGGGGTTGTATTTCTGGGATAAGTAATGGACTCGGTGAGAATGAAAACACTGGACAAAAGAATAAAGATATTACAGTACACTTAATGGCATATATAATTTTCAGAGAGATTAAAATGATAGGCAATAATTTTGATGATAACATCAAAATAAATTATTATGAGTTATCAAGTAACCGACTTAAAATTGCAAGTACAATTGAAACAATATTTAACAGATCGCACTATATTAAAAATTTAACGCTTTATCTGTCTTCTACATTTTCCTATCCTATGTCTTTTAACATCAAAAAGCTAGCAGCTTATCGTAATATTATAATTATCTTTATTATTTTATATGGATGAATATATTTTTATTAATTCTTGATGCAGGCCGCTTCCAACAGGTCTATGTAACGATCCATGGGGGAGGCCTATGTTCATCTAGAGTCTCTGTGACTGAAGAGAGAGAGTAACTAAACATTTCTAAACACTTTTTTGTTTCTAGTTAATTTAATTGCGGGTTAAAGACAAGATAGTCTCCCTAAGAAACTCGCCGAGCTTCTGTGCTCGGTGTTAATTTATTGGGAGCTTCTGTTGATACCATCTGACACGATTTGCAGGAGTGAGTGTGTCGGACTGTGTAGTCTTTATCTAGTAACTAAGTTTGACTTTGTTAGAAGTATAGGTAAGACGTGGTAGTTCCAGCTAATTTGCCCTTTTGTACATATATTTTTAAAGTTGTAGAACCACGTTGTTTTCTGTCATGACTCAGCATGAATGGGCAGGCTTTTCTGGGGTAGTACCACTATCTCACGGGAAAAAGACGTGAAACAACAGCTTATCTAGAAATTGTCGCATGCCCAATACTCGTTTCCACTCCCCTCAAAATTTGAAGGGCCAGCAATACATTTATGTGCCAAACGTTGTGAATGTTCATAGGCAGCAGTAATCACTTACCATCAGATGACCTGTTTGCTCGCTTGTTGGACCTTTGCAATAATACATACATACATCAGCCTGCGCTGTCCCACTGCAGGGCAAAGGCCTCTCTACCCTCCTTACATTAGTCCCGGTTCAGGACTTGATCTTACTAATCTCTGTCCCACCTATCCAACTCGTCTTGCCATCTTTTTCTGGGTGTAACGCGACGTTTCAGTCTTAGATGGTTTCCATTGTGTTGTTGTTTTTGTCGACAATTCATTGGGCAAGCGACATATGTGACCAGACTAGTTCCACTTGAGGATATTTTATTTCTTGCCAACGTCTAATGTTTGAGTCTTCCTAATTTGAGTATTATTTAATGTTTGAGTCTTCCTAATTTGAGTATTATTATGCAATAATAATAAATAAGAAAACATTAATTCTTCTGCAATGGGATTGATATTAGGAGTAGTGCCGTTTTACCATGCCAGTTTTAAAAAACAGTTTTAATATTAACGTTCGCTTTATTTGAAAAATATACAAGCAACAATTTCGAAGTATTAAAACTTATCCAAGTAGGGTTGTCTTTTTTAACTTTTCATAACTCAGAGCTTCTTTGTATCCATTTTCGTAGCCAATGAATTGAAAACCGAGTTAAAAATTTCATAATCGGTTTTGGCTTCAATATGAAAGTTATAAAGTTACTTTTTATCGAAATTGTGTTCAATTGTAACATAATAATTTACTTTAACAAGTATCATATATATTGGTCTCTTTTAATAATAGGATTCTTTTGTATTAAATATTTGAGTTTATTATTACCAAATAAATATCTTATACTCACTTTTTTCGTCCATTTCTATCTTCTAAATTCTGTGCTGGACTTCACTGTTCTGTATCAGCCCTTATACGTTCCACTGCAGGGCACCGACTACAATCAAAAGTACGATTGAGAGTAGCCATGTAGTCCATCACACTGGTATAATGCGGGTTGGCGGACTTATATACTATATAATGGTGATCGACCCAATACAAACATCTGAAAGGCAGAGATATGCTCTGCTCTGGAATTCGAACCCACGACCACCGTGAAAATATTCGCAGGTGCGTCTGTTCTGTTTACCAACAAGCCACCACGCTCTTTAACACTAAATCCTGTAGTGTTTGTTAAACAACCTAGCCAATTAACTTATCAGCTCAGGTTTGTATAAAATTTATCAAAAAATTATATGTTTCTTCAAGCCTGATTTTGATAAGCAATATTTTTCTTCGAAGCCTGGCTTTGGTATAATGACGTTCACTTTACCTAAATGTGTCTACGATATTTTATTGCATTTGAGATACGTCTAACATCTATGCGAATAATAATACAGAAAATAATTTTACCTTATTAGAAGAAATCCGATATATACTTATTCCGAATTTACTGAGCTCTCTTAAAGAAATGTGATCAAATTATATTTAGTTTGACGACCAAAGCCAGTCTTGAAAGACAAAGCCGACGCGTCTTATAAGAAGTATAATATCCTTAATATAATTATTTTATATGTTGAGGTACTTATAAGTCACGTCCAATAATATCCTAAGCATTATAGTTCATTTATACAGGACTAGCGGCCCGGCCCAGCTGCGCCCGGGTGCATATAGATTTATCTACAATAATATGCACGTATTATACACATAAACCTTTTTTTTTTTTTCTGCGTGGGTAGTTGACATAGCAAGTCATAAAATTTTTGCTCTCTAATATTTTAATATTTAAAATCATTATTATTATTAATTTACTACATCTAATGTATCAGAATTTAATTTAACTGTCTACCTGCCGGTATTAGTGTACTATCTCCTTTACTTTTCTTCTTTCTTAACTTTGTCTGTCACTCAACTTTATTTCACTACTTCACTATCACCTCATATTATTTGCATCATGGAGTCTCAATTAAAAGCAACTATTGAAGATCTGAAGAACCAATTCCATCAGAGGATGACATCATTCGAAGCTGATCTGCAAAAATCTTCAAACAATGTGTCCGGACCTTCAGACCTGGCTGCAGAATTTACTGCTTACAGAGCATTCATCACCCAGACTCTGAACCTGTTGCAGCAACAAATTGAATCTCTGGCACACACTGTAGATACGATGGAGATGCAGCGGCGCCGTAAGATTCTACTGATTCATGGTGTCGCCGAAGCAACAGATGAGAACTCAGCGCAGCTTGTTGTCAATACTGTGAAGCAGCGCATAGGTATCACAGACTTCAGCACTGGTGATATACAGCGTTGCCACCGAATGGGTCGTCCCTCTTCTTCTAAGAAGCCACGGCCTTTACTCGTCAAACTGCAAGACACCGCTATGAAAGATAAGATTTGGTACAACAAAACCAAACTTAAAGGTTCCGGTATAACTCTCTCCGAGTTCCTCACCAAGTCTAGACATGACATCTTCATGGCGGCGCGTGAAAAGTTTGGCGTCACAAACTCTTGGACTCGGGACGGTAATGTGTTTGTCATAAGTTCTGGCGTTCGGCATCGCGTAGTGTCGCTTACTCTGCTCAGCCAGATTAGTGTGGACACCTCAGCGAAGCCGACTCCAGTAAAGAAGACCACAGCTGTGGCCAAGACCAGGCGAGCAGCAACGGCAAAAAAATGAGGATTATTTCTTGTTTGGTTATGTATGTTTGGTCCAGGTAACATTTGGATTTTGAATTATTTTTTATCTTTGTGATGTAATTAATCTATCGTATACACTGTTCATATGACTTATTTTTACTATTATAATTTCTTGTTTTAATGGCATAATTCGATACAACAACAAATAACCACCCGCAAGTGTTGTTTGCATATTGATGTTAAATGTCATTTCTGACAACTTGGTTTTCGTTCGGAACTGTGCAAATACAACACCATCGACTAATTTTTACCATTTTTAACATTGATTGAACATTGATTGTTAATGATTTTATATCTTTCTAAATTGCCTGGGCTAACATTTTAATTTTAGTGTTGCATTTTTACTTTCATAGTATTAAGAATAAGTTTTTGTTGTTTATATAATTTTTTATATATATTTTTTTTTATTCTTTTACTAATTTAATTTTTTTTTATTGTTGTGATATACATAGGTATAGTTAATCTTTTGTCATGTACTTTATTGTTCGTGTTAATATTTAATGTAGAACCGGCAGATGGATGATTAGAATTTTAATTTAATACTATTATTATATTTATATTTTTAACTGGTCATATAATTATTTTTGTATTTTTAGTTTAATTTTTTACCAATATTATTCTACAAAGCTTTATTATATTATCAAAATGTCTGTGCACGACGATAGTAACAGCGATGAGTTCTTTTCAGCGTGTAGTGATGACAGCTTTGCGAGTATTCCCTCAATTGCTGATACCCTCTCTTTCCAGTTCTCTGACGTTCCCAAGAACTTCAATGTAGTCCACTTGAATTCCCAGAGTATTCCGGCCCATTTTACAGATATGCTAGCCAGTTTTGACTGTACCAATATCCATGCCATCCTCGTTTCTGAATCCTGGTTAAAACCTTCTCTCTCTTCTACTACTTTCTCACTCCCGGGGTTCCACCTCATCAGAAATGATCGAACGGCTCGTGGTGGAGGCGGTGTTGCCATATATCTCCGTACACATCTACCTTATACTGTAGTGAGTGTGTCACCCCAACCTCCACCGCCAAATGCTGGCGAACATCTTTTCTTGGAGGTGGAATTCTCCCATAAGAAAGTATTACTCGGTGTCTATTATTGCCCCTCGCTTCGAATTGATTTCTTTCCTTCTTTTGAGGTCTTTCTTGAAAATCTAGTCCCTTTGTACAGTCAAACCATAATCATGGGTGACTTCAACACCTGTCTCCTCAAGAACGACCGACGTTCTTCTTCCTTTCTGAACTCTGTCCGTTCCTGTAATCTTTCTGTTCTTCCTCTCAGTGCCACTCACCACCCTCCCCACTGTACATCCTCGCTTCTTGACCTTGTCCTTGTATCCTCCTTAAACCATGTTGCAAAACATGGGCAATGTCCCGCTGACGCCTTTTCTTTTCACGACCTTCTATTCCTGTCCTATCGTATCCATCCACCTAAACCTTCTCCTAAAATCTTGTTGCAGCGGAACTTCCGAGGTATGAACCTTGTTGATCTTCGTAGGGATGCCGACACCATAGACTGGGGTTCGATGTTTCTCACTGACGATATTGACGAAAAAGTTCAAATATTTACACGTAACATTCTGAATATTTACGACATCCACGCACCAGTTCGGCCAGTCAGGGTGAAACACCTTCCAGCACCTTGGCTCACAGCCGAAATTAAGGAACTGCTTGCTAGGAAAGCTTCAGCCAAGTCTAGGTACAATCGCCGTCCTAGCGAGTTAAATTGGCTCAAGTACATAACCATTCGGAATCACTGCAGTAAGGTGTGTAGGAATGCTCAACGCCGACATATTCACAGCTCTGTTGATAATGGAGACCCGGCTAAAGTCTGGAAATTCCTTAAAACTCTGGGAGTGGGTAAATCTCGTCAAAATTCCATTCCTAGAACTACAGACTTAAATTCCTTGAATCATCATTTCTCGTCACCAACGTATTTCAACACGATGGTCAAAAATAACACAATTAAAAATCTTTCTACCCGCAAAACTCCTAATTGTCCTGTTTTTGTCTTCAAACAATTTGCTAGTTGTGATGTTAGGAAAGCCATTACGCTCATATCTTCCAATGCCGTGGGGAGTGACCATGTTAGCCGTAATATGATTCTCCCTATCCTAGACGAAATCCTTCCCGTCATTACCCACATCCTAAACCATTCCGTGTCCACGGGCATATTTCCTACCGCTTGGAAAGAAGCACACATCATTCCTATTCCTAAAAAGCCTAATGCCTCTGTACTTTCTGAATTTCGACCCATTTCAATTCTCCCATTCCTTTCCAAAGTTCTTGAACGTTTAATCCATTCCCAACTGAATGATTTCCTTTCCAAAAGTAATCTCCTTAATCCTTTCCAATCGGGATTTCGTACTGGGCATAGCACAACCACCACTCTAACTCATATTACGGATGGCATTAGGTCGGGCATGGAAGAAGGCATGCTGACAGTCCTGGCATTGCTAGACTTCAGCAATGCTTTCAACACCGTCGATTTCGATGTCCTACTGAGCGTAATGTGTTCTCTTAACATATCTCCAACGGCACTTGATTGGTTTCAAAGTTACTTGTATGGGCGCCGGCAACGCATCTGTGTTGAGGATAAGTTTTCCTCCTGGTGTTCCGTGTCTGCTGGCGTACCACAAGGCGGCGTGCTTTCTCCTCTACTTTTCGCTATTTTCATTAATTCCATCACTAATAATCTTCGTTCATCCTACCACCTCTACGCTGATGATCTCCAAATCTACACGCAGGCACCTCTGGACAGAATGGCAGAAGCTATTTCAAAGATTAACCTCGATATCCAGCACATATGCAACTGGAGCAAAGCTCATGGTTTGACGGTTAATCCTAGTAAAACCCAAAACATCATTGTGGGCAGCCCCAGATTAATCTCTAAACTGGACTGGGCCCAATTGCCAAGCGTTGTTTGCGAAGGTGTTATCATCCCTTACAGCGATACTGTGAAAAATTTGGGTCTGTACATAGATAAATGCCTCACATGGGGTCCGCAGATTCGAGAAGTCAGTCGGAAGCTCTTTACCTCGGCTAAGTCCTTGCGACGGTTACACAACTTTCTACCCGTTGCCACGAAGATTTCGCTTGCGCAAACACTCCTACTCCCCATCCTTGATTATGCCGATGTTAGCTATCTAGATCTCACCGAGGACCAACTAAATAAACTTGAGCGCCTTCAAAATTTCTGCATAAGATTTATATTTGGTTTACGCAAATATGATCATGTTTCTGAGTTTCGTGCTAAGCTCAAGTGGTTACCTATACGACTTCGTCGGAATACTCATATACTGTCTCTTCTATACAATATTTTGTTCAATCCTATCACTCCTTCCTATCTCAAAGAACGATTTCTTTTTCTTCACGAGTCACATACAAGGTCCTTGAGGTCGTCTGAGAACCTGAAGTTGAGAATGCCCGTTCACACCACGACATTTATGGATAAATCTTTCAGTGTTCAAGCTGTTCGTTTGTGGAACGCACTTCCTGTTGTGGTGAGGCAGGCTCAAACACTGTCATCATTTAAAAAACGATTAAAAGAACACTACCTTTCTCTATAAAATATAAACCGATTAGGACTATTTCCTCTTATTGATTATATTGGTAATATATATATATGTGTGTATATATATATATATATATGTATGTATGTACGTATGTTTATTCGTCTATAAATTCATATAAGTATGTATATGTATAATACTTCTGTATGTATATGTAATATGTATGTATATGTGGTATGTATATGTATATATAATGTATTTATATGTTTTTTTTTATGATTTATTTATGTCTCCATGCTTTCGTTATCTTTATTTTACACTGCCCTATCTTTTTTCCTGCTCATATATCCATCCCATGGTTGTCTGGTAGAAATTGCCTTAGAGCGATAAGACCGCCATTTGTACTTTGTTGTTTTGTATTATCTCTGAACTGTTATTCCTTACTATTGTGTACAATAAAGAATTAAATAAATAAATAAATAAATAAACCTTTCTCTTGAATCACTCTATCTATTAAAAAAGCCGCATCAAAATCCGTTGCGTAGTTTTAAAGATTTAAGCATACATAGGGACAGAGAAAGCGATTTTGTTTTATACTATGTAGTGATGATTCATTGATATAGTAATTTACTTATTGATTCCTTCTACTAATTTTTGTGCATCAACTACAAGTCGATACATGATGCTATTGGTGAGCGATTGTTATATTTCATTACTTACACAAATATGTCACCTTGGTTCAGGCTAGATATACACAGACTAAAGTCACGCTATACCGGCGGTATTTGCCGCAAAATTTGGCACTATGCCGCAACATTTCAAATGTTGCCGTCTCCGTGTAATATTCTAATAATTTTTCACTTTGTATTTCCAATTATTTATTATGGAAAATAAAGCGATTAGCGTAATCATTCGACTGTGATATTAATTTCTAATTAGGAAAATAATCAAAAGAAACGTTTCAACTAACATGCTGTCAGCTCGCTGCGCAACCCGGCGTCATACCGGTTCGGCTCGTTTGTGCGACAATCATTCATCATCATTAAACAATCACTGGCCGGGCTAGCGGTATAGTATGCCTGTTTCAGCCCAGATATGTCCCACTGCAGGGCACTCCTCTACAATCGAGAGTACGATTGAGCGCTTAGGCCATATAGTTCACCGCACCTAGTGCGGGTTGCACGGCTCCCTGTGAATGGTTGCCTTCGTACATCGATAGTCTTTACCAGGGCGATTGAGATCTTAGCACCAGAATTTTTTTTAACCTATTCTAGTAGCCCATCCTAACGTGATAGGTAAATATAGTTTTATAAAAACCAGAAGTGAAATTGCATTTTCAAAACCAACAACCATTTATTCGTACAATTTAGATATTTCTAACAAATATTAATTTGCGTATATAATAAAACAGAATCCTTGCTATCGCTTCAAAAGGAAAAACAATACTTAAACATTCTACCGAATTACAAATTTAGGCAAGTTTACTTTTCTTATTTATTACGGCCAGACATCATCCATAAAGAAGGTGAAGGTTTGTCATCTCCTCTACGTTGTGTGTAACATTTTTTCACTATTATTCTAACAATAGGTATATTTTTTAAGATTCTAACAAAATTCGATTTCTTTTGAAATGTCAGCTTACTATTTTATCATGCAAAATGTATGTCACATCCTAACTGAAAACTGATATGACATCAGAAAACTAGGTTATTGAATAAAATCTATATCCGACGATACGTTTCCGACGAGAGATGGAACGTACGTCAAATATTTTTTTACTATTTGTACATTTTTCAACTCGGACTGAGTTTGAAGAACCGACGGTGTCAAATAAAATCGGGCCAGCCAATTATTGCGCTCGGAAACATGCCGAAATCATTGGTAAATGAAAAGATAAATCTCAAGCATTCCAAAGACGGGCGGATACGAATTCCAATATTCGTGGAAGCGAAAAATAAAAATAGCGTAGATTTATTTCAATTACATTTCTCTTTTTCTTGCGATACAATTTTTTGCTTCGATTCTGGAGAAGCGTTGCGATGTTTCATTTGAGCCAAATCTTCGTTCTCTATTTTTTGGCTAATTATTTTGAAAACGTAAAGCACAGATACAATTTTCATACAATAAATTGACGTAGAATTGTAATTTATTCCATGTCAGAAAACACTTTAACTCTATTAAGACCCTGTGAGAGACTTGTACTACATTAGACACCAAACATCTCCCATCTATATCTTCAAAAGATAGGAGGCAAATTTGTTACAATTTTGTTTCAAATATAATAAAACAACCAACCAAATACACATAATATAAATATAGCGGGTACGTTTGCCGCCGAAACAAATTCTGGCTCTGAGCATCATAAATAAAATTATTCAAATCACGAAATTCACACAACTTGAATTACAATTAATACAGTACAATACAGCCTGTTGGTTAACGGACTATATGCGACTGCCAATATGTTCACGGTAGTCGCGGGTTCGAAACGCAGAGCATATCTCTGACTTTTCGGAGTCATGTGTATATTGATAGTTAATCACCACGCACTAAAAACGGTGAAGAAAAACATCATGAGGAAGCCTGCATACCATAGCGATTTATAAGAATTTCTATGGTATATTCAAAATATTATTCAAACCGAAATACGGTTTCGTGGAACCTATGCCTAAATTTGTAATTACGTAATTTGTGATTTTTAATAAATAAATAAATAATAAATATAATTCCGCCAACCCGCACTAGGCCAGAGTGGTGGACTATGTATATTGCCTAATCACTCTCAATCGTTCTCTTGTTTATAGAGGAGGCCTATGCCCTGCAGTAAGACATATGTATATGGGCTGATACAGAAATACTCTTCATACAACAATATGCTCATAATATATATTAGATAGAATGCAACCGAAAATGAAGCCAAATCACTTCAGACAGCAACATGAGGAGACTGGGCTTTTTGCAAGAAAAATGCCGATCTTTTTTTTTGTATTTTTTAAATATCATCGTGTTTCGGTGAAAATACGATGCAAAATTTTTATCTTTATTTAGTGTGAAGTTACTAATACTACCACCAAGCTTCGGTTCCAGGCGCTGTCTTGATATCTATTGGAAAACCAACAGCTTAAATAATCACAATAGACACTAAAAAGTATACGAAACAGATGGCCATTTACAGATCACGAATCCACTATTTCTATATATTTATATGCTAAACAACAAATACCATTATCTCCATACAGAGCGGCGGCTACGGCCAGGGAACATTGTTCTCCCTGCGGTCCCGGCGTCGCACCGGCTCCTTCCTCTCCCTTGAGCTAGCCGGGAGAGGGGCAGCCAGGCTCGTCCACGCGGGATCTGGCACCTCCAGGTCCATCTACTTAGCTGTACCTTTGTACGACTTCCGTTGGCATCATATTGCTATCAGGTAAGTCTATAACCTTGAATTACATTATAATTTTAATAATCATTTATTTGCAATAATGTGGCTACATAATATGTTCATATGTTTGTACACATTTATATATTTCTTTGGAATATCACAATCTGTCAAAATTAACGTGCATTTTGGGTGATTGGTTTCGGTTAGTGTTTAGATTAAACATAGTAATTAAATAGTAACAGAGAAGAAAAAAAATATCTTGGTTTGCCTATGCATTTTTAGTTTTAATCGTTCTTCATCATCAATAGCTTAATCGTGGGTACACATGTACATATTATATGCTCGATAAGCATGTTTCATCCGAGCATGGCTATTTGCAAACATGCTCAAACTTGCTCAAAGAACATGTTTAGTGTGCGTTGAAACTTTTCGAGATAATCTTGCTCGAATCAAACATTTTGGTTGGCTTCGAGCATTTGTGTTGAGACTTGCATGGTATACACATTCGTACTTACTCAAGGTCGACGATGTACGGGTGTACACAGCTTAAGATTGCCGAACATGTTATACTATCGAATTCAAATAGTGAACACTGTTTGATGTTTGTTTGTATAGTCCGTAACTAAGCTCAAACCAAAATCAATATCAAAACCATTTAGATCATTAGAAATGCCTTTATATAGTCATTCAGCATTACCATCAGACAAAATAAATTGATAAGGCAATTTAATCTCTACTAATTGACTATTATAAATATATTACTATATATATTTATTGACGAAACCTCTCTAGGATTCGTTGCAATCGTATCTACTCGATATTTTTTATAATCATTCCGTAAGTTACCACGAGGTGCATTTTTATATTGTAAATTTTAAGATGCATTAAAACAGAAATTTTCTGTGCTCCTACAATGGTAATGCGGTTGAAAATTCTGCAGTTGTGAATATATTTTCCAAGTTAAACGGTGGTTATAAAACAGTTACCACTTGGCAAACTGAGGCGTAGTAAAATTCTGATACTAAAAATCCAGTCAGAATGGTGCAAGAAGGCGATATTGCATTTTAACGAGGCTGGAGAATTCAATATCCGAGCTCAGATCTCCCAATTTACTCTGTAGTGCGAAGATCACAAAACTATCGGCTAAGCAGAATATACAAACGTATTTGGTCTTCAACAAATACGTTTTATTTTTGTATCGTCTGCACAAAACTAAACAAACAAAAACACAAGGCGCAAAAACCAGCCTTTCCACGTCCCTTGAATTTTAATAAAAGCCATTTTCTGCTCATGACACTTCATTACACATTCTTTTTTTTCTAATCTCGAGAAAGGCAACTATCTCTTGTAAACAAAAGCGAAAAGTAAAATAAAGAGCATTTTTATTCATGAAGACACAATTATATAAAGGTTAGAAATTAACGAAGCGATTGTGCCTTTATTTTTGCCGAACCAAATTCAGGTCCCGATGTGAATGAAATTATAGAATGGCATTCCTAATTGGACGTTTAAAGCGCCATCTGTAGGCAGACAGATACATTTTCGTTTTGTATGATCAAACGATTCGTGAATCCACTACAAACCTATTGTCGCGTTTATGACGTGGTTTGCGGTGCTTTAGATAAAATGAATTCGTGGTTTGAAAGCTTGCTTTGAAGTTTTAGTTTGTTTATAGACTGTAAAGTAAAAAGTCTTTGACTGGTATAATTAAGTGCACTTATTCAGCTAGAATATGGACTGTAATTCTTTACAATTTGATGCAGTTGTTGAACGTTGACTTGATTAATTATGTACTATTGCATACTTCTACGCCGACGCCGCCGACGCATTTTCGTAGTAGTTACTAGGTTTTCTGGATCTAAAATGAGAAAGATTTGACTTGACCTTATAAATTCAAGTGTTTTTTAATTATAAAAAAAATATTTATTAACATTGTACCTTTCTCGATATAGGCACGCTTTATTTTTTGTAATCATGATAAATAAATGTACCATTTTTGTATCAATCAGCATATTATATACATACGTCCAACTGCAGGGCACAGGCCTCCTCTACAATAGAGATGTGCTCTCTATTGTAGAGGAGGCCCGTGTTGAGAGGAATTGGAACATATAGTCCACCACGCTGATTTAGTCCGGATTGGTGGACTTTGCATACCATGGAAAATTTCCAAACGTGTATTTAATAAGTAAATGTAATATTATACCATGATATTACTAAGCTATTGTATTCCACAGTGTTCACGACGACAACACAGTGCGGGCATTCGTCGATTGCCGCTGGTTGAGAACCGACGTGCTAGAGAAGGACGCTCTAGACACCCCGAGAGACGCCGATCTCATTATAGGATATCTGTTTTCGGTAAGTAGATTTTATTAATTTGAACAAGAAAAACTCAGCTTCTTATTAGCAGAAGTGGAGGATGATATATATTTCCGATGGTAGTCTTTTGTGAATAATTGAAGGTTTGAAGGTGATGAAAGATGATTTGGAGATAACTTTATCCTAGAAATATGAATTGAACAATATTCAAAACAAAACAACTGATCTTATTTATTGAAACCAAAATGAATATTTACATAGATGAATATTTATTAAAAACATTTCAATTTAATGGTAACATTCCGTGGTTATTATTTATTATTTTTGCACGAGATTCGACGTAAAATTGTGGCATTTGACTTTTCTTACCTTAATAAGCATCCATTTTTCTATAAAAGTTTCTTTGATTTACACGAGTGTTAAACATATTAAAATTATTTATAAAAAATGAAATATACCTTAATTTCAAGATCGGATATTCCATTCCATTCCATGTTTAAATATTTTAAGCATTTCAATTAGCAAGTAATTGTGTGTTTCATTAGCAGTATACACAACTGCTGTACCACGTTAAGAATTACAATTCGAAACAGCTGTACCAATACGCACGGGTCCTTTACAAACATTGTGTGTGTGCTTTTCATAAGGTCCACTGTATTTTGAAGCTTTGTTCTTGGGTTTGGTACGAGTAATAGAGTTTAAAGGTAACAGTTGATTCGTATGTGATGTTGTTTTATTTTGTACTAGCAGTCGGACCGGATCGCCCGAGTGCAAAGTTTTTGAGTCAAGTCCACTTCAATAATTTTCCGCACGCCGTTAACTATATTTCCCGTCCTTTTATATCCTGTAATGTCCCGCCCCATTATAATATAATCCCATAAGCATTTAATCCTGTCCTTTCCCATCCCGGCCAACCATTCGAATTTGAAAGAGTAGCAAATATGTAAAGTAGCCTATGTGTTAATCCAGGATCTCATCATCATCATCATCATCATATCAGCCACAGGAAGTCCACTGCTGAACATAGGCCTCCCCCAAGGATCTCCACAATGACCTGTTGGAAGCGGCCTGCATCCAGCGACTTCCTGCGACCTTAGTCAGATCGTCCGTCCACCTTGTAGGCGGGCGTCCGACACTTCGCTTGCCTGTACGTGGCCTCCACTCGAGAACCTTTCGGCCCCAACGGCCATCGGTTCTACGAGCTATGTGCCCGGCCCACTGCCACTTCAACTTGCCAATCCTATGGGCTATGTCGGTAACCTTGGTTCTCCTACGGATCTCCTCATTTCTGATTCGATCTCGTAGGGAAACACCGAGCATAGCCCGCTCCATGGCTCGTTGAGTGACTTTGAGCCTTTTAATGAGGCCCACAGTGAGAGGCCACGTCTCGGTGCCGGATGTCATCACTGGTAACACACAACTATCGAAGACTTTCGATTTTAGGCACTGAGGTATTTTGGACGAGAAGACGTCGCGAAGTTTCCCGAACGCTGCCCAACCGAGTTGGATTCGACGATTGATCTCTCTCTCGAAGTTGGACCTGCCTAACCGGACCACTTGTCCAAAATAGACATATTCGTCTACAACTTCGAGAGTCGAGCCCCCAACTCCAATGGGGGTGGGCACAACATGGATATTCGACATGATCTTCGTTTTATCCATGTTCATTTTAAGACCCACCTGTTGGGAAACTCGATTAAGGTCTTCGAGCATAGTGCTAAGGTCTTCCAGCGATTCTGCCAAGACTACAATATCGTCGGCAAATCGAAAGTGATTAATATACTCGCCGTTGATGTTGATGCCGAATCCTTTCCACTGCAAGAGCTTGAAGGCATTTGCCAGCGCGGCAGTGAACAGTTTCGAAGATATGACATCTCCCTGTCTCACGCCTCTCTGTAGTGGAATAGCCTTCGTGCTCTGATCCTGTACTCGGACCGACATGGTGGCGTTGTTGTATATACACCTCAACACTTCGATGTACCGATAGTCTATGTGGTACCGCTGAAGAGACTGTAGCACATTCCAGGTCTCGATCGAATCAAAGGCTTTCTCATAGTCCACAAACGCTAAACAAAGCGGCAAGTTATACTCCTCGGTTTTTTGTATAACCTGCCGTAGCGTATGGATGTGGTCTATGGTACTAAAGCCTTTTCGGAAACCGGCTTGTTCGGGAGGCTGGAAGTCATCAAACCTGCGTTCGAGACGATTTGTGATGACCCTTGAAAACAACTTATAGACATGGCTCAGGAGCGAGATGGGCCTGTAGTTCTTCAGAAAAGTGTTATCACCTTTTTTGAAGAACAGTACCACCACGCTCCTGCTCCATGCCTCCGGCGTTGAGCCCTCGAGGAGAACGGAATTGAAGAGCTTCTGAAGGACTTTCAGTATCGGCTTTCAGAAGCTCTGAAGTGATTCCATCCTCACCCGGCGCCTTGTTGTTTTTAAGTTGTTTGAGGGCCATCTCAATCTCACACAGGCTGATGTCCGGGATATCATCGCTAAAGTGTCGGATCAACTCGGCTCTCGGGTCTTCGGCCGAGCTAACAGTAGGTTTGGCAACCGAGGTGTAAAGCTGTCCGTAGAACCTCTCGATCTCTCTTAATACCTCTGCCCTCGTCGATACCACGCGGCCTTCGTCCGTTTTCAGCCTAGACAACTGGCTTTGCCCAATAGACAAGTCTCTTGCAAACACTTTGGAGCCTCCGTTCCGCTCAATTGTCTCCTTAATACTCACAGTGTTGTGAGCACGGACATCGTGTCGCAAGGACTTCCAGATCCGTCTATTGAGCCGCCGGTATGTTTCGGCGTCAACGGAAGACTGCAGCGTCAAAGATCGACGTTCGGCCATGAGGTCAAGAGTGTGGATCGAGAGTTTTTGTGGTCTATCTCTACGGCGAGGTCTAAAATACTTAGATCCCACCGTATGGACAGCTTCTACCAAACCGCTGTTTAACTCGTCCACTGCAAGGTTTTCTTTTAGACAATCAAAGCGATTTGTCAACTCGAGTTGAAAGCTCTCGGGGTTTTGGATATGGGCGCGAGTAGGTCGGAGCGTAGACTTCATCAAGCGACGCCTTTCTAATTGGACGTTGATATTCAATGTGCCCCTAACCATTCGGTGATCACTTCCGGTTTTCACCCTGTTGATCACAGAGACATCACTGAACATCCGTCTATTCGTCGTCAAGATGAAATCTATCTCATTTCTCGTAGAACCGTCAGGACTCAGCCAGGTCCATTTCCTGTGAGGCGGCTTCTGGAAAAAAGAGTTCATCGCGAAGAGTCCCTCTTTTTTCAGAAAGTCGGCCAGCCTCTGACCCCTGAGGTTCCGTTGCCCATGTCCAAATTGCCCCACTTACAACTCTGCATCGCTTCTCTTGCCCAACTTTGCGTTGAAGTCCCCCATAACAACATTGAAGTAGGTTTTGGAAGTATGTATGGCCCGACTTATGTCCTCATACATCTCCTCTACTTCTTCATCTGGGTGTGTCGAGGTCGGCGCGTATACCTGTATGACCTTCAACGAATACCTTTTAGATATTCTGAGTATAAGGTATACTATCCTGCTCGACACACTTTCGATGGATACGATGTTGTTGATGAGAGACCTGTGGACGAGAAATCCGACACTTCCTCGGGACTGTTGGTCGTCCCCCCGGTAGAAGAGCAGGTTACCAGACTTCAGGGTTATCGTATCCTCCCCGATTCTTCGTACTTCCGATAACCCCAGAATGTCCCAGTGTAACCCGCTCAATTCTTCTTCCAGTTCGACAATTTTCTCGTCTGTCCTCAAAGTGCGTATGTTGTGTGTTACCAGGGCCAGTCGTCGTCGGGGGTGGTAGCCGGGGCCAACCCGGGGATTCTTAGCACCCCCTGCCCCACCGTAACCATGGCTGCTACCATCGCCAGGAATAGTGGGGCTGCCGGGGACTGGGGGCCTGGTCATTTTTTGTGTCGACATTAGGGGGTTATTGCCAATACTCGCCACGCTTGGCAGGCGGGTTGGCGAGCGCAGAAGGGGACTCGCGCTGATGACGCTGCTGCCCATCATCAACGGTGGAAAGGAAATAGGGTTTGTGAGTAGAGGATATAATGGGAAAGGAAAGTATGGCCTGTAGGAGTGGATACTGCAGTCATGGAAGGGAATTTTTGTAGTGACTGCAGTAGCTCGGGGGCCGAGGTCGCGTACTCGTAGCACCTATTCTAGGACAGGCCATGACCACTAGATAGGAGCATCCCTGACCTAATCAGACCAGGATCTCAGCTATCCACCAAAGTTGCACCACAGCTTGACCATAGCTTGCAGTCCACCATAGCTTGACGGTCCACACCATCCCGGCGCGAACCAAACGGTTCTCGAATTCGTTTTTGTGCCGCACCGTCAGGCTGTGGAATTATTTGCCGTCTCACGTGTTCCCTCCTTCCTACAATCCTGGGTCCTTCCGCCGTGGTGTGAAGAGGCACCTTAGCAGGCCGGCATAATTGTTTCCATTGGCATGGGACTGCCGTCCGATGCCAATGGATACTCTGTCTGGGCGGCATTGGCACTTACCATCAGGTGCCATGCCGCCACTATGCCAGGCCATTATAAAAAAAAAAAAGTTCATCAAAATCGGTTGAGCCGTTTTGGCGTGAAAGAGTAACAAACATCCATACATACATATTCCCAAACTTTCACCTTTGTAATATAATATTAGTAAGTATATAAAATCAACATTTAATATTCTTTCTTTTCACAGTATATTTAATTTATATTAAGAGCAATGTATTTCCTTAAATTATTATGATAATGGACGAATCCAATTAATTAATGCTTAATTTGTAGTATAATATTATTCTTGTTGTAATGTTGCATCCCTCTAGGCGGAATATTGCAGCAGACATAATGTTAATTTGGTGTATTAATTGAATAGGACAGCTCATCATTTCAATGTAATTTATAATTATATTTTACTGCATATGTTTGTGCATTATTTCAGAAATCTATTTAATCCTTAAAAAATTTATTAAAAATATGTATCATGAGTTCAAAGGTGATAAGTGATTTATAGGGTAACTAAGCATAGTTTCTGAAGTATTCATGTGTCTTAAATAATAAAAAAACATATCTTTTTATTTTTGCGCACAAGTATCAAGATTCCAGTTATCTGCTGTACAATTTCTGACTTTAAAATTTGGCGAAATACAGTTGTTTTTCCTTTGCACAACGAAATTCATTCAAAGCAGGTGCGCTGTAGTTTAAAATTTTATAATAGGATCGGACAGAGTTTTTGTGCCAGGATGCGCGACTGGTTTTAAAAAAAGTTTCTAAATTAAAATTTAATTTAACACGTGACTTACAATAGTGCTCGTGTCAGTGTTGAAATCTCTGCAACGTTAAAAAATGAAGTTTTAATTAAACAGAATTCGAGCGGTGGTTGCGCTGAAAATATTCACGTGTTTTCAAAATTCAGGTTGCATTAATGTGAGAATAGTTACGTCTAGGGTCAAACCAAACAAACATTGGTTCAGAATCTTCGATATAATATCCTCTTTTTTAATTCGTCTTCAGTTGCGCCTTCATTCATCGTCATCCGCGTCTTCAGTCGCCTTCTACAGCGTCCTCCCTTATTTTATCCTTCCGTAATTCAACATCTTAATAATTCATCCTCTCAGTCTTTTAATCTGTAGAACTTTCATTTGTTGTCTCGTTCACATAAACTACTTTCCATACCAATTCGTCTAACGTTTCATTCTACTCATCTTACTTCATAACATTCAAATCCTTCATTAATATCCTGACTACCCGTACCGTAACTTGAATGAAAAAATTATTAAAATTTGTATTGTTTACAAAATGTATTTCATTACATTGTGGCGCTAATAAAATTACTATTTAATTTCGTGGAATAACAGGAAATCTGTGTATCATATTTTTTTTACAACAAGATCCCATGTTCCGAAATTATTTTTTGCAGTTTGCATATTGTAAAATTAACACATGTAGATTTTGCTGAACAGTTTTACAAAACAAACACCTACCAATAAATACAGTAAAAAAATATACAAGTAACAAATAAATCGGCTACGGACTTATAAACCTCCCAAAACTAATAAATATCACTTCCCGTATATTACATCAGTTACGCCACCATTCCCTTCCTCGCGTAATAAGATAACACTATATTAACTCATAAATATTTTGATAACAGGGAGATCTGGAACAGCTGGTCCTCGTGCCAAAAGCCGGACAAGCCGACAAGCAGTGTTCGAGCCAAGCGGTCGGCGTATCGATCCCGTACTCATAAACACGGTTAGATGTTACAGATAATGAGATGTTTAGATGCCAGTATTACCGGCTGTGTAAGTACTACCATTGATATAAGCCAGTGATTATTGGCATGGCCGAAATTAATAAACGATCTTAATCTCTAACTATGGATTGATGAAAATCCAATAGTAAATAGGTGGAAAATCTTTGATCCGATTGGACGTTTTAATATGTTTGCTGTGGGGCCATTTTCATGACTCACTGCCAGTGCATTTGAGACCTATTATAACTCGTAACTAAACTTAACCGCAGTGCGTATGAGACCTAAACAATCTCCTTAAATATTTTTTATGCTAGCTCGTTCAAATATATTTATCTCTGTACATCACATAAAGGAAGAGAACTTGAATTGTGGCGCCACACTGGCTGAAAGAACGTAAGAGATCTTTTAGGTCCCGTACGAAACGTGTTAAGGATCGATCTTCAAGTAGCGATCGGGATTGTTTATTAATATCGGCAGTAAGTGATAAAACACCTGATGTCTTGAAGTGAGCGCATTGCAGTGTCATCTAATGCATAATAAATTTTGAGTGTTGTTGCTCTTTATGAGCAAGAGTGAAAGTTACCATCAGGCGAGCGACCTTTTCGTCTCGTCACTTGAGCTATAAAATGTCTTGGCTCTTTTGCCTTCGGTCTGTGGCGTTTGAAAATTAATCAGTGATTTCAAGCAGAGTTGAATTATCATAAATTCAACAATTTGTCATTAATCATTACAGATCGGTCTTATAAAAAAGTATGTTAAATATTGAGGAAATATATTTCACTTCTATTTATTTGATAAAAGCGCCATTATATCGAAGGTAAAAGGAGCACGAAGTTGAAAAAAAAAAGATATTTAAAGATAATAACTATGTCTATTTCATTAACAAGTATTGTATTAAAGCTAATGCTTTGGTCATTCCAATATACAAAATATGATATTTTTTCACAATCTCAACAATTGAAGAGAAAAATAAATAAATTGCTAGCTTTATCAGCGGTTGCAAGAAATAAGCTACCTTAATCCCTGTCTAAGTACAGATTCTTAAAATAGAAAAATCTAGATAACCTTACGATTGTGGTGAATATTTGACCCGATTGGTCTATTTTCGAGACTGATCCTTAAATAGCCAATAAAATAATTTATTAAATTCGATTGTAAGATAGCTCGAGAAAAACATCTTGAATCCTCACCACTGCTCTCAAGAACAGCAAAACAATCCGATTACATTTTCACTTCACAAAAGTTCCGCGTAAATGTATTATGTTTCATACAATATTTACGCAGGAATTGTAGCGAAATATAATACCATCTTCCTCTTAGCACAATACTCTTAATGAAATGGACTCGTGAGAATCCAATAATAACATAAGTTCATTATATAAGAATAAAATGTATAAATTAGGACCATTAACGTGTATAGGAATTGTGTGTAAGATTGTCAAATGCTTCGTTTTCTGACTGATTTCTCATTATTGTGACTTCAACTGCTCGTTTTCAAATCTTTGTTTTTAAGTCTTATGAAATACAAATAAGATATTAGACCTAACAATTTTACAGATAGTAAAATATTGGTTCAGATCACAAATCGGGCACCAAAAGACACTAATAAATCTGACTCAGAAGAGGAGTATTCCGATAACATTATGTACATTACATGTTAAAAAAATATTGGTAGATAAAAAAAAAACATAAATCAAAGATTTGAAAACGGGCTTCTCATATGTGTAATTGATTGCAGTTATAAAAAATTCTAGAATAATTTTAAACTCCACTGGTTGTCGAGAACAAATGAAATAAAAAACAATCAAATTGACGTATGCAATAAAAATACAAAAATATCTTACCGAAAAAATATTTATAAATAATTGTTCTTGCCAACCAATGACTTGTGTGATGTTATTTTTCACTCAGTAACAATAATGCTAGTATATAAATTTAATAGAACATTAGTATTTGAAGAAATAGTGTTTCTTACAATATAGATGGCCTAACTGTAAATAAAATCTTTGATAGAGGGATCTCTGTAAACATAATTTAAATATACCTTATGCTATTGGTATTTTATATATACCGGGTATATCAAGACTGCTTCCGAAAACGAAGCTGGATGGTAGTTTTAATGACTACAAACACAATGCCACTAAAAATTTCACTTAGAAACGCGACAAGTTTTTTTTATTACTTTTTAAATGTCGTCGAGTTTGGGTGGTAAATCTATAGTTTTTGCTATAATAATAATTAAAAGCCTTGCATAACATAGAGTCTTTAAAAATAAAAGGGTGTACACTATTATTTAAGAATAATGTATGTATTTACCATCCTATTACGATGATAGCAAAAAAAAAAATACATAAAAATTTCATCACAAATTTTTGCACAAAATTTAGTTGCATTGTGTTTGAAATCACTAAAACTACCACCCAGCTTCGTTTTCGGTAGCAGTCTTGATATATCTTGTATTTTTTGTTTAGGTAGATGCCACATAGTATGCAACTTATAAAACAATTAGGTATATTTTGTGTCATTATCAATGCTTCGATTTTAATAATTTCTGCACGTAAATTGGCTTACGTCAATGACGTATAAATGTTCAAAAATATTTTCAAGATGTTATGCAATATGAGGAATGTTTTTTACTTTTATTAAATTCAAGTATCAAAAATATAAAATACAATTTTAAAAAATCTCGTTCGATTTCTTACGATTAATAAGGTGTTAACGTGTATCATGCTTTTTGATTCTATCGTCGAAATTCTCCATTTAGTTGAATGCTATCAAGTACTATGTGGCAGCTGCCCGATTGCAATAAGACAAGCATGTTTTATGTATATCTCCGTATAATTTAAGTATATTTTGTTTGTAAAATGTTAAACAATGTACTGTTGTTTATATTTCTCTTGAATAACGAAATAAAGAGGATTAAATTGTGAATGCATTCGTTTTATTCCATTCTGAATTGTTCATTATTCATTATAATGGTTTGTTCCAGTGAAAAGTAACTTTGATTTCTGAGAAAAAATATCAATTTCATTTCTACCCACGCGTTATGTTGTAAGTATAAAAGGGCTTTTTATTATATTTTCTGTCACAAATGATGTTCTTTTTTATACAACACAGGACAAACGATCATACGGTTCACCTGATGGTAAGTGAGTACCGCAAATAAACATCTGCAACACCATAGGGCATGGACATGCGTTGGCAATGGCTTGCAATTGGTTCCACAGATTTGTACGTGGTAGAAAGTATCAGGAAAACGCGCCGAGATGAATTTTCAACCTCCGAGGTAATGTGGGTGGTATTTGATGGTATGACGTACGTCCAACTACTGAAATTCACTTTATACTATGAGAGAGAGACAGAGATTTTTGCTTTATCAATCCAAGCAAGTTATTAATGTATCTAGTGTGTACCTTTTAAGGCCGATACTAATTATGCTATCTATAAATTAGACACAATTGTTACCATAAAAAAATATCTTTTGGTTTTGTATCCGAACAGTCACCTATTTAAAAATATAACAAGCATTTAATGTTTAATTACGAGAGTTTAATTAATGAACAACTAGGCTATGAAGATTACAGTCATTATGTCATTTACAAAAGTAGTTCTTTGCTCCATTTAATATCTGGAGTAGATTTACTACTCCAGACTATTTAAGTTATCTTCATGAACGTTCGTTAAATGGCTTGGGAGTGCTCAGATTTTCATTATAGTACAATTAGTTGCTTCCAACTCACAGTGTGAGGTGGTTTTGTACGGAATTGTATGGAGATCTATTTTATAAATAAATGGAACTGGTTGTAAATACGAGTACAATGTAATCTCAATACTACGTTTTCTTTCTCTTCGGATTTGATGGGTGGGAACACATCTATGACCTAAGCGCTAAGTGATTCACTTACCATTAGGTGACCTGTCGACTCGTTTGCCAGACCATTAGTGAAAAAAAAAAAAAATCTATTCACTAGTTCTTACTAGTGAATAGGTTTATATTTCGGGTAGATGTAATTATGCTGTCATGCTCGATGACAGATATAAATTTACCTAAAAAGTGATACATCTGCATGAGTGGGTATGACAGGTTCTAATGGTACGAATAACTTGCCACCAATATCAAGTAAAATACTAAAAGTGAGTTAGTATTTCATCATCGGTTTCCTTTGCATTGGTGAAATTAGAAATTTCAATCAATAACAAAACCAATATCAGTGCCATTTTTGGAGAACGTCATACTCAAATAAATCATAGTAAATAAATTAAAGGAATGACGATGACAAACGGCCTTCAGCACCGAAATCCCAAAGTCAATTCACAATTCCACAGAGTTATAAACACTCGAAATACATATTAACACGTGATTTATCAGACGCCTGTTCCACGATCACAATCTCCGGAGATTCCAATTACTGAAGAGCCGAGCGTGACGCGAATGTAAGAACGAACAGAATTATAAGACACAAAACGCAGAATCAGCTGGAATTGGCTTTGGTTTTAATTAGTCTGGATTTAGTTGTAGTCTAGTATATCTTGGTTGAGGGTAGTTCGTAATCTTTTAAATGAGTACTAAATAAACGTGATAGATTCGCAGTTTGCAAATAGATTCCATAAAGAAGGTTACTAAGATGAGTGGAAAGGTAGATATCATAATTTAGTAAACAAACAGACTTGGTGATAGTGGCGAAGAAGTGGACAAAGACGATTTAAGATGGAGAATATTAAGGTAACGAGATTTATATCTTTATTTTAAATAAGGGTCATCAACAGCATTCGCAGTAAATTCACTTAAATATATACATACGTGCAATATAATTACGAGTATATTGCATAGAAATATTGTGAGATGAGACTAGATTTTACAATTTAGAGTAACATTATAATCAAGCCCTGATCGTCTGTCCATTATATTATTTATTATAGAATATGAAATTTAACAAAAAATCTACGGCTTAAACATACATGTCCACTACCCTCGATCTATTAAAATGAAACACATCTAGTTGAGCGTTAATAACAACAAACCTCTCACGCTCCCCGCTAATATTTATGATTGGATTCCAGCAGAATTCCACGCCGAGGGCCTACTAAATCTAGACGCAGTATTTATGACGCAAACGTGCCTCCAGATCTGCACTCCAGCGCTACGCTCAACATTTTCAATGTCGTAAGTTGTGTTTTAAAAGGATATCCACAATTCCTACGGTTTAAAGCTTTATTTTCCCGAGTCGAGTTCTTGAGGATAAGTGGGGAGGACGAAAGGAATGTAGGTTAGAAATATTAAAAATACGCCCGGCTAAAGGACGGCAAAATAATGCAGACTTAATATCTGTCCACACTTACCAAACAAAGGGCGAACATAAAATACTCCTCATAAAACAAAAGCGTCGAGACAAGAGCAATAAACATTTCTGAGGCAAAAGGTAAACAAAGTTGTTGAATGCAAAGATTCTAAATTAATTACGTTGAGGATACTGCCGGCTGTATTACTCGTTGTAAAAGTCTTCAGTGAGTGAAGTTGGCAAAAAAAAAACTGGAATACTGTAAGCCTTTAAAAACTGCAAACTTTGTGCGATTGAAGTGTTGGTGAATTTTTGACCTGGATGGAGGATTGTGGGTCATCAAAGCAGAAATGTTTTATTTTTGCAGAACGTAATTTTTTGTACTCATTATTTTAAGTAGTAAAGGCTTCAAACATTTCATTTGACAAAATAAATATTTATTTTAAATTTTACTGCAAATGTTTTATGAAACGGCTATAATTAATTACTCGTGAATATGGCGTTCTGTGTCAGTTAAATATTAGATAGACGGTTCAGCAAGTTTCAAAGGACGATGTTATTTGACGGACAGCAATGACCACTCATCTTTAGTTTATATTGATATAATATTTTTCGACCTACAATCAGTAAAAAATGTTTTTATTAATAACAGTCGCTGGAGTGATGCTGGATGCTAGTGGCTTCAAAAACAGCGCTGATTATATCTTCAAGAAGACCAGGTAATATTGAGTATTGAAAATGCTGTTGCCAATGACTTAGTTACATTAAATCCTTTAATGAATCTTATTTAAACAATATGCAATGTTATTAATGAACTGCTCTGATTTAAATGAACTTGTAACTTTTGTAATATAACCTAACACATATTTTTTTAATAGTTCTAATATTAAATTAAATACAACATTCCAATTTAATATAACTAAGCAAACAATTACCTAAAACACCGAAATATAAATTAAATACGTTACAAATCACCTGAAAATTAGTATTAATAAAAAAATATTCAGAGTGACTGGCAACATTGCTTCGTTGAAATACACGGAACTGGGCTTCTGATAATGAAACCATTAATCTCGCTAAGAATACCACTCCAGCTGATTATATGTATAATGTTAGAATCGCTGCAACTCCAATGCACTTGAAAATGCAAACGCAGATAAATTATAAGATAATTGCATGACTAAGTAGATTGAGTTAATTTTCTCATGATTACACAGCGAAATTGTTCTCTACAAACAATGAATATATAAATTAAATAGTTAAAAACTTTTAATGAATGAACTTAACGAGTTTTGTACTTTGCTCCTCTGCTTGCGGTGATTCTTATTAAAAATATACTGCTTCTGAAATTCAACTCGCCTCTCTGTGGTGATTAAAAAAGTTTATATCAAATTTTATGTTTACTTGCGGTTTGGAAACTAATAATGGATTTATTTGCACATTTTTTGTAACATTTGTTGGTGGAGTGGATTTTTTACGTTTCTACTGCGCTTTGTAACTAATATCTTTCCGATTGAGGTTTTATTGGTTTCTTTGTTGTTCAAGAAACACGTTCTTTTTCACGTTGTTGTGCTGGTATGTTTGAATGGATAATTTATTGAATGTGATTGTATTTTTTATTTTATCTTCGAACAGTAAAACACTGGATAGATGAGCACTAGGTCATCCTATAGGTACTAACCTATAGGTAGCGAAAACTGAATGCCGGCCTCTTTTTATAGGTCACAGAAAATCTTTGTGGACGCCTATATTCAACAAGATATTTCTATTATTATGGGATTAGTATAGTGTGATATTATACTTTATGCATCAAGGTTCTTGTGAATTTATGCAATGTTTTCAAGGTAGATTTTTTTTTAATTTTGTTTTTAATTCAGGTTTTATTTCTTCAATATTACTTTTTTAAATTTACGTCTGTACTGTAATATATTGTAACAGCTCATATATGTCCCACTGCAGGGCACGAGCCCCATCTACAATCGAGAGTGGTTAGGCCATACAATGCTGTCCTAATGCAGGTTGGCGGACTTACATACCATACAAATTTGCACTAATCGCTATGGCATTCAGATCTTCTCCTGATATTTTCCTTAACCGTTAAATTGCGTGGTGATCGACTATCAATTTACATATGATGAATTAAGAAACGTACCCTGAGATTCGAACCCGCGACCACCGAAAACGTGTTGGCAGACTGCTCCCTTTACCAACAAGCCACCACGTACTCTCCCAATTTACATCTACCTTCTCCAATTAAATGTATTTGCCTGTGGTTTATAATTATGTTTGAAATCAAACAAAGATATCTAAAACTGTAATTATTAACTTTGCTCACTTTGAACTTAGTTAAATATACTAAGCGCTCAGTTAAACGGTGTCTGTATTTGCTTTGTGATCAGAGTATTAGTTAAATAACACGGCATCCGTTTTAATAGCTTCTTTGGTGTTTTTGATTGAGAGCCAACTGTGAAACTACAGTGTAGGTTCGATTCTCACACTGATAAAAGTTTTTATGTCTTCCACAAATATTTTTTTGGGTCTAGATGTTGAAGATCGAAAAGTCACGCATCATTTTTGATTCCTGATTCCCATGAGGAGAAACTATTTTACTTTATACTACCAATTATTTCACTTATACAGGGTATATCAAGACTGCTACCGAAAACGAAGCCGGTTGGTAGTTTAAGCGACTTTAGACACAATGCAACAGAAAAAGTTGCGAAACAAAGCGATTTTTTTTTTGTTATTTTTTTCCCCTGGCCATATGTGGGTTGTATTTTTTTTCCAAAATAATAGTGTATACCCTTGTATTTATATATACTCTGAGGTATAAAAGAGTTTAAATCATTATATTAGCAAATACTATGGATTTACTACCCAAAAATGACGTTATTTAAAAAATCATAAAAAATAATTATCGCGTTTCTTTGCGAAATTTTTAGTTGCATTGTGTTTGTAGTCACTAAAACTATCACCCAGCTTCATTTTCGGTAGCAGTCTTGAGATACCCGGTATAATATTTTACTTTCAGTCAGGGCTATGTGTGTAACTGTATTTATTTATGTATTCTAAAGAAGTATCCATGTCTCATTGCTAGAAAAACACTGCCATTACAAGCCTACTGATATAGTTTATCGACTTGATCGAATCGAAATAAATTAAAAAAAAAAATTATTGCTTTCGGACATTGGTATAACTCAATATAAAAAATCTGTTGTTTGTTGAAAACGCATACGGTGACTCAGGGGACAGTAATACCAACCACTGCTGGTATTCAGCCTCTCCTAACTTCCTAAGGTGCTAAGCGGAAGATTTCTTTTGTAGCTTTAGGGGACATTTTTACCAAATTTTCTCAATTACAGAGCTATGGTATCCGAATAGGATAATTACCTCATAGTATAACGTATTTTACGGCCAACACGCACTAGGCCAGCGTGGTGGACTATATGGCCTAAACACTCTCAATCGTACTACCGATTGCTGAGGAGGCCCGTGCCCTGCAGTAGGACGTATACAGCTTGATGCAGACAGATAACGTGTTTTGAGGAAAAAAGTCTGAAGTTTTTTGTCTCTAATTATGACCACCAGTTCCATATCTCATGTTGGATTAGACCTACCACACTAGTAATACGCTCCTTTACTAAGAATTTACCAACTATAGTCATTGAAAACAATGAGATTTATCAGTTGGTATTGGCATGGCAAGGGACATTTTTTACTAAAGGATTGTCAGACTTATTTAGTGGGAATATTATATCTAATGTTTTGAATTTATGCCGTGGCATCAAAAGGCATTTCTAGATACCACGGCATAAATTTAAAACAATGGAATTTATGTCCTATTTGAAGCGTATAAGTTTGATAATTATTTGTTAAAAAAAATCCATTGCCATGCCGTCCCAGTCCACGGTGGCCTTTATAGATGTCGTTCTAAAGCGATATTTACACGGAGAGAGTTTCTCGTGGCGATAATCGTTTGCCATTATCGCATGGCATAATATTAAGAGGATCCTGTCTGATAAAGTATGTTTATACGATGCAACTTCTTTATGTCCTTATGATAATCGCAACTTCGAGGAGAGAAACTCTCTTGTAAAAGGGGCTTATAAGTCCCTCATCACAATTTTAAAATCGAGCTACAAAGATCTTATATCGAGCCAAGAAAATTGCAAGTGAATATTTAATTTAAAAATATAACATAAAACTCTACAGAGTAATCAATGTTGTGTTGTGTGGGAGCAAACATCTTCAAAAATATATTCGTCGACGACAGCGTCTCAGAAAAAACATAGAACCCGAGTCTTTGTTTTTTTAACAAATATTTATTCATTAAATTGCACTTATTTTACAAAGGATATGTATTATATTTAAATAATTCTAGCATGCATATTTTTTATTCAGTATGTTGATTAATAATTTTATTTTCAGCGCAATAGAATTTAGAATTGATTTGAATATAATGTGTTATGAGAATAATAGAACTGGGACTTGCTTTAATTTAAACATTTTGATTAAGTATTTAATAGTTTAATGATTCCGACTGTCTCATTAACGTAATTGCACTAAGGAATTATTAAAACATGAAGTCGCGGATTCGATTAACAGGTCCGCCGAATTGTCTTGGATTTTTCTATTATTTAGAGTCAGGAATTTGGGCTCAATTTGACGATAGGCTCGCCCCCTGTTGTCATGGGAAGGAACAAACAAGGCGAAACAAGGGTGTCCTGGTAACACCTCTGCTTACCCTTCTGGGAAAAAGGCGTGGGTTAATGTATGTATGTAATAATTCCAGCTAAGGCGGAAGATAAGATTTGTACTCCCACGTAAAATAGTTGCTATCTGGATACAGAAAGGCCACGATATATTTCGCCGAATGGGTTTTTGTCAATCAAATAAGATGTTTAACTCTCTCCACATTTTATTACATTGTACATCTTCATATATAAGATTCCAAGAATAAATACTTGTTGTTTGTGTTATAATATCATAACTTAAACAATGAGTTACATACATTATATTATATATTTTAATTTTTTTATTTGTAGTTTGAAATATCACCACACGCCGCTATAATTTTGACGTGATGTACTTAATAAAGTTGAGATATAAATAAAGCTTACAAATTAAAGCAAAATATAAAATGAAAGTTCCTAGAATACTAAGGTTTTAAATAAAGTAATTTATAATTAAATATTTAATTTTCTGCAGAATTTTTGCCCGTTATCAACGTAAAAGACCAACCGCTTATAAATTAATTAAAATCAAATTGAATGCGAGCAGATTTACAACTACGAGTGATTAAAAGCTATCATAGAGTTTTTTATCCGTATTTTTTTATTTATTCACCCGACAGTCACATACATAGTCCTATGCCCAAATATTGGAAAGCCAATTAACTTTTAACTCCTGTTAACTAGCTCTAATGACCTGTTAAATTGATTCCAGTTAAATATAACTTCGATTAAACCACTTAAGAATTAAATATTTAATGGGGCATTATTCATCCGATTCGTATTCTCGAAAGCAACTTAAGAGTTTGACAGCTGTCAAACAGTCAAATTTTTAAGAATTTCTAGTTTTAAGCAGCCGTCGTCTTAAGGCCGCCTGCGACCACTCTTAACTTTTTAAATTCTACATAAAATTTACTAAAATGACTCTCGCGTCGGTTTCATCGCTGTCTGGTGACGATATAGCTTCATCAAGGCGAGTCAATCAAGAAAAAAATCAATGCTTTTGACAAATACAAAGAAAACATTCAAACAAAGTGAGGTTCCGCCTGAAGAAAGAAACTGTTCTGCATCTGTGTTCCTTGCTGGAGACAAAATAGAACCCACTACAAATAGAAGTCGATTGATAAAAACTTGCGACCAACTGTTACTTGCTTTATGATATTCTACGACAGGCAGCTACCAGAAGATTATTGGAGATGTATTTCATGTGGAACAGCCGACTGTACAACACAAAGTTGCAGCAGAGTTAGTTAAACTACAAAATCGTGGCATGAAAATTCCCAACTAACAACAACAATGCCATATTGCGAATGATTTCTATGCGATTGCAGGAGTGATTGAAGTTCATACATATAAGGATCAAATCTCCAGGTAATTTCTACTTATAATAATGTATACATAACTATTAAGCTTTTACATGTACACAAATATATGTTTTCTTATCCTATTTTAACTAAATGTGCTTCTAAAATGCCTAGCGTATTTTATATTGTGTAGTAATCATTTAGAGTATCCCTTTTTACTGTACATAATATTATATTATTAATCATAGAATAGAATAATATATTATGCACAGTATAAAGGCACACTCTAAATGATTTCTACACAATAATTTATATATATGCTTGTTGGAATCAAAACATTTGACAGCCTCCGTGGCGCAGTTGGTTAGACGCCGCCTGTGAAACGAGAGGCCGCGGGTTCGATCCCCGCACCGAGAGAAATGTTTGTGCGGCCCACAAATATTTCTTCCGGGTCTGGGTGTTTGTGAGACCGAAAAGTCTCTCGTAGTTCCTGATACCCACGACACAAGACTCGATCTTACTGTGGGGTCAGGACTATGTATGTGACTGTTGGGTGTTATTTATTTATTTATTATTTATTTAGCAGGTAATTGGCTCTTCCCCAGCCCACTGTACCCCATATAACCAAGCTCTCTAAATAGTTGTAGGGCTGAATATATAATATAATATAATTAATCATACAATGATTTGTACTGATTGTAGCTATTCAGTATATGCTGGAACAATGTTCAACTACAATAGTAGTTTCCTATAAAGAATTCAATTTTCTGAATATATTTTTTCAATTTACATAAAATTATTTGTAGTTTGAAATAAGAATATTTGCTAGAGCTCTAATTTTTATTATCTTGTTTTTAGGAGGACCACAAGCAGAAACATTTAGAAACAGAAAAGGCCATTTTTCTATAAATGTGCAAGCAGTCTGCGACCCTAACTTGAGGATAAGAAACATTATAGGCCGATGGCCAGGCGCGGTGCATGATAGTAAAAATTTCAATGATTCTCCTTTATGTGCATTTCTGGAAAGGGGAGACTGAAGAAGCTTACAATCAAGACCATACTAAAACAAGAGACCCAGTGGAGAGGGTCTTTGGTTTTACAACAAAGATCTTCTTGTCTGCAAGTTGGGCTATAAGTTTTTTAAAATTAGCTTACTATTATAGAGGCATGTGCTGTGTTACATAATATAGCATGTTCCCAGAATGATCATATATTGGAGATTGATCTTTCTGAATCATTTCCACCAGCTCCACATAGTATAACCAATGAAAATGTTGCAACAAGGAATAATATAATAAAATACATATTTTAAACTGTACAGTGCATTTTATTGAATTACCATGGAATGAATACAAATAAAAATGAGTTATGTTTTATTGTAGTATATTTATTTTAATAACATCATTAGTACATATTATATTTTTTTAATTATCTACATTTCTTTAGATCTGTCTTACATTTATATCTATATTCCTTTATAAACACAAAATAATAACAATTATTTTAACATTAATTTAAAACTAAATTAATAAATGTACTATTAAAAATGTACAATAGAAATATAATATGACATTTTTTAACAATGAAAATAGGTGAAATAAACAATTTATTTTATGTATTACATATTAATTAAAATTCATAACATTCTTCAACTTTGATTTAAAACACTGTTTTCTGATCAAATATTTCTTCCTTCACACAATTTGTCTCATTCTTTTTTGTATATTTTTATATTACATACTCATTTCAAAAGGGTGTGTATTGTCCAAATGATTTGTTGTATACATGATTTCTATAGCGTTACCTGCAAAAGTGTTTAAGTTAAAGTATGTCATAATTTTATATATCTCTTTTTATTTTTCATATATATTTGTTGAGCTTACTTATTTAGTCTATAGCTGATATACATGGCACTATATATATGAGCCATATTTCTTGGACGGTCTTATTATATAGGTACACATTGAATATTTATCCACTCCAGCTCCTGAAACAAAGGATTATTTATAGTTATACACATTGTACCATACTTTATTTTCCATATTTATTACATAATACTACTATATGAGGAGGAGATAATATATAGGAGGCATAATATGAGAGAAGCCTATAGGTACCCAGCAGTGGGATCCTACAGGCTGTAGATGATGATGATGATTTAAAATGTGTGAATAATCGATTCATATTATATATTAAATAGTTAATTATCATATAAATTCGTTAAAACTTAGAGGAATACGTGTATACTTACCTGTTTATAATATCCAGCACAGCTTCTTTCTCATATCGTATTTATTTACATAGTCGTCTCCATTTGGTACTTAGGTGGTTCTGCAGCCGTTGTTTGGTATTTTATATACCTATTTATTGAAAAGATATTCCAAAAACTAACTTTCAAACCGAGTGCAATTACAACATGACAATAAATAAAATAAACAAACGTCATAATATTTTTAATAAACTCGCTTCGGATATAGGGATTAGGGACATAAGTTTTTTCACCCACATGATTTTATTAACAGATTTTTGAAATAATAACATGGCAATATATGATATAGCTTTAAACATAATCGTAACAAAAGTAAAAACGTTACAATGATTCCTCATATTAAATATAAAGGGTTAAATTTCCAATTTTGAGAAATCATGTATGAAGAATATTGCGTCAAATGGAACGTTTATATTTACACAATAAAAATTGTAACTGAAAACAAACTTTTCGTTAATCTGTGGAAATTTAGCTGGATGTTTGCTGAGTAGACCGATCTATGAGCTAAATGGCTATCCAGTATTTCGTTTCGAAATTTAACGAAACCTCAAAATAACGTCATATCAAATGAGTCCGGTGGCTGAGTAGCAATCCAGTATTTGGGGGCTAACCCCACATTAATATCGAGTTTTATCGAAACCGAAAACTATAAGAGACTTTTTGGTCTCACAAACACGAAACAAAAACCTGTGGATCACACAAATATTTTTCTTGGTGCGGAGTTCGATTTCCACACCGAGACAATTTTTTCTGAGGCCTACAAAGTATTTGTCTCGATTCTGGGTTTTTGTGAGACCGAAAAGTCTCTTGTAGTTTCTGATACCCACGACACAACACTTCATTGATAATGTGAGGTGAGGATTATGTATGTGACTGTTGGACGTATATATTTATCTATTCCAAACAACGAAACCCAAGTCTACTATCTGCATCAGCCCATATACGTCCCACTGCAGGGCACGGGCCTCCTCTACAATCGAGAATACGATTGAGAATGGTTAGGCCATATAGTCCACCTGGCCTAGTCTTGCTATTCACAATTCACTAATATGCATTTTCTATCCTTTAGTCACATGTTCTATCCTATGCAAAATTCACTGATATCCATTTTCCGTCCAGTACAAAAGGTCTCAAAGCCGCGAGCAGAGGCTTATCACAATATTGCTGCGGATGCAATAGCGGGCGAAAATGCGAAAGCGGAAGTCGATATGACATGCCGTGATTGTCTGTGGCTTTATGCAACCTGCCATTGCTTACGTAGTGATGCGGGATAGATGATTTAGCAAAGCATAGTTTAGTGCTTAAATGTGTGGTTGGATGTAAATTAATTTTCAAGTCTGCGTACTCAATTTACAATAAATTGGTTTCATTATTAATATGTTGGGTGTATTTATAAGGGATGGTTATATTCAGCTTGTACTTATTCATAGACAATTTTATGTTATTATATATTATTGTTAAATACTATTTTATGAATCGAATTTTTCGTCTTCTTCTTTTAAACTGAATTCAAAAGTTGCTGGAAAGGGACATAACATTCGACAACTTATTATACTATACTCTGTATTGAATAAGGATGTTTATAGCAGAAGATAATTATGGAATTTCTTAATCTAATTATGATATTAGATGATAATTACGACTGTAAATATATTTTTAGTAAGTACTCTGTATGGGTTAAGTTTTGTGAATTTCTTGGTTCTACCACAGTTCGACTAGATTTGTATCTCTTATTGCCAATAAGACGTCAAATGGATAGGTGTATACCTACCGATAAAGTTGGGATCTGAATCACGCATACAAAACGTGCAGCAGTAGATTAAGCTAAAGCGCTCGCGTGACGCAAACTTGACGCGAGCGTATTTGTCAGCGGTTGTCAAAATTACGAGAATACGAAAAATACTGTTTGGATCGAAACTTAACTGCAACTGGGTCATACACAAAACGAGGCGAAAAATTGTATAAAAAAAACATGGTCGGGATTTTTACAAAATCAGTCTCATTTAATATGATATAATCAGAATATTAAAATTAAAACATAAAACAAGATCGTTTCCTCGATTAGGCTAAAAAATGACGTTATATTTTTTTTTTCGAGCACAGAAGGGTCTTGTGTCTATACAAAAGAAAAAACATATCAAAAATAGTTACAAAGCAAGTGTTTTCATCGCTGAAATTAAAAAATGAATTTATTTTTTGTTTTTTCGATGGTGCAATTGAGTTATCTGAATCACTAAAGTTAAAGAATGATGAACGGACATCACATAATTCGCTATCATATGGAACATGGTTTTATTCCGATACTGAGTAATAATTTAATATTATTATAAGCTAAATACATTACTATCGAGCCCACAGCACTCCACGTCTACGTTTACAGGCAAGCAAAATACTGCGTTGCTTGTTAAATCATTATTACTTAATTTTTTCTGTAGACATTGTCTTTCGTGTGGACTTATAAGTCCACAGAAAAGATGTCCACAGAAAGGACATGCTTTAAAAAAATTAGCAATGCTAATTTAGTTTTGAGGATAGCCAAGTAGGTAAATTTATTCCAAAACTACTCCCCTTAAGCTATTTCGGCAGCATGTGAATTAATAAAACTAATAATTATTTACTCAAGTACACAAGGAATAGAAAAGAAGCACCGATCTTTGACAATAACACTATTAAAGATCTCAATATCTTAACGAACAACCTACGCTGTGCTCAGTCATTAAATCCAACGTGACCGATGCCACCCGTCAGTGTGGCCGGTTTAATTTTTTTTGTTGTAAAATAGTATTTTATTCAGGCCAATTTATTCGGTTGAATTTAAGGTCCACAGAAAAGTCGCAGTACCGTGTAACCAACAGTTTATTGAAATTTTTGTGGAGTCACTTTAACATACATTAATTTACTCAGTAAAATTTTAATAGTCAGTATATATACTAATGATATTTAATATAACTTAAATAGATAACGCATATCAAGTATGAGAAATATCTATCAAAATATGCCAAGTGCGTTTACGAACAGTCCACAGAAGGGGACATTTGAGGAAATTTTTGTTGTTATATTAATCATGGCTGAAGATAATTCATTATTTGGTATATGTCTTAATAGTAATTCTTGTAAGTCATTCACCAAAATTAAGTCAGAGAATCAATCCAGAAATTTCAAGATAATATTCATTCTGAACATGCGTATGTGTATGACCCAACTGCACTGCCTTTGAACTTATTTTATAACGTGAATCGCCCCACTGCTCGTTTCATGACGCTTTTATCAAGAGATTTTATTATTTGACATTCCAACAGTAAAAATAAAGTTGTTTCACTGTTTATATACTCTATTAAACCAGTGCAAAGCTAGTTGTACATTTTCTTAATCGCCAACAATGCAGAGTTGAAAACTCCCGACGTATCCTCCCGTCCTATTCAGTTTAATTTGACGTTTAATTCCTGTTGATACGCTGGTTCGCTGTTTGACCTGTTTTGCTCGACGGATTAATGCATCAAGTTGATAATTTATTTTAAATTAGGTACATTCGTTAATTGTGTTAAAATATTTCGTATTAATTTGAGTATTGTGTTATATTTTGAGGTCTTTGGATAGGATTCATTACAAAAGTGCTAAAAGTGGCTGATTTTTTCGTCTTTCGGAGAAAATCTCATAAGGCCAATAAAAAAATTGTGCAACATATCATATAATAAAACCAAACATCAAATTATAGTTATATTAAAAGCATTATTTTACGATTAAGCAAAATCTGTCAACATAACACACAATTTTGTACGTCTGTTATGAAGTTTAGACATAAAAGTTGAAATTAAAACATTAATGATAATTGTGCGGAAAAAACTGCTGCTGGTAGACCACCATCCCTCTCTTATCTTACAATCCATCCTCTTATTTTGAACAAAATTCATCCACAAATATCCACAACGAAACACAATTTAAACACGACGCCATTCATTCCTAAACATAAGTCAATTTATTTGGCGTTGTGCACTGGCTCTGGTCCAGTCGATTGGACCGTTCGTTGGCACTAGGATATTAGGCATAGCTCAGCTACAAGCCGCGTATGAAACTGTAAATTTTTGCACGTGTCTGCCAGCTCTCGGTCACCACAATTTACGGAGATCATATCTTGAGATTTATGGGGCAGGGTATCGGATAATGTGAGCATGAGGGGCATGTGTTTAGAATTTAAGGGGTGAGTTAAACCATAGGTAGTAATGGTATTTGAGGTTAAAATTGTGATATAGGAATATGGTTGTGATAGTGGATAGGAGTAAATATATGACTTATTTGTTTTTAATATTTTGATGGCAAAATTAAAACATCGTTAATATTTTACGTAAACATACATAATACATTAGCTCACGTCTTTTTCATTGAAGGGGTAGGCAGAGGCCAATAGGACACCCAAATTTCGCCTTGTATGTACCACAGTACAGCAATGTCTGATGTTAACAACAAATAACTCTTCATATTTTATTCGAAAAACAATACCTGCAAATCAATTTAAGTGGTATTTTTACTGATGGTAATTACAAATCGATAATACATTTTTCATCGGACACTTTCCTATCATTGTGCACGGCCGTGGCTTTACGGGTGGACTCCAATACGCTACCACTATTCACAAATGTTTCGTATCGTTATGTTTGGTGCTTTACAGCTGGCTTCTCCGGCTGTAAAAGACTTTTTTGGGAGGTTATTTACCTCTTCAGTTCAATGTTTTGTCACCCGCTTTGCACGGAGGGAAGTGGACAATAATTTATTTCCAACTCCTCCTATTAATTTAACTTTCTGATTAATTTCGTTGCGGGTTAAAGACAAGTTAGACATTCCCGGAGACTCGCCGAGCTTCAATGCTCGGTGTCATTACTTTGCGTGCCACTGTTGATCCTGGCTCACAGGAGTTACAGTGGTGGGTGTGAGGGCGGGACAGTCTCCTAAAAAAAAAAATGTTTCGTATCTCCTGCAAATAAATAGACAAGGTTGAAATATGACGTATGTAAACACTCACTATTCAGCTCTGTTAACACATCTCGTATGGCTCGTTCTACCCAAATTACTAGATTAACCCGTCCCGTTTTCCTCGTTCTATTTTCTTTCATCAAGCATGTTAAGTTGCGAGCAAAAGTAATTTCTACAAGCGAGTTTTCGTCTACGTTGCTTATTATTGTACAGTCCCGCTCACTTTTGTGAGAAACGTCGAAATGCTTAATAAAGAGCTGACATGTGCTTATTTTGAAACGGCTTTAGCGGATCTGTGAGGCTTTGTGGGCTTAGTCTGCGTATTTATTTATAGATATATATATTTTTTTGTGTTTAGTGGAGTATAACAGAGATCAATATTCTTGCTTTAAAGATTTGACTGTTGGGTGGGGTGTATTTATTTAATAGACCGGTGGTAGGTAGTAGGTAACTGGTGGTAGGTCTTTCATATGTGAGAGGCCATCTGGGTAGGTACCACCGCAATGTCTATTTCTCCCGTGAAACAACACTGCGTAAATGCACTGTTGTATTTCGGATTGAACGACATTGAGTAACTACTGGACATATTGAGACTTAACATCTCATGTCTCAGGATGACGAGCGCAATGGAATGTTGCTACTGTTCATGAGCGGTCGTATCGTTTACCATCGAATGAACAGCGAACGACATGCTCGTCTCGTCATTCATTGCAATAAAAAAAAAAGACCGACAATTTAAAAGACAGGTAGCGGATGGATGCGGTTTACTCAAGACTGAGATTGTTACTTACTTGGGGAAACTCTCTCAACAAACGTATGTCAACTTTGACTTGTGGTAGATCTCATATTATGTGAGCGGCCGCCTGGTTATGTTCCAGCGAAATGTCTATGTCTCCCGCCTAACAACAGTGTAAATGCACTATTATATTCCGGTTTGAAGAACATTGTACCCAGAGTAATTACTGGATATATTGAGACTTACATCTTATACCTCAGGATGGCCAGCGCAGTGGAATGCTTATACTTTGTAATTCACGGTGTTGTTTGATTTTGCTACTGTCCATGAACGATGCGCGTGGTGGCCTCTTTACCAACAGGTAAACGGACTAGACGCGACTGCCAACATATTCACAGTGGTCACGGGCTCGAATCCCAGGGCACACCTCTGACTTTTCGGAGTCATGTGTGTATTGATAGTCAATCACCACGCAATAAAACGGTGAAGGAAAACATCGTGAGGAAACCTGCATATCATAGCGATTTATAAAAAAAAACTATGGTATGTAAGTCCACCAACCCGCACTAGGCCAGCGTGGTGGACTATACGGCTTAACCACTCTCAATCGTGCTGTCGATTGTAGAGGAGGCCCGTGCCGTGCAGTGGGACGTATATGGGCTGATACAGTACAGAACCATGAACGATTGTTTTGCTTACTATCAGACGAATTGCAAGCTCATCTTGCCATTCTATATAAAAAATGTCCAACAGTGGACGGCGATACAATGAGTGTACGACATGCACATAATATTACATATTATACTGAAACTGAAACTATCTCAGTATTTCTCTCTAGTTTTCTATTATTGTTCATACCAAAACCTGTATTTTTATTGATAAGAAATGCTTATTTCAGAACAAGTTGTCTGTAAAGGTGAATTAAAATTTCATCTTCATTTTACTGAGAAATTATTTTTATTCAAAACTTATTATGAGCATAATGAAAATAATATCAGTATATTGAAATGGCTATGTTATTTTATCATAACGAGTATTGCGAATTTCAATCAATTGGCTTCGTCAGCAAAAATATTTTATTAATACAAATTTTATCTAGACTCATCTGCTGAGTTTTATCATGATCTTTTTTTTTTATTTATTTACTTTACAGGCGCTTGTATGTATTTTGATGTAAGTAAATAATAAATAAATAAATACACCCAACAGTCACATACATAGTATTGACCCCACACTAAGATCGAATCTTGTGTCGGAGGTATCAGAAACTACGAGAGACTTTTCGGTCTCACAAACACCCAGACCGGAAACAAATACCTGTTTTGTACAAATATTTCTTTCGACGCGAGGATCGAATCCGCGGCCTCTCGTTTTACAACCAGCGTCTAACCAACTGCGCCATGGAGGCTGTCAATTGTAATTTTGAGCATTGAAATTTTAATAAATTACTGGATATTTTGAGAATTGAAAAATTGCAATTAAAAAATGGCAATTAACCTCTGTCTTTTGATACACACATTTTACTCCTTTTACAAACTGGTAAGGTATAGCCTATCCCGTCTTCGAGTATATCAAAGAGCACTACTTTACGCCTATGATTACGTAAATATCATGAAAATCTTTTTATTTGAATCGTGCTACTAAAAACATTTCCATTCTTTCCAAAAAAAAAAATTATTTTGGCCCGGCATAGTGGCCGCATTGCGCTTTATGGTGAGCGCAAATGCCGCCCAGGCAGAGTATCCATTGGCATCGGACGGCAGTCCCATGCCAATCGATACAATTTTAACCTCAAACAAACACTTATATCATTATTATATCTTATATATTACTTATATCTTACTCCGGATGTCGAACATCCGAACATTCGAAGTACGTGTCGCTTGAAAGAGTAACCCCTTGTATTTTGATCATTTTGCACAGTGCCACTTTGTACTGGCACACAGCCAGTGCATGCTGTTACATCGCGGTAATATCTGGAATTTGCACGATTTATAACCCTTTACTCTGTCATTATATTGCGTGTAAGACGGCGTATTGATTTTGTGTCAGTTGCAATGTATTGGGATGTTAAATGGATTGGTTTGATTCTCAGCGTAGTGGTAAATTGGGAATATGAATAAATATATCTGGGGGCAAGGCAGTGCCCCCTCCAAGTCGAGCTAAAAAGCGGCACAGTCGTGCCAGCCTTTTCTCGAAGCAATTCAGACCATTTTCAACCCTCCATAACTTCGTTGTGGTTAAAGCAAGAAGCCTGAATTTCAGTTACTAAGTAGGCTATGTGTAATCGGACTGCCGTCCGATGCCGATGGATACTCTGCCTGGGCGGTATTGGCACTTTCCATCAGGTGCAATACCGCCACTATGCCAGGCCAGTATAAAAAAAAAAATATATATTTAAATATGCCACGTGGGTATTTGGTGTTCAGGTTTGATTGTTGTGTTTTGTATGTATTTTTCCTCTTTTTTTTTTGAATGATTTATATCTGCGTTGCTAATTGATATGTTATCCATGTTAGTTACTTTTTATTTTATAATTGTTTGTTTTTTATTTTTATATTTTAGCTTTAGTTTTTTGTGTAGATGATTATTAGCGTAAAATTGTTTAATTTTATTTCATGTAAACGTTTTGGCACACGCTGTATGTTTATGATGTAAATGATTTTTATAAATAAATAAATAAATAAACTTTGTAATCCCATATATCATCACGCTATGACTTATAGGAGGAAAGCAGTAGTGATATTTCTAGCAAATACGAGGAAATTTTGTTCGTTTTGCGTGGTCCGATTGGTCGATATTCTAAACTGATAGTCAGAATTAAACATTTTGACCGCCATTTTAAAACGTGTATGCACCCGGGCGGAGCCGGACCCGACCGCTAGTGCGTAATATAAACGTTGCACCTCGTCATTAACCTTACCTACACGCCGAAATTCTGTATCCCGATAAACCCGTTCAAATACCGACTGCGCTCAAGTTTGTTTAACATCAACGATCGCAGTTAAGCGTTCCGCGATTGCGCCTCGAAATCACTCCATTAATTCATTCATAAAGTCAATGTATGGGGATTAAAGCCCTGCACAATACAGGGTCAATACGGCATCATCGGACACGGTGGCGTAGTTATAAATAATAATAAAAATAAATAACACCCAACAGTCACATACATAGTCCTGACCCCACACTAAGATCGAGTCTTGTGTCGTGGGTATCAGGAACTAGGAGAGACTTTTCGGTCTCACAAACACCCAGACCCGAAAGAAATATTTGTGGGCCGCACAAACATTTCTCTCGGTGCGGGGATCGAACCCGCGGCCTCTTGTTTCACAGGCGGCGTCTAACCGCCTGCGCCACGGAGGCTGTCAAAGGCTGTTGTACTACGCCACCGTGTATAAATAATAGCAGTTCTTTTCTCAGCAGTTTGTTTACGGTCCATATTGCTCGCTTGTGGGACAAGCTGCCATTGTCAATTTGATTAACCAAATCCGTTTCCATCTCCAAAAAGCTTTAGTTCACATCATCTATCATTTTAAATCTACTATTATTTTCGTGTTTTTCCATATAATTTTGCAGTTAACGCAGTATATTATTATATACTACGTTAACTACAAAATCTCGGGTCAAATTAAACAAAGATTGTTCAAATAATATAGAACTTATAGTTCGTTGTACAAGTCTTCCACCGTCTTTCATACCGACTCTGCTATCTTTCCGTTTTAAGCTTAGTTTTAAGACATCTTAATCATTTGTCATCTCTTTTACACAAACTTCGTTCCATATCATTCATTAGACTAACGTTTCATTCGACTCATCTTTCTTTATAATATATAAATCCTACATGTAATCCAATATGTTTAATTAAAATGTATACATATTACTTTCATTTTTATATTATTTTATTTTTCCTATTTAGTGGTCATCCTTTTCTTCTTATCTTCTTTTTAATCCAGTCTATCTAAAGATTGTCTGGCATAAATATCGGTGAGCGCCGTTTGTCATTTTTGTTTAAACCGGTGTTTGTATTTTTGTCTTGTTAATTATATATGTGTTGAGAAATAAATAATTTATCTGTATCAGCCCATATACGTCCGACTGCAGGGCACGGGCCTACTCTACAATCGTAAGTACAATTGAGAGTGGTTAGGCCATATAATCCACCGCGCTGGCCTAGTGCGGGTTGGCGGAGTTACATACCATAGAAATTTATATAAATCGCTATGGTACGCAGGTTTCCTCACGATGTCCTTCACCGTTTTAGTGCGTGGTGATTGACTATCAATACACACATGACTCCGAAAAGTCAGAGGTGTGCCCTGGGATTCGAACCCGCGACCACCGTGAACATGTTGGCAACCGCGTCTAGTCCGTTTACCAGCAGGCCACCACGCACTTAAAATAATTTATAAACAATTAAAATTTATAAATAATTAAAATTAAGATACATAATCCTAACCTACCTACCTTAGCTTGCTTGAGGTATTTTGAGCCGTAATAAAAAAAAATGGACGGTAGTTGCTAATTCGCATCGCGCGCGCTTATTGCGGACACGGTTTAAGGTGCGTGATTTAAACCTGTGTTTATCGTGTTTGGAGTTCGATTGCCGGGTTATGAGTTGCTTCTGTGTGTGTAGTGTTTGTGTATATGTGTGTTGTTGTGCGTGCGTTTTTAAAAGTGTTGTATTTGGATTTTGCTGTGGCGAATCTATCAGCGGTAAGTAATTTTACTTTTTGTGGGTAGGATGAATTTATCTATCAGATGATCTAATTATTGGGTTTAACTTAGTTTTGGTTTATTTTATCTTTCAAATCATAATTATTATTATGTCCATTTCAATTCTTCTGAATTTCTTATAAATGATATTGTAATAATTCTTATAAATGATATTGTATATTGTACAGTATTATGCTTCATGCGTTAGACAAACAATTAAAGAATAGACTTAGTGTTTGTCAACAATAAAATATAGCCATTGTAACCAACGGCTTAATATAGATCAACACAGGGAGCTTAGAAAGATAGAAAAGGTTAGAAAGAAACGCCAGAGATTTTGAAAACATGCTTTGTCAATCGGCCTTTACACAACACGTTTGGTGGCATATCTCAGGAATATCACATATGTTGTCGTATACATATTATATTCTTAACACAACCGCCGGCCAACCCGCAATAGCGTGCGTGTGCTAGCGTGGTGGTATATGGCTTAACCACTCTCAATCGAACTCTCGATTGTAAAGGAGGCCCGTGCCCTGTAGTGGGAAGTATATGGAGTGATAGAGTATGATACCATACATTCTTAGTACATCTACTTTTATGTTCTAAATAATTACTTTATTGTAAAATCTTTTGCGAATATGTCGCGAACTAGGCCAATAGAGGGGTAAATGCGTAAATTGAAATTAATTAAAAATTAATCCTTTTTTAAATCACGAACCCTTTGATATTTAAAATACAGCGTTTAAATTTTTATATTCAAACCACCATACACAACGGCTGAGTAAGACGTCAGCACGCCAACGGAAATAGGGGGCGTGCGGAGCGGAAATGACGTCATATTTCACGCTCAAAGTAAGTGCATGCCTTTATGAAACGTGATTGTCAAGTTAAGTAAGTCGGGTCTTTTAACTTTTGCGTGTTAAAACGTATCTTTATAACAATATTAAAAGTGATATACTTTATAATCCTGCTTTTATTTTTAAACGATGAAGTTCTTTTATTTCTATGAATAGCGAGATAAGCATGCCGTTCACCTGATGGTAATAATACAGCCGCTCATGGACAGTTGAAAAACCAAACATCATGAATTATAAAGGATGCTTGGCTTTCCACTGCGCTCGCCATCCTAAGACATAAGATGTTAAGCCTTAATATGTCCAGTAATTACTCTAGCTACAATGACCCTCAAACTGGAACACAACAGTGCATTTACACTGCGGATTGGCGGGAGAAATAGACATTGCGGTGGTATCTATCCAGGGCTGCCTCTTACATGTGAGAGACAGTGTAGGGTGGCGAGGTGATCAGTGGCCATATGCTTTAAAAATTGTAATTAAGAGTTTGTAGGATTTAACCGATCGATTATTATTGATTACTAATATAATCACAATGTTAATCATAACTGCGGTTGTGGTACTTTGGTTTGTTGATAAGTATATGGTGTATCGGTATTAATGTTAAAATAGTCTATAATGTCAACCATTAGACTTGAGTCATTTATTATTTCGTACACAATGTTCAATGTGGTCAAGAATTAAATTCTCGGCTGTCATCAGGCTAGAAGTAATAGGTGTATTGATAGTCAATCACCACGCACCATTACTGTGAAGGAAAACATAGTGAGGAAACCTATTACCGTAGCGTATTTTTAAGATTTATATAATATTTATACGTGTGCAACCCGCACTAGTTGCTGGACTATATGGCCTAACCACTCTCAATCGTACTATTGGTGGTAGATGAGGTCCGTGCCCTGCTGTGGGACATATCCATATAGCAGCCTATGTACAGCCTCTCATGATTTCGCATAAATTCCCGAAATTAACAACTGGTATAAGGTTTATAAAATTGCAATTTCAAAGGATGTTGTTCATATTTTGTAAAATGTTATTTGGTAATTGTTAATTCCTAGAAAAGTGTCGTATTTGCAAAAGCTGCTTCTCGGAATTATCCATCAATTGGTAAATACGGAAGGTCTTGTTTATGTAAACAGAATGTTGGATGAATGAGCCTATAAGGAACAAACAATGACATAATATACAACATGAAGAATTTATTACGTTATTTTTCTTATGTATAATATTTTATTATGGCTTTGTTTGCGTTTGAAAATTTCATTACCCTAAGAATGCTTTACATTTCTGTATTGGATAAATATAAATGCAATTTAAAACCTTACTTTTTTAATACATAAATGTCGTGCAATGGCATTTAGTGTTTTTATTAAATAAAATAATAGCATGTATTTACCTCGTTATATAGTTAATGTAGAGAAATCATAATTAAAATATACTTGCACTTATTACGTCGAGCATGTTCATAGCAGTTAAAAGTAGGGAAAAAATACGATTAATATTCTGTATTAAAATAGCCCATATACGTCCCACTACAGGACATGGGCCTACTCTACACTCGAGAGTACGATTGAGAGTGGTAAGGTCATATATATAGCCCACCATGCTGGCCTAATGCGGGTTGCCGGATTTTTCATACAGGGTATATCAAGACTGCCATAAGACTACTACCGAAAACGAAGCTGGGTGGTAGTTTTAGTGACTTCAAACACAATCCTACTGAACTTTTCGCAAAGAAACGCGACCAATTATAGTTTTTTTTTTTCCTGTAGACGTTTTTGGGTGGTAAATACATTTCTTTTTCAAAAATAATAATGTAAACCCTTTTATTTTGAACACTCTATGGCACGCAAGTGTTATTTTCGTAAAATCATCGAATTACTACCAAAATACGAAGTTATTTAAAAAAATAATCTTCGCGTATCTTTGCGAGATGTTTAGTTGCATTGCGTTTGTAGTCACTAAAACTACCACCTAGCTTCGTTTTTGGTAGCAGTCTTACCATGTATAAAATAGAACTGTTCCGAATCGCTATGGACAGTACTATTCAGATTTTCTCATGTTTTCCTTCGCCATTTCAGTACGTTGTGATTAACCAATACAAACATGACTCCGAAAAGTCAGATGTGTGCCCTGTATTTTTAACGCGATCACTGTAAGCATGTTGAAAACCGTTATTAAATTAACTCAGCAAATTATGTGTTACTACAACCTTCCCCTCTGAGTTTCTGGGAAGTAGAACTTGCAAAGGCATTCTAGGAACAATTCGAGATTTCATACCTGTGCTCAAGTTACATTATATTTACCAAGAATTTAAGAGAGATTGTTAACTCAATATTAGATATAATTTAACTTTACTATATTCCCATTGAAAACCTCCATTACACATATGTCGTCTTTTTTATATATTTTTGACAATTTTAAAAATGCATAAATACGGTCGTGCTTTTATTTTCTAGTGGATAGTAAGAGACTGACTCGATTGACTGACTGACTCTGTGGCTTAGTTATCCTACGATAGGTTACAAACCTGAGGTGTTCAGTCTTGGGTTTGAATCGGACCAAGTGATATTGGAGTTAACCTACGAGTGACTATTCGGTCTTGCAAACACCCAGACAAGAAAGTAATACCTATAGATCACACAAACATTCATTTCGGTGCGGAATCGAACCCGCGGCCTTACGTTTCACAGGCGACATCTAACCACATGCGCCACGGAGGCTGTCATCTGTAGATGTATTATAGGATAACGAATAAAACAAACACATACATATTTTATTATAACAAATAAAGAATGTTTACGGGTACAACAAAATGGGCTTATCTATCAACTTAATGATATCCAGTAGCGTATTAAAGAGATTTACGAACAGCAAGCCATTAACAAAATAACGGTTGTGAAAACGTGCTATAAAACAGGTTGCTCCTAAATTCAATTGCGCTATTAAATCTCACGCACAATGTATACACGCCACGCCATGATACCTCGACCACCCAACACCCGAAATATTCGAGAATAAAATATTTTTGAGAATAGTCAATCGTCACGCAATATAAGGGTGACGGAAAATCTCGTGAAGAAACCGGCATACTATAGCGATTTGGAAGATTTATGGTATCCTCGATTGTAGAGGAAGCCCGTGCCCTGCAGTGTGACGTTTATGGGATGATACATATACAGGATAAGCTAGCATACTTAGACCTGTTTACTTGTGATAGGTATATTTGTAGGCTGCACCAACATTTTTCTCGGTGCGGGGATCGAACCCACGGCCTCTTGTTTCACCTGCGGCGTCTAACCGACTGAGCCACAAGGCTGTCGTGTGGGCAAAAAGTCCTGTCTGATGCATCGCATTGCAATGATTCGTTAGAATTAACTTTTTAATTAAGACCCTAAGAAGTTGTTCATTAATGGAGGCTGGAAATAGGTACATCTTTGATTGTCTGATTTAGTCGTGTTCCGTAGAAATTATTAGAACAATACTCATATAATGTAATAATAATGCTGTACTGTACTACACTATTGGCGCAGCGCGCCAGTCAGTCAGTCACCTATCTTCATTCGAAAGCCGATAAAAATTAAATTACCATAATCTTAATCCGTCTATTTTCCACACTTAAATTACCTCTAGTTTATATCATCGGCGACAGAATAAAACCAGATGCGATTGTATAAAAGAAAACGTCAGAATAACTAGTGGCGTCACGTGGTGTGTGTATAATGTACAATTACGTTTAATCGCGACTCTCGTGAGAGATTTATAAGCGTTTATCATCGTGACAAAATGTGGATATAATAAGTAGAGCACGGTAATATCTCTTAATGTGCGCAATTAATTCACAGCAAAATGCATTTTAATGAACATTTAAAAATAAATCCTCGAGTTTCAAAATGAATTTCAAACAAAAATGTAATGGAAGTTAAGTATTATACTTACGGTCCACATATCCTCGCTTTTATTAAAGGGGAGGTAGGGGTGCACTGATACTAATATAGCTTCTTTCATGTATGAAACTAATTTAATATGATATTATGTTAAGAATATATGTATTTTTACTGCTTCCTTCGAAAGAGTTTAATTTCAATAGCAGTCTAAATGCATTGTGTGTTTGAAGGAAATTTATTATTAAAATAAAAACTGGACAAAATAAGACTTAATATCTTATGTCTCAGGATCGCAATGGTATGCCAAACATATCTTGGTCATTCATGGTGTTGCTTCTATAGGTTTTGTTACTGTTCACGAGCGGTCATATCGCTTGCCATCAGGCCAATGGCATATTAGTCTCACCATTCATAGCAATATAAAAAAAATATGCAAAAAAATCTTATTTTGTGCAGCATTCCAATAATTGAACCCAAGTAAGATACATTCCATATAGGTGAATAATGTTATACACAGAAATATGCGGAAATATTCCTTTCATTATGACATGATGAATCAGCCGGTATAATAAATTATATTTAATATGAATTGAACTGGTGAAACCAAATGAGGTATGGCCACCTCACATATCAAATTAATGTGGGCACTTAATTAAATTAATTATAATATGTTTTGATTACAACCGTTATTTATTGCCGCGATTTTATTTTACCGCAAACATTAATAATTTATACACGAGCTGACCAAATTTCAGCTGAAATGTCAATTTGATGTAAAGCCTTTAAATTGTTTGATATTGTATGTCGAACCTCAAACCATTTAATTTGTGTGAACGTATGGATGTACGTAGGTATGTGGTAGTGTAATATATTCTATATATATATATATATATATATTCTGATTTAAACTACTTGTAACTTTTGTAATAATCACTAAATTGTAAACTGGTTTTGAAAAGAACAAAACTAGAGTTTCTTGCGCGTTTTTCTCTAGTGAAAACCGTTTTCCCAACCGGGTGGTAGATAAAACAATGACTGAATCTAAATGATGTAGAATATCTTAATGGATTCTATAAATCATTTTCATTTCATTTCATATATCGTTATTAGCCATCATCTCATATTATATGAGATTATTATTATTATTTATCATCTCATATTATGTGAGTGACCGTCTAAGTAGGAACTACCTTAATATCGATTTCTTCTGCCAAACAGCAGTGTAAATGCATTGTTGTCCGGTTTAAAGGACACTATAGACGGTAACTACTGGACATATTGAGACTTAACATCCCATGTATCAAGATGGCAAGCGCAGTGGATTGCCAAGTATTGCTTTGTTTTGTGTTGTTTGGTTTTGTTACTCTCCATGCCAGTATTGCTTACCATCAGGAGAATGGCATGTCTGTCTCGTCACTTTTATTTATTTTATTTTATTTTCACTTAATACATTAATAATAAAAAATTCAATTAAGTTTAAACCCTTTAGCAAGTGGTTTCTCAATTAACTGTATTACTCGTTATTATTCGTTTCACTAGATGTGTTAAGAGCACGTTTTTTCAATTCTTCTTTTGCAATTCGTTGGAAAATTTATAAAACACTCTTAATGTTTAATTTGCCGACTGCCAGCTCGCCCCCGCCTCCCATCACGCTCTGCATTTGCATTTACTATTTCATTTTAAATAAAGACTTTATAATTCTTTCATGAATCAATTTATAATATTTTTTATTAGACGAACAAATGGCACCAACGAGCTTTTCATTTGCGCCTTACTTTTCTTGTTATTCAGTGTTAAAAAACACTTCTCCGAGATTAGATTTCAAACCTTAGTATTACATTCAAAGTGAAAAATAAATTATGCACTTAGCCACATTGTGCGCTCAGATTCGCTGTTTCTTTTATTCATTGTTTAGTTTTTAGTATACTTTTTAATAAAAACTTTTCATATTTTACTAGCAGCTGTTATAGATTGCGGAGTCGACTTGCTACTTTAATGCTTTTGAATATGAATTTGAGAAGCTCTTGTTGCATTTTATTTTAGAGGAATCACTATTTTTTTTAAATAATAAATACCTAATTATCTTATTCTTACCTACATATTTATTCATAATAAAATATACAAAGGTAGTGAAGTCATAATAATGAGCATAAGTAGGCTAACAACAACAGTAGCTAAACTTATTTTCACGTAAACTTTATGCGTAAATAAGGCAAAATGTTGAAAGGCTCTTATTCGTAGCAAATACGTAGCGCGTAGCCAATTGTGCTACGGCGAGATCGTAGCACGTCTACGATATTGCGTGAAAAATGTATATTTCCATGCCTTCATTTCTCATAATGTATAAAAAAAGATTTATCGATGTAATAAACTACATTTCATTAGTATATTTTTATGAAGTCAATATTTTCCCGTTCAAATGAAAATAAAGCGTCGCACTAACATTAACGAGAACGTTATTAATTCGGTTTTATATTTAATTTTTCTTCATAATTTGATTTACTTTCCAGACCCTTGGAATTTATTTCGTTGACAGAAAAATATTATAATTTGATGATAATAGGCTCAGATTTGTTTTTATCAACGAGGGTATTGTGTATACAATTCTGAGATAATTATTATTTTAAGCGAACCCTTACAGACGTCATACTCACGTACTTTATTGAGAAGTCAGCTTACACAAAAATACATTTGACAATACATTGTAATAAATATTGCTGTGAGTACTGACTGTTATAATAAAGATGTAAAGTATTTTTAAAATTATATTGAAATTTTCTTACATTCTATCAAACAGGATCCCCCAAGACCAATCAAAACAAACACGCCTAACGGCTATACACATATAATCCATCCATCCATCCATCCATCCATCAGCCAAAGGAAGTCCACTGCTGAACATAGGCCTCCCCCAATGATTTCCACAGAGACCTGTTGGAGGCAGCCTGCATCCAGCGACGTCCCGCGACCTTTACCAGGTCGTCGGACCATCGTGTGGGTGGACGTCCTACGCTGCGTTTTCCGCTACGCGGCCTCCATTCGAGCACTTTCCGACCCCATCGGTCATCAGATCTCCGCGCTATGTGCCCTGCCCATTGCCACTTCAACTTGCTAATCCAGTGGGCTATGTCGGTTATTTTAGTTCTCCTACGGATATCCTCATTTCTGATTCGATCTCGTAGGGAAACCCCGAGCATAGCCCTCTCAATAGCTCGTTGAGTGACTTTGAGCTTCCTAATAAGGCCCATAGTGAGAGGCCACGTCTCGGTGCCGTAAGTCATCACTGGCAACACACAACTATCGAAGACTTTCGATTTAAGGCACTGAGGTATTTTGGACGAGAAGACGTCGCGTAGTTTCCCGAACGCTGCCCAACCGAGTTGGATTCGACGATTGACCTCTCTCTCGAAGTTGGACCTGCCTAACCGGACCACTTGTCCTAAATAGACATATTCGTCAACAACTTCAAGAGTTGAGCCCCCAACACCGATGGGGGTGGGCACAACATGGACATTCGACATGATCTTCGTTTTGTCCATGTTCATTTTAAGACCCACCTGTTGGGAGACTCGATTGAGGTCTTCGAGCATAGTGCTAAGGTCTTCCAGCGATTCTGCCAAGACTACAATATCGTCGGCAAACCGAAGGTGAGTGATATACTCGCCGTTGATGTTGATGCCGAATCCTTTCCATTGCAAGAGCTTGAAGGCGTTTTCCAGCGCGGCAGTGAACAGTTTCGGAGATATGACATCTCCCTGTCTCACGCCTCTCTGTAGTGGAATAGCCTTCGTACTCTGATCTTGTACTCGGACCGACATGGTGGCGTTGTTGTATATACACTTCAACACTTCGATGTACCGATAGTCGATATGGCACCGCTGGAGAGACTGTAGCACAGCCCAAGTCTCGATCGAATCAAAGGCTTTCTCATAGTCCACAAACGCTAAACAAAGCGGCAAGTTATATTCCTCGGTTTTTTGTATAACTTGCCGAAGCGTATGGATGTGGTCTATGGTACTAAAGCCTTTTCGGAAACCGGCTTGTTCGGGAGGCTGGAAGTCATCAAACCTGCGTTCGAGACGATTTGTGATGACCCTCGAAAACAACTTATAGACATGGCTCAGGAGCGAGATGGGCCTGTAATTATTCAGCAAAGTGTTATCACCTTTTTTGAAGAACAGTACCACCACGCTCCTGCTCCATGCCTCTGGCGTTGAGCCCTCGAGGAGAACGGAATTGAAGAGCCTCTGAAGGACTATATAATCCAACTTAACTAATATGTACCGTTTGACGTTTCATACTTTTCAATTTCGTACAGGCGGACCTCACTCAATTTCAATAACATTTTTCGTAAATCCCTGGAATTGTGGTATGGAAAGTAGAAAATGTCAATCGGTACGCATAAGGTTAGTTGGACAATAATTCTGACCCGACCAAGGACCCGGCACTAATGCCTCATCTACACGTCAACAGATGTCTGCAACATAGTCTCCGGATGGATGTTGCAATCATCAAGTAGAAAACACGATTTGAGTCATTTTATAAGTTATAATTATTGTAATTATTTGTCTGTTGATGTGCAGAGAAGGCATAAGAAACACGTCTCTTGTCATGGGTATTAGAAAATACGAGAGATATTTCGCACAAATATCTAAACCAGACAAATACTTATGTATCACTCTTTAGAAATTAATCTAGCAACAACTGACCAAAAACCCCAGTCATCGACCCGATCACTCAAAAATCACACGACGATCCAAGTAGTCCATATCCGATAACAATGACCATAATTCACGCTCGTGCGGTGTCCGGACTATGATTTACAACGTAGATTGCGAGCGGTGAAATAAATCTGGCGATATTAATACCCTTCTTGGTCTTATTATGGTGACGTAAAGAGGAGTGATCTTTTATGGGATTCTTGGGGATTTTCCCTCGTAATTAAAGGGATATGTAATAAGATATGTGTGATTAGGGCTTTGTTTACTTTAGTAAGTGTGGTTTTTGTTATAATTTTTCTTACTAAGATAAAGTTAAGAAATATTATTGTACTAATAGAGCATGGTACTATAATTAGGTACGAATATTAAAAAGAAGAAATATTTGATTGTTGAATAGGCTCTGAAACTACTGTATTGATTTGAAAAAACATTTCGCCCTTTGAATGCATTAACATAGGTGATAGCATATTTAAAAAAAAAGTGTATCTGCCCCCTGCATCTGTTATACTGAATATTTTTATCATACAATTGAAGACTACAATATTTGTTGGATTTTATTGGAAATATTGTTACGATATTTTTAATACTTTAATAATTTCCGCTTTGAAACATATATTCCTTAAACACAGACAACTGGGTTAAATACTTTTAAGCCTTACCTACCTTACTAGATATTTATTAATTCGACAATAATTTTGCTACCCCCGCATAAAAACTTCTTAACTTCTGTCCTAATTAGCCATACATGTTTTATGTTGTTCGTTATCAAAAGTCGTATAAACAGAAGTAAACAAATAAGTAAGTCTCATTAATTAGACTATCCCGAATTTAGACTTAATTTTAAAACAAGAAGTCTAGAGTCTAGACTAAGTAATTTTCGTTAATTTCGCTCCAGTTGTTTTTGACTAAACTAAGTTCTAAGACAACTTACTTAAATTCTACAAGTGATTGATTATATTTAACCTAAGTTTCTTAATTTATTTCATAACTTATACTACGGAAACGATATTTTTGTTTTATATTAAAATACATACCACCTTATTCAAACACAGTTGTAAGACCTTTTCTAATAAAGGAATTTTTTGTCTTCTTCGCTCAAACTAAATCTAAATTAGCTTGAAAGAGACAAAACAATCGTAATTTAAAAATATATTTTAAGGACTCATTAGTAATATATTTTTAGACTATACATATTTTTAAATACATTCTCTTTGGCTATAAATTAAAAACTAAAGTTTCATTCAAAACCCGATAAGAAGCTTAAAATCTTTCCATTCAAATGGAAAGAGTCTCCGGAGCCAATCAATTTCTCGCTAATTAAAAATGTTCTTCTTTTCATATAAAAAAAGTTGTATTTAAAAGTATGTTTTGTGTCCGACAATTTTTTTTTTTAGAATATAACTTACATTACCGAAGGAGTTACATTATATTAGAAGAAAGAAAGAAAAAGGAATTTAGTGTCTAGAAAACAAAAAAAATATTTTTCGGGGTGATTAGTTTTTTCGAAAAATGTTGTCCATGTAAGGGCAAAAATGGGCATTTTTTTCTCCTCATCTTTTAAATAAGTATTCGTCCACCTACTAAGTCTTTGCATCACCTAATTCTCGACTGGAAGATAAGACACTCGCATTGACTACGCTTTACCTCTGACTTTTCGGAGTCATGTGTGTATTGATAATCAATCACCACGCACTAAAAACGGTGAAGGAAAACATCGTGAGGAAACCTGCATACCATAGCGATTTATAAAAATTTCTATGGTATGTAAGTCCGCCAATCCGCACTAGGCCAGCGTGGTGGACTATATGGCCTAACCACTCTCAATCGTATTCTCGATTGTAGAGTAGGCCCGTGCCCTGCAGTGGGACGTATATGGGTTGATACAGATACAGATACAGATTGACTACGCTTTGGATAATTTAGTATTTGAAGCTCAATAAATAAATTAATAAAATTACCCAAATACAACATAATAAGTTTTTAAGACACAAAAGAAGAAAGAGGTAAAAGCAGGCACGTATGTTGCGTGGCTCCCTCGCGACATATTATCATCTTAACATTGTACTGTGTGTTTAAAGGGTATTATTTGATAATTGCTGTAAATTGTAGTAAGGTAACAAGGTTCCACTGATAGAGAATGCTAATTGTATTAATTATTGACAATAAATAAAAATAAATTTGTAAATATTTATGGCAAAGGAAAAGCACTGCTCCGTATTAAAGATGCAATTTAAGGATGTCAACAGTGAATCAGATTTGTTGCATATTAAATTTTGCAATGGTTTGCATGAAACTCTTCATTTAACTTCAGTTTCTGTAAGACAGTAGTAATAGTTCCAAAGAGTTGGAATATTTATACTCTGCTAAATATACACTTGAAAGATACAAGCAAACTCGGTTTTCAAACATACAATATTATTGCAGTTTTATAAAAATGAAATTCACACCAGAGCACTGATACACCCGAAATCCGAATTCCGAATCACGAACAAGAACCAAACTACATACCTAAGCATTCAAATATTCAAAACAAAAGCCTACACACCTTTGGTATCAATGAATTATTAAAAAAAAACAGCTCTCTGTCAAAAAGTAAGACGAGTGACATAATCAGGTATTATGTTAAGCGCGAGAACGCACTCAACGCTCTGGCGGCATTAGCGGAGATTATACGAGTACTCGGGTAGGCGGCGTCAGCCGATTCCGTCAGATTTGAGGAAATCACCGTGACATTGCGCTTGTGGAGCAGAACTGACGTTTGATACACACGTGCTGTGCGTTTGCGAACTATTTTAAATATCGTTATTTATTTTCATCCGTGTGACTAAAACGGTGAAGGAAAACATCGTGAGGAAATCTGCATACCATAGCCTTACTAGGCTATGGTATGTAAGTCCATCAACCTGCATTACCCCAGCGTGGTGAACTATATAGCCTTACCACTCTCAATCGTACTCTCGATTGTTGAGGAGGCCCGTGCCCTGCAGTGGGACGTACATATATAGGCTGATAAAGTTTTTCATCCGTGGTTATTTTTTAATCCACACTATTTAATATAGATTCATAAACAGGCTTATTTAGATTGCAAGCAACAATAAAAAAATAAAAACTGACCTTCATTTCTAAACACAAATTTTAATATGACAAGCATAGCTTTGTAATCCCTGGTGTTGTGTGGTGTTACTACTGCCAAACAATTAAAATTACAATTAATTAGGACTATTTCTTGTTTTTTATTTCGTTTTATTAATTTCGATATTGTTTAAAGACAAGCTGGTGTCCTTGAGAGACTCGTTGACCTCCGGAGGTCAGTGTCAATCATTTGCGTGTCACTGTTGCTCCTGGCTGACAGGAGTTACAATGCCCACCATTATGTGGGCGGGAAAATCTCTATTTCGGCTTTAGCCTATGTCTATGGTTTCAAGTGGGTTGGCATAACTGTAACCAATGGATTTGAATCATTGAAATTACTATCACATGCCTTGTTGTCACGTTGACATATACTAAGCGGAGGGATCATAAGACTTCCAATAAATGGACATTTTATACTCCACCCATTTGTATAGTGAACTAAATGTCAGCCAAAAGTATAGTTCTCCAACCAGGCATGCTCTCCTGTCCGCCACTCTCATGCTTATATACTTGTATCGTATATACGTAATCTATTTATTAGTAAATGAATTAGTTAATAATTCGACAATTTTGTACGAAACATAAGACAGAAAATTAAAAATAACGCCTTGGATAAGATATAGCCAAAACCCGTATTCTGCTGATTTTTTCATAACTAAATTAATAATTTTCTTCCTTATTGTACATACAGAAAATCAAGACAAAAATAATTATTACTAAAGTATGAACAATAGGCGGCCTTATCGCACTAAGCAATCCTTTACAGACAACCTTCGGATGGAAATAAAAAAGAGAGAAAGAGCAGGTTTTATATTTTCTATCGATTTATATCAAAGCATTTTTTAAATTTATATTTTATAATGTATTATATGTTGGTAAATGTAATTGAAGTAATTGAAGTGCGTGGTGGCCTGTTGGTAAACGGACTCCAACATGTTCACGGTGGTCGCGGGTTCGAATCCCAGGGCACACCTCTGACTTTTCGGAGTCATGTGTGTATTGATAGTCAATCACCACGCACTAAAACGGTGAAGGAAAACATCGTGAGGAAACCTGCATACCATAGCGATTTATAAAAATTTCTATGGTATGTAAGTTCGCCAATCCGCACTAGGCCAGCGTGGTGGACTATATGGCCTAACCACTCTCAATCGTACTGTCGATTGTAGAGGAGGCCCGTGCCCTGCAGTGGGACGTATATGGGCTGATACAGAAATGTAATTAGCCTTAATTGATTGATGACTTTAAGGTACCTTTAGCTACTCATATATATTTGATCGAAGTACTCAACTCTTAGAACTATATAAGCGTTTAGCTCTGTTCTCGAAATAAAAAGACTTTTTACACCGAAAATATCTCTTATTTACCATCTGATCCCTCATTACTCCATTAGTAAAAGCAAACAGATATAACAAAAAGTATTTTCTGTTCAGTAACATCACAATAAAATAATGTTATCGCTTATTAGCTGAAAGCAGTAATTGAGCAAAAAAACACGAACAGTTGTTCATCTGAAACAAAAATAAAAGAATTTCACCAAAGTCACACAATACGGTTCAACTAACAAATATATTATGTAGACGAAAGTCAAACTTTGGACATGGTTAACTAGCTGAAAAACAAACGAAACTAACTTATACATATAATTGAATTTTACAAATTGTTTTAGTGAACATCACCAAATATTTATATTTTATTAGATTTAATTTAGAGAACTTCATTATTAAGTTGTTGTGTCGTGTTAAATACACGGATTTAGTAAGTTCAGACGCTTAGAGAAGGTAAATATTTGGAGGAATTATTGGATTGGGATCGAACCTGAATTTTAGATGCTAACCTATCAGGGTTATCAGGGTTAATTAATAAACTGCGTTAATATGTAATAACCTAAGTTGTATTAGTAATATAATATTTGCTGTAATAAGATAATTTAATCTACATTACAAAATAATAGACTACCATTTATATTATTGTGTTGCATTGAAGCAACTTTTTTTGCTAAATTTTTCGTGAAATTGCCGTAGGCTCAACACTTCACACATCCTCCCAATTTCGCTCTTTTTTTCTTACCTTTTCTAAATTGTCGATAAAAATGGTTTATCAGATATACGCGAATGTTACAAATTGAAATAAAACTATTATTAGCGGATTTTGACCGGCCCGTGACCAAGAAAGCTGTAAAGTAATCGAAACTCGGGAAGTAAAAATAAGTAAAAATTAAACCAAATCCGCTATAAAATCCGTAATATTTTTATTTCGTCCATTAAAACCTAAGCCTTGATCTAATATTAATAAACTGTATTTCATTCATAGTGTTTTGATTTTTATTTTACACATGGTTGTGGGAGCCACAAAACTGGTTAAAGGTCTGGATGTTTGTAAGACTGAAATTTCTCTCGTCGCTTCTGATGTCTGGGTATCAACCCACAATTCAATCTTAGTGTGGGTTCAGGCGTATATATGTGACTGTTGTGTGTATTTATTTATTATTTTATAGGACCCATACTAACAGGCACAGATCTCACGTTCACACACGTTTATAACTAAAATTGATATTATCTAACTTCAGAAGGGTCTATATAAAAAAGTGAGAGAACCAAGGTGTCTGTATGTCGCACCTGTTATCGAGGGCCTCAGATTATTTTGCTATTACGTTTTTTTGCGCAGTAACCAGAGGGCTTTCCTCAGGAGAAATTTCACTCGGAAGGTCTCTACTAAGCAGGAATTCCTGTCCAATTTACTACTCGTTATTTGTACTTTGTTTTCTTTGTCGCAGGCTTAAAGTAATTGAGTAACAGATTATGTAGATTTCTTTTGTAAGCGAAATTCATTTCTATGTGTAATATTGATTACTTCTTTAAATTACGATTGTATTCACTGCTTTTTTTCCAGAACGGGTATGCTGAAGACTAGGTCATCCCCGTTTTGCCTCGAGTTTGCCGTCCCATGATGTGATAGGGGGCTAGCCTATCACCATATCGCGCCCAAATTCCTGACTGATAATAAACAGATAAAATCAATATAACTTTTCCCGGTCAGACATTCGAACCCGAAACCTCAGCGCTAATCGTACCTTCGTAAATCAGGACCACCAAGGAAAACCTAATTAATTAAAAAAAAAATATCTTGTATAAAGGATTCAACGTAATAAAAGTACCCTAGTACAAACAGCACAACCCAGGCAATCATAAATAACAAAGAAAAATCAAATATCGTCTTGCACAAAGAATTTAGAATATCTGATATAGAAAGAAAGAATAGAACAAAAATAAAAACTGTTTTTTTTTTGTCACTTACGACTAAAAAGACATATTAAAGCATAACAAGTTGTCAGTTACACAACTCAGTACAAAACAAAACCGCGACTTGCACGAACTTTTCACACTACAAACTCTAAATGTAATTCGTTAAACTCTGTTATAGTTGCTAAAGAAACGACACACGTTGTTAAAGACTACTTTCGCACTAACATCAGTGGAGGGATCTCACAAGTTATAAATTAATATAATACGCCCGCGGGAGCATTCTGCGAGAACTCACAGATGATCTTGTTTCTGAGGTGTTTAGTACAAAGTTTTCTTTGTAGTTGCCATGATATGATTAAATAATTAAGTGGAGCAATTGAGATTATTTTGTAGGAGAATGCCAATTTTACCACGATACTATGTATCGGTGCGAAGATTTTTGTGCCTCGATAAAACCTGCTTTTTGTGTAGGGAAAAATATATATTTGCAATAAACAAAATTGCGACCTATATACAAGAATTAAGTGGTGCAATTGAGATTATTTTGTAAATTAGTTGTATGTAGTAGATGGTTTGAATAGTTTTGGATGAATTAAGGAGTTTTGAGAGTGACCACTCTCAATCGTACTGTCGATTGTAGAGGAGGCCCGTGCCCTGCAGTGGGACGTATATGGGCTGATACGCCTAAGGAGTTTTTCTCTCCATTTGTAATATATTTTATTGCCCCGAATGGCGAGACTAGCATGCTTTTCGTCTTACGGTAAGCGATACGACTGTTTATGAACAGTAGCAAAACCAAAAAACACACGTACAACAAAGCAATGCTTGGGATTCCACCGCGCTCGCCATCATGAGACATAAGATGTTAATTCTCAATATGTCCAGTAGTTACTCTGGCTACAATGTCCTTCAATCCGAAACACAACAGTACATTTACGCTGCACTTTGGAGACCTACCACCAGTAAAATAATGTTAGAAAACAGTGGGATGTTAATCAATTTTTGTACAATCATTTGTTGCCTATGTCATTATTTTAGATAACTAGTTTGACGGTTATAATAAAAAGTTTTAATAAAAAGTCATAATAAGTCCTTCTAGTAGCAACATTTATTTTTTTACTACACGTCTAATTAAAATATACATGTTTGTATGTAATACAATATGTAACTGTCACAATAATAGAGCTATCTTCTGCGTAAGTAATATAATCAACCGTATTGCTTTCCATAATTACATTGTTCAAGATTGATTCCTTCCATGGCTTCTTTAATTTATTTCTAATAAAATTTGCATTAGAATACGATTCTTATACGACTTCCAAGAAACTATCAGGAGTATAAAAGCCTCGATAAACTTCAACCAGCATCACACACTCACCATTCGCTCTCCTATCAACTTCAAAAACTACAAAATGTACAAGCTTACCGTTTTCTTCTTCATCGTCGCCTGCCTTTGCATCATCACTGAAGCCCAGTTGACCTTCACCTCCAGCTGGGGAGGCAAGAGGTCTTCCCTTGGGACCCCCTCCTGCAAGAACGACGATGCCATAGCAGCCATCTACAAAAAAATCCAAGCTGAAGCTGAGAAATTCCTGCTCTGCCAAAGATCCTGAACCAATAGAAACTTCTGGAAACTATGGACCCAATATTGTTTTGCTTACCAATGGAAAAATGTACTCTTAGTAATATTTATTCAATAAAAATATAACCCAAAAAGACGTTTCAATTACAGACATTTCTAGTCATATTTCGAAGGCAAAAGATCAATCATATTCTAGCGCAGACTTTTTCAATTTTGATCAATCATTGATAAAAATCTATCATTCAAAGGGCTTTTTAAAGAAAAAGGGATGATATTTATAATAATTTCACGGCACATATTACTGTTTTGAGTGGGACATACGTTTAAATGTTTTTGTATTATTGAATGTTTCTTTTTTTTTGGACATATAAAGTCACCGTTTTCTTTGAGCAACAAAAAAATGAAAATATATTTGTCCACATTCGAATGCTTTGCATTTTTTTTTCTTTTTTTGGTAATATTGGCGTAGATTATAAATGGCATAGTTGTTTCACTTGTCCAATAATGTTCCTAGAATAAGATATAGAAATTCGATAAATTACCCAAGCCCACTCGAAACCATACATAGACCAAATATGATATGCGAGGCATATGCCTAGATCAGTATAACAGGTTTCCCAGTATCATCTTTGGTGGTTGGTTTACGTGAAATACGATCATCGGCAGTAGATATACCCAACAACAAATCTATATTTAAATATATTTTTTATTATATTTGTACCTTTATCAGACCATATACGTCCCACTGCAAGAAACGGGCCTCCTCTGCAATCAAGATTAAGATTAAGAGTGGTTAGGTTATATAAGCCATATTACAGTTAGAATTTTAATTATATTTTTTTCTAATTGTCTAGTACACCTCATGCTGCCGCATATTTTGCGTTTTCTCCTTTCTATCCATTGATAGTTTGGCAGTGATCATCGTGAGTGTTAAGACTGCCAATTGTACTTAGTTCTCCTTTATATATTTTCAATTTAATACACGTTTACAATAAATCTTATATATAAATAAATAAATAAGCAGCTATCCTCCCATTATTAAATTAAAATAACAGATATCTTGAGAATACACCTGAAGCCTACAATATGCACAATATATTCCATTAATTAGTCTCCAGTTACCAACATTTGAATTTAATGGAACACACGAAAAGGTCATGCAAAATTATAGTGCTTTATTCTAGACAGCTCAATTTAATAACGTAATAAATATATATTATTAGTTAAACAATTACAAGATGAAAGGACTTAGGGCGAACGTCTGAGATGTTTATAATTTGCCCAAAACGTGGGTCTTGTATGTTTTATATCTTGTCTTATGTTATTAATAGCTTATGAGATTCAGAAATAGAATTTTAATTATTTCAAATGTTTGGATTATAACAGATAAGAAGCTGGATTATGACAAGGACAGATATTCTAGCACAAGTAGGTAATTATTTTGTAAGATTATAAAAAAATCAGGTCTAGGTGTTGTGCCATCGAGAAATTTCAAAAAGGTAAACATTATTCAGTTTCTTGTTAAGAATTAATCTTCTTTATAAAAAGCATATTTCTGACGACCTGAAAACATAGTAAGCTCCTTCTGTGTAGATCGGATCGCAAACAAAAACTAACTTTTTAAATTAGTTTTTTCATTTAATAATTGTAAAATAAGGGTAGTTATATTGTAACAGTCACTGAGCGGATTGACTATAAAAGATGTAAAGCAATCAAAACTTCGGGATGAAATTATGTGGAAATGAAGGCAAAATAATCTCTAGAAAAACATTTCAATTAATGTGACAGGCTGAAAGTTACTTTTCTTTTATTTCATATCGTAGGTCATTTATTATTTAGTTTATTACAGCTAGGTTTAATGAACTAGAATTATGTTGATTCCAGCTAGTAATCGTTTGAAGCAAAATAAGAGACTAAAAAATAACAGTGGTTTTATAACACTTGTGGTAGGTCTCTCATATGTGAGAGGCCATCTGGGTAGGTACCACCGCAATGTCTATTTCTCCCGTGAAGCAACACTGCTTAAATGCACTGTTGTGTTTCGGGTTGAAGGACATTGTAGCCAGAGCAACTACTGGACATATTGAGACTTAACATCTTATGTCTCAGGATGGCGAGCGCAGTGGAATGTTGCTACTGTTTATGAGCGGTCGTATCGCTTACCACTAGGCGAACGGCTTGCTCGTCTCGCCATTCACTGCGATAAAAAAAAAAAAAAAAAAAATAACAGTAGCTACTCAAAGAATTTTTAACATCACATTTAAAATATTTTTGTGTCATTCATAACTATTTTTAAATCCTTATATCCACTCCATACAATTTCATTTTAAAAACTAACTCAAAGTTATTCTACAAACAAATAACTACCTCTTAAAGACGAACAACAAACTCCTATTTATAAGTCCAACCGTACACTAGTCTGTTTAATTTAGTTTTTCTTTTGAAAAGTAATACACTTTGTATTAAATTAATCTAAAGCACGTCTCGAATATAATTCTTAGCAAGATTAATAAAAAGAAAACAACACAGAGCATTTTTAACATTTTATTTACATTTTGTGTCTCATTGACATCTGTTAAAAAAATATATATAATCAACAAATTCATTCAAAAAATTAGCTCACAATTTTTATTAAAAGAACAAAAACTTCTTAAAGACGAACAACAGACGCCAATTCATAAAAGTCCAACAGACTGGTTCGTTTTAGTTTTTTGAAAAACAAATGTACGTTTTATTAAATTAATCTAGCTCACGTCCCGAATAGTTCTACAAGTAGCGTCCGGGTCACGTACTATGCGAGTTTTAAATTGGGTTCCGCCGAGTTGGTATTGTCTGATGAATGAACAAAACCCTTTCTGTTTTCGCAATTACTGCGGCTGAATTTCTGGATGTGATGTTTTGAATTAGATGTAAATTATGTCCTTTTAGTTGGTCAGATGAGGAATTAAAGAGAGTTTAAATTCATTGAAGTTTGATTATCTCATGGACATCAATGTGTAATATTTGTAGTGGACTGCTGTAATTACATACATACATACATAAACTCACGCCTTGTTCCCAGAAGGGGTAGGCAGAGGTGCGAGGGTACCCACATTTCGCCTTGTATGTTCCGTCCCACAATGTGATAGGTGGCGAGCCTATCGCCATATCGGGCACAAATTCCTGACTCTGGGCTGATACTGAATAGAAAAGTCCAATATCACTTTGCCCAACCCGGGATTCGAACCCGAGACCTCAGCTTTATAACCGTACCGTAGTACAACTACGCCACCGAGGCAGTCAATAATTGTGTGCCGTGCTGTAATTAAATATGTATATATATGTTATGGGCCAAGTGATTAATCGAGCATTATTCATAATGCCCGGGCAATATGAATAATGCCCAATAAGAGCGGGCAATGTGATTATAACCAATCAATTTATCACATTGCCCGGGCATTATGAATAATGCCAAGTGCCTATTGGGCAGAGTGATGTAAAGCGAATCGAAATCAAAACAATGAGCCGAAGTGGTAGAATTTAGAATAGAGCAGCACGAGGGGGTGGGTTGGGAGGAGTGGAGAGGGAGGGGGAGTGCCGCACCTCCCCTGGTACCATTTGTTGTCAATACAAATTAGCTTCTGCATCGTCTCCGGCGCTACGGGAAGTTCAGCCCCTTCGCCCTTGCGTAACAAAAGATAGGCACCCATGCTCACCTCCGCAGCTTCGACTTGCTGGTCGCCTCCGGCGACCAGCCTCAGCCGCTACGGCTCGCACGGTTGCCTATCCTTCGTTACAGCGGGCGGGGGCTGCTCTCCCTCCGCGCCTCCAGCTTTTTATAAACACTCTAGGGTCGGTAGCCAAAAGACTACGTGAAGTCGGGGTGTCTCGAGTCGGTTTTGGGGCACAGTCGACCTAACTGATCCATAAAGTGGGTACACTAATTTTCTTCTGAAGATAATGTTTCGGACGTTAAAAAAAAAACTAAACATAAGCAGATCAATTCAAGACTTATTTATGGGTCTATCGCAGATGCAACAATGCGGCAGCCCACCACGTAAAAAATCACCTATTAATCACATCGCCCGATCATCATGTAGCCATATTCATAATGCCCGGGCTATGTGATAAATAGGTGAGTTTAGATTGTAATTAATCACTTGGCCCGATATGGCTCGGCAATATTCATACTGCCCGGGCATTATGAATCCTGCCCGCATTAATCACTTGGCCCATAACATATATACTAATACACAAAGCTGAAGAGTTTATTTGTTTGAACGCGATAATGTCAAGAACTTCTAGTTGGAATTGAAAATTTATGTTGGTATTGGATTGTCCACTTATAGGCTTAAGGTTATATAACATCACGCTATTACCAAATGAAGTGGACCATTATTTTAAAAAAATCAAAAGCAAATTCCGATTTAAAACGTGTTTGTACCCGGATGAAGCCGGGCTGGACCGCTAGCTTTTCATAAAAAATACCTGTCTTTTTATACATGTCTCATAAACATAATATTATAATGTCATCTAATGATGTGTGTCCATTTACAAACCTCAGACCTGGGTACTTCCGCATTACAGTCATTTTAATTACTCGTATTACCACTATGGTATATAGAAGAAAAGCATGTTATCAAATTTAATCCGTCTGTTCATTTCGCTTGTATTAATTATTTACAGTGTATGAAGAGTTATTAAAACTTCATAGCATGATACGCCGGTATAACAATGTAAAATTAAATGCTCGGCAAACGCGTCGTATTACCCAAGCTTGGAAACTCGAGAGGTTATAATAACATGCTCTGCGACGGCTTTATTGTGAATTGAAACATCTTAACGGTGATGGAAAACATCGCGACGTGTTTACCATAGTGTTTTTTTTTTTTTTTTTCATTTATTTAGGTTCACAAAACTGGTTACAAATATTTGACATTCTTAAAATACTGGACTTATATTAAAAATTACGAAATGTATTCGTAACCTGAAGTAATTTGAGCAACTACTGAACACCCAACAGTGAAATACACCCAACAGTCACATACATAGTCCTAACCCCACACTAAGATTGAATCTTGTGTCGCGTGTATCAGGAACTACGAGAGACTTTTCGGTCTCACCAACACCCAGAGCCGAAACAAATATCTGTGGCTCGCACAAATATTTGTCTCTGCGCGGGGAACGAACCCACAGCCTCTCGTTTCACAGTCAGCGTCTAACTAACTAACAACTGCGCCACGGAGGCTGTCACTGCGTTTAAAATACGCCGTGCGCCAATGCTCTAATGTTATAAGTTTATAACTCATAACATACTCCACGTCTTTGTTATGAATTGACACATCTTATAAGGATATACGTGTTATGAATTGTAATACATTTTCCTTCAGGATAATCTGAGGGGATTAGATAGTGGAGCCGCTTTTACTCGTATAGATGTGTAATGGTTTCTTAGATTTACGCGAATGTTACACATTGAAATAAAACTATTATTTACGGATTTTATCGCGAATTTAGTTTAATTTTACATTTTTAACTTCCCGACGTTTCGATCACTTTACAGCTTTCGTGGTCACGGGGCGGACTGACCACGAAAGCTGTAAAGTGATCGAAACGTCGGGAAGTTAAAAATGTAAAATTAAACTAAATTCGCGATAAAATCCGTAAATAATAGTTTTATTTCAACGTATAGATGTGTGTTAAAGTAACTGTAGGGTGTAGGTGTAAGGAGCTTTCGATAACAATAATGTCCTGTGTTTACATTTTGCAGATTAAAACGATTATTTTTGTATGGAAGAGTTCTTTTTTTTTTCGTTATTTCTTGTTTGGCCCCATTGATAAAGTTGTCGATTATGATGAGTATGGCATCCCCCTTTCGGCTTTTGACACCCTTTATATTAATATTGTATATGATTAAAAGCCTCGGTTACGCATTTGTATTAGGGTACGACACTGGGGTCTCGGGTTTGAGTCTCGGGTTGTGATCTTAGATTTTTCTATTCATTATTCCGATATTTATTTCTGATCTGAATTCCGATTCAGGCTCGATATAGCGTAGGGCTCGCCTCCTAATACATCGTTGGACGGAACACACAAGGCGGAACGGGGGTGTCCTGGCAGCACCTCTGCCTACCCTTTTTTTTAAAAGGCGTCAGTTACTTAAGTTTTATTTATGTATGTGTATTACTTTGCTTAATGTAGTAGGCCAACAAAATTATATAAGCCTTAAATAAATCTGTTTACGTTTCTCAAATCTTATAAATCCCACTGCATGCCAAAAATAAAGCATTATAAGTTGAAAAAAAGTCTTCATTCAACAAATGTAACGCATCAAATAATTTTTACATCCATATAAGTTGGTGGAGTCATGTTAATATTAATTAACACCAAAAAGTTTGTTCCTTAATTTATCAGTAGACAGTAGTCTATTTCGTTCACGAAAAACATAAATTTAAATAAGTCCAATATAATAAAAATATGATAGGTGGCGAACCTATCGCCATATCGGGCATAAACTCCTGACTCTGGGCTGATAATGAATAGAAAAATCCAATATACTTTGCCCAACCCGGGACTCGAACCTGCGACCTCAGCTTTGTAACCGTACCCTAGTACAACTACACCACCGAGGCAGTCAATCAATTTTGATTGATTTTCAAAACATAATATTGATCCCAACCTTCACAAGCATTGTTTCAAGGATTAGTCCATTCAATTCATTATCAAAAGGTCTGTTAAAGATAAACAGAGCCCCAGCTCAATCGAACCTATATAATAAAGCTATGTAAGTACTTTGACCGCTTATTACTTCGCTGAGTGTTGGTACAGTGCCTTTCCAACTCGGTATTGCCTTTGTGCTTAGACTTTGTTAGCAGACTTATAAAATTAGATATCAGTTAGTTGATTGCTCTGTTTTATTTTTATTTGTTTCATTGATTGTTCGTCATTGGTTGGGAAAATAGTTGATTAGAATATTTTTTGTGAAAATTGTTCTGGCTGTAAAAATACCGGAATATCTATAAAAATAAATAAGATAACCTAAAAATACCAAATCTTAAAATGTTTAATAGCAAGTTTTATTTGCATATGTATATACATACATAAACTAGCTCCTTTTTCTCAGAAGGGGTAGGATACCCACGTTTCGCCTTGTATGTTTCATCCCATGATGTTTTAGCGGGCGAGCCTATAAAATATCGAGCACAGATTGTTGATTCCGGACTAACATATAATGAATAGGAAAATCCAGTTTAATTTTGCCTAAGCCGGAGTTTTAAGGGGCTACAATTTTGCAATCATACAGCAGGAAAACTGCGCCACCGCGGCACAATTATTATTGAGTGTACATTTAACATTTTTTTTAAATTGAATTAATTATACTAACACCATTTTCTCACACTAGCCATTAATTTATTATCATTATATTCTTATTATTCGAAGCGAATACCTCACACATGCCATGAAACCAATAATAGTTTCCTACACACACATATCGTAAAAAAATCATGCATACAAAACGATTTCCCCCATTTTTGCAGATACGGAAAAATAATGCGTGCAAATAAATATAAAGCTATACAACCGTAAAGCATTATGAGTAATGTTATTGAATTCCTAAACTAAGCGAGGTACAAAGGTACGCCACTATTTTTTCGTTGTCAGTTTTCATACGAGTATTCGTATTGTATGGGACAGGAATTCTTGAAATAGTGCAAAGCCAATTCCAATTGTTTTAATAGGAAAAACCACGGGGCAATTTTTGTACAATACGCTTACAGACTTGTTCAAAATTTGAGGGACTTTTTGATTTTGTTTGCTTTTCTGTGTCTTTTAAGTAACCGATATCGTGTAATATGTGTAATAAATCGTAGTGCTTTTAAAATAGCCAGGAATTACTGAGCCTTCAAGGATTTAATACCTCTAATTTTGAGGTGACGAGAATAATACAGCGCTATGCAGCATTTAATATAACTTTCAGATCTTGTAACACAAAATATAGGTATATAAAACTCTGCGAACTATAGTATTACAACCTTCTCCCGAAGAGGTAGGCAGAGGTGGTAATATTGCGACCTTTGCCTCCCATTCTTTCATACAATCATTTTTACGAAAGACGTATCAAAAATGTGTATTGTCATTCAATGAAATATTATTTTTTTAATGTCGAGGTGGCTTGCCATTCACCTGATAGTAAGCGATAAAACCGCTCATCGACAGGAGCAAAACCAAACAATACCATGAATTAAAAGGTAGTGCTTGGTATTCGACTACACTCGCCAACCTGAGACATACAAGGTTGAGTCTCAATATGTACAGTAGTTACTCTAGCTAGAATGTCCTTCAAACCGAAACACAACAGGGCATTTACACTGCTGATTGGCGGAGAAATAAACATTGCAATGGTACGTAACTAGGCGGCCTTTCACATAATTATGAGAGATCTACCACCCGAAAAATTGGCTTAACTCTCAGTCAGCAACCAACCTAAGGCAATCCAGTTTCGCATAATCCAAGTAAAGTACAAAAGACAAAATTCCCCAAACAATACCTTTTTATTTAATGAATCCCCTTTACCATACCAAATATATTAAACGTAATTGGACGACATTCCCGTTCTATACAAAACGAAACGTCAACCCTTTTCATTGGCAGAATCAAAAGAAATAATAAATGTTGATTGTCAAAAAAAATCACGGCGTACAGCGACAACCCTAAATGGAAGCGAATTTTTCATTTATAGCTCTTTAGAGAAATACGTTTTTGTGTGGCAAAAATTTAATTTGTTCATTTAATATTTCGTCTCTGGTGTAATAAGAAATGGCATTAATCATTGTATACTGACACTTCAAACTGTTACTTTCAGATATCTTGTGTAAAGAGTAGAATAATGGATATTTTAACAGAGCTGTTATAACTTTGAGAGTGGAACTCCTTCGTTTTAATATTGGCTTTCGTTTTAACAGACTTTTTTGTGATAGATCATGATTTCAAATCTTCATTTAATGGAGTTATAAGAAAATGTATATTTCATGACTGCCTCGGTTGCGTAGTTGTGCTACGTGCTACTTTACAATTACAAAACTGAGATTGGGTACGAATATCAGGTCAAGCAAAGTGATTTTAAATGTTTCTATTCATTATCAGATCTTTCTATACGGTTGTGAATCCTGGACCGTCAAAGCAGCAGATAGGAGGATAGATGCGTTTGAGATGTGGTGCTGGCGCGGGATGTTGAGAATACCGTGGACGGCACATCGAACCAACATATCCGTCTTAAAACAACTGCATCTCGAAAGAAGACCAAAACTTTCTGTAACCTGCCTACACAGAACATTACAATACTTTGGACATATCGCTAGACGCGAACCAGACAACTTGGGAAAACTGCTCATTGTTGGAAAATTGGATGGAAAAAGAAGACGAGGACGAACTCCCATACGATGGGTGGACCAGGTTGCATGCACTAAAGGTCTAATTAATGCAGTATTACATCAAGCAGAGGACCGATGCTGGTGGAGAGATGTCATCAAGACAATTGAGAGTCACGATCCTCAATAATGAGGGACCGACTGAAGAGAGAATCATTATCAGTCCCGAGTCAGGAATTTGAGTCTGAAATGACGATAGGCTCGTTACGTATGACATCATGGGACCTATCGTACATGGTGAAACGTGGTTGCCAACGTTGCACCTTTGCCTATCTTTTTTGGAAAAAAGACGTGAGTTTATGTATGCATGTATGTATATTTCATATGTTCATTGTATTTTTTACACTCATACGACACTCTACCAATTGATGTTAAGATTAAGTACACTGTTGAGGTTGTCGAAGGTTACTTTATCTTTTTATTTGTTACTAAAACTATATTCAATGGAATACTGAAAGAATGGCAGATGGAATAATTGACAAATATCAGCTTTTATCCTCTGACTCCATTAGTTCATATCTGAATGATATAAATATCGTGAACCACTACCTTCTATTTCCTGTGGTGTCACTGCTCCATATAGTGATATTATGGTCAAAAACCTTGGCCTATATACAAGTCCTGAATCTGGGATCCGCAGCTTCGGTAACTAAGCCGTAGAGTTTGTGAGATGGTTACTTATTTTTTTAAACATTACCACAAAGATTTCCCTTGCACAAACTCTCCTACTCCCCATCCTTTATAATGCCAATGTCAGCTATCTCGATCTAACTGGGGACGAACTTAACAAACTTAATCGTTTTCAAAAATGTTATATTAAATTTATATTTGATCTACACAAGTATAATAAATAAATATCTTAAACGGGTGGCTCATTTACTGGAGATAAAGCACACAAAAAAAATGAAAGCTAGATTCAATAATAACAGGGGAACGAAAATATGAGAATGCCATTTATATATATATCTGATGAAATAATCATCTCGCGTTGGTGATAACAATTATGCCGGATATAAGATCGATCACAAATCACCCAGTTACCTTAGGATTCAAGGCAAAATACAAAATAAATTTTGTAAATATCTCATGATCTTTAATATTTTTTGCAATTCAGATATTTCTTTTACAAAACTTTAAATATGAAACTATAACTACCTAGAAATGAAAATGTAGGACCTAGAGTTCACCTCAACAACTTCGCTTTGAAAGTAAAACGAAACTAATATTACTTTGAATTCGAGACTCGTAAATCACCCCATTGAAATCCAGTTTGAATTATGATTGCTGGAATGAAAAGTGTCAAATCTGTCGCCTGCTTAACCACTGTCCTGTCGGTCATTTAAAATGGCGAAAATCGCGAATGTCCTTGACTGTCCACTTTTCAAAATGGCGGAATTCGCGAATTTTCATGCCAACTTTTCTTTGAAACAATCGAATTCGTTGTTTAGACTAACATGGATATGGCTTCGTTCGAGTAATGAAATACATATTAATTTTAAAATAATATTAATTATAATTTTAAAATAAAATTAATAATAAAGTTTAATATACAGTACAATAGAAAAAAATATAGAAAAATTCCCGCCTAAACACGCACAGAGGAACGTTGCACGCGGGGCATAATGTGTGCCTTGCCGTTCCTTGCACACCACACATAGGCGCTGCAACTTACTCTTGCTAGCGACAGTGGCCGAATATTCGGCCAAAAATCGGATACGGCTCGAGCCCGCTTTGGGGCACAGAGGGTAAACAAGCCGATCTTCGTTTTCTGGTGGTATAAATAATTAATACAAATGTCTTCTGTCTCACAGGAAGACTACTATTGAACATAGGTCTCCCTCAAGGATCTCCACAATGACCTGATGGAAGCTGCCTGCAACCTTAGCTAGATCGTCCGTCCACCTTGTAGGCAGGCGTCCAACATTTCACTTGGCTGTACGTGGCCTCCACTCAAGAACCTTTCGGCCAAAACAGCCATCGGTTCTACGAACTATACGCCCGCCCCACTGCCACTTCAACTTGCCAATCTTGTGGGCTATGTCGGTAACCTTTGTTCTTCTACGGATCTCCTTATTTCTAATTCGATCTCGTAGGGTAACATCGAGCCTAGCCCTCTCCATGGCTCGTTGAGTGACTTTAAGCCTTTTAATGAGACCCACAGTGAGAGGCCACGTCTCGGTGCCGTATTGCCGAGTTGGATTCGACGATTGACCTCTCTCCCGATGTTGGACCTGCCTAACCGGATCACTTATCCCAAATGGACATATTCCTCTACAACTTCGAGAGTTGAGCCCCCAACTCCAATGGGGGTGAGCACAACATAGATATTCGATAATATCATCGTTTTGTCCATGTTCATTTTAAGATCCACCTGTTGGGAGAGTCGATTAAGGTCTTCGAGCATAGTGCTAAGGTCTTCCAGCGATTCTGCCAAGACTACAATATCGACGGCAAATCGAAAGTAAGTAATAAACTCGCCGTCGATATTGATGCCAAATCTTTTCTACTGCAAGAGCTTGAAGCCGTTTTTTAGCGCGGCAGTGAACAGTTTCGGAGATATGTCATCTCCCTGTTTTACGCTTCTATGTAGTGGAATCGCCTGCGTGATCTGATCTTGTACTCGGACCGACATAGTATATACATTGTATATACACCTCAACACTTCGATGTACTGATAGTTTATGTGGCACTGCTGAAGAGACTGTAGCACAGCCCAGGTCTCGATCGAATCGAAGGCTTTCTCATAGTCCACAAACGCTAAACAAAGCGGTAAGTTATATTCCTTGGTTTTTTGTATATATCATCAAACCTGCGTTCACGATGATTTGTGATGACCCTCGAAAACAACTTATTTATTAAGTATTATCAGCTTTTTTGCAGAACAGAGGGCTGAACGCCAGAGGCATGGAGCAGGAGCGTGGTTCTGGCGTTGAGCCTTCGAGGAGAACGAATTGACGAGCCTCTGAAGGACTTTCAGTATCGGCGTTTCGCCCACTTTCAGAAGCTCTGAAGTGAATCCGTCCTCAACCGGCGTTGTTGTTTTTAAGTTGCTTGAGGGCCATCTCAATGTCACACAGGCTGATATTCGGGATATCATCGCTAAAGTGTCGGATCAATTCGGCTCTCGGGTCTTCGGCCGAGCTAACAGTAGGTTCGGCAACCGAGGTGTAAAGCTGTCCGTAGAACCTCTCGATTACTCTTAACACCTTTGCCCTACGATAGTACGCGGCCATCGGCCGTTTTCAACCTAGACAACTGGCTTTGCTCAGTAGACAAGTCTCTTGCAAACACTTTGGGGCTTCCGTTCCACACAATTAATGTTCACAGTATTGTGAGCACGGATATCGTATCGCAAGGACTTCTAGATCCCTCTATTGAGCCGCCGATATACTTCGGCATGATCAAAGGACTGCAGCGTTAAAGATCGACGTTCGGCCTTGAGATCAAGAGTGTGGATCGAGAGTTTTTGTGGTCTATCTCTACGGCGAGGTCTAAAATACTTAGACACCACTATATGGACAGCTTCTACGAAACCGCTGTTTAACTCGTCCACTGCAAGGTTTTCATTTAGACAATCAAAGCGATTTGTCAACTCGAGTTGAAAACTCTCGGGGTTTTGGATATGGGCGCGAGTAGGTGTGTGTGAAGGTGTGGTATGAAGAGGCACCTTATCAGGCCGGCATAATTGTTTCCATTGGCATGGGACTGCCGTCCGATGCCAATGGATACTCTGCCTGGGCGGCATTGGCACTTACCATCAGGTGCAATGCCGCCACTATGCCAGGCCATTATAAAAAAAAAGGTCGGCACGTAGACTTCATCAAGCGACGACTTTCTAATTGGACGTTGATATTCAATGTGCCCCTAACCATTCAGTGATCATTACCGGTTTTCACTCTGTAGATCACAGAAACATCTCTGAACATCCGTCTATTCGTCGTCAAGATGAAATCTATCTCGTTTCTCGTAGAACCGTCAGGACTCAGCCAGGTCCATTTCCTGTGAGGCGGCTTCTGGAAAATTGAATTCATCGCAAAGAGTTCCCTTTTTCCAGAAAGTCAGCCAGCCTTTGACCCCTGAGGTTCCGTTACCCATGTCCAAATTGCGCCATTTTCAACTCTGCATCACATCTCTTGCCCAACTTTGCGTTGAAGTCTCCCATAACAACATTGAAGTAGGTTTTGGAAGTATGTATGGCCCGACTTATGTCCTCATACATCTCCTATACTTCTTCATCTGGGTGTGTCGAGGTCGGCGCGTATACCTGTATGACCTTCAACGAATACCCTTTTGATATTCTGAGTATAAGCTACACTACCCTGCTCGATACACTTTCGATAGATACGATGTTGTTGATGAGAGACCTGTGGACGAGAGATCCGACACCTTCTCGGGACTGTTGGTTGTCCCCTCGGTAGAGGAGCAGGTTACCAGACTTCAGGGTTATCGTATCCTCTCTGATACTTCGAACTTCCGATAACCCCAGAATGTCCCAGTGTAACCTGCTCAATCCTTCTTCCAGTTCGACAATCTTCTCGTCTATCCTCATAGTACGTATGTTGTGTGTTACCAGGGCCAGTCGTCGTCGGGGTCGTAGGCGGGGCCAACCCGGGGATTCTTACCATTATAGGGATTATACATACATACATATATATGTTAACGGAAATGTATGTAATCCGTCATTGTATGCAATACCTTAGAAAAAAAAATAAGTTAGGTTAAGTATTATAGAATTTAACGCTATGATTGTTACTTGTGATAAAAAATATTACTCTCATTTGAACAACGTGTTTTATTACAGAGACCATTATTCTTATACATTTCCTAAAAAGCTTCGGAATAGTATACATTTCCTAGGAGCTGTATACAAATAAATAATAAAATAAAATAAATAACACCCCAACAGTCACATACATAGTCCTGACCCCACACTAAGATCGAGTCTTGTTTCGTGGATATCAGGAACCACGTGAGAGACTTTTCGGTCTCACAAACAGCCAGACCCGAAAGAAATATTTGTGGGCCTCACAAACATTTCTCTCGGTGCGGGGATCGAACCCGCGGCCTCTCGTTTCACAGGCGGCGTCTAACCAACTGCGCCACGGAGGCTGTCATACAATTCCTAGACTTCATACATTTCCGATAACATATAAATGTGTGTGTTAGTGCTAATCCTAATACCCAATTGGTTAAAACAAGAAAGCTAAATGCACTGAAATCTATACATATAAACAAAATTGAAAATAAAAAAAAATGACCGACTACATATCGTTATATACACGATACCTATAACGAAAATGATCTTAGATTTTTTTGTCTGTCTGTCTGTCTGTTTATTCCCGCTAATCCCTGAAATGGCTGAACCGATTTTGACGGGACTGTTACTGTCAGGTAGCTAATATAATAAGGAGTAACTTAGGCTACATTTATTTTAGAAAAATCCTTTTATTTTAGAAAAATCCTTTTATTTTAGAAAAATAAAGTAATGTTGCAATGCCCAAGTGCTGTCCAGTAAGCAGCTCACGCGCATGCGCAATTTTTCAATAAACCTAATTTAAAAAACTAAAATTTAATGAAAATTAAAATAAAAATGCTAAAACAAAAAATAAAAATGCACAAACAAAAAATAAAAATGTAAAAACAAAAAAAAAACAACGAAATAAACTAATTAACTTTTTTGTTAAATTCCAAGCGGACGAAGTCGCAGGCACAGATAGTTATCAAATATATCAAATTCTAGATACACGTATGTGGGAATATCCACCATAATATATCGGTTCAAATTTTAACACAAAATGGCCGCCCGGTGACACGTACATTTTAACTTAAAAACACACCACACATCACGTATAACACTGAAATATGATAGATTACTTATTTTTCCATGATATTTTGTTCTTTTCACGAACAATCCACCACGTTTAATGATTTTATTTCAGAAATGAACAACAATTTCAAACTTTGCGGGCATTGTCGACTTCAATGACGTTTTATAAATTTTTTCACAATGGAGCGACCGCGACCCAAGAACATCGAAATCATAAATATCTGTGTAATTATCGAGTATATAAACTTTGTATAACCTGGACGCCACCTTACGGCTTCCGGAAAATTGTGACAGTTGAAGGACTTTTGATTTTCCGGGCGCGCGACCGTCTTACGGTCGCCCGACAGGGGAGACTTTATTTAGAAAGTCATAACTCGAGTATTAGATTGACGTTCATATCTTGAATTTTGAATTTATTTACAGCCACTGCCAATAAACAATCCCAATCCAAAATTTGCCGTTTGAGATTGACAGCTTAATCTTTTTTCTGATACTATTTTGCCAATAATCAATCTCAGTAGTGAAAAAACTATGACAACATGACAAGAGACCAATCGAAACGTAGAAAACAATCCAGATTGACTTCAATCTAATTTTTTCGATTGATTATTGGCATCGGCCGATAGCCTATCGCAATATCCGGCATAAAGTTCTTACTCAACGCCAACCTAGAAATCAAACCCAAGGATTCTCGTACTGTAGTACAATTCACCCACCAAGGCGGTCAAGCCAAGTCGACAACTGGTCTAGGTTTGCTAACAATAAAATGTATATGTCCTCCTCAGCTGTTACAACTATATCAGCCGATATACGTCCCACTATAGAGCACGGGTCTCCTACAATCGAGAGAAAGGTTGGGAGGGTTTGGATCAAATAGTACATCATGCTGGCTTTGGCGGACTTTACATACCAACGACATTTGTACAAATCGCTTTGGTATACAGGTTTACTCACGATGTTTTACTGCACTGTTATAGTGCGTGGTGATTAACTATCGATACACACATGACTCCGAAAGCCACAGGTGTCCATGGATTTGTCTTTTAATGGATAATACGCGGTTACCATGAGCATGTTAGCATCACCATCTGATCCGTTACCAACAGGCCACTACACATTTCCAATGCTAACAGCAGTGACTCTGATATATTTCATCGAGCCATCGCTCTTGGACCATCTACTAATTCATCCAAGCCACCATTTCTGGTCGTTGCAAACAAGCAGTAAAATATAAAATTAAATCTTTCACCCCGTAATATAAGTTGTAAAATCAGTTAATTCCTCCTCGTGTTTGGAAGTTGCGCCTGTGACGAATTACTCGTCACACTGAGGGAATGTCGGGTTTAATGACGCACTTCGCAAGGCCGGGGGCGTCAATTTACATTTATGTATGACATTGATTCTTCTTTCTTTAAATGTCGTTTCAGTTTTGAAAGTATCAAGTGTTTAAATTCAACGACAGTATTTTTTGGGTACCTATTACTAGAATCAAGTATAATACCTCGCATGGTAGGTGCAATTTAAATTTAATAATGATTTGATCCGAGGTGCTTTACAGCTGGCTTCTCCGGCTGCATAATTATTTTTCGAGATCATTTACTTCTTTAGTTCATCGTTTTGTCACCTACTTTGTCACGGAGGGAAGTGGACAATAATTTATTTCCAACTCCTCCTATTGGTTACTACTATCTAATCATATTATTGATCCTAACTTTCTGATTGATTTTGTTGCGGCTGAAAGACAAGCCGTTCCCGGAGACTCACTGAGCTTCAATGCGCGATTTCGTTACAATGCGTGCCATTGTTGATCCTGGCTTACAGGAGTAATAGTGGTGGGTGTGAGGGCGGGACAATCTCGAAGTGCGATAGTATTTTGTTATTGAAAAGTGACTGAGTTTCCAAAGTTATATATTTAATTTTTATTTATTATATTATCTTTTAGCTTTGATAATGAAATAAATGTGGCGATGAAGCGTATCTTCATGACTTAAAAAATATCTACCAAATAGAATTTATTCTCGAATTTTAAAAAAGTATCTCACATCTAAAATGGAAATTTCACGCGAGAAGCTGATTATTTCGTATCAACAACGATTGCTTGTTATCATCTTATTCTACAAAATGTACTTGAACTATAAATTTATTTACAAGCTATATTATTTTTCGAACGATTCCCAACAGCAGGAAAACAATTCTAAATCACTTATACGTTCGGCGTAATACTGGAAGCAAAAGCGCTTTGTTTGTTTAAAGAGGGGTAATTTCAACGCAGGACAGTTTAGCCAGGGGAGTTGTTTTCATATGGTAAAGGTATAATTGTGCTGCCTGGAGGTACCGCGATTAAAACTAACATTTATGGAAAGAGCGAACATACGGGTTGGAGTTTTGTCGTACATGACTTTTTTAGTTTGCAATTTCCTATTGAAATTGAATGAATTGAATGTATGAATTCAACAGATGGAATAATATTTGTTCTGGACTATTTATTGACTTCATTATTTATGTTGAAATACCAATAGCCTATTCATAGACTGTTTTAGTTACTCCATGTACATGTACTTTTCGCGTAAAGTGACGTCAAAAGTTGTTTAAAAAGAACAATACATTTGGTAACTAAAATAGTTTTCAAAACCGTCTATGAATAAGTTTGTAAGTATCTCTATGGGAAAACCTAAGCCTATCTAAACCTAACTAACCTTTAAGTAATTTTCAAGACGTAATAATCCATTGCTCAGAACAGGACACGTCTGCAATCGATAGTGCATAATCATTCAAAAGGTTCACTGTACCTCTAGGCGTAGGAGTGCTACAATGGTAGACGCATAGCCAAGAAAGGCTGTACCAAAAAACAAAGAGATTTCTAGCTGTGCATCGTTTCTAACATCGATCCGGAATTAGCTAGGATATTCAATAAATTATGAAATTTACATAACTTTTAACATGCAGGGGAAGACTGACCCATTGACTTAACCATGACAATTAAAAATATACTTTAACAGCCCATATACGCGTCCCATGTAGGCAAGGGCCTCCTTTACAACCGAGAGTATGATTGAGAGTGGTTACGCCATATAGTCCACCACGCTGGCCTAATGTGGGTTGGCAGGCTAAAAATAGACGGTGCGACGAAACAATCTATCGTGTTTTTACAATTTTAAATGTGCTGCAATGTCCTCTGCTCCAGCATCCAGTGCAGCCAGACCCCCGGCCCTTCCAACCCCTCTCTAAAGTGCGCATAAAAACCAACAGCCCGGATTTTTAACGGGTCTAATTTAATTGGTCGTTTCCTCTTCGCCTTTGCTACCGTTCGGCATGATTAATATCCCGTTGTTTTTTAGTGGATAAATCAGTTTTATCCTCTAAATGCAACCGGTTTGCGTTAACGGTGGCTGTTAATCTAGGATTTGCTGAAGCTAAATGTATGATATTGGGTTTGTTTATGAGTAAAAATGTCTGGGACTAGTTGGTTATGGTTTTGAAACAAAACCTTATTAATGGCTGGGACCTGTCGAGATTTTCTATAATTATCTACTTTTGTGTATCATAAGGTTTATTATTGCTGAAATAAAATTAACAATTGGCAGCCTTAGTTGCTAATTAAATAAGTCTCGGTTAGTTGATTAGTTAAGTAAAGTCTCTCATTTGTGAGAGGCCGCCTGGGTATGTACCAGCACGATGTCTATTTCTTTCGCCAAACACCAGTATTGTGTTCCGGTTTCCGGTCATATAGCTTACCATCAGGCGAACGGCTTGCTCGTCTCGCCATTCATTGCAATAAAAACAAAAGAAAACAAATAAGAAATTAGAAAAAAATATTAATCACAAAAGAAACATAAAATTGGTGATACTGGTGGTTTCATTGCTGTGAGCGATCTCTTCCAGACAACCAGTAAATAAAAGGTATTCATGATGTGCGAGAATTTTCTGCTATAATTTCAAAAGTGTGAATCCAAATAATTCTGATTAGCCTAGTACGTATTCTGATAAAATAAGAAGCTTGTGCCCATCAGTAGGATAATTTATGGGCTGACAATTGACATAGATATAAAAAAAAACAATAAAGTAATCTCAATGAAATGAAATGAAATTTATTTATTGGTCATGTAGACAATTAAATAGCTCTTATGACAAGTCCATACATAGTAATTAATATCTATATCCAAAAAAATATATATAACTCATATAATTTATTTGATTTCGAATCGAATATTTTATTCTGATCTATAAATATTTTATTCGGATCTAAAAATATTTTTAATTTATGGTAAGATAAATGTTATTCGAGGAAATATATTATTTACGTTAATCAATGTTAGAGTGGACCCTAAGTATTACTAAAACGATGCGCAGCGATTTAATGTTACCACCGAATACTACGCGGTAATTCACAGTTTTATTTAATATAATGAGACTCAACATGTCTCACGACGGCGAGATCAGTCGAATGTCAAGCATTGTTTTGTAATTGTATTGCATGGTGTTATTTGGTTTTGTTACTAAGCGGTTCCCATCCCATTTTTCTCATGGTTGTAGAAATTGCTTCAAACAATAAGTCCGTCACTTGTGTATTTTTTGTTTTTTTTTTTACATGTAATTCTGTATACTTTTTTGTATCTGATGTCCAATAAAGTGTTAAATAAAATATTAAATGATAAGCGGTATCGCTTACCATCAAGCGAATGGCAAGCTCGTCTCATTCATCGCAATAAAAAGCAATTCCAAGCTCCTATAGTTGAATTGAACAACCGTTGATTAATCAATCCATCGAGAGGTAAATCTTCTTTTGTTTCAAGCAAAACATAACGATTGTTATATTCCATTGTACAAAATTGTGCACGCATTGAAAAACGCTGGCAAATTGGATAGGATTGATCCGTGCGCCTACAGTAACTCCATTGGATTGCCCTTCGAACTGTGCAGCTATGGTTAAAAGTTTTATTTTCTGAAGCCCAATATTCTTCTCGTATTCAGCTAGATAATAAATTCAACTTGTGGGAAACTGGAGTGTGTATTAAGGTTCTATTCGATACCAACGAAGCACAAATAAAGCAATTAGGAATGCATAGATGTTTCAATACGTATAGTGAAGTTTTTGTTTATTTTTGGAAGTGGAATGAATGTTATGAACAGCTGGATTTCTGGCTATATAAATGCATGTTTTGAGTGAAATTATTATTGTATACTGCGATGGGTTTATATACTGGGTATCTCAAGACTGCTACCTAGAACGAAGCCAGGTGGTGGTTTTAGTGATTACAAACACAATGCAACTAAAAATTTCTAACTTAACTTAAAACTAAACCTCATAAAAAATAGCGCAAATATTTTTAAAATAATTTCAGTTTAATTGTCTATCTACTTTTTTATGAAATAACTCAATATTTTCCTGGACTCTACCTCACATTCCATTTATAAATATATAAGTTTTTTTAATTATTTTAAACACAAATAACATTTAATAAAGTGAATTGTGCAATATTTGCGCTTGTCATTATTTGCGCTAGTATTAAGGCCATCTGGTCAGAACGGGGTGCGGGGGTGAGATAGCGCCCGCATCTTGTGTGATGACATTTCTATTTACGTATATGTGAGACTAGTTTAGTATGTGGCTTTGCTTGTTTGGAGGGTTAAATAATATAAGTGGTTGTTGTATCAACTAGTGAAAGGTATATGGAATGTAGATAGTTTTATATATTTTATGGCATATTTATTAAAAGCTGAAAAATGTAAATAGGAAAAAACACAAAACAGAAAAATCGTACAAAAGGCAATATTATCGCACCAGCCGATATTTCACAGACAACCATGGAATGGATAACTCAGTACGATAATAATATAAGTATATAATACATATGTCCACAAATAAGTTTGAAGTTTATTTCATAGTAATTTATTAGTGTTATATTAAACTTATTGTCACAAAATATGAATATGTGCAAAAACTACAAAAGGGTAAAGGGCGTCACCACTTTGCTATATCATTAATCGAACTTCAATGTCTCTTATTTACATAAATATAATATATATTTACTATAATAAAGAAGCTGTTACTAAAGAATCCCTTTTAAGCGATAAAGCCGCCAATCGTTTCAGAAAATGTACATCTGATTCATATTATTATTTTATGTTTTGAGGTGTGATAATAAAGATTTTTATTATTATCTAAGCTATATTAAGCACTTTATAAAGGCTTTATCTAAAGAAACGCTTTTATAAGGTGCTTAATATAGCTTAAAATATTAAAAAACTACGATACAATAAATAAACTCACGCACGAAAGTCTGACACAAAAAACACTTTTGCTACAAAACGCGAAAAATTCACAAACCCACGTCCATTTCCATCAGGCTAAAAGTTTTTAAACACTATTCAAATATACCAAGTGGTCGCCACTCGCATTTCAATAGTGGGAACCAATCGAGCATACGTTTCGAGCGCCACGCTCTCCGCGGAAAAACACGGAACACTCGTATTTATTTTACATTAAATTGACGTCCATTAAGGAAATTATCAATGTTTTTTTTACGTCTGTATTTTAAATAATAATAATAAATACACACAACAGTCACATACATAGTTCTGACCACATTAAGATCAATTAAGTCTTGTGTCATGGGTATCAGAAACTATGAGAGACTTTTCGGTCTCACAAACACCCAGACCCGATACAAATATTTGTGGGCCTCACAAACATTAATTGTCTCGGTGCGGGGATCGAACCCGCGCCTCTCGTTTCATAGCCAGCATCTAACCAACTGCGCCACGGAGGCTGTCGTTCGATGTCTATTTGATTCAGGATCAGCAAGCATGTATCAGCCCTTATACATCTCACTGCAGGGCACGAGCATACTATATAATCGACAGTTCGATTGAGAATGGTTAGGCCATATACTCCATAGATCATATAGGATACAGTTGTTTGAGCATATAACAATCGTTATTATATCCTTCAAATAGGAACATAATTACATAGCAGTGTGTTTACACTGTTATTTGGAGTCCGACATAGACATTGCAATGGAACCAACCCCAGCGGCCTCTAAAAAATGAAAGACTTAACACCAGTAGTTCTTTTCCATAATTTGTAATATATTTTAAATGTTAACTAGACCATAGTTAAGAACCAGATTTAAAAAATATTTTCTAAATCTAATCGTACTAAAACGTATAAAGTTCTCACTGGGACTTCTGGTGAAGATATGAAACCACAATACCTGAATTTACAATGAAAGACATAAATCCAAGACCTGCATATTAAATCTCAAACTTGAGGAGATAAAAAATGGTTGAGTTGATATTGTAAATCCTAAAGTTGCGGTTTATGTAACGACTTGCAACATTATTTTGGGTTTGTCTGTGTTTTCTATCAATTTTATAGAGTTTGTCCTAAACAAAAGTACATAACAATATCAATGTAAGCTATTTAGAAGTAAAAGTAGCTTCGGCTAAATTAAAGATATGTAAAGCCAACATGATTTGGAGAATTAATGATTAATTTTACGGAAGCGGTACAGACTCGTTATCTTTTAAAAAATAAACGCAATATGCACGTGCTTGTCCTGATATACAATATAAATTACGAGACACTTTTAGAGTCAGAACCAGATGTGAAAATATTCCACAAAAATTGGCCTTGGTGGGTAGATCAACAAAGCCACAACCTCTCGTTTTTCAGTCAGCGTCTTAACCAGCTTAACGCTGTCCCTTCTTTTAGCATGTGAAAGGATTCCAATCAAATCTCCAGGTGTTTCCAATATTTTTCACGTCCGTAGATTCTTTAATCCTGTGGCCTATTTTAAACAAATTCTTGACGCACAATTTGTTTCACTGGCCCGACGTAATGACAATACTGCACCTGATGGTACGAGCTAATGAAGTATCAAATGGCATCAGACGGCAGTCCCAATCCATTCGATACAATTATGCCGGCTTGCTAAGATGCCTCTTCACACTACGGCGGAAGGTCTATGGATCATAGGAAGGAGGGAACAGTGAACACGCGTGGCGGCAAATATTTCCAAAGGTTGATCTTGCGGCACAAAAAAGAAATGTCTATGCCCCTGAAGCCACAGCAATCTGCAAGAAGTAGTCTTATAGATTCCTTAAAAAGTACGCCGTCAACTAGCTTATGTAAATTACACTATTAAAACATTTCGGATGTACTTAGTTGTAATTAACAGCGAGTCACTTGGCAAAAATGTTAACCTCATTAGAATTCTGTTAGTCACGGACGTTTACTAATGGATCTCGCTTTTGCTAGTATAAACTAATATACTTGTTACGACGTTTTGACCGAAGGAGAGATTTTAAAAGCATAACCTGTTAATATTAATAGTTTCATATTTTTGGGACCACTTCCTTGTGTAATACAAAGCTAGCTTTTTTTTTTCTTCTTTGTATACCTTCAAAGTGTGCCGTGAAGGCACAATCGAAGAAACTGGCGTAAATGAGTCGACTATATAATCTCTCGTCGTTTTTTTTTTTTTCATAACAATGAATGAGATGAGCATGCCATTCGCCTGAAGATAAGTGATACGACCACTCATGGACAGTAGCAAAACAAAGCAATGCCCGGAATAACTAAGTCATTCTTGGCATTCCATTGCACTCGCTATCATAAGACATAAGTCGTTAATTCTGAATATGTATGTATATAATATTTACAACCATCTTGACAACTTTTTTACTTAAACTACACAAATATTTCTTTCGGGTCTGGACGTTTGTGAGACTGAAAAGTCTCTCGTAGTTCCTGATACCCACGACACAAGACTCGATCTTAGTGTGGGGTCAGGACTATGTCTCTGTTGGGTGTTATTTATTTACTTGAGTTTTGACAGAAGTAATTTTGCTAAGTGGTGAGAGGGAGTAAATCTAGAAAGACAATAAAATCATATCTTTATTCATCAAAACAACGGAATAGTGAGTTGCAATTTTCTTACTAATTTCTTGGTTAAAAATTCTTGAGCCTTATTGTCGCTTTGATAATTATGTGCTTACTGCTAGAGCTTTACATAAACAATTTTATAAGCGAAGTTGATATCTCTGATAATTAATTAATTAGTATTGTATTTGCAGGTTGTTTTACATTTAATACATCCTTTCATTGTTATCATTCTTAGTCTACCTCGCTCCAAATATAATCCCCGAAGACTTAAACAACAACCTGTTGAAACCATCCATCATAACAATGCAATTAAATATACATAAGTTTACACCATATGATAATGCCTTGTATAGTTTATTCACAAACCATCTGAATTGAAAACAAATACCTGGGTGAGGACCACCTTAATGTCTATTTCTCCCGTCAAACAGCAGTTTAAATGCACTGTTGTGTATCGGATTGAAGGACATTGTAGCGAGAGTAATTACTGGACATATTGAGACTTAATATCGTATGAATTAGGTTGGCGAGCTCAGTCTAGTGCCTAGCATTGCTTTGTAATTAAAGGTGTTGTTTGGTTTTGCCACTATTTATGAGTGCATCGCTTATCATCAGGTGAACGGCATGCTCGTCTTCATCATCGTATTCATGGTAATACAAAAAACATCTAATTTGGCAACAAATATTTGGGGATCGCATAAACATTTGCCCAACCGTTGGAACCATACGAAAACCTTATTTCAGAGCCTGTTCGCCATATTCCCCTGGCAAATTTATTTGTTAATATAGACTCATGGTTATTAATTTCGCCCAACATTTCCACCCGGACTCACATCTCATTTCTGGCTCGGCCTTATAAATATGAAATATTTAGCCTTCCCGGGGCGTTTTCTTTTTATTCACATTTCGAACAGCCAAGCTCCACTTCTTAAATATTCTTTTCATTTGGTGTGTTAAAATCAGTCGGCCATTTCGTGTGACCTATTTGATGTCAAATTTAAGTATCCCGTACCCTGTTTTGGCTAAAGTCTATGAGCTTAGGCATGTCATTTGAAAATAGCTAAAGCATTAATTAGTATTCTCGATGTACAACTATTAAAATACATTTAGTGACGAATCAAAATATTATCCTCGATTGTCATTCCTGCTCAGTATCGAATGTCAATATTAAGAGGTCGAAACCATTTACACTATGTACCGGGTAAATCAAGACTGCTACCGAAAACGAAGCCGGGTGGTAGTTTTAGTGACTACAAACAAAATGCAACTAAAAATTTCGCAAAGAAACGCGATATTAATTTTTAATGATTCTTTAAATATTGTCATTTTTGGGTGGTAAATCCATAGTTTTTGTTAATATAATAATTTGAACGATTTTACACCTTAGAGTATTTATAAATAAAAGTGTATACACTATTTATATTTTAGGAAAAAAATGTTTTTTTTTTTTTTTATTGCTATGAATGACGAGACGAGCAAGCCGTTCGCCTGATGGTAAGCGATACGACCGCTCATAAACAGTAGCAACATTCCACTGCGCTCGCCATCCTGTGACATAAGATGTTAAGTCTCAATATGTCCAGTAGTTACTCTGGCTACAATGTCCTTCAATCCGAAACACAACAGTGCACTTACGCAGTGTTGTTTCACGGGAGAAATAGACATTGCGGTGGTACCTACCCAGATGGCCTCTCACATATGAGAGACCTACCACCAGTAAAATATAGACCAGTATTTACTACCCAAATATAGACATAGGAAGAAATAAAAGAAAAAAATGTGACATTTTTGCAAAATTTTCTTATAGATTGTGTCTGAAATCACCTAAACTACCACCCAGCTTCGTTTTCGGTAGCAGTCTTGATATTATAAATAAAAAATATATATTTTTAAATGCGCTGGATAAAAACCATTTTTATTACTTGAATTAAAAGTGCAGGCATTTTTTTTAAGTGTCACTTTTTAATTGCTGTATTTTATTAGAAAGTTTCAGGCATCGCAAAGAAAGACCCTTAGTATCCAGAAATATTACTCATATTACACAGCAGATGTTTTATTTCACATCATTTCAATAAAAAAATATGTTTTCTATTTTACAGATTAAGGACGAACGCCAATACAGAAAGACAAGGTAAGTGCTTGATAATATTCTTTTTTTTTTTATTCCAATGAATGGTGAGACGAGCATGCCGTTCGCCTGATGGTAAGCGATACCACAGCTCATAAACAGTAGCAGAACCAAACAATACCTCGAATTACAAAGCAATGTTTGGCGTTCCACTGCGGTCGCCATCCTGAGACATAAGATGATAAGTCTCAATATGCCCAGTAGTTGCTCTGGCTACAAAGTCCTTCAACCCGAAACACAACAGTGCTTCTACACTGCTGTTTGACGGGAGAAATAGACAATGTGGTGGTACCCACCCAGGCAGCCTCTCGCATATAGAGAGAGAGAGACTTACCACCAGTAGTATTCGGTTAAATAGTCCATTCAAGAATAAAAAACATTGACTACACTACTACTTAAAAGGTTTTAAAGTCAAAACACAACAGAAAAAACACAAACAATGCGTAATCGACCGAAGCAAGAACCATTTGTAGAAATTAACTAGCATGAAATCCACCGTTAACCCTAAATGAGAACCAGGCATTAGGTTAAGAAATTGAATGAATAAAAAACATATTAAGGGTCATTTTGACCAAACAGAGAAGCTTAATGCGGTACCTAAATATGTAATTGGAATGGTGCTATCCGAAAAACCATGTATTTATACAGGATTATTTCGTCGCCTATTAAAAATGATAAGGTTAGGTATCATAGTAATGGTTGATTACTTCGAAACTTTGTCAATCGATAAGTTTGCCACTTTGTGACAATATAATAATCTTTTATAAACCAACTGGTGAAATCATTGTTTGACTTACCTCGATTCACCAAAAATGTACGCCTTTGATGTCATTTTTTACTTGGCCCCTCATTAGCCTTTGACTTACAAACATAAAAAGTAATACAACAAACAATTTATTTTTGTATTAATTTTCCAAATATCGAATGAAGATCTCATATCTTGAATCACAAAATAACCCGCAGTATTACATACAAACATCGGGAGGGAGAGGCGAGTACACCCACATTTCGCCTTGTATGTTCCATCTCACAATATAATAGGGGAAAACCTATCGCCATATTGGGAAAACATTCTGACTCAGAGCTAATAATGAATAGAAACGTCCAATAACACATTGACCACAGATACCACAGCTTCGAAACCATCGCCATTACGCCACTGAGCTAGTCGCGTTACTAAACATCAGAAAATAATACATATGGAATCAAGAAATCCTACACATATTGTAATAAATTTTATGATCTGTTAATTATCCGTTCAACGTATACCAGTGAACTTGGCTGTAGTCCAGTATTTACAAGCCCACTTGCCACCGCATGGGTCCACAGATTAAATCGAAATAGATGCCGCAAGCACATATGTTTCACAGGTCAAACAATTATTTTCAATTAATAAATATACCCACCAGTCCAAAGATATTCATGAGGTCTTTATTTTACTCTGGTTCGGCATAATAACAACACTGTGCCTGATGGTAAGCGCCTTTTATTCGACATCTCTTTCACACAAACCACGTTCCATATCAGTCATTCGAGTAACGTTTCATTTTACTCATCTTTCTTAATAACATTGCAATCCTACATCACTATACAAAAGTCGGTGTTTTCGCGTCCTTTCTTCTTCACATCTACAACACGTTCCAAAGCGGTGATAGCATTAATTAACCAATCAAACAACACCGACAAATATTTTATTTATTTTTAAACTTCATTGTATACCAAATACATAAAATTAGTCAGCTTTACATGAAAAAAAATCCACAAATGGCGGTCTTATTGCTCGATCTTATTAAGATTTCAGTAATAAAGATCTTGGTGATTAAGATCTTGGTGGTATTATTAAGATCTTGTAAAAGATTATTTGATTAATGAACATCTATTTTTGATTTTGTAGTACCTAGATGGTTTTTTAGATTTACACGAATGTTATAAATTGAAATAAAACTATTCATTACGGATTTTATCGCAAATTTGGTTAAAATTTTACATCGGAACGCAAAAACCAAATATCTTTTTAATTTAATAATTGTAAAATGAGAGTAGTTGAGTTGTAACAGTCACTGAGCGGATGACTTATACCTCAGTGCGCCCCGTGACTACGAAAGCTGTAAATTAATCGAAACGCCTCCTCGGGAAGTAAAAATGTATAAAATTAACCAAATTAAACAAAAACCCGTAAATCATTTAATAGTTTTATTACTATTTACGCACTAAAACGGTGAAGGGAAACATCGTGAGGAAACCTGCATACCATAGCTATTTATAAAATGTCTATGGTATGTAAGTCCGCCAACCCGCACTAGCCCAGCGTGGTGGACTATATGGCCTAACCACTCTCAATCGTACTCTCGATTGTAGAGGAGGCCCGTGCCCTGCAGTGGAACGTATATGGGCTTATACATAACATACATAACTATTTCCAGTAGATAGCAAAAATCGTACTTTTTCATACATTTCAAAACGCTTGCGTCTTCTATGTAGATTGATATCAGCGGTCCTGCCCTGCTGCCAAGCAATGCACTTTTCTTGTAGACTATGAATTACAGATTTAGACGCTAAGAAACGTAGTAGGGCATTTAGACTTGGAGACAATGGTAATCAAGACATTTGTTCGTTTTAAACGGTTTTATTTTCATGATATTATTTTAAATGTTGTTTTGGCATAATCATGGTGTAATAGGAAATACTTAACCTAGTGCGATTATTTTAAATTGTGAAATTTTGTTTCATTCTTTCAAATGAACCATTATTCACTCATTTAAATGATCTATTGATTGTTGCAATAAAAAGCCAAATTAACAGCACTGTATTCATTTCATGCATGAATAAACCGTTGTCTTCGTAGTGATGTCTCGTAGTTATTGTGAGATAATTCTCACAATAACTGTGCTGTCGTGAAATTATACAAATGGATTTTTTTTTCAGTCAGAGAAAACTCTGGGATCATACGGTCCACTCTCTCCGTTATTAGCAACAATATGCGACACCTATTATAGGCTAAACTCTATAGGTACTTACATTTATATTAAATGCATATTATTATGAATCATGAGTGCCTCGGTCGCATAGTTGTACTAGGGTATATGGTTACAAAGTTGAGGTATCGCTTTCGAATCCCGGGTAGGGCAAAGTGATATTGAATATATACATATTTTTTTTATTAATTATCAGGCCGGAGTCAGAAATTTGCGCCCGATATGGCGATAGGCTCGCCACCTATCACATCGTGGGGCGGAACACAAAAGGCGAAATGGTGGTGTCCTGGTAGTACATCGGCCTACCTTCTGAGATAAATGTGTGAGTTTATGTATGTATGTAATAATATGTTGTCTTTAGCGTGAAATAAAATTCATCTCCGGGGTTTCAAATCAAATGAGAATATTCTGTAGTTTTTTACAAAATCTTCGGAATCGCTGCGTAGTGCTTCGATGAAATAAATGTACACCAGATTAACGTAACGGCCTAAAAAAACAGCAAGAGAAATAAGAGCACAAATAAGCGTGTGGTCTTATTTAATTTTAGTATGGTACAAAAACATAATAAATCTTAATTTAAAGATTTTATTTGATGGAAGGCGTAGTTCTACTACTGTTCTCGTACTATATGGTGAAAAAACGGCGCAAAAAGAGCTCTTAGTTGTTACTAAGAGCTCTTTTTGCGCCGTTTCTTTCATTTTCAGCCTTTTTACAATTCATTTTCAGCTGCTGGCTGTAATTTTATTTTACGTTATTCAGAGTAAAGGTCAATTCTATTACAAGTAATACAAACGTTGACTCATAAATCGACATTCGCGTTGAGTAACGACATACCTGCAAACAAAATATATTTCACTAGAATAAAACATATTTCTGACGTGACTTTTACTGCGAATAAAAACGCACCTGTTACTTTTATATTGTAGCAATATGTCAATATGTCTGTCTGCGCTTTGTTATATACAGATCCCATATAAAAACCTTAATACCTCGAAATATTAATTGTTGAATGCAAGTTAAAATAGACATAATGTTTTAATAAAATGCAAAATAACTATTAAAGTTTTAGTTTTATTTATAAATCTATACTATACAAAACCAATGGGAGAGGCCTATTTTAAGCAGTATTTAGAGTATTATGTTGACAACCATTTTAGCTTTACACAATAATAGATTTATTACCTTTTTGCCTGTTTATTTTTCAAACATCCAGACTCGAAACAAATGCGTGTGGTTGACGCAAACATTTTTCTCGATGCGGGTATCGAGCCCGCGATCTCTCATTTTACAGCTAGTGTCCAATCAAATGCGCCACGGAGGCTTTCAAATTCCTTCAAATCGTCATGTAGTTTCCTCAATAAGTTTTGTTTTGTTGACTAACAGCCGCTGCCAATAAACAATCCCAATCCAAAATTTGCCGTTTGAGATTGACAACTCAATCTTTTTTCTGATACTATATTGCCAATATTCAATCTCAGTAGTGAAAAAACTATGGCAACATGGTAAATGACAAATCGAAAAGTAGAAAACAATCCAGATTGACTTTAACCTAATTTTTTCGATTGATTTTTGGCATCAGCCGTATGTCATCCACTAGCCTAGTGCGGGTTGACCGACTTTTACATAATCATAATTTCCACCAAAACATTATGGTAAGTAGACTTCTCACGATGTTTTGTTTTGTTGACTAACGCGTCCGCTATTCAAAATCCGCCGAACAAAGTCACACAGCCCCCTAGTATACAGGAGGCCTCGTATCAAACGCAATATTTTTCTATGATTCTCAGTGCAGTACAACATAATACCCACGTGCTGTTAGAACTCAGAATGGCCGTATAAAATAAGGCACCAGCTGGTGTAACACGGTTCGTTAGAACTTCTTTCTGTAAAGATCGTGTTAAGCTTCTAATATACTGCTGTGGAGTTCGACCAACTTCACCAACATTTTTTATTTAAAGGTCGGTACGGGTACTTTGGGCTATTATATCTGAGTTACAAGGATTTATTTGAATTTAGAAGAGTTCGTTGTCAACTTTTTTTTGTTATCAAAGGACTAAAGGGACAGTAGGGCGATTCACGTAATTAAATAAGTTCAGTTGCGATGCAGTTGCAGTTACGTTTCGATCAAAACAGCTCTTTTCGTATTCTCGTAATACGCTCGCGTCAAGTTCGTGTCACGCGAGCGCTTGTGTCCGAAAATGCCACCGCTGGTATTCGTACATATTAATAAGTACACACGTGTCACGTCTATATCACATGGCGATAGGAAATTGTAAAAACATTTTAGAGTGATCCACTCAACTTTGTCTTCTTTCGTTTTTAATTTAGGTAAGTACTTATATGTAGTTTCGAACGAGTCGATGGAACTGTATCGACGAATGATAACTTAATTTTAACACGGTAAATACTCTGGATTTCACTATAATTTATTTTTATTTATTTATTACACTTCATTGTACGCTAATATAATGTAATAACACAAAGAGATACAAAAGTACAAATGGCGGTCCTATCGCTTTAAGCGAACTTTGCCAGACAACCTTTGGATGGATATATGGGAAGGAGAAAGAGAGGGTAGTGTAAATATGAACAGTAAATAAAGTACAAATACACAAAATAAAACTCATTTTAATACAAAAATAATACTATTCACACAAATTCGTTGATTGTTCCGCAAGTGTATAGAAAATTTTCAAACTTCACATTATAAACTGCCTTTCAACGAGAAAATATTAAAATTTTTAAGCCGCTTATGTTAGCCAAACAATCCACCAGTGTGTCACGAACTCTTAATACGTAGCCTTTCCTCGAACCATGTTAAGATATTTGGCTCGTATTCATTATATCTCGTCGACTGTGACATTTTTTTCGAATAAAATATACACCAAAGTGTCATATTTCTCCCTAGAGGATAGGAAAAAATATTTTTTGGCTTACGAAAGTCGTTTGGAGAGCACCGTTTCCGCTTTAAAACTGTGTTGTACTCGTTAAAATACTGAATGTTTTAGTCAGAGGCACGTTAACGATTCTAATGGGTTTTATAGTGACAGTGAGAAATATAAGAATGGACATAGTCATCTTTATTAATGAGTTCTTTTTTGGTTCTCATAAATAAATGGTTACAAACAAATGAAATTCATAAAAAAACAGTGATACAGTACATACAGCCTACAAAATATTTTGAGATAAGTTAAACAAGGCATAGAAAATTTATTTATTTATTACACTTTATTATACTTCAAAAAGAGAAAATACACAACAAAACACTTAACTTGCCAATTTACTTATTCAGCGATAGACTAGATAGTCAGGAATATATGCCCGATATGGCGATAGGCTCGCGGGGGCGTATCACATCGTGGGAACATACACGGCAAAATGTGGGGATATCCTGGCACCTCTAGCTACGCCTTCTGGAAAAAAGGCGTCAGTTTATGTATGTATGTATATTCATAGTATAATTTAATGGTATTAAAAGGAAGCAATGGGACTACAATGGTAATATGAATATGAATTTTAATGTTTATCATCGATTTAATTTAACAGATAGTTTATGTTGAGATTCCTACTAGTCTTTGACAACCTCAATTTAATTGCTGACCTATGAGTCATGTATTCAATCCAGATACATCTCTATCGTAGTGTAAAATCTTTATATTTGTTAGGACTTCCTAAATACCATACTCCCCCCGACTTTCAATTTCTCTACTCTATTTCCCCTAATATCCTTTACTCATCTTTTGTTACAAAGTCCCAATTTACACAACAGTTTAACTCAAGCAGAACCTTTATTAACACACTCGAAGTTCCAACACGCGTCTCACATAATGGACCGGGAAGGGTGTTCGCAAAACATTAAATACCGAAACATAGCGGAAAAAACAACAATGATTGTAGAGACTTGTACAGGGGCGGCACAGGAATATTTGATGTGGGTGGAATTTATTTTTTTAGCCTTAGTTTACTTAGAGTATCACTTCGGTATAATGCCAGTACAGAAAAGGGTTATCACTAGTACTATCTATAGTTCAACGACCTTATTTCCGTACTACAATTTGAGAGAGTGAGTTTTTTTTTATTTATTGGCAATATCGTGTGTAACTTACAGTCCCAGGCAACTTATTTAAGAGTATTCATGTCAAAATAACTAAATAATTCCCAGTAGATAGTTTAACCAAAGTATCGAGAGTAAAATCTCGTGTTTACAGCTCAAACAGGCTCCTTATTAACTAAGATAAAAAAATAGGTTTGATCAAATCTCTAATCTAATCAGCTGGTAGACGTATTATTTTATAATGAACTAAACTTACATTTTGACTTGATATTTAATGTTTATAAAGAACTGAACTCGAGGTTTCATATACTAATCATCCTTACTATAAATTCTCGAGTTAAAGTAATCCCCTGAAGCCGATTCACAGAGGCTGTGGCCCTTGTCCCACGTCACCCCTTCTAAATCCGTCCCCGCCACAGTTCCGCGCTCATGCGGGCCCAGAAAAAGGGTATGATTTATATCAGCCTGGTGCTTGATACACGGCGAAACTGAAGGCTGTCATGAGAGATTTATAAACGCCGCGTGCAGGAAAAAATAACTGTATTGGTTAGCAGTAATTTAGCTTGCTGGTGTTTCTTGCAATGAGTTTGTTTTGGGGTTTAATTAAATGCCTATTGTTGTATTATGGGGTACTTTTCGATACTTCTGAGCACAATGACGAGTTAAATATTATTCAATTTTGTTTGTATACTTAAAGTTTTTTTTTTTTTATAAATGCTGAGACGAGATTACAATTTATCTGATGATAAGCGATGGCTCATGGATAGTAGCAACACCAAACAAAACCATGGGTTCCAAATAATGCTTGGCATTGTACTGCTGTAGCCATCCTGAGACATAAGATTTTAAGTCTCAGCATGTTCAGCAGTTACTCTGGCTACAATGTCCTGCAAACCAGAACACAACGAATGTTTTGGAATCGCAATGCCACATAAATATGTTACTATTTATTCTTCAGCAATAATATTAAAATCTCAGATTTTCACATACTTGTTATGCCCTTTATAGAATAGTATCCCACCTTCGAAACAAATACTTGTTAATCACATACGAATCCATTTATCCCAGTGCAGATCTCTCATTCTCATTGCTATTCTAACATAGTATATCTCAATAATAAAACCTTCAATCATGAATGCAAAGCATCCTGTCCAGTGACCAAACAAAGGAAACATCATGCCACTAACAGAACCCTCGCATTAATACTGGGCGCGATGACATACGCATAACTCATATGCCGCTTAGGATTCGCAACCGCTATCACTCATGGTGACTTAACCAGTGATTTATTCCAAATCGGAGGATACTCTGAACTCTTGATACTTACTTGAAAAATGTGGAATTGATAAATGTTTTACAAATCAGGAATAAATTTTGATAAAACGTCTGCCTGTAATTTTACATTTTTTACGGAGGTCGTAATGCAGGGAAAGAGTATTATTGGCTTTTTATAATGACGACTCTAATATGCCAGCCTACTGAAAACAAGTGCTTTAAACTGACCTTGAAAAAAACACACGTGGGCAGATCATTGTACTGAGTTTTCATCAGTAATTTCGTCAATTTGTATAGTATTATTCTATGTCCGAGGGGACACTGATAAAATCCCATTTACATTACATGCAGGAAGTACATGCCTGTAAGATATAATTATCGTAAGGAAATACGTATAATTACAACGTAATAATAATTGCAACATTTTTCAAATTAATCTATGGCTGTTATCTCATGCGATAATATCATACTATTTTTGCCGCGAGAAACTCTCTGTGCGAATGGGGCTTAAGGGATATGGTTTGAAGAACTTACTTACCGTCCATTCTCCTGAATAGATATAGATAGATTTACTGACTCAATATTATATATTAAAAAAATAGTACATATGAACAAAATATTCTAGTTTCTTGACGATATTTTTATTTTAAAGTTAATTGGACTTACACGAAATTTAAAAACCAGCCACGCCGGTACTGGAAATATTGTACTGAAATTGTATTCTGTTCTCGTGGATAACAAAGTATTACAGGCAGATGGAAAAAGCTAAGAATTCACTTACACTACATCTTAACTATCGTATCTAATTTCATTAAATTAAAACGCAAATCCTACTATGTTAACAAAAAAAGCCACGAAAAAATATCTCCCCACTCAGACTACCTAGAGGTAGGTTAAAACCATCATAATTGGTCAAAATTAAACCCTACTTTGCTTAGAAAGAGCAATATTGATTGCAATGTCCGCCATCCAATGCCTCATTACTTCATGTGTCAATTTCCAAACGCAATTTTAAACAGTGCTGGTATTTCCGACCCACATTGTCTAGGATTTCAATACAATATAACACAGCGAGAAGAAAATCGGATTTAGTGTTAACCGGAGTTTACGTGTGTGCGGAATAAAGGGGCTTGTTTAATGAAAATATTTTGCTTTGTTGCAAGTTTATTTTTGCCGATATTTTTATGTTTGTAGAGTCAAGGGATTAGGTAGTATTTCAGATTTAGATAATCTGAACGGGTCAAGATAGTTCAAAAGGTTTTTGATAAATATTTCTAAAGCCAGAAATAAACGAAAAATAGGCACCATTTATGTTATCAGAAGGCTTTTAATAAATCTTTACAAACCCAAGAATCTACCAATCCAAAAAGAAACTCGTATAAACCATTTATATTTCACGCATTGTATGTATATTTAGTAACAAAATAAGGATGGAATATGCATTGGTGTCTTATAACAGGATGGGAGAGGGAAGGAAAAAGGTAGAAGCATATGAAAAAGGTGTTGGTTCCTGACAGTTCCTACCAGAAGAAACAAGGAAACAAACCCATTGCTTTTTGTGGATTTTCTGTTTATATGAATCCAGTCGTGTCCTTCCTAATTCAGTTACAGTGAGGCGCTCTTCTTCGAGTTGTATATGGTTTTGGGTTATTAAGATGTAATAATTATACGATTTCACAATGACTATTTATTTATCACTTAAGTAGTAATACACAATTGACAAGACATGTTGGAGCCATGACAAAACCAAAAGAGGGAGGCCGGTGTGGCCAGTGTTATATTATTTAAATGTTGCCATAGACTATACATATAACATGAGTTAAGTGCGTGGTCAGAGTTAACCGTTTGACGGACTTGACGCAGCTGCCAACATATTCATGGTGGCGCAGGTTCAAATCCCAGGGCAAACCCCTAACTTTTCGAAGTCTTGTGTGTATTGGTAGTCCCTCACCTCGCAGTATAACGGTGAAGGAAAACATCGTGAGGGGACCCGCATAAAATAGCGAATCGCAAGAATTTCTATGGTATGTAAAGTTCGTCAATCCGCACTAGGCCAGCGTGGTGGGCTATATGACCTAACTCTTCTCAATCGAACAGAAGAGACCCTCTGGGACGTATATAGCCTAACACAGAAACAGATACAAAGCCTCTTCTATGTTTAAATTTATCAACCTATATTAAGATATATACAATAACATAACACATCCTGATTTCACCCCAAACCCCATATTCAATAATTGATTCGTTGTACACGGGTTACTTGGCCGGGGGCAGAGTGGCGTCAAAACGTCCACCGCACGCGACCCGTGTTACTCCCTATCAATTACACGCTAGCCCATTCACTATATACAAAAAATGTAATGTAATAAGTTCATACATATATACATAATTAAACTCACGCCTTTTACGCAGAAGGAGTAGGCCAAGGTGCCAGGACACTCGTCTCGTCTTCTATTTTCCGTCCCACGATGTGATAGGTGGCGAGCCTATTGCCATAATCGGTACATATTCCTGACTCTGGGCTGATAATGAATTGAAAAATGCGATATAACTTCGCCTAACCCGAGATTTGAACCCGAGTTCTCAACTTTGTAACCGTAGCCTAGTACGACACCGAGACAGTCGCAATTGATGTAGTAATGTGTTCGTATTTTAAACTTATATTATAAATAATATATATTTGATTGTTTGTTTGCATTGAATAGGCTCTGAAACTACTAAACATAATCATTATTTCAAAAAATATTTCACCATTAGATAGATTCACTGGTAATAGGTACCATTGCATGGGTAGGTACCACCGCAATGTCTATTTTTGTCGCCAAACAGCAGTGTAATGCAATGTTGTGTTCTGCTTGAAGGATATTTTAGCCAGAGTACCTTCTGGACATATTAAGACTTAATATCTTATGTCTCAGTATGGCGAGCGCAGTGGAATGCCAAGCATTGCTTTGTAATTCAAGGTGTTGTTTGGTTTTGCTACTTGAGTAGTCGTATCGCTTACCATCAAGCAAATAGAATGCTAGTCATGTCGTTCAATGCAAGATAAAAAAATGACAATTCATTATTCCTGACGGAAATAGGTTTTAGAATATTTTCTAAAAAGTGTATTTGCAACCAAGCTTGGCCCGGCTGGGCCGCTATTTGGAAAATATAGTTAATTCAGGTTTTGAATAACAATTCTTTGTGAATTACTTACTGAATATCAAAAAAGATTTCATAATTATATTGTTACGTGAAAAGCCGGCACGAAGAAACAGTTTTGTTGTAACATTTCTTTCTTTTTCTCGGGTACCTAATATGTGGTGGTAGTTTATTTTTATCTACACTAATAGCAAGAGTTGAACACGTTTGAAGAAAACCCATCTTAATGGCCAATTTAAATATATTAGGTTTCTGAGTTTGGCCTGTGTATATCCAATTTGCTATATGCCGGTTTATCGATGAGAGATAACCATTAACGTTTCATGGAATCTTGGCGGTCGATATTTGACCTGTACCATACTTCAGATATCATAAATTTGATCGCTTTTCAATGTGTAAAAATTTTATGCTGGAACCATTGAATTATAACTAAGGATAGTCCTTTTAGTACATTTGGAGTATCATAAAGGTGACCGTGAAAATAGAGCTAAAAAATATTGAATTTACTTACTCTAATAGATGTCGTGTTAACGATGATAAGAATTACCTATATTTTTATTAAACTTTCTCTTAAATACAAGGAAGTATTTAAAAAATCATTGCGAACGAAGACTTATTTCAGTAAAGCTCCATTATAGATACACTGGAGCGTGTGCACCACTTACGGCGGAACACTACACGCTTTCCGCCCTGTCCATATTTATATTGTTTGTAAAATCATTTATTTATTAAAGCAATGCGAATATATAAAATCAGTCTCCATCACTCTTTAACACAAAGTCATACGTTAAAGAACATCTATTTATATCGTCCGATATAAAAACTTCGGGTGTCCATATTGTAAAATTTTTATGGATATTTGCAGTTTCCAAAGTATAGAGGCATGCGTGCCCCCGGTAATGCCGGCATAATCGAAGATGAACAGAAAAAAGGTCGTCATCGACTCATTCTAGAAGCTTGGGATCGGATAACTTAGGGTGTTTTGTATTGACACAGTGAAAAGATAACAGTAATAAATCGTATGGCAAAAAGAAAGCAACTATAATAAATAAATTACAACTATATTTATAAATGTTTTGTATTATATGTTCAGCTGTGGACTTCCTGTGATCTAGGAGAGAGATAAAGAGATGCAGGTCTAAGCGGTTCCTCAAATAATATAACTAGGGAATGCAATCTCGTTCTCGCGAGATCTCGGCCTTTTTTAGCGAGATTGATCTCGGACGAAAAAAAGGCGAGATCTCGTGAGTTTAACGAGATTGCACTCGAGTATAAAAACATTTGATTTGTTTACTAATAGTTGTTGCTAGCTAACATGATGGAGTGCCATTGCATTCGAGTATTTTTTGGGTTATTGATTGTTATAAAAAAACTGTTGTCTTATTGAAATAAAACTATTATTTACGGATTTTATCGCGGATTTGGTTTATTTTTTTAAGTTCCTGACATTTCGATTACTTTACAGCTTTCGTGGTCACGGGGCGGACTCCTAGACTGTTGTCTTATTAAAAGTTTTTTATTTGATAGTAGAATAGAAGACTGTTTATTTGTTTCATTTGTTATTTGATAGATACGTATGTCAGAGTCTTAGAGTAATTACCTCTAGAGAGATTCACGCTGTAACCGCACATGAGACATCAATAGCTATATCTAGCAACACAAGAAAATAAGCGCCATATTGTGGCCTTAATTTAAAATAGACCCTATTACAATGATATTAGGTTGCTTTATTGCTTGAACGACGTCGCTTTGTCTGGCGAAATTCTTTTTTCGCCCAACGACAAAACGCGGCACGTCACATGAAATAGAACATTATTTTGCATCTCATTCTGACATAAATAAATTCGTATCGGTGTGTCTCATTTTTCCGATGTACAGTACATTTAGGCTCTCTCTAGAGGTAATTACTCTAAGGTCAGAGTTTACTGCTCAGAAGTTTATTAAAAAATTATAGACAGGAACGTCAAACAATGTTTGATGCAAAGTCTATTTAAAAAATTCGTGAAAATAAATGTTTATCTTATATTTATTATTTTTTTCCTAATTTATTATAATAGTGTGATTATATGCAAAAACAACACACTAAACTACTAATCTCGCGAGATCTCGAAATTGGCGAGATCTCGCGAGATTTGCATTCCCTAAATATAACTTTGAAAATAAATTATTTTGATATTATTTATTTCTATATTATACTCTTTTCATTTTATACATCTGATGTCTCAAGTTGGCGAGTGCAATGAAATACTATTTACTCATTTATCATGGGCGTTTATATCGCTTACCATCAGCGAATGGCATACTCGTCTCGTCATTCATTGCTATATAAATGTATAATAAAATAAATAAAATAAAATAAAAAATAAAATAATACTAGCGGCCCGGCCCAGCTTCGACCGGGTACAAATAGATTTCTGTACAATAATATGTACGTATTATACATATAAAGCTTCCTCTTGAATCACTCTATCTAATAACAGCCGCTGCCAATAAACAATCCCAACCCAAAATTTGCCGTTTGAGATTGACAGCTCAATCTTTTTTCTAATACTATATTGTCAATAATCAATCTCAGTAGTACAAAAACTATGGCATTATGGTAAATGACAAATCGAAAAGTACAAAACAATCCAGATTGACTTCAATCTAATTTTTTCGATTGATTATTGGCATCGGCCGTTAAAAAGAAAAAACCGCATCAAAATCCGTTGCGTAGTAGATAGGGACATAGGGACAGAGAAAGAGACTTTGTTTTATACTATGTAGTGATAATATATTCTTTGGGTCTAGTGACAGTTTAGGCTATAAATAATTTTACGGGTCGATTACATCGCCAATTCATATGTGTGTAGTTTTATTACTTTATAAGTTATTTAGTTAGATATATTGCTTATGATGTACGTGTTGAACATTAGCTTCAAGTTTGACAATTTACAGAGTATTTTATATCTCAAAACCAAACAGTACACAATACAACTTCAACAAAGCTGAATAAAACTAGATTGTGTTCCAAAGTCGAGTCCCAATCTAATTATAATACGTCTGACTTACAGTAAGATAATAGAGCAATTCTTAAGCGAAGCACAAGTCTGCACACGACGAGCGGGTGTGAATCAAATTTGACCTTCGTTTTATATGAAATTGACCGACTGATATACGTCGGAGACGAGTAAATTATTCAGTGAATAAAATATCGTCTTGGTAGGTTAATAGAAGTAAGTTTATCATTTAGATAAATGTTAGATGTTGTGAGGGATAAGCTTGTTTTAAATTACTGAAGAAAAATACGTGATTAAAAAAAATTACTGTAGGTGGATAGAAACACTTCTAGTTAATGATACATCTAAGGTTATTTAACTGTTTTAATTTGTGTTTTCGTAATAACAATAATAATGTAATATTAATTTTCTTACTAGAAGCATACGAAAACAACATAGCATCATGCAACTTTAGTCAAAATTCGATTTCTCTATAAGGACAATGAGTTCTACCGTCAGGTACACTTTTGACAGCTCAGCACTTAAAATCTTATATAATTTAGTTATTATTATCATCATCTACTGCCACCAAAGTTTTACTTAACTCAGTCCATAGGTGTGCATGAAATGACATGACTTCGCACATAAAAAATATTGAAAACGATTATTTCGTTTCTAGTGCCACGCTTTGGCGAGAACGGGAACCGTGAAAGTAGTTTAAATCTAATAGTTAAATGGCGGAAGTGTACCACTAAACCAAGAAATATGAAAAAATATGAAATTTCGCGCGTTTGACTAGCGCGCCTTCTGATTACAAAATCACGTCGGCCAATTTAAAATAAATAGAGTTGCGCATCTATCTCTGAGTATAATTCTAATTCAAAATTATTCTACAGTGCTACAAAATCTATACTACTGATGAAATCTTGAAACTATTATAATCAGACCATTTTTTTTTAATATTCTTAACGTACTCGATCTACTGTCGTCATATTAACACTCCCTGCAATCTCAAAATATCCATGCAGTTCTACAAAAACAATAAACCCAAACTAAAACGCATCGAATTCTTCACTATAACCTTCAAACTTGCCTTACTGTTGTACCATCTCTCCACTTAATACTCCGCTCACGCGCCCGATCGCTAGGCGAGCAGGCGTCATGAGTGCGACGTGACCCCACCATGAATATTACTAACAACCATTTGTTTTTCTTCACGATCTATTTATTGGATATTATCTCAAGCGATGAGTGGTGGGTGGTGCCAAACCACACTAGGTCAGCGTGGTGGACTATATAGCCTAACCACTCTCAATCGTACTTTCGATTGTAGAGGAGGCCCGTGCCCTGCAGTGGGATGAAAATGGGCTAATACAATCTCAAGTAATGAAAGATCTCTCATGAAGCCTTTCGTAGTTCCTGATACCCATGATACAAGACTCGATCTTAGTGTGGGGTCAGGACTACGTACGTGACTGTTGGGTGTATTTATTATTATTGAATATTTATTTATCATGAGGGATGATTCATAATTTATGATAAAAATTTTGGTTTGTAAAATTCTTGTTCGATCTTCTCTAGAGAAAACCGCTTTCTGAAGCGGATGGTAGAACAAAAAAATACTGAATCTAAATTATATTGAACAATTTAATGGATTGAAAAATAATTTTCATTTTATTTCTCATTACGTTATAGAGAACGCTTGTTGGTTAGTGTTTTGAGGTAAATTATCATGGTAGAATAAAGTTACAGCCTTATATTATACAGCCTTATAGGAACCACTTTAGAAGAAAAAGTAAATGCAATTAGCCTTCTTTTTCCAAGATATTTATGCTGTGATATGTTGATCCTAATTAGAAATATGGTCATAAATCGGGTATGTTGAAAATAATACTGTAGGCAGTTAGAGATCCAAATAAATCTAATATTGATAATATTTTTAATTACAAAATAATTTCACTGATCAAGAGCTAATATTCCCGATGCTTTCTACAAAAAACAATGCTAGCACTAGGGAACGTCGTGTTAAATAAAACGCGGGCTGCGTAGAAACCTCTCCGCGAAATTAAATTTAGTTCCCACGACATTTCTTTAACATATCACGCGTAATGAATCAAAATTCAACTCTTACAAACTAACCTGCATTCAAACATGCATATTTATTTTTAGATATTAGATGGAATTTATTATTTATGGATGTTTTATGGTCGATTTTAATATTTGGTAAGTTATTGACAAAAATGAATGAGGTAATTAACAATTTATGCCTCATATTAATCTTAATGTTGATTGATTTTTAATTTTGCTTACAACTCTCGTCTACCTTACCGCGTCAATAATAGAATATGACAATTAGTAATTATAAAACCCGGGAACGTCTTTGAAATAGCGTAACATATGACAGCCTCCGTGGCACAGTTGGTTAGACGCCGCCTGTGAAACGAGAGGCCGCGGGTTCGATCCCCGCACCGAGAGAAATGTTTGTGCGGCCCACAAATATTTCTTCCGGGTCTGGGTGTTTGTGAGACCGAAAAGTCTCTCGTAGTTCCTGATACCCAAGACACAAGACTCGATCTTACTGTGGGGTCAGGACTATGTATGTGACTGTTGGGTGTTATTTATTTATTTATTTTATATTCATAGAAGATTGTTCAGGAAACTAAAATGGAATAAAATTAGGAAGATTCTGCAAATACATCCTAATCCTGAAAATAATTATTGATAAGCACTTTACATTAACTAGGCAATAGAAGAAACCAAATTACAGAGTATGGGTTGGTGCACCTTCCGGTTCTCGAACTATTATTAAAGTACTACATATAACGACTAAATGTTTCGGTAAAAATAAAATTCATGAACTAGATCAAAGTACTGAAAAGCGCACAGAACTAAAACCCGAAACAAACCCACTAAAGCACTTAAACGTCTAACGTGAAATAACCACTTATCCCTATTTGTCTGAAGCTGCAAAATTGAGATGGAAATAATAAACTGCAATAAGATTATGAGCCTTTGCTTTCAAAGGACTGCTGCGAAATCTTTTGTTAGTCATGCTAATGTAACACCGTGGCGTAATTTCTAAGAACCAAGTTCGCCACTTAAGTATTCCGTTGGCTCGCTCAACTTTCTGAATTCACAACATAGCACTTATTTCACGGTCCTGTTTTGGCGAATGCTAACTTCGGAAATACGATTTGGCGGTACGTCTAGATGTTTCGTTGAGTAGCCCACGAGTGTTTTAAACTAGTTGGAGAAGTCTCGCTAATGGTGTAGCGGTATTGTGAATTAACTTCATGACTTTCTAGTCTTTGAAACTTTCCGTCGCTGGGTTAATGGATAATCTTTTATCATAGATGTGGCGAACAAGTCATTTAATTAAGAACTATTGGAACGAATGTACGAGATTTAATACACGTTAAAGATTGCTTAAAATTAGAGACAGTCTTTACGAACAGGATTCTCGGAAAATATAAGTACTTTTTTATGTCAGTTGAATCCTTTTATTAAATGCTTTCTTAAATTATAAAATTACTGTGTATGTAATGGTCTGAAAAACAATGCACTGTCAATTTTTCTATGATATCAATGATTCCGAACTTGTGTTCATTCATAGAACTATAAAACAAATATTTAATTCTCAATAACGCGCACATTGTACAACGTCTAATTTCAATAATGAGACAAGTTAATTAACTTTACCAACTTACCACTTCTGAACAATTCCAACAAAAATACACTGTACCGTAACAGGACTTGTGCAATTAATTAACTGCAGCACAATTGAAAAGAACAAAAGAATGTGTAATTAGCAGCCATAATTTTATTATTACAGCACGGTGTGATGGAAGGTCATGTTAAATGCAACGGACAAAGTTGAATCCATTTTAAAGTTAGTTCCGGCGGGGCTTTTAGCGCAATAAATGCCTTCCTTCCTTTACTTTCTTAAAAGTTTCCTTTAAAACAAAAAGATTTGTATTTTATCCTCAGAACAAACGGCAATCTTCAGTATCGCATCTCCGCCGACTACACACAGTGCCTAATCGTGATGGCACCTTTTTATATTTACGTTTTAATTTGAACTTGGAACGATTTTGAACAAAAAGGTTCAGTATTTGTCATGTCTAAATGTTCTTTCATCTATAAATGCAAAGTTTATGGAGTATAATTGTATAAAGAAGACTACTAAATTAAGATAATCAAAGTTGGTTGTCTAGCTTTTATTCAACTTGATCTTGCTACGAGTAGAATTTTGCAACTCAACTTTTTAACTTGGCCCGGCAAAGTAGTTGCACCGCATTCTTTGAAGTGCGATGACGTCCAAGAGGTACGTCAATTGACAATAGAACATTATCTAATGCACATCCTAAAAGTTACAACTGTCTACTCAACCTATTCATCAGACTATGGGAGTATTACTTTATGCACGTGTTTAAGACTGGTATCATAGACAATCGCATTACATTTTAGTCCTATATGTCGTGATATATATTATTTTGTTGCCTTGGTGCCTTTGAGTGCGTCGGTGGCACTGTACTACGGTATGATTGCAAAGTTGAGATCGTGGGTTCGAATACCGGGTCGGGCAAAGTGATACTGATTTTTTTGTTCATTATCAGCCCGGAGTTAAGAATTTATACCCGATATGTCGATAGGCTTGCCCCCTACACATCATGGGATGAAAAATACACGACGAAACGTGGGTGTCATGGTTGCACCTCTGCCTACCCCTTCCAAGAAAAGGCGTGAGTTTATTTATGTATGAAACTTTCTGTTTAATTTATTGTTACCTACAAAAAACCTATTCCTTTACAGCAGACACAAGGCTTAAGTGACTTAGGACAAAAAATGGAACATACACCAAATTACCTTGAATAAAAGATATTTGTAAAAAATACAATATTTCATACACCCAAAGCCGTTTTTACGCCTCGGCAATCCGTCATATCGGACAAACTAATAAAAACCCATATTTTTATATCCGCCATAAATAACTTGAATTCGGGCGACTCGTCATTTTAATTGCTTCGCAAAATGCGTGTAGCACGTGTAATAAAGGATTTGCTCGTAATTTCAGACATTTCGCGTAAAGACTTATTCACACCGAGTTATTACCTTTTTTGTGGCGGAATGAAGTCAATGATGGGATATTAGTAAATGATTCTTAATTTTATAATCTATTCTTACAGCCTCCGTGGCTTGGTTAGACGCCGGCTGTGAAACGAGAGGCCGTGGGTTCGATTGCCGCACCGAGAAAAATGTTTGTGAGGCCCACAAGTATTTGTCTCGGGTCTGGGTGTTTGTGAGACCTAAAATTCTCTCGTAGTTTCTGATATCCACGACACAAGACTTAATAGATCTTGCTGTGGGGTCAGGACTATGTATGTGATTGGGGTGTATTTATTTATTTATTTATTCTTGTCACCATGAATACCACTACCACAATATCAACTAGCTACTGTTTGAATGGAATAGAAGGATACGAAAAGTCGAGTCACCTGAAGATGAGTAGTCTACACAAGAAATATCGTAACATCGATGCTGACTTTCAAATGTTTTTTTAATCTACAATGATTGAGAAGACGAGTATGCCATTTGCCTGATGGTAAGCGATACGTCCTCTCATGGACAAAACCAAAATCAAACAACACTATGAATAACAAAGCAATGACATTCCACAGAGACATAAGATCTTAAGTCTTAATATGTCCAGTAGTTACTCTGGCTACTATGTCCTTCAAACCGGAAGACATCACTGCATTAATACTGCAGTTTGGCGCGAGAGATGGACATTGCGGTGGTACCTAACCAGACGGCCTCTCACATATAACAGACCTATCGCCCGTTAAGTGAAGTTGCTTTTTGTGGAATGATAGAAAGGAATCTCATTAATTAGGTTATTATGTTGCCAATAATTCATACATGCGTCCCTTGGCGGACATGATAGTAAAAAATATAATTAGTTGTGTAGCCGATGTGTGGAAATTATTAATTTGTCCACCCCATTTCATATGACCTTACTAGGTCATAGGACTATAATGTAATAAAATATATTTATACATTGCGGTAACGCATAAGCTGTCTACTACTTCATATCTTAATATCGCACAATCCGGTATGTCTCAATCATAATCACTACCTAACATCATTACGAGGTTACTCCTATTCAAGTTTGAGATCTGTTGTATCAGATACTGGCGAACTTTTGATATACAATAAGGTTGTTTAAAAGCATTAAGTGCGTGGTGGCCTGTTGGTAAACGGACTAGACGCGACTGTCAACATGTTTACGGCGGTCGCCAGTTCGAATCCCAGGCATACCTCTGACTTTTCGGAGTCATGTGTGTATTGATAGTCAATCACCACGCACTAAAACGGTGAAGGTAAACATCGTGAGGAAACCTGCATACCATAGCGATTTACAAAAAATTATATGGTATGTAAGTCCGCCAACCCGCACTAGGCCAGCGTGGTGGACTATATGGCCTAAACACTCTCAATCGTACTGTCGATTGTAGAGGAGGCCCGTGCCCTGCAGTGCGACGAATGTGGGCTGATACAGACTTATTTTCTTATTTCAACGCTCATACATAAACTCACGCCTTTTGCCCTAAAGGGGTAGGCAGAGGTACCAGGACACCAACATTTCGCCTCGTATGATTCGTCCCACGATGTGATAGGGGTCGATGTGTGTGTGATTTTTCTTATTTCAACATCATTTTATAGCGTGAATAGTTGCATGAAGTGAGACTCGGCAATCAGGATGGAAGAAGTGAATTCTTTGGTACCTGTTTTATATGTTTTGGTAGGTATAGAGAGTATGTGTTCAGGATTAACTCTTGTTAAAGCATTGATGTCAGATTAAAAGCTGACTCTATAATCATGTCGGCTAAAAAGAAGCATAAACAAGGTGTATGACGTATGTTTCGATTAATATAATAATACTCTAGCGGTGAAGATTTGTAATAAGCACTTAACTATTCATTGTAAATAATAATAGATATTATTTGTCTGTAAATCTTCCTCAAACAAATAAAATAAAAAATAAAATATTATTGATTTTTATAAACATTAGTCACGTTTTTGACTTCATCTAGGCGGTGTAATTAATAATCTATGAAAGCATGTTAATTTAAATATAATAAGTAAGAGTTGATGATCGATAGGTAAAACTATGGGCGTATTTTTAATGAAAAAATAAAAGTCATGTTGAGTTGACCTCTAGATGTAAGTGCTGGATAAGAACAAATAAAACATCCATGTGCAATTTTTGACATTCATGAAAAAGAAGGACATAGTCAATACTCTGTACCATATTTTCTTGCTTTTGGTCTCAACTTCTATTCGCAAAACATTCAATTATTTCAAACCCAGAGATATATCTTTAAAACTCAACTACAAAATGCAAAGTCAGTATCTTCCAAAGTGAAATTGCCACTGTTACATTCAAAGACATTCCCGCGTACAAAAATTATTATCCTTCTGTTTTACAGATAGGATTCAAAATCCAATACGAATCATACAAAATGTAACTTCATGTACTGAAATTTGCAGTAATTCTTTGCGAAATCTTCAGTCTTCACATCGTTGCCGTGCCTTGGAAGATATTTTATCAACAGGTAGCGCAGTTCATGTGAATATTTCAAGGAAATTGTATTGAAAGTTTGAGGTTGAAAAAATACATTGCGGTTCGGCAAAATTGTTGGGATACAATTACTCGTGCAGAATGTGATGCCTTGTTGAGGTTTGCTTATATTATTTTATAAATGTTACATACAGTTTATCAGTCTATAATCGCTTGTATTTAGCACCGGAGCTCTTCTGTTGTAAGTTTAATTGAGGAAGATTAGAACATAAACCATGCTGGACTAAGGCAGATTGGATTTCAAATGATTTTTTTGTTCTTCTTTTTATTGAATGATGGTTTGCTGATGATGTTTTCCTTTACCATCTAAATATGATATAAAAAATGGATATACTTCTTTCCTCTTTTCATACGTTATCCTTCCCGTTCTCTTCTCAATTTGTTGGGCCAGCAACAAATCTTTGTGATCCTGTGTGTTCATAACAACAGTGATCATTTAAAATCAGGTGACCTGTTAATTCGTTTGCCGATCATATGCAAGGAAAAAATTCTCTGGCTTTGTGCGGGTTGGCGAACTTTACCTTATTTACTTTGTAATATTTTATAATTTCATAAGAAAATATGGAAATATTAATACATAATATAGTCCTGACGCTTCATTACGAACAATTAAGTTAATTATTAAGGAACTACGAGACCCTTACTTAGACTTTTCGGTCTCATAAGCACCTAGACCCGAAACAAATATTTATGGGCCGCACAAACATTTCCCTGGTGCGGGGATCGAACCCGAGGCCTCTCGTTTACAACCGGCATTTAACCAACTTCGCCAACGAGGATTTAAATGAAAATATTAAAACAATAGCAGACAAACAATGCATGTACAATTTATATTAATGATACAACTTAAAGTTACATAGACCACTTGACCAAAATTACGTCAATATAGCGTGATTTAAAATACCAATTAAAACTAAATTGTAACAAAGTAGTGCAGCAAATCTTGGCAAGGGTTTCGAAGTTGTCTACTTATAGAGGTTAATTTAGGTTAAACTAGCTATTTATTACACATTCAAGTGAATAATTTTATGTTAAGTAGAAAACTGCTTTGTTTCTGCAAGTTATAGGCGAAATAATACTAATTACCACTTATTTATAAATGTAATTCTGCGTGGAATTCATGTAATTTTGGATAAAGATTAAACTTTGTAGATATTTGAGAATGTAATCTATTATATCGAAACATATTTGTGCATTAAAATAACATAAATAACACCCAATAGTCCCATAAATAGTCTTGACTCCACACTTAGATCGAGTCTAGTGTCGTGGGTATTAGGAACTACGAGACGTTTTCGGTCTCACAAACACCCAGACCCGTAAAAATATCTGTAGGCCTAATAAATATTTCTCTCGGTGCGGGGATCGAACCCACGGCCCTTCGTTTCACAGGCTTCGTTTAACCGACTGCGCTACGAAGGCTTTTATAGTATCCTTCAAAGCGAAACACAACAGTGCATTTATACTGCTGTTTGGCGGGAGAAATAGACATTGCGGTATCTACCCAGGCCATCTCTCTCTTATGTCTTGCGCCATATAAAGTTCAGACGTACGCTAGTTCGTTCAGCATTTCATTACAAAGCCACTGAAACAGGTGTTGGATTAAACGCGATTGTTGAACTTTACAATTAAACTTAAATCACATATGTTTTATCCCCGCTCAACTTTTAAATACACGATGAAAAACGTAATTACTACAGCGTGTAATAAAACTAACTGTTTGTATATAATTTATTCAAGCATGCACGTTGGTTTTTATTAAACATTGAGATAAGTTTTATACGCTTTTTTAAATAGGAATATATCTTCAATACTTAATAATTTGTTTTTTTTTTTTTTAACACTGGCCCGGCATAAATACTGTCCAGTCAGAAAATCAAGTAGCATCAGACGACAGTGCCAAGACATTCGATAGAATTATGCCGGCCTGCTGAGATGCCTCTTCACACTACGGCGAAAGGACCCAAGATTATAGGAAGGAGGGAAACACGCGTGAGGGTAAACCATTTCACAGCTTGATAGTGCGGCACATAAAAGAATTTGCGAACCTTTTGGTTCGTGATGAGATGGTTTCGAACATCAAACTATGGCTTCGCAAGCCAGAACGCGTGGTTCTGTTTAGGAATTCAGAGGAGGGGCCAATTCTGCCAGCGTTATATAATAGAAGCTTATAATTTTGTTAAGTCATATGTATATCAAAAGGTGTATTAGTAGTAAGATACTTAAGGGTCCTGTCATCTTACCAGACACATTGAAGCTGATAACTTCCAAAGCCACCACAATCGGAACTTCTCACTAGCTGATCGTATGACGCTTATGTCAGAGACATGAATCATTCAGCTTTTATTAAATGACGAGTCTTGCTGCCACGGGCTCTTGATCTATAAAAAAATGCTTTAGTGAAACATATTAACTGGCCATGGAATTAAAACAAAGAAAAAAATATTTTTATTTTTTTCTTCCATTTCATTCCATTCCATTTAATTTTAATTTAGTACTCGTAATATTTGCCTCGGTGCTGTAGTTGTACTACGGTACGGTTATAAAGCTGAGGTCTCGGGTTTAAATCCCAGGTCAAGCAAACTGACATTGGATTTTTCTATTCATTATAAGCCCGCAGTTAGGAATTTGTGCCCGATATGGCGATAGACTCGCCTCCTATCACATCGTAGGATGGAACATACAAGGCGAAATGTGGGGTCCTAGTAGCACCTACCTGCCCCTTCTGGGAAAAAGGCATGAGTTTATGTATGTGTAGTATATTGAAATACTCATACCCTTGCATCCGTTGTCTCGAACCATCCACAAGGCTCTCCAGGGGTGAATAAGAACAGATATAGATCTTGATAGCGGAAGTGGTGCGAAGATGTGGTGTAAACCTGCAAACGAGCCGATAAATGTTAATAATTGTATTCTACTAAAATATTACACATATTTTAACCTTAAATAATAACAGTGTTTATGTAAATTTAAAATACAATCAGTTTATTTTTTCCATAAAGTATCAATCATCATCATTATCATGAGATTAAAATGACAATCAATTTGTTTTAGCCATAAAGTATCAAAATTACCCGAAATGATATCCAATTCCAAATATACTTAAGACATAAAGAGGTTTTATCAAATCTTTACTTGTTTCTTACACTTTTCGTGGATGAACGTTCAAAATCAATTTTGTCGGGATTTCGTTAACTTTATCGGCGGGAGATAAATCGACTCCCTGATTCCATCTTCCATTAATTCGATATTGAAGATAGTTATCTACTGGAATCGTGGACGAAGCCATTTTAAATATTTTTCCACCAGTCGTTTTTACACGGCGGATCTCATTTCGCCCGCTATTCTGCAGTGTAACCAAGTATTCGGGTATTGATTAAAAACTCATTAAGACTGACGGTCTGATTTATGAGGATTACTTTTGGCTATCTGGATTTCGTGAAAAGTAAACTTTATTTTTTTTTGTAGTGAGTGAAGAGCCAAGCATGCCGTTTGCTTGATGGTAAATGATTCGACCGCCCATGAACATTAGCAAAACCAAATAACACCTCGAATTTCATAGCAATGCTCGCTATCCTGAGACATGAGCTGTCAAGTCTCAATATGTCCAGTAGTTGCTCTGGCTACAATGTCCTTCAATACGAAACACAACAGTGCATTTACACTACTTTTTGGTGGGAGAAATAGACATTGCGGTGGTACCTACCCAGGCGACCTTTCACATATGAGAAACCGAGCACTAGGTAACAATCTCCAAACTGAATATATCAAGATTTTTTTAAATATTGTTATCTGATTATAATCTGATTATAATCTGATTATACAGGGCTTTCAGTTACATATGGTGTGAATACAGAAAAATAAAAAAAAAATCAATCATTCCTTATGATATGGTTGTAATATTACAAAATTTAAAACCAATAATATTTTTAAAGGCGGAGATGAACGTTTCAAATTATACTACACGTTTTATAAACGGAGACTATTTACATTATGCATAATATTATTTATGGCTTTCATTTTAGATTTATTTCATAAAGTTCTGCAAAATTGAGTGTAAGTAAAAGTAAATTAATTAAATTACTGGTGGTAGGTCTCTCAATATGTGAGAGGCTATCTGGGTAGGTACCACCGCAATGTTTATTTCTCCCGTGAAACAACACTGCGTAAATGCACTGTTGTGTTTCGGATTGAAGGACATTGTAGCCAGAGTAACTACTGGACATATTGAGACTTAACATCTTATGTCTCAGGATGGTGAGCGCCGTGGAATTTTGCTACTGTTTATGAGCGGTTGTATCGCTTACCATCAGGCGAACGGCTTGCTCGTCTCGCCATTCATTGCAATAAAAAAAAAAACATGAATATCAATGATATACCTTGTAACTGACAATAAATTATTTTATCCATAAAAATAATGTGAAACCATAAACTACTTTAAAAAATACAACTGCGCCCCAGTTTCCTTCAGCTTTTAAATATATTACAATAAATATTTTAATAGCGGCCGACCGCCTGAGTGATTTAAGGTTAAATTGTTAGCCCGCAGATCCAATGAATGATAGATGCTTGTTCTAAATGCACTACATTTTTCATTTTTATTGAGTTTTTTCCCTCAATATTTAGTCTTGTATAAACAGAGTGCATAAATGCAGAACAGTAGAATAATATATGTGTTGTTATTTTTTTATGTTAATGGTTATTGGTTCGAGAATTATGTATAGTTATTTATGGCCAAATTTCTTTATATTATTTGCTTCATACAAACAGTACATAGGTGGAGGCATTCGCCTACAGTCTATCTTTGGTTGATTGAGAAATAGAGCAAAGCAAGCTTATTACATACTGAAATAGGAAAAAAACGTATATTATAATAATTTAAATACACTATGCAAGGGTACATCAAAATATAGATGCATAAAAACAACATACATACACACATACACTTACGCCTATATCCCAGAAGGGGTAGATAGAGATGCCAGGACACCCACATTTCGCCCTGTATGGTCCGTCCCACAATGTGATAGGTGGCGAGCCTATCACCATATCGCGCACAAATTTCTGACTCTGGGCTGATAATGAATAGAAAAATCCAATATCATTTTGCCCAACCCGGGATTTGAACCCGAAACCTCAGCTTTGTAACCGTACCATAGTACGACTACGCCACCGAGGCAGTCAATACATAGGCATAATATAAACAACTGTCAACCAAACATAAATTAATAAACAAAATAAAATAACATGATAATGCGTTAGAGTTAACCCAGTCTTGTTTAGTAGAAAGGTTATCCAGCCGGTGAATATTCTTTTAAATATTTTATTTATTTTATTTTTCGTATTCTACTGTTCACCTTTGATATAATTTGTGATTAAATATGTGACGGATTGCGGCTACTTTCGTGTTAGTATTAAAAAACCGGTCAACGATCTATCAAAGCCCTTTAAATTATTTTCTATTTTGTTTAAACTAGAGCGAAAACCAAGAAATTCAAGCTAGAATTCTCCAAGAAACTACATTTATCGAAAAAATATTTACACAAATAAATATTTTACTGGGGGTACTCTCATATGTGAGAGGAAGCCTGGGAAGGTACCACCACAATTTCTTTTTCTCCCGCCAAATATAAGTGTAAATGCACTGTTGTGTCTCGGTTTGAAAGAAAATGTAGCCAGAGCAGCTGCTAGACATATTTAAACATAACATCGTATGTTTCACGATGGCGAGCGCAGCGGAACGCCAAGCATTGCTTTACAATTCAAGGTGTAGTTTGGTTTTGCTACTGTTCATGAGCGGTCGTATCGCTTACCATCAGGCAAACGGCATGCTCACCTCGCAATACATTACAATATAAAAAAGTCATGAGCGGTCGTATCGCTTACCATCAGGCAAACAGCGTGCAATTCTCGCCATACAATTTAATAAAAAACAATAACACATAAAATTTTTGTATTGATATTTTCGCCTAACAAAAATTACTACCAATTTAAATTTTATCACACTTATTTTGCAACTAAAAATATATATTCAACAGCCACAGACATAATCCTTACTCCAAATTAAGATCAAGTAAGTCTGGTGTCATCGGTATCAGAAAGTACGAGAGACTTTTCAGTCTCATAAACACCCAGACCCAAGACAAATATTTATGAGTTTCACAAACATTCGTCTCAGTGCGGCGATCGAACCCGCGGCCTCTCGTTAACAGCTGGAGTCCAACCAACTTCGCCACGAAGTTTCAAATGATCTCTTTTTATACTCCTCAGAATACCATGAACATTTCGATCATAATATGATTAAACTATTTCTAACAGGACAGAATAGCGAAATCAATTGATTAAGCTGATATTCATATTTATGACATAATCAAACGACACATGATTTAATTCCAATAAATAATTTGCACTAATGCCAAATTAGTCTTATCAATTCGAACACATATGACTGGAAATGAAAATCAACGGGCACACAAGCCTGTTTTCCATCAAGCGACACAATGTCGCCTCTGTGGCGCAGTTGTAATACAGTACGAATATTTCCTGAACACGGGTTTGAATCCTGCGTCGGGCCAAGTGATATGAAAGAAAAAGAATACACAAAGAATGCACTGTTGTGTTTTATGTAAATGCACTGTTGTGTTTCGGATTAAAGGACATTGTAGCCAGAGTAACTACTGGACATATTGAGGTAACATCTTATGTCTCAGGATGGCGAACGCAGTGGAATTTCAAGCTTTGCTTTTTAATTCAAGGTGTTGTTTGGTTTTGCTACTGTTCATAAGCAGTATCGCTTGCTATTAAGCGAATGGCATGGTTGTCTCGCCATTCATTGAAATAAAAAACAAAAAAACCTTTTGGGAAAATTCCTGAGTTTATATGTGTATGTGTGTTTTATTACAACCTACGTGGCGCAGTCGGTTAGACGCCGCCTGTGAAACGTGAGGCCGCGGGTTCGATCCCCGCACGAATATTTCTTTCGGGTCTGGATGTTTATGAGACCGAGTCTCTCGTAGCTCCTGATACCCACGACATAAGACTCGACTCAAGATTGTAGTATGGGGTCAGGACTATGTATGTGACTGTTGGGTGTTATTTATTTATGTATGTATGTATGTATGTATGTATGACACAGTGACTATCAGAGCGTATTTATGCGTTCTAATGTTAGGATCGATTGGTCAATACGACACAGTTGTGCACGAATGCCGACACACGTTCTCTGTGCGACCACACATTTGCATATTTGATTGGATGAATTCCAAATATTGTTTGACGTGCTCATTTTCAAAACATAATTGAATTCTATCAAGCGATTTTGATTTGCCATTGTATTTAGATTATTGAAATGGTTTTTAATGCGCTAATTGTGACAATGCGAATGTTTGGATTAGATTGAGCTAGGATTTGTTTTAATAAAACGTTATTGTATGTACTGTATCAGTCCATATACGTCCCATTGCAGGGCAAGGCCTTCTCTATAGTCAAGAGTATGATTGAGAGTTGTTAGGCCATGTAGTCGTCCACGCTGGCCTAGTGCGGGTTGGAGGACTTACATACCTAGATACCATAGATCTTTGTCCGATTGAAACTTTATTTCTATTGTAAGGCATTATTTATGTAGTGCAATGAAGTTACTCTGTCAGGGCAGTAGAAAAAGAAAAAAGAACTTAAATTCATATCAATTGAAGATATCATGGCTAAGAAAAACCTCTACCACACTTATTCAACGAAATTAACACAATGTTTATTTTCTTTCCTTCCCATATTCATCCCAACGTCCTACATTCGGCATTAAAACTAGCTTGCACACGTTTTGTCTAAATTCTTTGAAGCGAGCGACCTGTAAGCATTCCACTCCCAAGAATGCTCCTATATATGCCATTGTTTAGACTTCTTCAGGCGAAGTATTAAACCGAAGCCCCAGGTTTATACGCTATGAGATTCTGTAAGCTACTAGTTTTATTTTTAAAATTACGTGCTAATTGTGATCTACCTATCTACCGGTCTACTTTTGGGTGATGCAGAGATGAGAAGAAGTGGTCATATAAATATTTATTTAAATAAAATATAGAGAAAGAAACATAAACAATTAATATGTAAGCACGTATAGGGACAAAACATGCTATAATATAGTGGTCATATATTGTTATGTCTATGAATAATATATACATACATACATACATACATATAGCAATATATGTATAAGTGACAAACTTTTGTGATAATTCTGCAACTTCCGTCAGCACTAAATCACGAACCTTCATTTTGAAAGTTAAACCGATAGTGGACGTCCAGACAGGGAGGACTATATGTCTATTAGGAGGAATATATGTATATTATATACCAATATATATCTATTTTAATATTTGATTTGTAAAATACCAACCAGTTAATCAAGCTGAATATGATTAATCCTGCCCAAAATTATACATTCGCTATTGACAATTAGTTTAGTTTTAAGGTTAATGAATTTGGTATGCGCCGCTTTGTAAAATTTAATCAATAAATTTTATATTGTGGATGAATCTTGGATATATTCCATATTATATCGGGTATATCAAGACTGTTACCGAAAACGAAGCCGGGTGGTAGTTTTAGTGACTACAAACACAATGTAAGTAAAAATTTCGTAAAGAAACGCGACATTTTTTTTTTATTATATTTTAAATATCGTCGAGCTTGGGTGGTAAATCCATAGTTTTTGCTAAAATAATCAATTAAAGCCTTGCGTACCATAGCGTTGTTAAAAATAAAAGGGAGTATACTATTATTTAAGAAAACACTATGTATTTACCACCCTAATACGATAGAAAAAAAAATAACAAAATAAATTCGTCACATTTTTTTGCACAAAATTTAGTTGCATTGTGTCTGAAGTCACTAAAACTACCACACACCTTCGTTTTCGGTAGCAGTCTTGACATACCCTGTATATTAACATTATGTTTATAATTTCCTTTCTCAATATTTTCATTTTTCAATATTATGTATTTATTTAATTTTAACGTGAAGGAAAATTGATTTTGCTTCATTTCTCCATCACTCAATGGTAGACTGTTAGAGATGGCATCTGGCATCAAATCAGCTTATACACTACTTCGGTATATAAGGCAATAAATAATCAATTTAACAATTATCTACTTCGAATTCTAATATGCATAAAAATGAGATATTTTTCAACCAACTTACACAATGGTGGAATCTCATCACAGTGTGTCAAGTAAGTTTCAAATTCTGTCCATTTATATCAGACTTCTAGCAAAATGGGCATGCATGGCTTCTGGCATGTAATGAATAAATAAATATACCCAACACTTACATTCATAGTCCTGACTCCTAAGTTCAATAAAGTCTTGTGTCGTGGGCATCAGAACTTGCGTACTATAGTGTCTTTCGAATAAAAGGGTATATATAATTTTAGGAATAACTTGGTATTTACTTACCTTAACAGGACGATCGGAATAAATCCTTTTTTTGCAGAACTTTCGGTTGCATTGTGTCTATTGTTACTAAAACTACCACCTGGCTTCAACCTGGCCTGAGTTACGTACTGCATTCAGCTGTAGATTGCAATAAGCGAGCCCATCTATGAGTGCCGTCTTTTAATATTTGCTAGGTCTTACTATTTAAACCGACTTTTTAGATGTCTAATTTCATGGACATCAGTGCTTTATGTAATTGGGAATGATGGTGATTTTAACTTCTGTGTTATAATTGAATTATTAGTAATTCCAATTTCAAATGCTAATTTGGTTTTATAATTTATTCAACATAATATTTTTTTTTATGCATAGAAATATTAGGAATGAGGAACAAAAATAAACGCGACAGTTTATCTCCTTGTTAGTATAGAGTATAGACTCTAGGGGCAGCAACGGTAAAATATTTGAAGGTACTGAGTTCAATTACAAAAAAAAAATATCAGGACATCCCGAAAACTTGACCATCCAGTGGTCGTTCAGAAAAATGGATCTATATTAAATGAGCATACAATTCATCATTTGTTTCTTACAGACCTTGGGGTAAGGACTGGTAGGAAAAATGATAAACATTCCAAAGGGTATATTTATTTTAGTCGTGTAATGACAAATAAAATCAACCTGAGGGTAGTTTCGTCGCGAACACTGGAACGCGTGGCGCGCGTTCATGCGCTGCGCTGATTTCCGCCTATTTCGCTGTGTATTTCATATGAACACTCATAGTAATTGGGTTAGTGTTGTGTGTTTTTTATTATTATGTGTTGTGTGCTGTGAAGGAACCTTTCTTAGTGACTACGATCAGCCATCGGAGCTAGAAGTCGGTAAGTGCTAGACATTACTTATTCGATCACAGCCGTATATTACCTATGCTGTAGCATTGTAGAACTGTTTATATATTCGTTTACTGCTAAGCCCAGACTTAAGCCAGCGTGGCCTAGTGCGGGTGGACTGCAACAGCAGTTAAAACAATCATAGGATCTCTACGGTATGCTAGTTTCCTCACGATGTTTCCTTCAACTTTACGTTAATATTGCTTAGAAAATTTAGCGATGTACCCTAGGATTTTAACCTACGACCACCGCCTCGAAAGCCATGTTCGGTCCATCGCGTAAGCAAAATAAAGAGTGCTTCAGTCCAAATACCAGACTAAAGTTTCTTATTCTTTGTTAATTATCTCTTATTCGATTGTTTAACTCAAATCCATCTATACTTACTTAATATTATAAAGCTGCAGAGTTTGTTTGTTTGTTTGTACGCGCTAATCTCTGGAACTACTGGTCCGATTTGAATGATTCTTTCGGCTATTTATCATCACGCTATGGCCTATAGGAGGGATGCAGTAGTGTCATTTCTAGCAAATACGAGGAAATTTTATTCGCTTTTGATGGTCCGATCGGTCGATACTCTAAATTGAAAATAGGAATTGAGCATTTTGACCGCCATTTCGAAACATGTATCTGCACCCGGGCGGAGCCGGGATGGACCGCTAATTCTAAATATTGTGTATTTCATATTTTTTGAGGCTAGGGTCGCCACTGAAAATAGTCTTTCATGTTTACGAAAAATACTGTATAATTTTCACCTGTTAAGCTGATCCATGTGCAATGCAGTTATTTTGTGCTTTTGTATTATCGTTTATTGGAACTAATGGATACTTATATTCGCGTAGTTTGTTTAATACCAACCTAGTTGTAACCTAAATTATCAATACACCTATTAACTGAAGGTAAGAAATTCGGTTAACTTCTTGTAGTTATACGAGAATTAATTCGTTTTTAAATATTTGCCTTCGCCTTCCCGCGTCTGCACCTATGATGATAGATTTATTAGAATTAGTCAGGAAGACGTTTTTCTATTCTTATAAACATCAGTAACAAAAATAATTAAATAATCTAGATCAAAATATCAGTACATAAAGTGGCAAGAAAGTGAAATTATTAAAAACAAATTAAAACGTAATCTATACCTAAACAAAAGCCTTTTGTAAATTCCAAAAACGTAATAATAAATTAAATATTATACATATCTTAATATATATAATTCACGTGTCACGTTGTTTGTACGCGATGGGCTCCTAAACCACTCAACTGATTATAATGAAATTTTGTAGATATGTGTTATTTGTTCCAACTAAGGCCCGGCGCCCATTATCGGTATCGGCAAGGAAAAGGATCCTTCGGCATCCTACATGCAAGCGCACACTATCGGCAATTATGCTTTGGCATGCTGCAAAGTTCTTAGGGATGACGAGGCGTCCTTAAGGATGCCGCACTATTATCCCTATATTATCACAAACTATCCCCCGAGTGTTGCCTCGGCGCCGGCGGCGTACCGAAGGTTGCCGACGGATGCCAAAGCATCCCGAAGCATTCTCAAGGCTGCCGATACACCAGCCTCAAGCATACTGAAGCGGTATTTTTGTTATTACGACCACATATCACGGAAATTTCTACTTTATTGCCATTATGTTATAGTATATTGCTATTTGCCACCTAAAATCCTCAGTCGTACCGATGCCGATAATGGGCGCCGGGCCTTACAGGGTGAGATAGTTTTTATCTCGATTAAATTGACGAAAGTATAAAATAAAGGAAAAAACATTGTGCCATACATCGATATCAATGTTACACTAGATAAGACGTTCTTTGTAACAAACGTGTCCCACCCAAGTGCGGTGCAATGCACCGCACACGAATCAGTCTGCCGCGTGACGGCTCTCTAGTATAAGTGTATTATCTATGGTGACGGCAGCGCAATAGTACGCCTCTTTGTTTATATTTATAAGTAATTTATTTTGACTTTTCCCCGTCAAACCGACAGCGAAATTTTTTGAAGTTACAATATAATTTAAGAATACAACGTAAATGATATAATATTGCAGAATAATGCCGATAATACAGATCTTTTATTTATTAATGGATTAAATATATTTTAGAGCTCGTTAAAATACAAGGTGAGCTCCTTAATCGTATATCTCATTTACGCGCATAAAAATTGCCCGTCGAGTGAGAGAGACGAACTATATAAGATATAGATTATTCAAGGGACATTCATATCAGAGGACCAAATAGGCATTAACTATACGAATACATTACAAATACAAATATGTTGGCAGAATGTAGTTGTAAATTGATTTCAGTATTTTATTTTAATCATATGTTGTTAATTAATAACTCAAAATATGTGTGCTGTATGTGTGTTTTGAAACAGTGGATAGTATTTAGACCCCATTTCTTAATATGAATTACTTAATGGACTATTCGAACCCATTGTTATTGAAGATTGAAGATTGATATAATTTAAAGTTGTTTTATATTCTTACGCGTCGGTTACGAAAAAAGGAGATCTCTATAATATTTGTCCAGAATTATTGGAATGGATATAAGTGGCTACCATGAGAACATACCTATATTTGTTCAATTCATTTTCGATACGAAGACTTCAGATATTCCAAATGCGGTAGTCATTTTTGTAAACTTCTGGTTTACCATTCCTTTTGTCTAAGTCTCGAAAAAAGTTTATCAGCTTTTTAAAAATTCATAAATGTTATTATGATAAACTTCAGACTGATTGTACACTGATTGACTGCTTGACAGACTTGTATACTTGTAAGAGTATTTAATTTCATTTACATCATTTCCATGAATTACTCACGTAAATAAAAAAAAAACACTGCAAATATATTATTGCTATGACGGTATTTATAATTAGGCAGTACCTTAGGCAAAGCTATTACTGACATGAACTGTCTTGTCTGTCTAAATAATCTTTGATCATAATTTGTAGTTTTCAAGTAAACGTACCAGTTGTCGCTACTGAGCTTTTGACAAATACGGGACAAATAGTTTCTATGACGCGCCTCGTCTATCGGTAGAATATAAGTCAATGGTGCCATACAAAATGTTCATGGGTTTGTAACTGTCAAACATTTAATGTTCATACCGTCGATACGGTAAACTCTTCCCTCAAATTAAATAACGTATTTAAATAAAATAAATCGACAACATATATCCACAATATTCGATTAATGGCGTATTTTAGATTTTAAATTTGTAAATTAATGACAGTAATAAAAAGTGGTTGACATTTAAATTGGTTGTCAAATATTTATGCATACGTTCAGAAATTTAATTTGTATATACTAAAGAGTATATGTATTATGAAGCTAAATAAATATAGGACAATCAAATAAATAATATTCACACGTATGCAGTTTTACTTCTTGTCAAGATAGAATGTCACTAGAAAATGAAAAATCTTTAATAAAATAACACATAAAAATAAAAACTGAACTGAACTGAATAAAATAACAATTTTATAAAATTATGGAGAACATTGCAGAGATTCTCAAATTAGGCGTTGCCTGTGTCTTGAGAAACCAGTTAAATACAGGGTATATCAAGACTGCTACCGAAAACGAAGCCGGGTGGTAGTTTAAGCGACTTCAGACACAATGCAACAGAAAAAGTTGCAAAAAAAGCGTCAATTTTTTTTGTATTTTTTTTCCTATGACCATGTTTGGGTGGTAAATACATTTTTTCCTAAAATAATAGTGTATACCCTTTTATTTATAAATAATCTAAGGTATAAAAGAGTTTAAATTATTATTTTCGCAAAAACTATGGATTTACCACCCAAAAATGACAATATTTAAAAAATCATAAAAAATAATTGTCGCGTTTCTTTGCGAAATTTTTAGTTGCATTGTGTTTGTAGTCACTAAAACTACCACCCGGCTTCGTTGTCGGTAGCAGTCTTGAGATACCCAGTATAATTGTTACTACATTAATTATTGTGTGTGTGAGTGTGAATGTATTTCTATGAAAATTAATATTTCGTCTCTTTATTACTAACAAAAAGTAATGGTGTAATATTTTTGGAAAAACAGCACAGTGGGGGTGAAATAAGGGATGGAATATTGCATGGATAATAAAAATCGCTAAAGTGTTTAATGACAAAAATTTATAAGGCACACTATTTGGATATGTAGAAACGGGATATAATAGAGTGGGAGGTAGGGGAAAGGACTGGGATAGCTGGCAGATTTGATAGGACGAAATGTAAATGCACGGTATAAGACGGGATGGTTAATGAAGAGAAAGGACGGGACGTATCGGGAAGTGACTGAACAGACGGGATGGGACGGAATTGAACAGGACAGTAGGATAGCTAATTCATGTTTAGGTATACAAGAGCTTATACGAAAAATAATATGTATTTGGTGTGGAGTAAAATAAAAAAAATATCTGCATCCAGGCAAAGGTGGGTCGGGCTATTTTGCTATGCTAAATTATTGATTATAATATTAATCATATAATAACTAAGCAATAGCGAAGCGTGGCCGGGTCAGCTATTATATAGCTATTAATTGATTTCAATGAATGTCGTGGAAGTAGTAAGTGTTATAATATCTCCGTAGTAAAATAATGATTTAAATCTGGAGAGATGGGATAGAATATATACTAATAATCTACACTAATATTATAAAGAGGAAAGATTTGTATTTTTGTATGTAACGAATAAACTCAAAAAATACTGGACCGATTTCAATATTTCTTTTTTCATTAGAAAGCTACATTATCACTGAGTAACATAGGCTATATTTAGTACTAGATTACTATAGAAATCTTTTGGAATTCCTTTTAAAACCAACCGATGGTGTAAAAAAATTAGCCATAAAATGTCTTTCATCCCATACACTGCGAAGAGTATTAATGATAATATTATAAATATGAATGATTCAAGGGGAAGGTTTATGTATATAATACGTGCATATTATTGTAGAGAAATCTACATGAACTCGGGCGAAGCTGGGCCGGGCCGCTAGTACTGTATATTTTGAAATGGCTATTGGCTGATATCAGAGATTGTAAAGAATATTCTAAAAATGAAACAACAAACACAAGCATCACTCGAAAATGTTAACTGAAAGAAATGATAAGGCTTTGCATTCAGCTAGTACACGGTGTTTTTCTAAGGAATCATTATAATTCCTTTTGAACAATACACCCGGTCTCCATTCAACTGTTTTTTTCCTTAAGTATCTTCTAAATGGTTCATTTAAATAACTAAGCATTGTTATGTTAAAGAATGTCGTATATTTTTCTCCTCCTTCAAAAGACCCTTTTTTACAATGAATGTGATATTTCATTCAGCCAGCAGCTATTATCATACGAATTATTTGTCACTTTATTCTTGGAGTATTTTCTTAATAAAATGGTGAAGTTTTGATTAAGTATTTCTGGTACTCAAGTTGCGTGAATATTATGTAAAGTACTGGTAGATCTCTCATTTGTGAAGGATCGCCTGGTTTGGCACCATCTAGATGTCTTTTTCTCGCCCCAAATTGTTAATGCACAGTGCATTTTGGTTTGAGGCAACTACTGGATGTATTGAAACTTAACATCTTATGTCTCAGTATCTTGGCATCGGTATCTGAGATAAACAGTCACAGTATTCCGAGAGAACGAAATGACCTTCACAAATATTAGCACACTAAGTAATATTAGAACGAATTCTTGATTATACAAACATCACAGCACCTGTAATATCTTCTGAATTCTAAAAACATCTGTGATTGGTTTAACAATAATTCTGCACTTTAGCGCTGAGTTTGTTTTTTCCCCAAATACATTGAAATTGGTTTCAAAAATTTGTTGAATTATAAAAATAAATTATTGTCGGGCGAATTTTAATTAAGCTTACCAAAACGCGATTCAAGCTAATTTGTTTATTCTCTATTAACAATAAATTCACAATGAAATTAATTTTACAGAAAAAATAAATGCCTAGAGAGTTCGAAATTTATTTTCGTTTCAAACTGAGAGTGAAATTAATTAACAATTCTAGGGTCTTGTTGAGACTTGAATAAAAACCAAGTCTAAAAAAATGATTATTGTTTTAACAGAAACATAGTACAAAAATGTTTGCCATTTTTGGTCAAATTAAGAAATTATTTGTAATATGTTTATTTTTCTAACATAAGTGTAAGCGTTTTTTCCTTAACGATTTTTGTATAGGCATAAAACACTTAATAAAATAAGGAAATAATATTTTATATCAAAACAAAAATATAAATATGTTTACCACAATTACACTGACCACACTTTTCTGCACCACATAATTAGCAGAAAAGTGCAGTGTTCCATAAAGGCGGATTATTCAACATTATCAGACCTTGATCGTATAGATATAAATATTTCTTATAATACAGAACCCAGCAACTCTTAAAATAATCTCATATAAAATATACTGATAAAAAAGCTCATGAAAACAATCCAGTCACTTAGGCATTTTCCTTCCAATTTATAGCTAAGCCGAAAATATCGCAGAGCCCTGCGGATTACCAACGGTACAGCGATAAGCTGAGACCAATCTATAAAAGTATGAACGTCGTATAGTTTCAGTGCTATAGTTTAGAAAATATCACGTACCATTGATTTTTTAGGGTTGGGTATGCGGTGCGTTTGTCAGCGATTTAATACAAACAATAAACCTAGTTTTTTGTTTAAAGGCATGGTTTAAATTTGATCGGCATTTAATCGTCAGTGCGAAAGATCCTTTATAACATATTTATTAATTTTAAAGAGTATCAAAATTGACACATTGAAAATGGATATTACCTATCTCCTTCGCAACTTGTTTATTATTGAACGGATTTTAAAAAAACTTTCCGTATATCTGGTGCTGGTCTCTCTACTGGGTATAGGCTGCCCTCTCGCTCGGCGAAACCTCTTATCTTGTTAATTACTTTTTAAAACATGTCATAAATAATTATTTTGGGTAATGGCGAATCGAACGGTACTCTCATGAAGACCACGTATCAGAAATTCTACCACTGGACGTCCAGCAAAGGCGGACAAATGTCGTAATGAATATAGTCGATAAACACTGATACGAAATATTTCGTTCGTCCAATAAAATTTGCATGTACTCATAACCTTTCTGCAACATAAATACTCACATTATTTGAAATCTTATATTGCATTTTTTTTATACATAGTCATAAAAACATTTAGTAAATGAACATTTTAATTCCAAAAGCAAAACACGCTTTGAAATCTGTCGTACCCGTAATCATTTACATCAGCGGAACGTCGCAACATTTCCATTCAAGTTTACAATAACAGAGAGCTTAAAAACTAATCAGAAAATTTCGAATACGGGAAGCATTGATAGTGATCCCCAATTAGTGGGACCCGATCCTTCGGGATCCATGGTTCGGGACGCGCGCCGTTCCGGGTATTAAAATTAAGCTTTCGATGTTTGGGAAATGCTTTTACATTAAAGATGCTTCAATAACCAATTTTGAATGTAAAGCACTGGCCAATTCTGGGTGATCATTGAAGGCTGTTAGAAATGGTAATTAGGGCAAAACAAATATAGTAAAAGACCACAGTTAATTGTCTATTACTGTTATTAGCTACCAAGATGAGAAGGAACTTATGGAGTGAAAGAGGATGTAGTCACGAGAATCGACAAAGGCATGTTACGATGGTTTGGTCATGGAAAGTTCGATGAATGAAAGGAGTCTTCTATCCAAGCAAATTTACAAGGCGAGTGTGGATGAAAGAGTCGGTATGGTCGACCTTACCGAACCTACACCATCCAAATCGGTGATACCCTCACTAATTGTCAAATCAAAAGTACCCCGAATCTTCGAGAATGTATGGAGATGTTGATGAAAGAGGATATTATATAGACTCTGTCTATCCATATACGACACATGATAATTATGTGTGTAAAATGAAAAGTCATGGAAATAGCTATGAAATAACATTATATATTGACAGTCCATTTTTAAAAAGACCTTATAAATATGTAATCTGTTTCAAAGCCCTTACGATCATATTAATCTTCCGATCCTGTAAGATCATAAAAATCTTGGTTTAATGCATTGGTGTCATAAGTGGATGAAAAAGTGAAGTAATGGCCCTAATACTCATACATAGACATCATAAAATGTAACATCTTAGAAAATTGAGGTGTGAATTCATTGTCTATTATATCAACGCCTTTTAAAAATATAAAACTTATTCGTATCGAAATTTTAAAATATAAATACTAATGAAATTAAAAACGCAACCGCGAGTCTGGTAAAAATCCGTCAACTCTATTTCACAACATGTCGCCACATCGTGTTGTAGCGTGCAGGCTGCCTGTCATCACTTTTTACTGATACACAATGCCATATAAACCACAAATCCATGCAAATTTTACAACGAGGAAACAAAGAAATTTCATTATTCATGTGCCGTACTGTATCAGCCCATATACCGCTGCAGGGCACGTGCCTCCTCCACATTAAAAGTGCGATTGTAATTGCTTAGGTCATATTATGGTAGAATTTGGTTTTACGTGATTCATTCCATAAGTTTGAATATAGATTGTGATAGTAGAGTTAAGGTGACCTTCGCGATTTCTTTTTTAGTATTTTTAAATATTATCCGGTTTTGAGTTTCACTCTGCTATTCCGTATTACAATGTTATGTTCAGTAGTTACCTTATTTAGTAATACAACTCCGAATCTATATCAGCCCATATACGACCGACTGCAGGGTACGGGCCTCCTCCAATCGAAAGTACGATTGAGAGGGGCCTTTCCTCATAGAGCCCAAACGCCTTTGAAGTACCCTTAATCGAGATCATCATAAGCGCCCAAATGTTTTCGGGACTGACTTTGAGTACCACCCAAGCATCTTTTGAAAAGGTATATTTAAAAGTCATGCTGAGTAAATCATTTAGATTCTGCACCAATAGCTTATATAAAGAAGCAGGAGTTCTCAGAGTGCGCCAGTTATACATCCTTAAAGCCTGTGTTTCGACCCATAAAACTACTTTGAACTCTACAGCAAACTCAACATTATTTAAAAAGATAATTTTAATTCTGAAACTGCCTTCAGTTAAAACATGCTTTGCAAAAAGGTTTCAATACTTCGCATACCCCTCGATTTACAATAAAGTCTCTAGACTATGCCCTATTAAGACGTGTTTAGTTAAAGAGTGCTCTAGCAAAATATTTGATTTCCTAAAAGAATTGGATTACAAAACCACTGAAAACATCCTGAATTCCTCAGTCATAACACTGAATACAATATAAGATCGATATTTCAGTCTGGTTTTTGTAGATTTTAATTATGATTATGAAGTTCCTGTACACATAAATATTTTTGTTTTTTTTTTGTTTTCAAATAAACCTAGCGTTAATTTTTTTTTTCTCGTGTATTTAACTATCTTGTACTCAGACATTCCTAAATCTTTGTTTGGTAGCCCAAGATACAAGCTATGCCTAGTTTGGGTACCCCTGGTCACACTAGTTATAAGGATTTCATTATTTTGTATTACATTATTTTTAATTAGTCTCTGTATGTCTGTATTTTTAATAATAGATTATTTCAATTTCAATTTATATTCAAAAAGTATATGTAATGTATTTTATATTACGTGGGGTGATATAATTATTCAATTACATTTGTGGACGAAACAATTAAGAATAGTTTCCGATAATGTATTATATTAATAGTTGTCACAATTGACAAATTTTATATCACAACAAGTGCGTGGTGGCCTGTTGGTAAACGGACTAGACGCGACTGCCAACATATTCACGGTTGTCGCGGGGTCGAATCCCAGGGCACACCTCTGACTTTTCAGAGTCATGTGTGTATTGATAGTCAATCACCAAGCACTAAAACGGTGAAGGAAAACATCGTGAGGAAACCTGCATACCATAGCGATTTATAAAAAATTCTATGGGATGTAAGTCCGCCAACCCGCATTAGGCCAGCGAGGTGGACTACATGGCCTAAACTCTGTCAATCGTACTGTCGATTGTAGAGAAGGCCCATGCCCTGCAGTGGGACGTATATGAGCAGCTCATTGAAATAAAACTATTATTTACGGATTTTATCGCGGATTTGGTTTAATTATAATAATCCGCGATAAAATAAGTACATTATAGTTTTATTTCAATAAGTAACATTCGCGTAAATCTAAGAAATCATTAATATGGGCAGCAAAAAAATTCATCTTTTAATTTTGGTATGCAACAGGTTTTACAATTGTGTTCAAAAAGGGCGTTTGGGTGATAATGACTGCCAGCTCAAAAAATCTTTGGGCGCTAGGAGACTAAAATACACCAGAAGGCCTAGACAAGTGGCTTTTACGCTAGCGGAATAGAATAGAATGCAATAAGACCATTGTATTAGATCGACATTCGCCTTCGGTATGTTATTGCATACCACGTATAGAATAGAAAATTTGTAGCCAAATGGCCAAATAATCTATAAGTATTCGTTGAAACGAAATGCTAGCCAAGTGTCAGTATTGGCTTTCTGGTACGTATAGTGTAGTATAGTAGACCTCGCCTATAGTAGGATTCAATTTCATAGTCAATATTTTTGAATTACCTACTGTAACAAAACAAATCATTGGACAGAAAAAATTTACAAGTAATAATAATTCCTTCACAGTCACAGAAAATGAACAAAAGAAGGAATTAAATCTTCTTCAATTTTCCATTTACATATGTATGTAATTTGTCCAATACATAAATCATAATTTTCTTCTCAATGGGTATATGAATTGAATTATTAATTAATTCCGTCAATTAAAATAACTCCAACCGGAAATGAGTTAAATTCTTTAATTACGGAAGTAATACCTTTCCTTTCCAAATTATATTCTCCAAGCTTACGTTTAATAAATCCGACAGTCCCTCATAAAATAGACCAGATCCCACATTAATCTTATAGTTTAGTCCTGCGCATGTTTTATCAGAAACTGCATGAAGAGAAATTTCTTTCACTTTCTAATATTATCATCCAATTAAATCTAAGTCACCCCATACAACGTTTCATTAAAATATTAACTGGCGGGCCGTCCTAGATTCGCCTAGGTGCACCAAATGCATGTTATTTTTCTTAACAGCCGGGATACCCTGTATATTTATTATAGCTCTAGATCGTTTTTTTTTTTTGCGATTAATGGCGAGACTAGCTTGCCATTGGCCTGATAGTAAGCTTTTACAACCGCTTATGAATAGAAGCGAAACCAAACATTTCACTGCGCCCGCCATCCTGAGACGTAAGATGTTAAATCTCAATATGGCCAGTAGTTACTCTGGCAACAATGTTCTTCAAACCGGAACACAAAAATGCATTTACATTACTGTTTGGTGGGAGAAATAGACATACCACACCCAGGCGAACACATATGAGAGAATTACCACCAGTAAAAAATATTCTATTTGAATCACTCCATCTATTAAAAAAACCGCATCAAAATCCATAGCATAGTTTTAAAGACCTATGCATAAACAGACGGGAAGTGACTTTATTTTATTATGGTAATGACAAGTACAATCCATGTACCTTCCTCATATTCCCATAAAACTTCTCATGATACCAATACCCTCTTACAATACTCCATAAACCTCCATTGGCAAGGATAATTCAAATCTTCCAGCCTTCATATATCAGCGATGGCTATCAGCAGTCGGATCGCGTATCACTACCCGTGAATGACGCTACGTGACCAGCGGTTTAAGGGAATGCTCATGAATATCCGTTGTGATACGAGCTAATCTGTATTTAATGGTATTGAAGTTTTGAGATATTGTATTGGTGAGGGAAGTTATTGATTTGAGATATTCTATTGCCAGGGGAATTGTTTGATTGTTGGTAAAATGTTATGATAACTGAAAACTGTAACGGTGGCGCAGTTGTAAAGTACGATTACAACGTTGAGGTTCTCGGATTCGAATCCCGAGTCTGGAATATTGGTATTAGATTTTTATATTCATGAACAGCCCAGAGTGAGGATTTTGTGTCCAATATGGCAATAAGCTCGCCCTGTATATATTCCTGAGGAAGAACACAAGTCAAATTTCATGTTTAGGTTATGCCAGCCTAAATAATAAGTAATGGGTCTTAATAGGTTTAATATCTAATTTATGGAAGTGTTGTGCAGTTCCAATCGGCCCTTAGCGTTACCATGGCGTAAGTAACTTTGCCTCCGCTAATAGATTTCTACTCATATTCTCATTTTTACGGTACTGAAATCAATTTTTGGGACGAAAATACCAATCGAAGGACTTACGAGTCATTAGCCTCTGGTTGTTTGCTTACCATTTCGCCGAAATATTGAAAAGCGAATACAACATCAAACACAAGTGAATTTGATATGGGTAGATAATTATTATTTAGCATTAGTATATATAAAATGATGTTTACCTTTGTGCTAAATGTCGTCAAAGAAGATATTATGAGAGACTTTGACCTTACTGTCAATTCTAAAGACCCGGTGAACATCAAAAATACAGGAATAAACGAACTGACTTTTTATATTAAGTAGTACACATTATTTTCTGAATAAATGTTGTCGGCGTTAGCCGCCAAACCACTAAGCTCAAGTGTGACTGGGCTTAACCAGTGTGTCGCATGCATGATGAAATGTGGACGAAGACCACCAAAGAATTTGTTCTGAGAAGTGACAGGATGTTGACCACGTGGAAGGCTCAGACGCTGGTAGCGGAGACGGATTGCACTAATGATTGGCCCTATAAAGTAAAGTAGAAAGCCGATAGAGAGGCCTTTGTCATGCAATGGGACATTATGAACTCATAATAATATTAACAACAATATTTCACTTTCGTAATTCTACCAAGAGGCATAGATTTCCATAGTTATCCGACGGAAGTGGTCTATGTCCATTGACTACTTTCAATCTATATAGGTTCGTCCTTTCCTCTATATCTATATAGATGGATGATATCTCCTCATTTCTGATTATATCTCGTGAAGAAACACCAACCTTAACCCTCCCTATAGTTGAACGACCTTGAACTTCCTCATATTTACATATTATGTACGTACGTAAAATTTGCAAACTAACAACAATATTCTTATTCATATACAGTTTTAAAACCTTTACTTGTAATATAATGTTTTGTCTTCTTCACTCAAACTAAATTCAAAAGTATTCAGAAAAGGACAAAGCATTCACTAACTAAAATAAATTTGAAACTACATTATTAATAAGGACGTAAGTGTTAACAATTCTCCTACAAATACATTTGGGGTGTTCGGAAGCACAACATACTCGAAAACAATAAAGGGGCATAATCCACCTGTTTAGATACATTGGGAAACCCCTTAGAGTTAGTCAGTTTTGACCCGTCGGGGTATTCTATTAAACCCGTAACCCCAATTGTTAGACTGTAACAATGTATGTAAATTGTTATGTTAATTACGCTGGATGCTACCCGAGAGGTTGTCGTGAGAGTAATACTCACTTTGGTCCCATTTTACTTAATTACAATTGTTATAAGGGTTATTGTCTTTAAAAATAAAATTAGCTCGAATGTCAAGATATTTCAATATTATGTTTATAGATACGTAAGCTCACGTTTATTTATTAGTGAAAGGGTAGACATAGATGGATTTATAAAAAATTCTATGGTATGTAAGTCCGCCAACCCGCACTAGGCCAGCGTGGTGGACTATATGGCCTAACCACTCTCAATCGTACTTTCGATGGTAGAGGAGGCCCGTGCCCTGCAGTGGGACGTATATGGGCTGATACAGTACAGTACAGACATAGATGGCTAGATGAGACGCTTAGTTCTCCAAAAATAAATCGAAAGATGTGATAAGGGGCGAGCTCAACAAATGTAGTTCATGGTATAACCTAAATGTAGAAAATTCCACTCTCTCAAGGTTAAGGTTAAGTTAAGGACTCTCAATCGTACTTACGTTGTAGAGTAGGCCCCGTGCCCTGCAGTGGGACGTATATGGGCTGATACAGAAGAAGAAAATTCACTAGGCACATGATTGTTTTGTCATACATACATTAACTCACGCCTTATACCCAAATGGGGTAAGCAGAGGAGGACAGGACAGGACACCCATATTTCGTATTGTATGTTCCGTCCCACGATGTGATAAAATCAAAAACCTAAGAATGGCTTTTAACCTATATGTATTATATATCCCTATACCTGCCTATCTATCTAATACTTCAAAAGAAATAAACTTGTGTCTTTCCGAGAATATTATTCCCTAGCAATTTACAGCCACAGCCCTATTCCAGTTTACCCCCTTCAATATTTTCACATTACACCTTCCCAAAGGCGCAACTAAAATATTGGATATTTTACATAATTTCGTGGGACAAAGGGCAAAGAGCAAAATATCAGAAAAATGGTTACATTAAGTAAGTTACACGCAAAACCCACTCATGTGTTCCCCGAGGGCGTATTCTGAGTATTCAGTATTATAATGTATGAAATAGATATTCGAATAAAATTCAGTTTTAGATGAAAATATATGAAATTGTGAAAACAGGTGTTTTAGGAATTTTTATATGGTTAAGTCAGCAATTGGAATCTGATAGTTAGAACTAATGCAAGTAGTTTTTTTTCTCACCTCTCGACATAAATAAATAGATATAGCACACTACAGCACATTGTCGCACTAATGTTGGTATCCATTCTCCCATTGTAAGGATGTGTAAGTCTTATAATGTGTGGTCAACATCCAGAATTGGATATATTTAGCGATTCATTGCAAACATTCAAAAGAAAAATGCTAGAATCATAGTTAATTTGTATATTTTTTTCCATTTTTGTTTATATTACTTTAACTACGAAATTTTTATTTTGTTTAATTTTTAATATTATCCTTAAGTTAATTTTTATATCTTCCTTTAGTTTTTAATTAATTTTGTTTTTGTTTTTATATTCTATTTTGTATGATTCTTATTAAGTGTAACTAACCATTAATTATTGTTTAAATTTTCTCTCATTTTAATATTGTTTTTATTATTGTTTATTAATATGTTAACCTTATATTGTAATTTTTTATGTATTTGTATGGATTTAGTTTCCTGTTACTCTTCTGTGAAATTGTCAACACTTATCATTGTTATGTTTACCAGTAAAAATACATGTATTATATAGTATAAAGTATTTTAAGTAATTGTAAGCATAATGTTAGTGTTGCAATATAAATAAATTAAAAAATTTAAATTTAAGTATAGGTACCCAAAAGTCACATACATGGTCCTGACCCCACACTAATAAAAAAACGGAGCTTGTGTATCGGTATTAGAAAGTATGAGAAGCTTTTCTGCTGTTCGGCGGGAGAAAGAGACATTGAGGTGGTACTTACCCATGTGACCTCACACATATGGGAGACCTACCACCAGTAATCTCTGTGTTTTATTCAATTAACAATTGTTGTTTATAGCGTACTAAACCAACGTTGCGACGTCCAACTGAGTCCACCAAGTCTGGTGATACAGCCCGTTGGCTCAACCCGGCGGCCTATAATAAAACAATCATTTCAACAACGCGAGCGCTCTCCTTATCATTACATCAACAACTTCATAAATATGGTTCTGATTAAGTCAAGCCATTGCCATGTTGCTGACAAACTCTTCCGATTTTCAATGAGTGAATCCCCAGACTATGTCGCCAACAAAAAGTGGCCGGCGAAAATAACATTGCGGCGAAAAAATTACTAGCCGAAATTATAATGAAATTTTCCACTACTCGGCACAATTATCCATAACAATGGTTCGAGGTAGACTAAGTAATTAATGTTAATATTTATTTCATACAATCTCTAAGCTCCTTTGGGTAGCTTTAATGATTGAAGAATATTTACATTATATTCAAATATTGCTTTTACACTTTAGTGTTTTTCATCGGAATTTTCTACTCGCTTATATTTTGTGTTTAAGATATTCTTAAAAGTACAAAGAAATCTCTGTTAGTGGCACGAGTGAAATCTCAAAGAAATTACAAGTAACTTTCATTTTACCGTACACTTTGATTCGACCATTCTTTCTCTAATTTATTATGAAATAATCTGTGATCTTAATAAATCTATTAAGGATCTTATCAATATTCTTAAGTATCCTGTTATATTCGTGTTGGTCGTGGGTTTAAATTCAATGGCACACCTCTGCCTTTTCGGAATCATGTGTGCATTGTTAGTTAATCACCACGCACTATTTAACGGTGAAAGAAAACATCGTAAGGAAACCTCTATACCATAGCAATTTGTATGAATTTCTATGCTATGTGAAGTTCACCAAACCGCACTAGGCCAGCGTGGTAACCACTCCAAATCGTATTTTTGATTATAGACGATACCCGTGCCCTACAGTGGGACGTATTTGTGCTGTCACAGACACAGAATCCTGGTACTAACTAGGGTAACTATTGAACATAATAACGTAACACGGAATGGCGTAGATTGAAACTCAACAGCGGACAATATTTACACTTAACCCAACCCAACGTATTCGGCGAGATCGGATTAATGAACAAAGGACTTGTAACTAGTCCGAATTTGGGATAATACTTCTATGTTACATATATGTCTATACAAAACGTGTTATATTGGTATTTATTTCTTAGTAATGCAGTGATTACAGTTTAATACATTATATTTCACAATGCGCGGTATTATTTAATAACCGCTCCAGTACCAATTGATACAAATTGAATCCTAATGATTTCTTAGGTTTATTCGAATATTACTCATTGAAATAAACTATTCTTTACGAATTTCATCGCGGATTTGGTTAATTTTACATTTTTGACTTCTCGACGTTTCGATTACTTTACAGCAGAAGTCAAAAATGTAAAAATTAAACTAAATCCGCGAAAAAATCCGTAAATAATAGTTTTATTTCAATGAGTAGCATTCGAATACAAAAAAATTGAATCATAATTTTATACTTAATCTACCTAAATTCATATTTGTATTACAAAGAATCATAAGTGTTTTAATCATATTTTGCTGTTGCGACAATAAACGTAAGCTTGGTTATTGCTGATATGGGTCTTACAATCTAAACTTATATTATAAAGAAGAAAGATTTCATAATGGTTTCTTAGATTTACGCGAATTGAAATAAAACAATTATTTACGGATTTTATCGCGGATTAGGTTTGATTTTTAAACTTTTGGACGATCTCTCCGTGAACGCGAAAGCTGTACGGTAATCCTTACATCGGGAAGTTAAAAAATAGTTTTATTTCAAACGTTTAATTGTTATTTGAATTAAACAGCCTAATTTTACTGGCGTTACACGATGTCAAAGTAATCACAAGAAACTTTCATAAAAACCATTGAAATCCTGCATTATGGGGATAATTCAACAGAAGATGAACATAATCGATAGAATATTTTCAAATAAGAGCATCTGTACCCGGGCTGAGACGGGCCGCCCCACTAGTATGTTACTTATTTAGGTGGTTGTATCAAAATAATTTTGGAAAATATTAACGAAAACATCGTGAGGAAACTGCATACGGTAGATAGCGATTTCGAATATATTACAAACTCAGGACTGGACATTGTGCCAGGGAAGTGATAGAATAATAAAGTATGAGATAAAATAAAATGAAAGGACACATCTTGGGACATAAAAGATATCGACAAACTAAGGTTAGCTCAAATGACAACTCTGCTTCCCCCTTTTGAGTTACAAAAGTGGTCATACCGGGTATATCAAGACTGCTACCGAAAACAAAGCCGGGTGGTGGTTTAAGGGACTTCAGACACAATGCAACAGAAAATGTTGCAGTAAAAAAGGGTCATTTTTTTTTCGTATGGTCATATTTGTGTGGTAAATACATTTTTTCCTAAAATAATAGTGTATATCCTTTTATTTATAAATACTCTAAGGTATAAACGAGTTTAAATTATTGTTTTAGGAAAATCTATGGATTTACCACCCAAAAATGATGATATTTAAAAAAATCATTAAAAATAATTGTCGTGTTTCTTTGCGAAATTTTTAGTTGCATTGTGTTTGTAATCACTAAAACTACCACCCGGCTTCGTTTTCGGTAGCACTCTTGATATACCCGGTATATACCGTATATATATGGATATAATATACATCGTATAAAAAAAAATTGATTTGCAACCTTGAAATATGAATAGACAATCAGAAGAACAGCGAGATTTCGGATGTATTTATAAAAAATACCCGCAACATTAGAGAAAACAAAGATAGATTATATTTTGTCATAATCGACATCAATTCTGCTTACAATGAAGTGTATAAAGGGAAGACAAATAAAATGTTTCGTATTACACACAGTCGTTAAGGACAATTAGCAACATAAAATGTTTTTGTGTAGCATAAATGTGGGTAATGAGCAAACGTCTTAATGAAAATTTATTACTGGTACTAGTGTTTGCTGAGCTCATATCTCTTACAGCTGAGCAGTTTGATTGATAGTGCTTAAGCCATAGTAACTATACTGACCTATTCCACTTGACATTTCCAAATAAATCTTGTAAAGATGTGTATGGTATGCAACTTTCCTGATATTATCGGTATTCTTCTTTAGGGAAGTAAGTACATGAATTGTTTAAATTAAGACTTTAATTATTATTTTAAAGGTTAAGTAAACTTGCATAGCCCAGTTCTACCACATAAAATGTGCAGTTTTGTTGAAGTAAATTTCACAGAATTAAAATTTAATTTAAAAAATATTTTAAACGATTCACTTTTACTTACTTTGCCTGCTCATTTGCCCGACCTATGTAATAAAACAAAATATGTTCGCCTTCCGTCTTGTCACTGAATCCCGTATATTAATATCCGTTTATGAAGAATATCAACAAGAGGGAGCGCCACGACAAATAATAAATGTCATCAGAAACAAAAGCCCCGGGCCGAGTGACCGGGCAATTTGTTAAGGGCCCAATTTATCACCGACGAATATGACCACCCAACGTCTGTCATAAGTAGGAAATTTATTGGCCTTCATCTATTTTTCATTTCTAGTGAAAAGTGCGACGATTCAGCAGTTTTCGCTTGTCAAATGTGTTGCTTTGTTTTTGTGAAATGTTACATGCCACATTTTGCTGACAACTCTGCTTGCTTCAATGTTCCGTCAATATATTTGAGGTGATAGGTCGATAATTAGTAAAATAATTAAGATTGGCCGGTAATATTAAATAGAAAATTTATACTCGGCTGAAAAGCATTCTGTGTCCTTTTCTATATTCTTGAGAACGTCTATGCATAATTTCATGTTAATTGATTGAACGGTTAAGGTGTTAAACTATAACAAACATACTCACATTCACATTAATTATAATAATATTAGTATTAATAATTCCAGTTTGAAATTTAATGTTTGTTTTCAAAATAATGTGATACGCGGCATCATACAAAATTAAATTTTAATATAAGCTTTGTTTTGATGGGTTTCAATTTAAATCAAACATTCTGAATAAATAAATGTGATAGTAATGAAATGAATATATTGCACTGCCAATCAAATAACAATATTAATTTTGAATGAAAGATTAATAAATTAGAAACCTGATACTTTGTAAGGTACAAAAGTAAGGTGAGTAAGGTAAGGTACTCTAAATAATATAACATGTCATGTTTGTAGCTCGAATTATAAGATAGACGATAGGGATGTGTCTAAGATTTTGATTTTGAGCAGTATTTAATTTAACCTAAAAAATTACTCTTATAAAAAACATACATTCGCAAACCGCATAAAAATTGCTTGTAAATTAGCTGAGATATTAATCTGAGATATTAAGATGCGGACACTTGTTTTCTCTTTCGCACGCATGCATTTTATGGAGAATGACGTCATGTCGTGCACCATGTATCCTTTTCTATTACTCCTACCACCAACATTTATACATATATTTGCAATTTACCTTTTATAATTAAATGGATTTTAAAAATTCTTCTTAATTATGTTTTTAAGAGTTAAATTTTTCGATATTAACGATGATAAAAATTGAGCACACTAGCCTCTTCTTTCACTTAATATCTGTTACCAAATAATGTAAAATATTGATTAAATTAAAATAAAAATCTTTTCAAACTTTTCTTCTCGCAGGCCAAGACAAATTCCCTGTAGACAATGTCGTTATTTTTGAATGACTTAAGAAAACATGAGGTTATAACCTCAAAAAACTTTTTAGCGTGACTTATGACTTACATTTTGTGTATCATACTTTAATGATTTTGTTAAATTTGATTCTCTTCGTGTTCATTGCCATCTTATAACAAAATAGGTTCTTAGTTTTAAATTAGGATGTATTTTTGGTTTAGTTTATGAGCAGGCGTGACGCCTAAAATCAGATGAGTGGCAAGCTTGTCTCATCGATCTCGCCGAAAAGAGGACTGTAACTTTTAATGACCTTATTTATTTACTTTTAGTCTTTATTGTACATCTTACCCTACTTCAATTTCATTGTAATTTATTTGTAGTTCTTTTTTATTACATCCATTTCATTGCACAGTGTAAAAAACAAATACAATAAGAAATTACACACATAAGTACAAATGTCGGTGTTAACGCTCAAGGCGAGATCTTACAAAAAGAGCATAAAGGCTAGTCTAAAGTGTAAGGAATAAAAGCTAAAAAAAGCGTACAGTATCTATAATGTTTTTTTAGATTCAGGTGAATGTTTCAGATTTAAATAAAATAGTATTAATCAAACATAGGTCTTAACTTTTGTGACCACCTAAAGTAAGTTAAAGTAATAGAAATGTAGGGAATATAAAAAAAGTTAAAAATTTAACCAATTCCAAGATGAAATTGAGAAAAAATAGTTTTATATCAACATAGTATTTAACTACAATCTGTCTGTATCAGCCCATATACGTCCCACTGCAGGGCACGGGCCTACTCCACAATCGAGAGTACGATTGAGAGTGGTTAGGCCATATAGTCCACCACGCTGGCCTAGTGCGGGTTGGCGGACTTACATACCATAGAATTTTTTATAAATCACTATGGTATGCAGGTTTCCTCACGATGTTTTCCTTCACCGTTTTAGTGTGTGGTGATTGATTATCAATACACACATGACTCCGAAAAGTCAGAGGTGTGCCCTGGGATTCGAACCCGCGACCACCGTGAACATGTTGGCAGCCGCGTCTTGTCCGTTTCCCAACAGGCCACCACGCACTTCAGGCCACCACGCACTGCAGGCAACTACAATAAAATATATTATTATTACATTTTTATTTCTTCACTACAGAACAAATAAATAAATTCACAATTTTACAACTTTACTTTATCATTGTATATTAATGAGTCCATAGTTAACGTTTGTGTACAGAACCGACACTCGATTTGAATACGAAAAATTAACTACACCATTCCGTAACCGTTTGGAGGACTTCATACGTAATTAGCACGAGAAATATGCAAATTGGACATCAAAAACTGCTTATGAAAATGTGGAACATAAAAAAACTCGTTAAAAGCAATTTACTGATGTATGCAAAAATATTCAAAGCGACTAGTTACGATGTATTTCAGGCTTTATTAAGCGTTCGAGCGGCGAATAAAAATTCAACGGAGATTGAGACTTTTGCATGGATAATTTATCTGAACAGATTAAGTATACTGGAGGAGACAGCTGCGTTTTATTGCATAGAATTAATGCAATCTCAAGAAAGACTCGATATTTTTGAAACGGTTTTAAAAGTTTCTTGTATGTACAGTCAATGAGAGTAACGTGTTTTATGCGGAGTTACAATTAATAGAATGATGAGTCCATAATAAATGACGCATTATTGTATATGTAATTAAGTTTTATGTATTGTAGAAAATAAAAAGGACAATTTGTGTATATAAAATGGACAACATAAGCTTGAAATTATGACATATATATTTGAGTTTTACGTATCAGTATCATATATTCATAAACTCATGCCTTTTCCTAGGAGAGGTAGGCTGAGGTGAAACCAGGATAGCCACGTTTCGTTGCATTTTCCGTCCAAGTTACCCCTAATAAGCATATTACCATACCAAGCACTAATTTCTGACTTAATTCGAACCCTAGACCACAGCTTTGAAATAATATCCATATTAGATCTAACCCATCAAAGTTAAAAAGTATTCTTGATCCCACTTTTTTCTAAACCAATTTATAAGACAAAGACGTGATATTATTGCATACGAAGCGAAAAATTTGGACAACACTATCATAGATCCCATTACAAACAATTTTGCATACAGCCCTCAGGTGAAAAGAGAAACAAAACCGCGCGAACGTGGTTGTACTATTAAACGGGAAATATTTCAGCGACGCTGCGGATCTGGTGTGGAATATCAAATGTGATAGCGTCATTTGATGCGTGCGAAAAAATCCGTCAAGGATTTTAGAGTGTGAACTGCAATATTTTATAAGTTAGATGTAAAATATAAATAAAAAAAATACGTTTTCGGAAACTTGGAATTTGACTAATGCCTTTAAGTGTGTTCAAAATTTGTCTTGTTTAAAATACTGGTAGATACTTAATTTATAAAAAATAAGCTCTTTAATGAATATGTATACGTATTATCCGGGAATGGACGGAGATTGGGAGTGCCTCGGAGCTCTTTCACCTGGCAAAAGACGGAGTGGAATATGCGGAACTCTCTGCCAACCTTTACTAGCTGGAGAGGCACTGGAAAGAAGAAGAATATTAAATCATGTCATAGTAGTATAGAATAGAAAAAGCAAAGGACAGTTTACTAGTGACTTCATCTACCAACAGTATTAATCCCAGTATTCATAATATTCATGTAGACGTACGGAGACGCTAACAGCGGCTGTTTGTGCATTACCACAAAATTGTATCATTACAGCGCGAGTGGTTTACAGTACTCCAGGGGTATTGCTGTTATTTATCAAGCGGATGTGTTGAAGAAATATAGTTTTGGGTGTTGGTCGAAGTTACAAGATGAGCGGTTTAAAAAATTATATTTATTTTCATTGGAAAACGAAAAAAGGAAAACGAAAAGTATAATAAATAGATAGTCAGTTACAGGTTTTCACGAATATATTGTTTTTTTAATTCATCAAATCTTTGTTTAAATGTTAAATACCATAAAAGGATTATTATATCTAGCAAGTTTATTTGTGAGTCTCTGTGGTATCTAAGTTTGAAAATAGATAAAATACATTGGGGCTAAAGCATACTTCTTGAAATTGAGCAAATAATCTGATAAAATAAAACTGTTATTAGTGATGTCTAGTGATGAAAAGTCTGTCGTATTTTTTTGATACCTACGAGACAAGACTCAATCCATTCACGACTTTTGGGTGTACTTATTTATATTGACATCCTCCGTGGCAAAATTGACGCGGGTTGTGAAAGAGAGGCCGCGGGTTCAATCCCCACACCGAAACAATTAATGTTGTGTGATCCACAGGTATTTGTTTCGTGTCTGGGTGTTTGTGAGATCGAAAAATATTTCGTAGTAGTTTCTGATACTCACAACACAAGACTCGATATTAGAGTGGGGTCAGGACTATGTTGTGCAATTATTATGGGTGTAATTATTTATTTATTTTATTTACGTCATATTTCAATTTCAAAATTCATAAACTCCCTATATCCATAATAACTATTTCCCATTCAAAACCGCTTCAGCGCGTACCTTACCCACCTCACGGGATCCACGAAACTATTCAACTATTTCAACTGTCAGGGCGCGGTCTTCGGCTGACGCGGCTATACATCTGCAAAATATCCACTTCAATCTCCCGCGACTCCAGCCATTTGATCAATGAGTCTCCTCCCTGACTCACCAAAATATCGGAAATCTTTTCTGTACCGTTTGAGATGTTGACCTTTTTAAGATAGGTTTTATGGGTATGAAGGGTTATCAAAGTGTTTTAAAGAATAGTGTTATGAAAATGCTGGTTATATTTTTGGAAGTGATTTATCTTGTGATGGTCTTGGTGAACAACGTTGATATTTTTTCCATACATAAACTCACGCCTTTTTCCCAGAAGGGGTAGGCAGAGGTGCCAGGACACCCACATTTCGCCTTGTATGTTCCGTCCCACGATGTGATAGGTGGCGAGCCTATCGCCATATCGGGCACAAATTCCTGACTGAGCTAATAATGAATAGAAAAATCCAATATCACTTTGCCCAACCCGGGATTCGAACCTCAAAGCTCAGTTTTGTAACCGTACCCTAGTACAACTACGCTACGCAGTCGGAGCAGTCGATATTTTTCTACTCAACAAAACTCTTATAAATAACGTGAAAATGAAAATGAATTTCATTCATACCCACAAACCAGCAAGAACTGTTCAAAAAACGCTAGTCCAAGAAAGAACACTTATTCTCAGAAATGAGTTCCATATTGGAAAGTATTGCCTAGGTTTTAAAGTAGCGGAAACGCGGTCAGTCGGCCGGCTGAAAAAGCGCGGACTCAACCTCGTAGAGAGGACACGAGAGCCTTCTTACAATGGAAGAGCAAAATCGATGAGACTCGAAACGTTTGGCGACGAAATGAACTGGATTTTTAATTCGTGCCTATTTTAAGTTGGTGGAATGGCGAGAACGTGACCAGTTTTAGTTTTAGTTTTTATAGAAGTGAATTCGCGACGTCTGGCATTTAGTGGTGCATTGCTAGATATTAATATATTTCTAAACTTATTTTAGTCTTTTTGTACACCACAATTCCTTAACAAATAAAACATTTTATATTACATCAGATTACAAATGGCAGCCATATTTTTGTAGGCAATATTTTATGCCTCCTCTAAACGGTTTAATAAAATAATAATAATACTTATAATCTATTAAATGACAAACCGTGCGTTCCACTTGACAATCGCATAAGCCATCCGAAGACGACGTCTGTAGATGCGTCTGTTGAACTGTAGAGGAGGCATTACCGACTCCCATGGGATGGAGATAATAGAAGGAAAATGAAAGGGCAGTAGTGTACCAATAGAATAAAGTTTAAATGATATTTTAAGCATACATTATATTTATATCTGCGGAAATAATTGGTGGAGGCATATATTATTCAGCCGTGGACTTCCTTTGGCTGATGGATGATGTTTGTTACTTAAAGATATTTTTGACATCAAACTTATGAATGCATTTGTTGAACTATGCAAACTAAAGATTGCGCAATATTGCGGTGGAAACTATGTAAACTAAAGAAATGAAAAGAAGAAAATAAAAGAAATAGAAGAGTAGGTATGTTAGGTCTTTCCTATTAATTAGGAAATTGTAGCCAGAGTAACTACTGGGCATATTGAGACTTAACATCTTATGTCTCAGGATGGCGAGCGCAGTGGAATGCCAAGCATTGCTTTGTAATTCAAGGTGTTGTTTGGTTTTGCTACTGTTCATGAGTGGTCGCATCGCTTACCATCAGGCGAACGGCTTGCTCGTCTCGCCATTCAAAGCAATAAAAAAAATAAAAAAAAATATCCCCATTATACTATTATATATATATATATATATATATATATATATATATATAAAATAGTATAAGCACACGTTCAAACCTGAAACGGAAAACGAACGTTTAATTTCCCACCCTTCATTCGACGCAATACATTGCTGGGATTTTAAATTTCCATTCAAAATTCCTTTATGTGGTGTATTTGTGGCAGCATCCTTCCGCGATATTCAAATATTTACGTAAGATATACCATGTGGAATACTGCTAGTAAGAACGTCGAGCATTAACTGTTTGTAGGCTTTCGAAACTTGCTGAAATAGGCCATGCTTTGTTTAAGTTAGTTGAGGCTAGTTTGGTGTGAGACAGTATTGTACTGAGTATCTGTGGTATGAAGTTGACGTAATGTTGCATTATTTATAAAGGTACATTTTTATATTCACAGAACATTTGAATATTGTTATATTAGTACGAATCACTTAAAAGTGTAAACCATTGCTTGTAACAAATAAATATTTCTTTACATTTCTTTTTAAACAAGATTACCAATCAAAATAACTTCGATTATACAGAGTGATTTTTTCACGTCCACTTAAAAAAACTCCTCCTGTATACGCGTGGCTTATAAACAATCTAGTGTAGCTACGTCACACGCATCGGGTCTGCGATTATTTCCTAACCTCAATGTCGCCCCACAGCGATACACAGAGGACACAGGCCTTGTTGACATAATTACCAAGATGCCTTATTCAACAAAGCTTAGAAGGCGTTATGGTCCTGCTAGAAATAAAATATTTCTGATTGAAATTTCGCTGACCTTTTAATTTATTATACCAATTAATTATTATAGATAATTCAAATATGCTAATATTCTTACGATTTTTATTTGGTAATTTAAAATAATATATTTATTTCTAATCACCAACTAACCTTTATTTTTTAACAAAATTACCAATCAAAATAAATTTGACTATACAGAGTGTTTCTTTGCACGCCCTCTTAAAAAATCTCCCCCTGTATTCGCGTGGCTTACAAACAATCTAGTGTAGCTGCGTCACACGCATCGGGCAGGCAATTACGATTGTTTCCTAACCTCAATGTAGCCCCACAGCGATACACAGAGGACACAGGCTTTGTTGACACAATTACCGTGATGTCTTATTCAACAGAGGTTAGAAAGCGTTTTTTTTTTTGTATTTGTATCCGCCCATATACATACGTCCCACTGCAGGGCACGGGCCTACTCTACAATCGAGGATACGATTGAGAGTTGTTAGGCCATATAGTCCACCACGCTGGCCTAGTGCGGGTTGGCGGACTTACATACCATAGAAATTGGAAATAGAAAGCGTTAAGGTCCTGCTAGAAATAAAATATTTCTAATTGAAATTTCGCTGGCCTTTTATTGATTATACCACGCTACATTTTTATAGGTTGATGGAGTTTATAAAATATTGAAATTTTTGTGGAATACTTTTAAATATACAGACATCGGAATGCCGCCCTTCATAATTTAATAAAGCTATAATTCGCCATAAATTCTTCTCATCTTTTTTTGAAAAAAAAAAAAACCCTATACATAGTTGAGACCTCCATCCCAATAACCTGTTACGCTACTAACTTATAACTTATTCGAATTATACGAAAACCAAAATAGATATAGAGTCGAAGCTTGCAGCATTAAGCCCTCATATTAGCACAAACATGCTCTCAAAAGATCATCCAGATATCGTTTTGTGGCAATATCTAGTAACCACTCGTATCGTCCTTTGGCCTTTCTGTTTAAAAACCCCAAAACAATTTAAAAAAGACAGTAAAACCTCAAAATTATCAATACACCATCATCCTTACTGTCAGTATGTAGAAACATACCAACAAAATACACACATTAGGTAGGGAGCCGCAATCTACCGGCATCGAGAATCTGTTAAGGATACGATATCTCAGCCGTTTCGGTGACGCCTATACCCAATACTTCCCGATACGAAGCGGTACGTAACGTGTCGTAAATGGAACTTGGAACACATAAAGATATTGTAGGGAACAGTAGGGTAAGTTCAAAATACGGTGGTGGTAAGATACATATTTGTATGCGCTCAAATAGTGACCACTTCGACACACGACACATTCCTCACTGCTTGCGAAGTCATAGCTTGATGGTCTAAAATCTAAACCATCTAGGCATGTACCAAAAGGTTCGCAAATTCTTTTTTGTGCCACACCGTCAGGCTCTGGAATTGTTTGCCATCACGCGTATTCCCGTCTTCCTATAATCCTGGGTCCTTTCGCCGCAGTGTGAAGAGGCATCTTAGCCTTAGGCAGGCATAATTGTATCGAATGTCTTGGGACTGTCGTCCGATGGCAATTGATACTCTGCCTGGACGGTATTTGTGCTTACCATCAAGTGCAGTGTGGTCACTTGCCACACTAGTATTAAAAAAAAACACGACGCGGCGGTCAAATTTCTTCATTACCAACAAAATTGGTGTTATATCTGCATTAATTTACTCATTAAACTAGCGAGATGGAAGTGCACTGCGCTTAACATTAGATGTAGTGACCTCATATTGTTATGCAAGTTGTAAAAACATGATGTAATCGACCTTTCGCTATGTGTAAAATCAATTTGCAAATGTAAAATCAGTTGCTCCAAACCTTGCAATGAACGTTCAGCTTAGGCTAATTTGTTGTTGACATTTGGCGATAATGCCAATTTATTTTAATTATTTCTTTTAATCTTGTAATAATTAATCCTTATTAGCAATCTTATGCATAAACTTATTAGCTTCAGACAAAATTCTCACTACTCTCTTAAATTTAAGTAAAATAAAATAATGTTCAAAGTTGTCTTACTCTGTCTTCACATATGTGCTCCCGAGGCTTTGGTAGGCGACGAATTTTTATTGAATTTCAAATCTCATCGAAAGCTGCCTCCAGCCGTCATTCAAATTGCTTCCTAATCGATCACTCCACATGTAATTAGATTGAATTATTACCACAATTGCCACTCGACGTGACAACGAAAATAATTTATCAATCTGTAAGTGAATTTTGAAATAATATAAATTCGGTATGTACTGATTTGTGTAAAATGTAAATTCAATTTATTTTGATTTATAAGTTCAAAGGCAAAAAAAATAGTATTAAATTTGGTTTTATGAATACTCTAGAAAATAATATTTATACGAACACCAATCTATTGGTAGTATACCAATAGCATTACTACTGTTCATCATTTATCTATTTTATTTTACTGCATCATCAAATGCAACAATAAATTAAACCATTAAATAAAAATTCCGGTTATAGCGCGTTCTGCAAATATTTATATAATCACTAGAGATGTTAGAATTTACGCCTTAGACTGCCCTTTTTTCTACTATTTATATATACATCTCATGGTTGCCTGTAAAAAATTGCCTAATGTGATAAAGCAGCAACTTGTAGTTGCTATATTTTTTTGCGTAATTTCCATATAGTGGTAAAAAGGGTTAAATAAATAAAGATAAGAATGAGAAAATTGTTTAAAACTTTTCTTACATTGGAATAGAATTTCGACTTATCCAATAAATATGTACCTTATTACCAAATTCAGTCAGGCTCCATCATTACAAAGGCTGATATTTCAAAAATAATTAGATCGTCAAAAGAAGCACGTTTTTACGTTTGAGGTGTGTGGGAATTCGCTATTAGGGATGCAAATCTGGTTGGCAATTTTCGTTTCCTATCGGATGAAATAACGTGTTCCCAATTCAAACGATCTGTGGGATGATTAAAGAAATTTGGCTAATAGAGGAACTTGGGCTGAAAGTGAAGATGACTGAAAATATTTTTTATAGTAATGAATGGCGAAACGAGCGTGCCAGTCGCCTGATTGTAAGCGATACAACCACTCAGGGATAGTAGCAACATCATGAATTACAAAACAATGCTTGGCATTCTACTGCGCTCGCCATCCTGTTACATAAGATGTTAAGTCTCATTATGTCCAGTAGTTACTCTGGCTACAATATCCTTCTAACTAGAACACAACAGTGTATTTACACTGCCGTTTGGTGGGAAAAATAGACACTGCAGTGGTCACCAACCACCAGTAAAACTAAGACTTCACAATATTTATTGTGCCGTGAATTTCCATTGAATAATGGAGTAGTAAAATAAATGTCCTTATGATTATATTTACCTACGATTTTTTATTTATTGAAACTAGAATTACTAGATATTTTGCCGCTTCTATTATAACATTTGAGATTAATCCATATAGATCCAAAATATTATACCGGGTATATCCAAATATTACCGAAAACAACGTTAATTATAGATACTTCAGACACAATGCAACAAAAAATATCGGAAAAATCGATATACGATTTTTGTGTGATTGTTTTACCTTTTGTCGTATTTAATTATCGTATATAGCTCTTCTAAAATAATAATGTGCACCCTTTTTTTAAAGATGAAATGGTACACAAGTTTTTAAATTATTATTATAGCTAATATACTAAAACACGATGATACTTAAAAGACTATTAAAACAATTGTCGCATTATTTTCGCGTAAATTTTAGTTGCATTGTGTCTGCAGTCACCAAAACTACCCCATGGCTCCGTTTTCCGTCATAGTCAGGATATACCTTGTATAATGCTCTTCATAATATTTAATGTTGGATATAATCTCATTATATTGTATCTAAACAAAAAATATTGATAAAGTAGCTTAATCCAAGGGCAACATGAATTAATAATACTACTAATTATTAATTCTTAATCTAACAGCCAAACAAGATTACTGGGACCTTGAAAGGCGAAATAAACAAATTCCCAAATATTACTATATAATCACTTACTTTAATTTGGAACATCAAAAATAAATTACAGCCACGAGATTAAATTGAAAGCCCGGTAGGCTATACGTACCGTCTTTTTGCCAATGAATAAATTAGCATTTTATCTTAATGGCGTATCTTTTTAAAAAGGGCTTTACGCAATATAAAAGAAATTGCGGACGGCATTTTCAATATTACAAAAAGTGAAAAATATTTTTGACAACAAATCAGTTCGTTATAAGCGGCCTGGCCATTGGAAATTTCCAGTCATTTCTCATCAGGTTTAATAGGTAATTACTCTAAGGGTTTCTTGTAGATCAAAGGTATCGGGTACTTTAAAAGGAACAATTGTTTTTTATTTTTTGTTTCATTATTTTTAGCGGAAGGAATTTAATAACGTTCTTACTAATAAATTAAATATTACTCTTTATTGCACTGACGTTTGAAGATTTGATTCTCCTTTGTTCATAATTTCCAGTTTAGTTTATATCACTAGGAGAATTTGTAAAATGACGTCTTCTGATTTATCAGGCAAAAACCAAGGTAAAGGTACAATTTCGCTGTCTATCTAAGATGGGTCTGTGGGACAAAACTTATCCTTCACCCTAAACCAGAGGTTCAACAACTTGTCCCTTCGCCCTTTCAAACCCTTATCATTTAAAGCTTACAGGGTACTTTGATTCCGTAGCTGAGGCTTTTGAAGGCGACCCAATTGGTTTTAATTACATACTAGCGGCCAAGCCCGGTTCCACCCGGGTGCAGATATACTTTTTGAAAATATCTTACGCCTAAGTGCATCAGGGATTATGCAGAATTCTAATAGGAAAAGAATTTTCCAAATGGATCGAGTAATTTCATAGTCTATTAAATGCAAAGAAACAGTCGAATCTTTCCTCTATAAAATATTAGTTACAAGACTAGTTTGTAGGTTTTTAGTCAATGAAAATTATTGTTGTGTTGACTCGAAAATTATGGAGTAGGTATTATAACCATTGAGGTATTATACTAGAGCGGACATCAGGAACAAAATTTGTGCGTATGGTGCGTGCACAAGGGTACACATTGAAGCGAGAGGGAAGATATGTTACTTCATTGGCGTGACAGAGACAGAAATAGAATGTACCCTTCATTTCGTTACAAAAATTTTGTTTGCAGTGTCCCCTCTAGTATATTATCTCAATGATTATAACCCAAATAAAATAAGTTAAGATCAGCTAATAAAACCGTAACAAGATTACCTACGCATGTGTATAATTTTGTTTTTAAAGTTTGTAGTTAATGTTTCAATAGGTTTATGCGAAAGCATTTGACGAAAAAAATGTGACGAATTGAGAATTGATACGTTAGGTTAACTCAAACAATGATTCTAAACACTGGTAGAAAATTGAGTGGTTTGTTTTTATTCAGAGGCCCGGAAAACGAGCAAAACCAACACTTCACGGTTTTTTCTGCAAAACATTGATACCAGAGTTAAACTGTCCGGTTTCAAGTAGTTCAAGGTAAATGCACTGTGCTTCTGCAACTTTGAAAAGGAAGAATTTCTACCGGCGTATGCCATTATCGCATGATCTTAATTTACGTCATAAGACTATCGCGTTTGACAAAACATTTTTTTTAAATGAAAATGACAAAATGTTTATTTCGTTTCACAAAATACAAGGTAAGGTTGAGACCCCCCACTAAATATTAGACAATATGCTTGTAGTAGAAAACCCCGCTCTTTCACAAAGCAAATTTTATTAAAATAACAAATTATTGTGATTTACAAAATAAACAACTCAAGGTTTGACAAATGTTTACACGATGCAACTTTATTATATCCTCACGATAATCACATCATCGAGGCAAGAAACTCTCCTCGTTTAAATGGGGTTTTAGTCAAGTCTGAATCATTCTCAACGCGGATGACACGTTGGCGCAATCCATCACACCAATTTAATTAAATATTCGACGACATTATTATTAATATCATTAGAGATGAACACGTATATTGATGAAAGGGCATCAGTATCCGTAATGGTTTCTTAGGTTAGGTTAAGAAATCATTATGCAAGCCAGTACGGATTGAATGTTGGAAATAAAATACGCCGGTTGAAAAATAATTTGAAGACCAAGCGCGCAAGATGTATATCATCCTTAAACTTCTTGAAGAGATGCCGTGATCATAATCTCATCCCTACGTGTGTGAAAATATCACCGAAGAAAATCATACGAGGGAGTGCTAAAATTCTAAACCAGGCGAGTAAGAAACTGTTACCATACATGAAACACGATCATCTACATTACTTAAATACTAGTGTTGAAAATTTATCCAAGCAATCCGCGATAAAATCCGTAAATAATAGTTTTATTTCAATTAATATCCGTATTGTACTCAAGACATTTCAGAAATCCTTCGCGGACTATAATGAACTTACCCTTTTATGAACTACTGATATAAAAATACATAAATCTACTGACTCATGCCACTAATTTCACAATAGCACGTTTCTTGGGTAGTTGGTATCAGTAACTACGAATAAAAAATAAAAATTCAAACCCATAAAAGTCAAGCTCACAACAAAAGTTCGTAGGTGATAATAATATTTAGCCAACCCGCCCCAAAACCCATTGTTTTACATAGCATTTAGGAGGCTGTTCGGCCCTCACACCCGCCTCTGCAACTCCAGTAAGGCAGGATCAACAGTGGCACGCAGTCTCCGACAATGTCTAACTTGTCTTTAATCCGCACCGAAATTAATCATGAAGTAAATAATATACATAGCTATTTACATAGCATTTAAAAACATCACTGGTATTCTTAATTGAAATAGCTAGTTATATTTAAAACCCAACCGCTGTTCTAACTCAGGGTACATTAGGACTACCAGTGTCCCCTAGGGCTTGCATTAGCTCGCTACAAACGCTATCACAGATTACCCTACCGTAATGTCGGTGACCTGATTCCCCTCTCTTGTCCCATCCCGGAAATTGACAGAGCCATTTTTCCGCTCACGCAAAAATAATTTGCATTAGGAGGAAAGCAATTGATTTTTAGATATCAATCTTTAAAAAGTCTGGTTCTATTAATATTGCAAACGGACAACGGTTATCAACCAATATAAAATACTTTTTTTATTAATTTAATTAGAGAATTTGTGTCCCAGCCACCGAGAGTAAAAAATTGGTCAATAATAGTGAATGTCATATTCAATTCTCGAATTGCATTCCATCTATGTTCTATTGGTGTACGGCGAATTTTGGAACTTCAAATATATATTTTTAAATAACCAATTAATGCTTTTTTGAGATATTTTCACGCTTGTAAAAGCGTTTGTACTCGTAATTTAATATTATTAGCGTGTCTATTATAATCAAATGTTTAAAGAAAAGCTGTTCTTAATATTTTCACGACAACGCATTCGGACCCAAGAAGATTGTAGGTAATATTTCGAGTTTATATATTTTTTTGTGTATTCAAAAATTTTCTGTTTCTTTGAAATAATTTGAAGAAATTAGTAATTGCCAATACCCATGAAGCAAGACACTTATTACTATCTGAAGTTTAAATCTAAGGGCTATGTGTAATTCTACAAAAATTCAACCCAACATTCTACAAAATGGTGTCTCCTTGTTATCTAGAAAATAATGGTTGAATTTTAAATTTTAAAACGCTACAAGGGGATTCAATCTAAGGGACCAGCGAGTCTATCTTCAGTCTGAATGCATTAACATTACTATGCATATTGCAAAGCTTCGACGTTGAATAATTTGTCATTGCGGACTTTATGTTCCTTCCTTTGTAATTGCGATAATCGGTCTCGGAATTGACGGAATCTTCTGCATCTGTGCATTTGAATTGAGATATGTTTTATTCATAAATTAATTGATTAAACTTTAGAGTGAATCTTTCAAAGTGAATTAATCACAAAGGAGTAAGGGATGAGGTTTGGTGCTTACATAATCAAATACATAATTATGCTCGTAGTATAATGATTGCTAATATTCTATATCATCTTTCGTCTTTTTAACCTCACACCCCATCTTTCACATACAGGGTATATCAAGACTGCAGACTGAAGAGTACGCAAAGCTTTAAATTATTATTTTAGCAAAAACTATGGATTTACCACCCAAACTCGACAATATTTCGAAAATATAAAAAAAAACACGTTTCATTGCGAAATTTTTACCTAGTTACCTTGTGTTTGTAGTCACTAAAACTACCACCCGGCTTTGTTTTCGGTAGCACTCTTGATATCCTTGACATCCCTGTATGTGATGTAAGCATAATATTTTTTTTATGCATGCTGAAATTAATTATTTGGCTCACAATTTTTCGACCTATTTCTTTCTAGATTTTTTCAATTCTTTTCATGTATTTATTATCTCTTTATACTAACGCTCTTATTCATAGATACATTTAAATTCTATTTTAGGTATCGAATTCTATAGATTCTAAATGTAATAGAAACTATTAGAAAGATTATAATATGTATAGTCAGCAACATAAGTCGCTACACACCTCAAATTTTTTGATAACCCTTTTATGAATTAAAATACTAGTCTGTAGTTGGAAAGTATAATCAAGTAATGTCTTCTTTGTCGATAAGTGCTATACGATATTGGGAATTATTATTATTTTGGATGATAAGACCATTTGAAATTTCATAAATGTGTAGCGACTTATGTTGCTGACTGTACTATGCGACGTGCTCTCTTTTTTTGTATGTAAACCTATACCTGTAACTCTTTTTTTTTTGTATGTAAACCTATGTTATACGAGTATGTTATCTTGTGTGATAAATAAATGTGTTGTCTTTCTACCTTTCTAAGTAAAAATCATTGATTACAAAAATAATTTTGTGGTTCAAACTTGTGTAAAATGAATATGTGATAGCCTGAAATTACGAATACCAATAGAAAGCTTATGTTATTAAACAATTTCACATACAGATTGAAAAGCGTTAAGCGGATTAGTTTAATTTTGAAATATTCAATTGTATCGCTTTTGATTTGATTGTGATACTAATCCGCTTACGATATCATAGGTTTTTCAAATGTAGGTTTCAGTAGTGCACTCGCATTGTTTTGGGTAAATTAATTGTCGAATTTAATCGGTATTGTACTAACTAAATGAGTATGCTTAGAGGATGCATTGTTATGTTGTGCAAACATCTAAGACTTTTTACATTTTATCACTGAATACTTTGTTGTTTATGTAAAATAATACATATTTGAAGCAAGTATATGAAATACTTGTTTACACTAAGAAATAGATTTAAATGTATAAAATAGAAAAGAATAGGGAATTAAAAAGTTAAAAACAGTCGTCTTTGGTTTGATGTCTTGACTTGCGATTAGTAAAATCGAGTAATGTAATCATTGAGGCATTATGTACCTATAAAGTGTAGTATGGATTTAATTTTAACCATTGGAGAATAATATTGTTATTGATCGAGACGGAGTTTCATACTTAACCATAGAAAACCCTTCCTGAGACCCGAATGAGAACCTGAAGGCTATTCCTTACAGTAAATACTTATGTATATATTGGGTATATCCAGACTGCTACCGAAAACGAAGCTGGGTGGTTATTTTAGTGACTACAAACACAATGCAACTAAAAATGCGACATTTCTTTTGTGTGATGTTTTAAATATCATTGTGTTTGTGTGTTCATTCCATAATTGACAAAATAATAATTTAAGCCCTTGCGTACCATAGCGTCTTTCAAAATAAAAGGGTGTACACTGTTTTTTAATGCTATATATTTACCACCCAAATACCACAATAATAACTAATTTGAACTTTATCAACCATCTTAACCGCATTAAGATTTTCAATCACAACTTTTAATATATGACCCTTATTTTCACTGTCTTTAATATAAACCCAAACCAACTAATCTATAGCAAATCAAATTAATCTAGAAATTATTGCAACCCACACTTCAAGCAAATAATAAGCATCCAGGCGAATAAAAATGACCGAGCGCCGACAAAGTGGTAAATATTTAAATATGTGTGCAATGTGTCTGGTCGATACGTCGGGAACTGTTGACCTGGTTAAATTACCGAGTAGTGATCAGACGGATATTCTTGATTCCACTTATCTTTTTAACTTGGGAAGGTTGTGTCATTAATATTTATAATTCATGCCCCTAAGCTTTAAACTTGGAATGGGTTTCGATAATTATTAGAGTGATTTTATAATAATGGATCGCTTATTGTTAATATACGGTTTTACTTTCCAAAAATGTCCATGTTATGTGCATTTTAAACCTTTTTTATTGGGAAAAGCGCCCAATAAGCAGTTATTTTCAGATCCTCAGAAATGTCAAATTCGTGTATATCGGTTTCTCTAGCTTTCTGTGAGAACTATTTATATTTAATTAAGAAAATTGTACACATTCTGTGCTATTTATTGAATTTATACATTTTAACATCACCAGGATTTTTAACTCAATATTCTTTTTCCTGTTAGACTATGTCTTACTGATGATTCATTATTGGGCGAATTTTGTCAATATTTGAGTCGACCTTAGTTATCTTATGGGTGCCAGATCTCGCTCTTTTACATATATGATGCTAATTAGTAAGTAAAATAAGCTTAAATTAAGCTATTATATAAATATAAGTAAAGTTTACATAGAAGTGTCTATTTAAGAGAATATAATAGCGGGTCATAACAGCTGAGTAGTTTTATTACTCTGAAATAAACTGTACAATGTTGAAATAAGTTTTGGAGTAAGTTTGTCTATAACTAAATAAAGTTAACAGTGTCTTTACTTTGACGTCTGCTTTGTAGAATTTTGCTCCTGCTTTATTCCGTAGTAAATTTAACAGAGAATATTATTTCTACTAGAAACATAAAGAAGTCTTTACGAATATTATTTGACTGTACAAAAACTGTATAATTATTTTAACCATTCCATTTACTTACCCATGCGTAATATATTAAAAAATACTAATTGGAACATCTTCATATTTCATTACAACAATGTGATTCCAAACGGCCAATATTTCATAATCCATTGATTTTTCTTCGTCCTTAAGGACTGGTAAACTACAGTTACCGTACCACCTGCTTTATCATACAATATTCGCAATATTACTTTCAATCTGAACTGCATACCTTTTCCGTCTTTTGCAATAAAACGCTGTTTACTTTTCCTCTCCAGTTGCTTCGCTCACACAGGTCTTTTAGTTTTTGATACCACTTCGCGTTAATGCAATAAAAAACTAAACTCAAACAGCCAGTGAAAGGTGTTACAGCATTACGAGAGTCTATCCATCTTGCTTATTCCTAAGTATGTTTGAGGAGGTAGCTCGGTAAAGTATTTAACTAGCTCGGTCCACGGGCGAATATCATGCGAACTTATTTTATTATGCCACTGGTTCTCGCCCCGTCTTGGTTTGTGTTCACTCGGTATGATCTCGTTAAAGTTGGCTGAGTTGTTTTTGCGTTAAGATATTTTAATGTCGACTTCGCATTTAAAAGGCAACTTTTGTGTCGGTTCTTGTTCGGAGTAAGTTCTTTATTTATTTATTACTTTATTGTACACCATTAAGAAGACAATAAAAATAATAATACAGAAACAGGCTTAAATATATATTATCGGTAGTACAAGTGGCAGTCTTATCACTAACCACGGCGATTTCTTCCAGACAACCCTTGGATGGAGTGGAAAGAGCAATAATTTGAAATAGAGCGTTCCTTTTTCGTCACTTGTGTATACATTGCGTTGATTTCAGATTTGCACTGTGCTGTATCAGCCTATTTATGGCCCACTGCAGCGCACGCCTCCTCACAACAATACTAACTCCTAAGATACGATTGAGAGTGGTTAAGCCATAATTATAGTCTACCACGATGGCCTAATGCGGGTTGGCGTATTTTGCATTCTTGTAAATATGGGTTTTTCAAATTTCCTTTCAGATTTAATTAAAATAAAATGCGACAAGCCTTGTCACGAAATTTTGGAGGAGTACAAGGGCAATAAGCATAGACAGTTTGACTTATTTTAATTATCAAATGCTTTTACCCTTTCAAAAGACATTTGAATTCAGTTTGATCGAGAAAAACATTCATCATCAACCCATCCTTGATTATGCCGATGTCAGCTATCTTGATCTCACCGAAGACCAACTTAATAAACTTGAGCGTCTCCAAAATTTTTGCATACGGTTCATATTTGGTTTACGCAAATATGACCATGTTTCTGAGTTTCGTCTTAAGCTCAAGTGTTTACCCATACGGCTTCGTCGGAATACTCACACTCTTTCACTTTTATACAATATATTATTTAACCCTCTCACCCCCTCTTATCTCAAAGACCGTCTTATATTTCTTCATGATTCCCATGAAAGATCCCTGAGGTCGTCGGAGAACATGAAACTGAGAATGCCCGTACACACCACGACTTTTATGGACAAATCATTCTCCGTACTTGCTGTTCGATTGTGGAACTCACTTCCAGATGTCGTGAGACGGGCTAGAACATTGTCATCTTTTAAGTCACTAGTCAAGGAGCACTATCTCTCTCACTGAATTTACTCATTAATGTGCTTTTACTATTTCCATTGGCATTTATTATGTATGTATTTATTATGTATATATTTATTATATTTTATGTCTATTTTGTATATGTATGTATGTATGTTTGTTGTACATATTTATATGAATGTATTACTTTTATTTTGTGTGTTTTAATTTGTTAGTATATACTTTTTTTTTCTTTTTCATTTTACACCCTAGACTGCCCTTTCTCTCTCCTGTGTCTTATCTCCATCCAAAGGTTGCCTGGAAGAGATTGCCTAGTGCAATAAGGCCGCCGATTGTACTTATTTTTAATATTATTTTTAATTTCTGTTACTGTATTTTGTTTTTTTCTGGTGTACAATAAAGTTTATAAATAAATAAATAAATAAATAGGCTTAAAAATTGTCTTTGAATAAGGCCTTAAGTTATTTTTTTAAATTCTGGCTCGGTACAGTGACTACATTGTACCTTGTGGAACAAGAGACAAACAAGTACAAGAGATCCCTTTACAGCCGGGAATTCTATGGAGAGGGTGTAGTTAAAAATGAATATATTTATAGTAGCAGGAACTCCATAAAATCAATACGTCCCCTAATATTCAGTCTTTCCTTCACCATTACTATAGCAAAGTAGTTAGCTGTATACGGTGTGTATTGATCGAATTTGTTTGCAATGAAGTGCCTTTACGACCCTGTTGTTCGTGGTGTGTATTCAAAGTTTGTTTAATCGCGCTCTTCACTCTAAAACTCGTTAAATTTGGGAATCTAGGCCACTGTCCATGCTAGTGCATTGTTGGAACTTTTAGATAGTCTACTTAAATGATTTCCCTTGCGGGTTCGGTTATGTTTACCGAAATTGGGTGATAAACCTCATGTTTGAGAACCTATGTGGCGCAGTGGAAGTCTGTGTTACGTGAATTCTAAAAATATTGTGTCCATTACCAATTTAAAATTGTCTCTTGGTTTTATGGTAAAACAATACATTGCAATGGATCTGTATACTGGAAAACTTTCAAACTTTTGCTATGAATGGCAAGACGAGGATGCCATTCGCCTGATAGTAAGCGATATGACTGCTCATGCAAAGTGGTAATGCTTGGCATTCCCCTGCGCTTGCCATGATGTGACATAATATGTTAAGTCTCAATACGTCCAGTGGTTACTCTGGCTACAATGTCAATAATACTGGAACACAACAGTGCATTGAAACTGCTGTTTGTCGACAGAAGAGGACATTGCGGTTGTACGTGCCCAGGTGGCCTCTCAAATTTGAGCGATCTACCATCAGTAATTAAAGCGGCATTATCCCCTATAAATACTTTCTAATTGTTTTGACTGCGTGATTGACTTAGGCATTTATTAGTCCATCACTGAGGCGCCCAAGTATATAATTGAGAAGTATTAAGTATACGTAAATAAAAGTTTTATTTTAAATTAAATTAAATATAAGTATAGTATACGTATATACGTGTTTAATAAATATACTTAATAAATTAAGTATACATTTATAATATTAAATATTTTCTTTTTTCTTAAATCCATCCCAAAAATCCAAATGAATCGTCTAGACTCTAGAGCAATAAGACCGTCATCTTATAACTAAATTTTTATGTGCGTCTAGCTAAGTATAAATAAACCCACGTAGTATCATCATCAACCTATTTTTAAATATTATTATCACCAAACAATAATAATTGACATTACAATTACGTCAACTCATTATCCACTACGCTAATATGCCTTCAAAGCTACCTCTGTCACAAAGCTGAACATACAACTGATTGATGTCCCCCGCCCCATCGCGGCACATAATAGTTATATATAATTACACAGGCCACGGTATCAACCGCATACTAATTAGATGTGCATTTGTGGTTAGCTGGCTTGTCTGCGTGCATTAAATTGCCCTCAGCATACTCCGATTGAGAATAACAAATAATCCGTGATTGTGCTCTGGCGATTAGTGAAGCCTTCTCTAGTAACTGACTAGTATAATGTAAGCTCTAGAGTGTAGCATTGATTAACAGTTATGATAGGTGTTTTATATGTCAGAGGCCGCCTGGGTAGGTACCACCATAATCTCTATTCATCCCGCCCCGAGTCCTAGAGGACATTGGTTTGGCGTCAGTCGTCCCGGAAGAGCCTTACAGGTTACACGGTTGCACGCCTGCACGTTACGAACCCAAACGAATATACTTTCACTGTAGCTTTGTACGTGCAAGTGTTTAAGTGAATAAACTTTAGACTGAGAAACCTTCTCATGTTTTTATTATATGTAGGAAGTAACCCTCCTCATAACTTCTTATTATTGGTATAGATTTGTATGTGCACGCTTTTATTTCGTTAGCTTAGAGAGCCTTTGATGTCTGTAATCGAAGAAGTAAGAAGAATATATATAGACAAGTGTAAGACGTATTTAATCACCTGTATGTGATCTTTTACATTGAACTAATTAACATTGCGTATTGAAATAACATCTAAAATGAATCCTTTGAAAAGCGCCTGACGAAAATGTTTCCGCAACTTCTTTCCGCGCATTTCTTCCCATACACTTGCCTTATCAGGTAATCCTGTACCAATTCCCAACACGCATATTAATCATTTATTTGTATTATTATACTGCTGTTTAAAGGAAAAACCCCGTAGGTGTTTTACCAATCTAATCATTGTGAAAAGCATAATCCGTTGGAATCAAATCATTCGCTCGGACCGAAGTAGATTATGCCCAAAACCATTCGATTCATTCGACCATACAATCAAATTAGGAATGCATACATCAAACGGGCAGTGTTTTATATTTCAGGGTTCGGTGTGTTTTTAAAACACGTTTTAATTTATATGATATTAATTGTTTAAATATAAGGACTGTATGGTACTACTAAAACTTATACTTAGGACAAATATTTGTTGAATTCACTTTTTTTTTATAAGGGTGATATGGCCTATTGAGACTATACAGTCTAACCCCTCTCAATAGTACACTCGATTGTAGAGGAAGCTCCTTCCCTGTAGTGGGACGTATGTGGGCTGATACAGTATAATTTATGGCGATATAGACGATATTGCTAATCACCTAAAGGACTATTTGTTTTCATTGCAAATAATATTTAATACTAGCAGTCCGTCCCGGCTCCGCCTGGGTGTAGATACACTTTTCTAAATGGCGGCCAACATTTTCAATTCCGACTATCAATTTAGAATATTGGAACAAAGGATCACTCAGATATCGATTTTAAATTTCTTCGTGCTTGCTAGATTTTTCATTACAGCTTCCCTCGTATAGGCATACCGTGATGATATGTACTCTATAGCATACCTCAATAAATGACCTATCCAACTGTACTGTACTGTATCAGCCCATATACGTCCCACTGCAGGGCACGGGCCTACTCTACAATCGAGAATACGATTGAGACTGGTTAGGCCATATAGTCCACCACGCTGGCCTAGTGCGGGTTGGCGGACTTACATACCACAGAAATTCTTATAAATCGCTATGGTATGCAGGTTTCCTCACGATGTTTTCCTTCGCCGTTTTAGTGCGTGGTGATTGATTATTATCAATACACACATGACTCCGAAAAGTCAGAGGTGTGCCCTGGGATTCGAACCCGCGACCACCGTGAACATGTGGGCAGCCGCGTCTAGTCCGTTTACCAACAGGCCACCACGCACTTTTATCCAACAGATAATGATTTTTTTTTTATTAGAACAAGCAATTCCTGAGATTAAATGTAGCAAAAAACAAACTCTTCAGCTTTATTTATAAGAATAGATAACTATATAAAATTTACTATCAAGCTAGCCGCTAAGATCAATATAACAAAAAGAGTACCTAACTTTCAAGCACACTCTAAACATTAAATTGAATAACAAAATTCTGGCACATAATAGAATCATATTTTCCCCGTGGTTTCCAGAAGATCCCGTGTTTTTATGACATGCGGATCGGATTATGGTGAGCGTGTAGATTTGAATTGTTTTCGGAACGACGCGTGCTCTGATGTTGTTATATGATCTTATTCGTGATTTATGTGTGAATGTGGCTTTGAGTGTTGTTTTTTTAAGGATCTGATAAAGAAATAAAGGTTTTTACATTGTATTAACTGTAATCAGAATTGACCTCTCTTGACAACCTCCGTGGCGCAGTTGGTTGGACGCCACTTGTAAAACGAGAGACCGTGGGTTCTCCCGCACCGAGAGAAATGTTTGTGCGGCCCACAAATATTTTTTACGGGTCTGGATGTTTGTGAGACCGAAACGTGTCTCGTAGTTCCTGATATCCACGACACAAGACTCGATCTTAGTGTGGGGTCAGGACTCTTGGGTGTTATTAATTATTTATTTAAACTTGGCTGCTCCTGCAGGCATTGGAAAAGGGAAGAATGCTAGTGGCGTGAAAGGCAATCAATCCTACTCTTTGTCTATTCGCATAATAGTTGAAGATAACAAAAATTAAAAATATATTAAGTTCCATCATAAATTATACGAACATGTAACGGCAATATAAAAATAAATTAGCGACAGCATGTTTAATAGTTCTATTTCATATATTTTCTATTAAGATACGGTTACAAAGCTGAGGTATCGGATACGAATCCCGGATCGGGCAAAGTGATATTAGATTTTTCTATTAATTTTCAGGCCGCAGTCAGGATTTTGTGCCCGATATGACGTTAGGTTCGACCTCTATCACATAATTAAATGTGGGTGTCAGGGTACCTCTGCCTACCCCTTCTGGGGAAAAGGCATAGGTGTTTGTATGTATTATATCTTTACCATCATAGAGAAATCAATAATTCATGTTGTTTATTAATTAAGTCGATACAAACGCGACAAAGAAAAAGAGATACCTTTCATTCGCTACTTAGCAATCGTAATGAAATCAAAGTTACAAAGTTTAGTACTTTTTCGTTTAGGAAAAAATACATATTTTCAACAAATATAAGGATAATTGCGACCCAAGCCCGGTGTTCCTGGAGAAATAAAGTTGAAATCCAATATTTTTTCTTGCCTTCGGGACTCTAAACAAACTATAAAAATATGATGATAATTACTTTATTTTATAACAATCTGTTCCGGAATAAAACAGGAAAATGTTTAAAGACAAACCATATTTTCTATAATAAATTTTTAGCAGTATCAGTATCGGGATATATTTTATATTTTTCACCGATGTGAATGGGAATTTTCCTTTAAATGCTAAAATGCCTAAATTTTCAAAAACAATCTAATAGCACAAAATGGAAAATCCTCACCATACAGAAAACATTAGCAGGTATCGGATACCGTTGTACACTCGGCAGCCTCTCCTCAAATCAAATGGAAAACCTACTGGAATGTAAAGCGTAGTGAACAAAGTTGAGCCGTGCGCTCCAGAGCTCCGCTTCAGGGTTCAGATATCAAAGAGTGAACGATACTGCCTGTGCGATGGCTTAATTTTGTATTGGTGTCTTGTGTTTGGAATTGTTTTTGTTGGAGCTTGTAATTCAGTGAAATAGTGCTTAGATTTATTTTAGCACTGATTTCTTAGGCTTACGTGAATGGTACATATTGAAATAAGTTAGTAAATAATTAAACCGTATCTGCGATAAAATTCGTAAACAATAAAAAAAACACCAAACAGTCACATACATAGTCCTGACCCCACACTAAGATCGAGTCTTGTGTCGTGTGTATCAGGAACTACGAGACACTTTTCGGTCTCACAAACACCCAGACCCGAAAGAAATATTTGTGGGCCGCACAAACATTTATCTCGGTGCGGGGATCGAACCCGTGGCCTCTCATTTCACGAGCGGCGTCTAACCAACTGCGCCATGGAGGCTGTCAAATAATAGGTTAATTACAATTTATGGCAAATTTGATACAGGACTTAAAATAATAATTATAATATAGTTGGATTAAACATGCATACGTAAACGTTACACCTGTATCCCATAGGAGAATGCAGAGACTATGAATCATCACTTTACGCGATTCTTATATACTGCTATCGCTTCGTCTACTTTCATTTATCACTTCATGCATTCTGGTCTATTCAGGATTTAAGGTAAATAGTACTGAAACCTTGCGTCAACAAAATCAATGTTCTTAGCATTCGTAGTTCTACTTACGAACCATTAAAAAATAATCAAAAAAATAAGATAATTAGGCATGCTAAAAATTCTACATTAGACAATTATTAAGTCATGAATTTTTCGTGCGCGCTATATTGACCATCGAATTTTACTATGACCCAAACGTCCATTCTGAATTTGAAGAAATAGCTATCCAAACACTAATAAATACAGATTGATTAAGATATTAGTTTAGTGAAATATTTTTCTACTCCTACAAACTACCTAATTTAGCATGGCCTCTAAAAATAATACACCAGACATTTGGATAACGCAAAATTAAAATTATATAATTTTCAGCCGCTTCAATTTGACAAAAAAATGCAAACACTCGCTTTGTGCTAGTAAGTATTCAGACGTTAATACAATTTCTAAGAAGTGATAATATTAGTCAAAACGTAAGACAATACTGTGATTCAAGATGTGACGCACAGAAAGGAATGTCGGTGACAGATTTCGTTCAAATTCAGCACATTTTGTGTGACATCTGCGTCACAGATTTTAGCACATTTGTATAGTACTTTTTTAATATTTCACATTTATTTTGTCAGCCTCCGTGGCGCAGTCGGTCGGACGCCGATTGCGCACGAGAGGCCGTGGGTTCAATCCCCGCAACGAAACGAATATTTGTGTAAACCATTGGTATTTGCTCTCTCGTAGTTTTTGATACCCACGACACAAGATTCGATCTTAGTATGGGGCCAGGACTACGTATATAACGGTAAAAAAATCCTTTGTGATAAAAGTACTATTTTGATGTTAACATACTGAGTAAAAAGACTTGAAATACTGGCATACCCTTTTCGGCTACGTTCTAAATTCTGGAAGGAGAATTTAACAGCTTCTTTCTTGTGCCAAGAAAAATACTCCAAACCTCCTCATTAATTGCAATTAATATTTAAAGATAAAAGTAACAGAACATTATTTACCTACATAAACTCTTTTTTGGTTTATATTAACTAGTATTTTTTATATGTTTCACAACACAGACATCCTACCATCTGATACTCCTTCCTTTTTATACGATAAACATCGTTCAATCCAACGGAACCACGTAAAAATCGAACCAACCCAGAACCCGGCAAATCTCCCACGCGCGCAAGTTTTTATTCATCGCATAGAGGTGCGCCAGTGAAAAATGTTCGTCGGGCCAATTTAGTTCCACGACTAACAAGGGATTTACGTGACGTACACCTACTTCATAGCGGTTGCACTCAAACACGCTGCTTTCAAGGCTTCTTTTGCATTAATTTATGCTCGAAATGCATTCAATGAGGTTAGCTACTTCTTTCTAAACTTGTCATGCTTGGTGCTTTCAAGTAGCTAGGTGCGGGTTGAGTGACTGTACTTGTTTTTTTTTTTTAATTTAATTGTATTATGTAGAGAAACCTGTGTAAAACTTAAATGGTGGTACTACTGGTGGTAGGTTTCTTATATGTGGTAGGCCGCTTGGATAATCTCCTGAATGACTCTAAACCAATGAATAATCTCCTGCCAAACAATAGTGTAAATGCAGTTTAATTGTGTTCTGGTCTAAAGGATATTGTAGCAAGAGTAAGTAATGGATATATTAAGACTTAACCCCTTATGTCTCAGGATGGCGAGCGTAGTTGCGAAGCATTGCTTTGTAATTCAGAGTGTTGTTGGGTTTTGTTATTTTCCATTAGCGGTCATATAGCCCTGAGGCGAATTGCATGCTCGATTTTTTTTGTTTTTTCATTGCACTAAATGGCTACAATATCCTGAACACACCATCGAGGTCTATTAAACTAAAATCATCATCCTTGGCCACGTAACGTCAACTTCTGAACAAAAACATATTCCAAGGACTTTCATAGTATTCTATTCAAAGCGACTGGCAATGCATAGTCATGTCTTGTGATCATAGAGAACAAGTACAGTCAGCAACATAAGTCGCTGAACAGTTCAAATTTTTTTATAACCTTTTTATAAATTAAAATTTGTACGTACTACTCTGTAGTCGTAAAATATAACCAAGTAAAGTCATCTATACCGAGAAGTGCCATACGATATTGAAAATAATTAATATTTTGGATGATAAGATAATTCCAAATCTCATGAATGTGTAGCGACTTATGTTGCTGACTGTACCTTAGAACATCAGAACTTCATAGTGTTTGCATTTACTTATACTCAAATACTTAGTGCTTTGAAAACTTCTTTTGAATTAATTTACGCTCACGTGCACCAAGGGAACTAGGTTAGCAAGTTCCGTGTCTAAATGTTGTGGTTTGTAAACCTGTCAGCGTTCGATGTTTACTGAAATGAAGTTTCGGGTGTTTGTAGGTAAAGTGATAACATACATACATAAACTCACACCTTTGTTCTAGAAACATACAAAGATACATATCGACGTCGAAGTGCCAATAACACCTAACTGAGAAAGTCATTTTACACAAAGTGGAAAAAAGTTTAATTTTTGTTAAGTTAAAAAGTAGTTAACATATTTATTAATGGGGAATAGTAATAATGTAGGCCTTAAGTGTATTATTGTATTCGTATATTTTACGATAATGTAGTTGGTATTCGGTTTGATAGGAGGTATTACCATAAATAAATAGGTGGGGCGGTGACAGTTGGGAGGTATTGATAAGTCACCGTCGATATATAAATACATAAACTCACGCCTTTGCCCCGTAAGGGGTAAGTAGAGGTAGCAACCAGGACACACATTTTCAGCCTTGTGTGATCAGTTCCACGACGATAGGGGAACCTATCCCTATATCAGAAAGAAATTCTTAACTCAGAGCTGAAAATGAATAGAAAAATTCTCACTCTGGCTGACAGTTAAGTGAAAATTATAGAGATTTCGATTGAGTAGATTCATATTTTTGTAGTTTAGTCTCAGTTCTACTTTAAGAGACTAAAGGAACTTTTAAAAGATTACTCTATACTATTACTACTATTACTATTACTATCTAGATCTCACCGAGGACCAACTTAATAAGCTTGAGCGTCTTCAAAATCTCTGTATCAGATTCATATTTGGGCTCCGCAAATATGACCATGTTTCTGAATTTCGTGCTAAGCTCAAGTGGTTACCCATCCGGTTTCATCGGAATACTCATATTCTTTCACTTCTGTATAATATTCTGTTTAATCCTCTCACACCTTCTTACCTTAAAGATCGTTTCATCTTTCTCCATGATTCACATTCAAGATCCTTGAGGTCTTCGGAGCACTTGAAACTGAGAATGCCCTTGCACTCCACAGTATTCATGGACAAATCATTTACTGTCCAAGCTGTCTGACTGTGGAACTCACTTCCAGTTGAGTTGCGACGGGCTGAAACACTGTCGTCATTTACAAGAAAGGTCAAACTACATTTCCTTTCACAACGAGATTGTAGCTGAGATAATTTGTCCATTCTTATTTTGGTATACTTTTAGAATAGGTATATAGTATATTTATGTATATGTATGTATGTATGTATATATATATATATATATATAAATATGTATTATAAGTGTGATTATGTTATATTTTTATTTTTATTTACTAATTCTACTCCTGTTAATATATCCACCCCATGGTTGCCTGTAAGAAATTACCTAGTGTGATAAGGCCGCCACTTGAACTATTATTTTTATTGTGTAATATCTTTTTAGTATTTCTGTACAGTGCAAAAAAGGATTAAATAAATAAAAAAATAAATAAATAAATAAAAGACCCATAGGGCCTCATTAATAAACTCAGATGAACGAAGGATTAACTTTAGGAATTGGGCTAGAGAAATCAATATATTATTATGAATAGCTAGTAAAAGAAACTGTCAAAATAAATTTATCAATTTTAAAGTTTTGGGCTAAACTTAATCCCTCGCTCATCCGAGTTTATTAATAAGGCCCATTGAGAACAACCCACTTTATTTGCTCAGATTTGAAATATGGTTTGTACTTAAACTTAAACGGTGATCAAGTGTCTACACTTTATTCTAGAATCAATATCGATGCTGGTGTAGTTTGAAATGTGTGAATTTTAAAACATATCGGAATTGGAACTCTTCATGTCAGACAAATCCTTGTGTATATAATTTTATTTTATCCTGATTTGGTTTACAGCGAAGTCTTAAAAAGCTAAGGTAGCTTTTTAAGACTTTACAACACTTATTAAATATTTCGTCAACTACTATTATTATTATTGTCTACCAGTTCTGAATTCCTTTAAACCTTTAGAATTTAAATCGTTGAGCTATTTCCCCAATAACCCCTCACTAACCCTCTTTAAATAAATGCCGGTTCACAGCAAAGGTTCGCATGAACAGCCAAAGTTATCAATCGCTAACCATCCGTTGCAGAACGGCCCGTGAGTCATGTTCCAAACTTGTAAATTATTATGTGGAGTTCGTGAATCCTATACCAATTAATTAATTTCTGTATCTTCATTTAGAGCCTCAGTAGCGCAGTTGGTTAGACGCCGGCTGTGAGGTTGCAGGTTCATCTACAGCTATTTGTTTCGGGTCTGGGTGTTTGTGAGGCCCAAAAGTCTCATAGTGATAAGACAGCTGTGTTTTATATTTTTCTGTTACATCGTTTATTTTGTAATAACTACTGTTTTTCAACACATTTTTCCTGATTAATTGTTTCTGTATCAGCCCATATACGTCACACTGCAAGGCACGGGCGTCTTCTACAATCGAGAGTCCGATTGAGAGTGGTTAGGCCATATAGTCCACCACGCTGGCCTAGTGCGGGTTGACGGACTTTACAAACAATAGAAATTCTTACAAATCGCTGTAGTATGTACGTTTCCTCACAATGTTTTCCTTTAAATGAAATTGGTTTATTGATTGTCTACGCAATTAATTAGCTCTTATGACAAGTCAGTACACTGTGCTTATGCTATATTTACATAACAATTGATTATATTATCATATAAATTATAAATTAGTTTTAGGTCTTGGTAATCTTCTTATTTATCATTTATTACTATTTATAAAGTAAAACTTTATTCAAGGAAATACATTGTTTACGTTAATCCAAATTTAAGTGAAACATGACTTTGCATGCCATTGATTTATTAAAAATCGCTACGATATACACACAGTTCACATACAATTACAAAAGAACTTAAGCAGATTACCAAAGCCCCAGCTCATGTAACTCACCTATAAGTTTAAACGTACTTACCAAGCACTCTCCGAAGTTTACGATACTTGGGCGTATTTACAAGTTGTATATAAGTGAAGCATTACTGAGACGTGATACGGTTACTTGATTAACAACTTATTGGGCAGTTAAGGTCGACAGGCGATGTTTTAAGGTCGAAACTAAGTTTTAATGTGATTTGATTTTTTATACTGATGTGAGGTCTTTCATATGTCTCAGACCGCCTGGGTAGGTACAACCGCAATATCTATTTCTCTCGCCCAACCTGCACTGTTATGTTCCATTTGGAAGGACATAGCTGGAGTAACTCCTGGACATATCGAGACTTAACATCTTTATTTTATTTAATTATTTATTATTATATATCGGTTATAATTTCGTCCCCATAATGGTCGCTGCAATTTCTGAACTGAAGAACGTCAAAGGTGCAGAGTTTAATTAAATAGAGCACTGAAGTTCAGCGAGTTTCTATGTTCAAGTTATCTGAACCTCACATATCTTCTTGTTGATAATGATCATTCCAAGAACAGTGCGTAGTAACTAGTATAAGCATTTATTTTACACTTGGAATCCATCTAGGTTTTCAGTGGTGAAAGGGCGTGGATTTTGTGATGTTCCTAACATAATATACACCGGTTTATATAAATAAAATATTACTAGGAACTTTATAATGAAACTGAAAACTGCAATTAAAACCAAGCGATCGCACTGAGAATTGGTTTATTAGAGAGTGGTGTTGCCAACAACATAACATATTTTACTACAGGGTGCTGCCATCATCTTATGGAAAATAATCATAAAGTAACAGTACTGAAAACTGTCGTGTTTCATTCGATCAATGGCATCAAAAACCCAATAACACAATATCTGTATTCCAATTAATTTTCTACCTAGAAACTCATCAAAACTTTTTACAGGTCTCCAAAATTTTTTGGAATATTTTCGTATGTTAACGGAGTTATTTTAGTCATTGCGTAGGCGAATTTCCCAAAATATACCTTCAGTAATAATAATTGTACAGTAAAGTTTACAACATTCTGCTAATACTCTATACTGCTAATTCTGCTAATGCATTCTGCAAGACGTCAAACTCCTTTCTTATCCGCATTTTTATACAATAAACTAAATAAAATAAATAATTTTTATCACCTACCGCTTCTCAATTGCCAATCAATATTGAAAAACTGGCTCCTTACGTTAAATTATGACGACACAGAAAAATTGTTACAATAAACAAATTCAAACACAAACACATTTACACATACACACACTGACACTTATACACACACATGCACACACATCATTTATATTTATAAACAGTCTATTCACGCGCTCTTACGTATATGGCGATTCAAAAAAAAAAAAATGTTAGGGTTTTTTTGCATGTACCCTTTTCTGTTATGTTTTATTACTATTATCTTTGTTATATTTCATTTTTATATCATTAGATTTCATTTTATTTATATCTTAAGCTTTTTGTTTTTGTTTTTAGTAGTATTAGTTATTATCTTTCTTACATATGAATTAATATTAATTGTACCTTAAATTTGTGTAACGCACTCACTCTGTAATCAGTTTATGTTAAGTTGGCATAAATATTGTTACTATACAAAATCAGGCCAGGAGAATGGCCCTGACTCCTGACATACAGGTTGTTTTCTACCTAGTTCAGGAGACAGTAGCTTCAATGTTTTTGTTCTTGATTTATTTATGTCAATAAAGAATATTATTATTATTATTATTATTATAATTGGCACATTGGTCTCATTTCAAAACATTGCGAAAGTTAATAGTTCCCGGGACATAAATAAAACGGGAGACGAAACGCGAAGCTATTTCAATTATTTAGATGGTAAATTTGGGATGAAAAAGTATTTGTAAAGTATATATGGCGTTGTAGGAATTTATTTTCAAATCAGTATTTATTTTTTATTGGGTAATAGCGGCCCGGCCCAGCTTCTCCCGGGTGCATATAGATTTATCTACAATAATATGCACGTATTATACACATAAACCTTCCTCTTGAATCACTCTATCTATAAAAAAACCGCATCAAAATCCGTTGCGTAGTTTTAAAGATTAAAGCATACAAAGGGACATAGGGACAGAGAAAGCGACTTTGTTTTATACTATGTAGTGATGACCGGCAAACGAGCAAACAGGTCACCTGATGGTAAGTGATCACTACCGCCCATGAACATGCACATCGTTTAAATCATAGATGTGTTGCTGATCCATCAAATCGGGATAGAAGCAGATAGAAAAAGGAATGAAAAGAAGAAAGAGGTATTAGGCATCCCACAATCTCACTTACTGAATGAAACCCGACAGCTAAGGTTTCGCTTGACGTCAGCCTTCTGTGAGACTATACCGCCCCGGACGAACCTACCCATTAATGCTTAATAATTACTGAGAACAGCGTGGTTCTACCACTTCAGAATACATGATAAAACTGGATGCGTCCTGTGCCGCTCAGCAAAAAATGTATTTTTTAGCGCTGGTGACGTTGCTATCTGCCTTCAGACTGTCATTTGATTACGTCAGTCCTGTGATGTGAAAATTCACGTTCAAAATCATCGTTAGCTATCTATAGAAGCTGAATTGGAGACAAAGAGGTATTGGTTATAGCTTCCACACAACTTGATGAAAAGTTGGTTTTCATCAAGTTGTGTAAAAAAATATATAAAAATTAAAGACAGAAATCGTAACCTTTTCCATCGCTTATTAACTGGTAGGAAGGCGTAAATACCCCACAAATAAATAAGCCAATTAATTTCAAATCTCAAGTGTCGCCCGAGCTGTTAATAAAATTCTGAGCTTTGATGTGACTACAGTACAAAAGAAAACTTGCAGTTCTCAACTTGGTATTGAATGTAATGACTGCAGTAAAGCTCGTTTCTTCTTAAACTGTCCTTTTTGAGTAAAAAAGATTAATGAGGATCGAATCGAAGTAATATTTGATGCAATGCTACTGAATCGCTACAATATACAGGTTGTTAGATAATCTATATCTATTTAAATAAATAAATACACTCAACAGTCACATACATAGTCCCGACCCACACTAAGATCGCGTCTTGTGTCGTGGGTATCAGGAACTACGTTAAGCTTTTCCGTCCCACAAATACTCAGACTCGAAACATGTACCTGTGGATCAAATTAATATTTGTCTCGAAGCGAAAATCTAACTCGCAGCCTCTCGGAACATGTTGACTTGTTTGTCTGGCCTCTTTATAGGCCACAATGCACTTATAGGGCTTAGTATAAGATTAGGGATCTACCGCATTGGCGTTACTAATATTTTATTTCTCTTTCAGATTCGACTTCAATTACAGCAGAATAGCCGCAACTACGACCTCAAAAATGCAAAGAGAATGAGATGCAGGTCAGTAGAAATTACACATTTTAATTGTTGTCACAAACGCGTATTTATTAGAATCTATAGGTAATTTGTTAAAGTTTTAAAACTTATGTGTATAAAAAAAACAATGGTCTGTTAGCATATAAGTTATGAAGATTATTTTCTGTGGGGATAGCGGGTACGGGCACACATCTATGCCTTTATTACATTCTTCCTTCTTTGTGTTATTATTTTTTAATTTTACCGTTACCAACCAGCCAACACGCACTGAAAGTGTTAGAGAAAATTAAAATTGGTAATTATAAAATATATTTTTTTCCTTAGGTTTAATTTCAATGATATCCAACACTGTGGCAAACTGAGCTGACATATGCGATCAATGGCAAGCGGCCTATCACGGAATTACCACGGCCTAAAAAATGTAGGTTCATTTCTCATTAGCCTGCTCCAAATACATTGATTAAAGTCAACTCCAAGAATATTCAAACTTAAAATTATCAAGTAAAATAATCAAGTAATTTCGTCCCAAAATTTCCCGCATACCGAAGAAAATTGAAACATCCTAACTTCAACTCCCCGAAATCCACTTAAAAATCCAGAATCCTGAAAGGCCGAGATGACATTGTCCCGGAGCAATTAATCAAAGCCAGGGAAATGGCAATTGATTAATTAAAATTTATTATAAAGAGTTAATTAATCCCGGAATTCGGTGTCCGTCGCTAACTGTAATTTTAACTTTTGACATACTTCGTTGATTAGTTTCGTACAACGGAATTAAGGATGAATTAGGAATGAGGCACGTGGAGGAATTTTGTGAATTTATTTCCACTGCCGTATTGTGACCGATTTAGTAAATAAAGCTTTTAGTATATTTATGACCATCCCGACCAGGCTTTTCCTGGGCTATTCCTAGGAAAAGTGCTTGCCTGTATATTGACCTGATTTACATATAAAATAATGTAAAAATGTAAAGTTTCTTCGGAATCTCACCAGTAGTTCTTGTATGAAAGAGAAACAAATCCATACTTGGGTGGTAATGGAAGAAAAGTGACTAAATCTACAAAATATATGACATTTCATGGATTCAATAAATATTTTCATTTCATTTCATTTTCATTTCATATCATTTCATACATTCAACTGTCGTCACAAAATTTAAATTAATAATAGTAGCCGAATTCATTCGTTTTTATTAATATTAGTTTATTGTGATATTTTCATTCGTAAACATATATTTTAAATTATTAGAAAATGATCTTGTAGTTTCTCATATAATAATATGTAAGTATAGTACGTAGGTACATACTATTGCCAAAAATACGCGTATCTACACAATCTATACTTCAATTTTAATAGTAAAAAGAGGGAAGTTTTGATTATTTGTTTGCATTGAAAAGGCTCTGAACTGCTGGACCAATTTGAAAAATTATTTCACCATTAAAATCCCGACATTATTACTGATGAACGTAAGCAATAGAATATTTTCAGAAAAGTGTAAGTGAACGAGGCGTGGCCGGTATTTTTTTGTATGAAATACCTTATTGAAATTTAAATAAAATATACTGCCGCTCCGTTTTACCTTCATTAATTATATGCATAATAATAAATTTCTCATATTTTTTCGTAGAATAATTACGTTTCTGGAAAATACGTCAATTATTTGAATTCTGACTACTGAAAACTGAAATGCTCTCACGACTGAAAATGTTCAAAAAGTTTATCATTAATTTTAAATCTGAAGATTAAATTCGCTGTAAATACTCCAGTATAAATTCCAAGTTGTTCCATATTTCACTTATAGTATTGATCGCGACTTCGTCCGTATGAAAAAGCTTATCCGAGATTAGAGTTCAACAGTATATTTTCGGAAATAAAAAGTACTCTACACCTTTTCTCGATAAAGGACTATTCAACATGATAATTATTTTTCAATATGGACCAGTAGATCTTAAGATTTACGTGACCAAACAAACAAATTATTTAGTTTTTTATATATAATAAATTATATATTAATAAACTATAAGTAGGTCATTTCCTCATCAACGTGAAAATAAATGCATAATGGATGTTAATTCTTCCGTGTTCGATTCATTTGCTCGATAAATTACAAGGTTCAAAAGGAAATGAACTGGGAAAGTCGATCTTTCGATAGCATAAATTATTAAGTTCATTTTATGTGTATATCACTTATTTAAATAACTCATTAGGTACATAAGAAAGTCAAAACGTTAGTACCTAAGTATATGTTTATGTAAGTTTATTTATTAGCCTATACATGTACTTAGTCACACGTATCGTTTTAGGTGTTATTTCATTATTTTTCTCAATCCATCCCCATAACTGGACGAATAATTTCACAAATTATATCCTGATTAGCCGAATCATCATAATTATTAAACCGTGTAATCAAAACAAATTAATAAGCTCTCGCTCAGTTACTTATGCTTTACAGCCCAAGTTACATAAAACAGCAGAATAATTTATTAATATCCCGCACTTTTACTACAGTTTCGTAGTAAAAATGATCAATTACCTTGCCCTCTCAAGGCTTACTCCACAACTTTTCTAATAAGACTTTTGCCCTAAAAACTTCATAAGGGGGCCCTTTGTTAAAAAGAGCTATTTTCAGTACGGGTTGCTCACAATTTAAGACACATTTCTTTTGTACATTTTTACGCGACATTTTCAAGTCGTGAATACGAAATTCTATGATATTCTACTTTTATGTCCGGTCTTTACGTCTAGTCTACGTAATCAAATTTCGCCGGCTTGAGAACCAGCGCTCTCAATAAGATACTAAAATCTGGGATAATTTTACAAGATTAATTTAGTGAGTAAAATATTTATCAGGCTCTCATTAAAAGATAATTATAAACACGATTTTATTAGTTATATCCTGCCCAGTCCCGTATCATTGTGACTCAAGACGTGTTATTATATCCCATTCAATTACTTTTGAGTTTAAGAAAGTAGCACATGTATTTGAATCCCTTGGTCGTCCCCCGAGAACATTACATTTTTCGGGATAAAAGTAGCCTATGCAATAATCCAGGGTACCAGCTACCTTAGTGACCAATTAAAGTGAAATTGATTCATTCATTACCTAGACTAGCGTACACAAAACACAGACAAACAGACAAAAATTCCAATAATCATTGCTTTCGTTTCTATTACGTTAATACAGTCCCCACAAATTAGTTTTTCTCATTTATCTTCCATGTTCAGCGATCCATCGGTGACAAAATATTTATTATCTGTAAAGATATAGATAATATACAATGCTGATTATCGGCATTACTAATTTATTTTATTTGAAAGACTGAATAACTTAGCTGAAAGTAAAGAGTGACAAGGTGTATTTTGTGAAGATATAAGTGACCGTTTTGTTGACACCCCACCATTGCTGAAACTAATAATATAACATAACCTTCTTTCTTCTTTGTTATCTAGCAATGTCCGGAACTTGTATTGATAAAAATATATTTTCAACTGTAAAATTTTCACACATCACACTTACGTAAGTTAAACGAATATCAACCTAGACACTAATCCTATTCAAAAGCGTCGCAGATATTTTTTTTATTTACGCTTTAGACCGTGGAAATTGAACAAAGGCACTGGAACATGGGAAATCAGGTGTGCTTGCCTAAACCCACCGCCCATCCCTAGGGACTGACGGACTGTAACCAAACACAGTCCAGGTCTATGTATGCAAACCTGATTGATAAAATATTAACCGATTGGAAAACATGACGCCGAATAAAACAATAGATGTTTGCGTTTGATATTTAAATTAGAATGTAAACGGAAAATTTTTACGTATTTGATGTTTCTTCATGGCCCGACTATTCATAATTGAATGATCCATCCATAGGAGTGGAAATATTTTTAGTGATTTTAATAGAATGAACGTACAGGCAAGCGAAGTGTCGGACGCCCGCCTACAAGGTGGACGGACGATCTGACTAAGGTCGCAGGAAGTCGCTGGATGCAGGCCGCTTCCAACAGGTCATTGTGGAGATCATTGGGGGAGGCCTATGTTCAGCAGTGGACTTCCTGTGGCTGATATGATGATGATGATGATGAATAGAATGAAATAGAGGCAAATACTTAAGGTATAGAATTGGACGAAAAAATATATATATCCTTTTAAATTCACGGTGTTCTTTAGTTGGAACAGACAAGAACTCTTGAGATTAATAGTTAATGATTAGATGAATAGTTTATTGTTACTCTTTTTAATATTTTTTGCTTGTAATTAGGTTTAATTTTGAATTGTCATGTTGTTTGTTTATTGCATTTTTACTATTAAAATTTCTGTCCATTAAATAAGGAACTCCGACTGATCGTCCGCACGTCTCTTGGGCCTCCCATTGAAAATCAGCGTTGTAGTATAGCATATGCAGTACTGCAGCAGAAAGCTGAATGGGAGGTTCCATTGCTGGCGCAATATTTATAATTAATAATAATTAATTTTATATTTATAATTCTGTTCTTAGTGTAATTCGTTTTTTTGTTTTGTATTCTTTTGGTTTTTATTTTGTGTAATTTATTTTGTTATTGTGCTAGCAATAAATAAATATTTCTTTCTTTCTAGATTAAATCAGAGATTTCCTCTTGCAAATATTGTAGTTTTCTTTCGAGTTAAAGAAACAAAAAAAGTTAATTCCAATACAATTACGAAGCCTGTTAAATCAAAAAACCCACTCTGCGCTAATCTATATAATCCTAATTTTTTTCAATCATAAAATAGACCTATGTAGCAAACGTACGAATTTATTAAGTACAAAAATGATATTAACTATTCCATTATGTAATGACATCAAAAAAAGGTCTTATTTCGACAGTTTTTTTTTATTATTTCGTGAACCAAAGCGCAATAACGCAGTAATAGTAAAACAAAAATGGATAAGAAAAAAAATACGCGTTATTCAATTCGCGATTCATAAATGTATTTTTTTGCTGACTATCTTTGATGTTGGTTTTGTTGGCAGATAACGGAGTGCCTAAAGGGAATTTTTTATTAGGCATTTGTGTAAACCTAAGGATTTTTGGGATCTCCAACCAAGGACGAGCATGATATCTTTTTAAATATTTAGTGTTAAAGGTTCTATGACTTTGTGAATATGCTAAAAATGACACGTGGCAAATGATTTGAGAAAATTCAAAATACAGATTTTGTTTTAAAAATAACGAAATTTCTTTGTATTTTTTTTTTAATCTTCCGCTAGATTTTCGTTTATAGGTAATTAATTTTGACAAGTGAGACGAAAAACAAATATAGATACAAAGGTTTATTTAGTCACAAATAAATCACTAAACCTACAGCATCCAAATCGGTGATCCTTAACAAGAGTCATGTCAAAAGTACCCTCAACCGATAAGAATGCATGAAGCGGTTGATGAAATTGGATGAAGCGAAATAAGATGTCAGGATCGAGCAAAGTGTCGGTCTATAGTCTCTGCCTATCCATATAAGATACAGGCTTGACGATTATGTATGTATGTATGTAATTGATTGCGTTAGAATATTGTTACTAAAGGTCTTTATTATTTCTGCGACTTCCTTCTATCGGCCCATACACAATAATACGGCCAAATTTCAGAATGGCTTATGTTTCAGCCTTATCTGCAATCTACCTACTAGACATCATTAATTTAGCTTTTAATGCTGATTCGCTTAATGTGGTAGATAGGTTTCACATATTTTTGTCAGTATAATTTTCTCAAGTTTCTCCACTACGATTTCTTTAACCAACAAAGCGATAATTTATCAAAAATACATACAATAAAATTTTATAAATGCAATAAATTAGAATTCTGACAGCCTCCGTAGCGCAGTTGGTTAGACGCCGCCTGTGAAACGAGAGGCCGCGGGTTCGATCCCCGCACCGAGAGAAATGTTTGTGCGGCCCACAAATATTTCTTCCGGGTCTGGGTGTTTGTGAGACCGAAGTCTCTCGTAGTTCCTGATACCCACGACACAAGACTCGATCTTAGTGTGGGGTCAGGACTATGTATGTGATTGTTGGGTGTTATTATTATTATTATTATTATTCTTGAATATTTTGTCCCTTTCGAACAACTTTTAAATTTAGTTTGAGCGAAGAAGACAAAACATTCGATAATCTATTTTAGATTTTAAAACTTTCTATGAATAAGACTTTTACAATAAAATGTATTATTGAAACAACTTTTGTGGCTATTAAACGCTTAACAACCGTTAATTGCGTTTAAATCAGGAAATTTGAAAATTAATAACCGAAGCAATTAATTACTTCAATAAAGTGACTAAAACAGGAATGATTTTCGGGTAGTTACTGAACGAAACCACTCTAATTAACAAAGATATTATGTTCAAAAATGTGATTCTATTTAATTTCTGTCTACTTGATAATTACGCTATATATCAGAATACTGAATGAAGAAACGTCTTGGTACAGTTTGTGGTTGGTCGAGAGATAATCTCTTTGGGTATTTTTGAGGAATATTATTTAGCATCAAAATACTGCTGAAAAATACAACTGTATTGACTAACAAACATGTGGAGTTTCTAGGAAGAAAAGTTTATTTATCTACCCTCTACGAAAAATTTATATCAGAGTAAAAATATTATTTTTCCACGTTGTGAAATAAAACCTTACCTGATATGTCCTGCCAACTCTCGCTTAGAGAAAAGATGAAGCGTTACAATTTACATGCTAGGCATAGGCTCGCGAGGAACGAGTTCGCAATAAGAAAACTGGCAACAAAACAAGGGTGTTTGACGTGGGACTACGAATTGCTGAGCTCAAATGGAGGTGGGCATCCTACTCACACGAACAGACGAACACACTTAGGCAGACGAATGGACTAAAGCACATGTGGATAAAAACGGTTACAAAATGGTCTAAAGGGGAAAGAGGAAGGTAGATGACCCCTCAAGCTTGATGGATAGATGACATTACTAAGTTTCAAGACAAATTATGGATAACATAAGCGCAGGACCGAGAAATTTGGTGTGATAGAGAAGACACTTATGACCAGCAGTGGATAAATTCAAGCTGGTATGATGATAATAACTTATCACTCACAATACAACAACAGACTTAAAGTCAAGTCTATGTTGCTGAATGATTTTGATTCTGACAAACATGCCAAACTTGATGTAACGGTTCAACTATAAGATTACATGATTAGGTTGTTTTATCCACCTATATGGTCTTTCGCAGTTGGTAGACACATAGAGATACTCATAACCTTAATTGGAATTAAAATTGCAACAACACAACGTCATAAAGAAGTATTAAAACATAACTCGACCGTACATTTTAACACCAATTACAAGAATAATAAGAGTTGGAAAAATTGCAAGCTTATCCGGAAGGCGTGCAACGAAATTAATCTCTTGGACTGACGCCTGTCATCGTGTTTTGTTTATTTTGTTTTCAGCAACAGCAGCTGTAGAGCACTTAATTTTTCCCTACTTGTTACTGGTGGTACGTCGCTCATATATGAGAGGCCGTCTGGGTAGGTACCACTGGAATATCTATTTATCCCGCCAAGCAGCAGTGTTAATGCTATGTTATGTTCTGGTTTGAAATAAATAGAAGCAAGAGCAATGACTATACATATTGAGACTTTAAATTCTATGTCTTTGGATTTCGAGAACAGTGGAATGCTAAGCATTGCTTTGTAATTCATGGTGTTGTTCGGTTTTGCTACCGTCTATAAGCGGTCGTATCGCTTACCATCAGGCTAATAGCATGTTCATCTCGCAATAAAGAAAACTTGTGTTTCAATTTAGGTCCCAGCGGGATTATAATGAATTATCGTGTAGGAAGAAAGATAGAGTCACTTAAGTTACGCTGCCTTAGCGAGATAGGATATGGAAACATACGGGAAGATTTTTTGTAGAGCGTTATTAGATTAACCGTTTTACTTATCAACAAAACAATGTTGAACAAGTGACGAAAAATTATTATTGACGCCAATAATTGCAGTGTCAATGTGGAATCTCATAGATGCGTTTTCAAACGTTAGAGGAAATGATAAGAGTCTTTGAAATAAAACTGAAATGCTATGAAAATTCATGTAAAATTTGTTCAGGCCTTTCAACAACAATATAAAGTTAAATGTAGCCTTTATAATAATAAATGATGTATACTTATTGCATCCTTTTTACACGCTTTTTATTAGCTTCACCTGTATGTTTGTATGTTTGTTTGTAACCGACTTCTTTGGGCGCGATTTTGACCCACTTTAAACGGCCAGATTTCGTTCAAATTTTGCACACTTGTCAAAGGCCGATGACAATACAATAATTCGATTAAAATATATAATTATCCTGATTAGATTCGCCAGGATTCATTATTCTTATAATTGATGACCATTGCTACTGACCACTAGGTGGCGTATAGATGAACATAATTTGCTACTGACTAATAGATGGCGTGATCACGTCAATAATGCATGTTTGCACTATTCATCGCTAGATGGCGTTAACATTGTATTCTTCAAGTGTCAAATGTTACTACTGACCAACAGATGGCGTTATTGATTGGAAATACAGCTGTAGATGGATGTTTTTAATCAAAACAATTAAATAATAGTTAAAAAAAACTAAAATACACGCTTTCATAAGATATACAACTAAAAAAGTAAAAATAATTGATACTGAATTTATTTATTTATTTATTTATTTTATTTATTTATTTAATCCTTTTTTGCACTGTACAGAAATACTAAAAAGATATTACACAATAAAAATAAGAGTACAAGTGGCGGCCTTATCACACTAGGTAATTTCTTACAGGCAACCATGGGATGGATATATTAACAGGAGATAGAAAGGGCAGTCTAAGGTGTAAATGAAATAATAATAATCTACAATTAATAATTAAAAATAAAAATATAACATAATCACACTAATAATACATATTTATATATATATACATACATATATACAGAATATACGAACATAAATATTATACATACATATACATAAACATACTATATACCTATCCTAAAAATATACCAAAATAAGAATGGACAAATTCTCTCAGCTATAATCTAGCTGTGAAAGGAAATGTAGTTTGACCTTTCTTTTAAATGACGACAGTGTTTCAGCCCGTCGCGACTCAACTGGAAGTGAGTTCCACAGTCGGACAGCTTGGACAGTAAATGATTTGTCCATGAATACTGTGGAGTGCAAGGGCATTCTCAGTTTCAAGTGCTCCGACGACCTCAAGGATCTTGAATGTGAATCATGGAGAAAGATGAAACGATCTTTAAGGTAAGAAGGCGTGAGAGGATTGAAGAGAATATTATACAGAAGTGAAAGAATATGAGTATGTAATGAATTTAAGATAAGTAAATGGAGTAAAATACATATATTTTATTGTTACAAAGCGTGGGGTGCAGGATGATAAGTAATTGTTGTAAACACCCCACGCTTTGTAACAATAAAATATATGTATTTTACTCCATTTACTTATCTTAAATTCAGTATCAATTATTTTTACTTTTTTAGTTGTATATCTTATTAAAGCGTGTATTTTAGTTTTTTTTAACTATTATTTAATTAGGGGAGCCAAACAAAGCTAAAATAGTAAAAATCACGTTCATAAATCTCAAATACATAGATTCTGTTGCTAACACTAAACCACCAGACAATTTCAAACAATTTCCGAAAATAAATCACAATCCACCACTAAAAGCCTCCAATAACGTAGTTTGATATACAGCCGGTGTTGCTAGACGCAAATATCTCCCCTGTGCCTCGTTAGCAGCGGCGTCAGCGCGTAGCGGTCTACAGGATACCACTGAACTTTCAATGGGTCGCCTCTACAGCATAGAATGTTCGAGGAACAGAATATCCAACAATTTTACTCCTCATATTTATTTGGGAGTGTAGGAATATCTTCAGAAGTGATTTCGGATGTTGGGAATATGATGGAAGTAATAATTGTAGTACTACTGAATGATATTGTAGCGCATGATTTAACTCTGACTAACTTGATTGCGATGTCTGTTAATAATAATAATGAAATCGAGTGTCATGTGTGGGCAGCAATTGATAGAAATTTTGGGAGGTCATAAATCTCAAATACACACATTCTGGTCCAAACACTAAACCACCAGACAATTTCAAACAATTTCGGAAAATAAATCACAAACCACCACTAAAAGCCTCCAATGACGTAGTTTGATATACAGCCAGTGTTGCTAGACGCAAATATCTCCCCTGTACCTCGTTAGTAGCGGCGTCAGCGCGTAGCGGTCGACAGGATACCACTGAACTTTCAATGGGTCGCCTCTACAAGAGAGAACAGAATATCCAACAATTTTACTGGTCATATTTATTTGAGAGTGTAGAAGGCCTGCTCTTGAGAAGTGATATCGGAATTTCGGAATAGGATGGGATTTATAATTGAAGTACTACTGAATGGTATTGTAGCGCATGATTTAACTCTGGTTAACTTGATTGTGATGTCTGTTAATGGAACTAATGAAATCGATTGTCACGTGTGGGCAGCAATTGATAGAAATGTTGGGATACCTGTGTTAAGGTGTCAAGTTATATCTAAGGATGTAAAGGGTAAAAATTTTGGTCCATGTTCATATCTGTACAGATACATTGGAAATCGATAAGACTGGTACAAAATATTTCGTGTCTGAAAAATCTTCACACAAGCTTAGAAATTTTGATGAAGATTTAGATTAGAAATCTAATGCCATCCAACTATCAAAATACATCGGTTTATTTTATCAAAATATTGGCAGATGTACTTACTAGGTAAATGAGAAACAGTTTTCCAACTATGAAACACATGTCAACGTCGTTAAGTTCATGTAAAACAGTTCAATTGCAAAATGCATACCAGTACATCTAGTACTTCTATTTATATGTCACTAAATAGTTCTAAATTTATACCCAAATTGAGCACACCATTTTTGCACAACAAAAAGCTTTGTCCGAATAATTCGAACGCTTGCAACAAAATGTAAGGTAAATATAAAACTGAAACTGAACTCGAAGCTCTCTGAAGCATTGGAGCAATATTTGCTTCACACTTAAGAGAACAGCAGATTTTTAACATCGCAACTATTTTCAACGTCCATATCCATTTTAGCACAAACAATGGCAAGAATTTCAGTGACGTTTGTATGCTTCAATTCGAGATCGTATATTGATTTTGAATTTTGAACTTTATTTGTCATATCGATAGACTGATTAAATCACGAGATAAAAGATAAGAATAAATAAAATACGTAAGCAGGCGCTTTCCGCTATTCATTGTATGTATATACGTAGGTTATTAAAGCGAGACCAGAGCAGTCGAATCCCGGGTCAGGCAAATTGATATATATATATATATATTTCTATTCATTATCAGACAGCCATAGATTCAAAAATTTGTGCTTGATATGACGATAGTGGTACTGAAAATACAAGGCGAAACATGGGTGTCCTGGTTGCACTTCTGCCTACCACTACGACCAGAAGGTTGGGAAAAAGATATTAGTTTATGATTTATGCATGTAGGTTGTTAAGCTTTGATTCACTTTTGATCAGGATGCGGCAGTTAAATCATTTTATTTCATTTTAAATGCCAATGAAATAGTAAATCATCCAGTCGATGCTTTAGATAAGGCAGGCGAACCGTTTGCTTTATAAGCGGGTAAGATTACATTGTTTCATTGACAACTGGAAAAGAGAAACATTTTGAACCTAGACGAGCCACTAATCTTTCACAATAATAAAAGTTTCTTTCTCTTAATTCCATTATCTCAATCGTTCGTTGATACCAACAGATAGAGGTTCGTAGAATTCAACAGAGGTACAAATAGTATTTTGCCACAATACTAAAACTTTCACGCATCCAAATCCCAGAACAACGATAGTTCCCAACCGACATACAGAAACCAAGGGAATAATTGAAAGCATCAGTCTGTCAGTCTTTGTCCTTCCAAACCTTCATAAACTATTTAGGGACCAAGCAAACCAGCGACATTTAGCAGCAGCGACTGGCGATTTTGCGACTGCATCGAATTTCGACAACTTGCTCCATTCGATCGCAATATCAAACCCGTGGTATATTCATACTCTCCTCGAGAGTACTCTCCTCGAGGTAGGCAGCGACTTTATTGTGCTGGTCCCTTGGCACTACGGAGATCCATGAGCAGCGGTAGCCGCTTACCATCAGGTGGGCCGCTAGCTCGTCTGCCTACAAGGCAATAAAAAATAAATTGATGAAGCATTGTTCATTTTGAGATTAAAGTATATTAGCTATTGTAGTATCTACATCACTGCAACTAATATATGTGTGTCGAATGAAGTGTCGCGTCGCGTCGCGAGAAAATCTCCCAAAATTGATTGATCATCAATGATAAAAGTCGCTGGTGTGCTTAGCCCTAAATTCCCTGTGGACTATACGTTGCGTAGTAAATAATAAAAACATTTTGCCGATACTTCAACGTGCGGAGTTGATTTATAGCGGTTTTGTGGATGCCGTGATTTCAATTGATTTGGCCGTAATGGACAAATTGTGTCAATCGTCTGTTAATGATCAATGAATTAAATCAGGTATATGAAAATAAGGCATTAAATGTAGGCATACTTGTTAATGAAAACATGACTGAAATACCCTTTATAAAAGAAATTAATTTGTAGAAAGGAATTGGGTGAACCCGTCATGTAGTATTAAGAATCCTAATGGTGGTATGGTAGTTAAAAGAAGATAGGTCTTATAATGTTACAGAGCTGATTCCTCAACCCATATACCATAGAAATTCTTACGAATCACTATCGAAAGCAGGTTTTCTGACGATATTTTCCTTCGTATCCAAAGTGGGTGGTGACTATGAATACAAAAATGTTTCTAAAATATCAGAGGTGTGCCTCGGGATTTGAACCCACGCCCATCGTGAACATTGGCACTGAGCACTATCACATTTAATATAAATATTTATCTAGCTAGATGAAAAGCTTCCTTTCTTATCTACGTAGAATAAGGAAATAATAAAATAATCCCTTACGAGCACCCAATGCTTATGAAAATGAACAACAAAACCATTATTACGAGTTACCATTATTCGTATTATCATTCTCCATTGTCCAAATAGCGTCCTCATTTTAGTCCATTTTTATGTGAATATGTATTCACTAGGGTCATTATAATAAAGATTTTGGAATATCTTATATCTAGGCCACTAGACGAGAAATTGTCCCTCAAACATAAACCCGACATAATAACGGAACATAAACTTAAAAAAGGTCTTGGATAGCGCTTCTCAAAGTTTGCGTGAAGGACGCTGTGCTAACTAGGTTCTCTTATTTTTATTTGTAAATCGAAGATGAATACGATAGACAGTAAAACCCTGCTTGGATATTATAAATGAAGTTTAAAAAAATAGTATTAAAATAGAAAGTATTCAAGATTTGGTGAAATGAAAAGAAAAAAAGGAAATAAAAGCAAACAAAAAAGGAAATAAAGGCAAACACAGACTAGATATTTAAAATTAATTTTTTTAATTAATAATTGTAAAATAAGGGTAGTTAAATTGTAACAGTCACAGAGCGGACGTCTAATACCTCAGTCCGCCCCGTGACCACGAAAGCTGTAAAGTAATCGAAACGTCGGGAAGTTAAATATGTAAAAATTAAACTAAATTCGCGATAAAATCCGTAAATAATAGTTTTATTTGAATGTGTAACGTTCGCGTAAATCTAAAAAACCATTATGAAAAAAAGGAAGGCAAAAAGAAAAAGAAAATTATACAAAATTCTTATCTATATTTACAGTCTGAATTAGATAACATAATTAAAAAGAAGCGTAAAAGAAATACTCCGTCATCGATTAAATGAGTTTGTAAATAGCTTAAGAAGCCTTTCTAAAATATACATCAATTACATCTTGATTTCAAAGAAACACATCAATACAAGAACTCTTTATTATAACCAAATCAAGGAAATACAATAAATAATAGTTAGTAAGTAAGTAGTTATAAATAATAGTTTTACCCACGGTTACAATGGGCGGTCTGATCGCTTAAAGTAATATTTGCCAGACAACCGTGGGGTGGACAGTATTGGGAATAGTGATAGACGGCGGTCCACAATAAAGAGAACAAAAATGAAGTACGTAACTTATACAATAATAATACTTAAATACTAATAATACACTGGTGGTAGGTCTCTCATATGTGAGAGGCTGCCTGGGTGGGTACCACCGCAATGTCTATTTCTCCCGTCAAACAGCAGTTTAAATGCACTGTTGTGTTTCGGATTGAAGGACATTGTAGCCAGAGTAACTACTGGACATATTGAGACTTAACATCTTGTGTCTCAGGATGGCGAGCGCAGTGGAATGCCAAGCATTGCTTTGTAAATCAAGGTGTTGTTTGGTTTTGCTACTGTTCATGAGCGGTCGCATCGCTTACCATCAGGCGAACGGCATGCTCGTCTCGCCATTCAATGCAATGCAAAAAAAAAAAAAACTAATAATACAAATAGACTGTGCTGTGACTGTGCATGTGTTTATCTAAACATAAAATACAAATGTAAGTGGGTTTACTAGTAATATATATAGTGATTCTGCACTTTAACTTTAATGGCCGTTTTCTATATCCTATGTATCTTTAACAAGAGGTTAAAATAGTAATTACTATGTCGGCACAATTCTATACTTCAATAAACTAAGATTGAAATATAGGTTTGTCTTACCTAGCTATCTTTGAACATGTGCACTATATTTATATCTCTCTATCTTTGTTAACTGAAACACAAGCTGTATAGAAATATCTAATGAAATGTCTAGTTAAAGATTAGAAAACACATATTAACACGCAATAATATCACTTTTAGTAGATATAAATAAAACCCACGGTGATGCTTACTTATTGCGATTGGCAAGTAAAGATTACAAATTCGAAACCACGAAAAAGCGGATAAAGTTTGAAAGCCGGTGGTCCAACCGGATTGTGTCACCGAAGATTATGGCGCGGAGTCGGACGGCGTAAAATAGAAATTTATTACTTCTCTGTATAAAATTTATCGTCCGCGTTTCGAGCAACAATCGCTGCGAAATCACAAAACCAATAATTGTTTCACAGTCCACTTATTGTATTATGAGAAATTTGGTTCCGTTATTTCGGCCTTTATTTCGTGAAGGTTCGGTTGAAGGAGTTTTATTAAACACTGGTATTTTTATTAATGTAATATGAGCGGAAAGTAATGGTATTTCTAAAGATGTATTTGTAATACTCAATTTGTTTGTTTAGGTTGAATGAATACGAATTGTTAACTGAAACTTCTATGTAACTTACAGTAAATATTTAATTGTCATTTTTGCGTATTAAGCCCACCAACCCGCACCAGGCCAGCATGGTGGACTATACGGCCTAAACACTCTCAATCGTACTGTCGATTGTAGAAGCCTGTGCCCTGCAGTGGGATGTGATATGAGCTGATACAGATATATAGACTTTTTGATATGCTCTACCATCAAACAAGTCAAAATAAATTCATTAGTGAAATACGAACAAGATGCGGAAGTTTGTAAATTGCCTGTACACGTGTAGGCTTCTTTACGAGCATAAAATTAATTTTACTGCGTGAAATATAACAAAAGGAGGCGATGAAAATCGTCGTGAGGATAATTACGGATTTGCTCGGCTTTTGTTTTTATTTCAATTGTGATTGCAGAGAATATGGAGATCATAATACATAGATATATATACATATATATATATATAGACAGCCTCCGTGGCGCAGTTGGTTAGATGCTGCCTGTGAAACGAGAGGCCGCGGGGTCGATCCCCGCACCGTGACAAATGTTTGTGCGGCCCACAAATATTTCTTCCGGGTCTGTGTGTTTGTGAGACCGAAAATTCTCTCGTAGTTCCTGATACCCACGACACAAGATTCGATCTTAGTGTGGAGTCAGGACTACGTATGTGACTGTTAGGTGTTATTTATTTATATATTATTTTAGATATTTATATGACACAAAAAAAACCTCTTTATACGGCCTAGAATATTAACGGTAGTCCAATGTTTAGATATTGACTCCGCGGATTTTCCTCCATTAAGCTGGGTGGTCATTATTAAGATTAATGACATTGCGTTACATCATATTTACCAGTGGTTAGTCTACCATAGTATGTGAGAGGCTTGGGTAGGTGCCACCGCAATGTATGTTTTTCTCGCTGAACAGCAGTGTCAATGTACTGTTGTTTTCCGGTTTGAACGACAGAAAATACTATTGGACATATTGAGACTTAATTTCTTATGTATCAGAAAGGCTAGCGTAGTGGAATGCTAAGAATTGCATGGTGTTGTTTGGTTTTGGTGCTTTCCATAAGCGGTCCTATCGCTTACCATCAGGCTAATGGTATGGTCGTCTCGCCATTCACAGCAATAAAAAAACAGCTTTTTTTAAATTACAAATACAGACTATCATTGCAATAACACACCAATATAAACTGAAATAATTACCAATATCACCAAATATACCACATATTTCACTCATGACACAAAACACAGCAGCAAATCTGTTTCCTACGGTGATTCAGAAGACAGTGATATCACGCCAGTCAATCCATCAGTGTAGGTTCAACTGCCTACTCTGAGACTCAACTTAATATTCCGTAAATAAAAGATAAATCCGAATGAGACGCCGCCTCTCACAAAATCACATAGAAAATATATCACGAAAAAATACAAATGTAACCAAGCCGTTCTATTATTTAATAAAAAACCAACCTACCTTACAAGGCTTTATAATCACAGACGGAGATTTTTCCTCTTCCGAGCGAGTAAACTTCTAACAGATTGTTAAATTAATTTCCCGGCAAATAAACACGCTTTTTAATATTTTGTACATGCAAAAAAAATCTCTCAAATCTTTTGTGGTACTGTTAAATCGAGGTTAATTTTTTAATCTGCTTTCACGAGAATGTGGTTTTCTATTCAATCTTATTTTCTTTTGAGAGACGTTTGACGGTGCTCTCTGGGGAATATATTTTGCTGAACGCTCTTTGAGGAGTGCTGTTTTTAAATTCACTGTTCGGGATAATGTTTTTACATTAGCACACCACACACACCACACACGCTTTATATTAGCTTCACTTGTATGTTTGTATGTTTGTTTGTAACCGACTTCTTTGGGCGCGATTTTGACCCATTTTAAACGGCCAGATTTCGTTCAAATTTTGCACACCTGTCAAAGACCGATGACAATACAATAATTCGATTAAAATATATAATTATCCTGATTAGATTCGCCAGGATTAATTATTCTTATAATTGATGACCATTGCTACTGACCACTAGGTGGCGTATAGATGAACATAATTTGCTACTGACTAATAGATGGCGTGATCACGTCAATAATGCATGTTTGCACTATTCATCGCTAGATGGCGTTAACATTGTATTCTTCAAGTGTCAAATGTTACTACTGACCAACAGATGGCGTTATTGATTGGAAATACAGCCGTAGATGGATGTTTTTAGTCAAAACAATTATATAATAGTTAAAAAAAACTAAAATACACGCTTTAATAAGATATACAACTAAAAAAGTAAAAATAATTGATACTGAATTTAAGATAAGAAAATGGAGTAAAATACATATATTTTATTGTTACAAAGCGTGGGGTGCAGGAGGATAAGTAATTGTTGTAAACACCCCACGCTTTGTAACAATAAAATATATGTATTTTACTCCATTTTCTTATCTTAAATTCAGTATCAATTATTTTTACTTTTTTAGTTGTATATCTTATTAAAGCGTGTATTTTAGTTTTTTTTAACTATTATATAATTTGTACAACATGCATGCATGTGCATGTATCAGCCCTTATACGTCCCACTGCAGGGCACGGGCCTCCTCTACAATCGAGAGAACGATTGAGAGTGGTTTGTACAACAACTGATGCCTATTTGAGCAAAATATTATGTCGTAAGAAATCGTATATTTTAAATTTTAAATTATTTTACGTTTTCAATAACCTTTTTAAAATACGTATACAAATACAAATAAATAAATAAAGCCAACAGTTATAAACATAGTTCATACCCCACATAAAGATTAATTTAGTCTTGTATCGTGGGTATCTTATCGGTCTCACAAACACCCAGATCCGAGACAAATATTTGTAGACCTCCCAAACATTTGTCTCGGAGCAGGGATCGAACCCGCGGCCTTTCGTTTCATCAACCAACTGCGCCACGAAGGCTGTCACTTATCTACATGTGTTTGATTCAAATCCAACTCCAGCATAGAATCTCAAAAACTTTTAATTTATGATCCCAGTTGGCCAAATTAAACAAGAATTTATTATGAAGGCCCCACTCAGTGATGCAAGTTGTAATCCCTTTGACAGCTATTCTTGAAGCAACTGGATGCACCTGTATAACATGCACTTAATATTGTAGGCAGGAAACGTTCCGTCCGGGCTTCAAAGCCTAGTTATTAGGGCATAATGATTACTAGACCAACGTGAAACTAAATAAGCAACAAGCCTTAATGCAATGCTTTCATATATAATAGCAAAATGAACTTTAAATGTATAAATATCACCATAATTTCAGTTTTTTTTTTTTTTTTTTTTATTTCAATGAATGACGAGACGAGCAAGCCGTTCGCCTGATGTTAAGCGATACGACCGCTCATAAACAGTAGCAACATTCCACTGCGCTCGCCATTCTGAGACATAAGATGTTAAGTCTCAATATGTCCAGTAGTTACTCTGGCTACAATGCCCTTCAATCCGAAACACAACAGTGCATTTACGCAGTGTTGTTTCACGGGACAAATAGACATTGCGGTGGTACCTACCCTAGTTTTTGTTCATCGACGTTATAAAATATAAAGTAAAACTTTCCAATTTAGACAATAGCATTCAGGGAGGCTAACCATACAAATACGTAAAAATTCTTCGATATGCCACGATTCAAGAATAAGTACCAAAAATTGAAAGGAAGTTGATTGGTATAATAACTAGCTGGGGACTTTCAGTAGCTTACATAGGTTATGTACCAAATTTGAATATGCACCCATTATTTAAATTGGGTAAATTCGTCTTGATGGTAATATTCACTAGTTTGATAATTCTCTCATAAGTAAGAGGCCGCTTGGGATGGCGCAGTGGAATGCCAAGCATTGTTTTGTTATTCGCCGTGCTGATTGGTCTTGCTACCGTCTATGAACGGTCGTATCCCTTACATCGAGGAAAATGGCATACTCGTCTCGCCATATATTGCTATTAAAAAAAATCTTATAATACATCATTACGACGGTCCTCAACATTTTTATCTAAACTAAATATTACCTACGTCTCTACTCTCTTGGCTTTAACTTACGCACTCCACCACAGTACCACAAAAATACGTCCATAAATACAAGCTAAAACAAGTATTTTTATACAATAAAATTCCCGATAACAGCTAAGAAGCCAATATATTCACGACTGAAAGACATTCCTTTGTTCCAAATTTATCTCTTTCCTCGAAGGAAAACTTAAAAACGTTTCGCTTGCCCGACAAAATAGAGGGAACGTGGTGCGTTTCCAAACGATGCCTTGTGTTGTTGATATGCAAATATACTGGATCCAATATTGGGCCTAACGTTAGCCCAAATCAAATCGTCTTCATACGTTATGTTGCATCCACACCATTGTTATTTCTTGTTGATTAACGATTTCAAATGTTAGTCACTGACATCTGGTAACAATATTGTATTTAATTTTGTGTAGTACATGGTGCCTTGTTATTAATTAATCAATTAATGTTAAATAAAGTTGCCTTACTAATGAAAAATAGCCAACATTTGGTAAGATTCAACAATCGATAACACTGTTAGAGAATATTGGTACTTGAAACACATTGTTATTGGTTTCTTAGATTTAAGCAAACATTACACATTGAAATAAAACTATATTTTACAGATTTGTTTTAATTTTTACATTTTCAACTTCCCGGAGGTTCGATTACTTTACAGCTTTCGTGGTCACGGGGTAGACTCATCTGCATAATTTTATTTCAACTTATTGTGATATTCTGTTATGAGCCACATGTACGTAATTAGAAGCAATCAACAAGAAACAACATAGCAACAAAAGCTTGTTCCTTAATTTTATAGGGTTGTACAATGTTACTATTCAAGAAAAGCAGCAGTGTGGATGCATTAGTAAGAGAATATTATTCGCCCCATCTTTGGACCAAGCGTGATATTGGGCCCAATAGTTGGAGCCGACAATATGCAAATATATTGGCTCCTTGGCAGGAAGTTTCAATTTCCTTATACCGTATAAATTTTAGCATGACACTTCATGCGTGGATGTGGTGTTTTATCATAGTACTCGAAATATAATGAATGCAAACATGTTTTGAACTTTTATAAGGCAAAGGCTCGGTATAATTTATAGCTATAGCCATTTTAAAATAATTATTGGGGAAGATCTACGTATCCAGCAGTGACTAGTTGACGATGCAACAGACGGCTGACAGTACTGACAAGATTTGACTGGTGGTAGTTCTCTCATAATTATGTAACAGGCCGCCTGGATAGGTACCACCGCAATATTTATTTCTCCCGAAAAAAAGCAGTGTAAATGCACTGTTGTGCTTCGGTTAGAAGGACATGGTACCCAGAGTAACTACTGGACAAATTTAGACTTAACATCTCATGTCTCCCCTATAGATTACCACACATACTTTTAGAAGCTGCCTACATCCAAAAATGTGATGAAGACGAATTAAACAGAACCTTTCAGAACTTAATACGCGATTCCACAGAGACTGTCTGTATTGACACAACATTAATGTACACACCAACTTCATTATAACAATTATAATAGACTAATCAGAACAAACACTAGAAAATCTGTCTAGACTAGTAATTACGTTAATTTGCTTTGTGGGAATTGAACAATGGGTTATCTCTTAACAACTTGTAATAGTTTTCGGGAATATATTCTCTGCTATTATATTAAGAAAAATGAAAGTAGCTTATTAAATTAAAATGTTCAACTTCATTTAGATTCAGTAATTTTTTTATCTAACACCCGCCAAGAAGGTCTCGTGTTGATCTTTTCAAAACCCGTTTACAATACTGTGATTTTTAAAAAAGTTAAATAAACATTGCCTAATTGAGAACCTGCTTGATGTGTTTTAAAGTCTGTTGAAAATTGGACTGAATTAAAAGAATTCATTATTAATTTATTAAGAATTTACAAGTACTATATATTTTACAGTGTGTTAAGTGCGTGGTGGCTTGTTGGTAAACGGACTAGACGCGGCTGCCAACATGTTCACGGTGGTCGCGGGTTCGAATCCCAGGGCACACCTCTAACTTTTCGGAGTCATGTGTGTATTGACAGTCAATCACCACGCACTAAAACGGTGAAGGAAAACATCGTGAGGAAACCTGCATACCATAGCGATTTATAAGAATTTCTATGGTATGTAAGTCCGTCAACCCGCACTAGGCCAACGTGGTGGACTATATGGCCTAACCACTCTCAATCGTACTTTCGATTGTAGAGTAGGCCCGTGCCCTGCAGTGGGACGTATATGGGCTGATACAGATACATATATATTTTATATGCACGTTTTATAAAATAAAACGTTTGGTTACAAGATACATACTTTTATACCACAAGTATTTGTTTCGGGTCTAGGTGTTTGTGAGTTCGAAAAGTGTCTCGTACTTTCTGATACCCACGACACAAAACTTAATTGATCTTAATGTGGGTTCAGAACTATTTATGTGACTGTTGGGTGTATTTTTTATTATGTATTTATTATTAAATTGATATTCTTTTTGTTATATTATCGAACGTATGTGATTCAAGCATCTTTATTTCCGATTAATTAATTAGAAATTGTAAAATTTTAGGTTTTATAACAGTACAAATATAAAATCAGTCTAGACAAGTAATTACGTTAATTTGCTTAGTTATAAAACAAGGTGCTCAATCGGCCGGTGAATATTAATCGAGCAATAAAGGCGCCCGTCCACACTCCAACATAGCGCGGCTCGTGTCCAACACGGATGACACGATCGCTTCGTGTACGGGACGATTAACATCTCTTAACAGAGTTGGGTAGTTTTTGGGATCAGTGTTTTCTAGATGCTATTAGAATACATATTTATCTTTTAATAATATTTTATATCGGGAGGCCTATGTTCAGCAGTAGACTTCTTATGGCTGAGATGAGATGATGATGAATAATATTTTATTGGTCATGTTGGTTATTACTGAAAAATAGATCAATGTCTAGAACTGTGAATACAAAGTGATAAATAATTTCTCAGACAATTTCTAACTGTACTGTACAAATGGGTTGACCCATATGTCGTCTACTGCGGGCCACGGGCATTTTTACAATCGAGAGTGGAGTTTCAAACGTTACAATAGATTTTTTTAATAATACATATGTGGGGTGAAGGGTGTCATATAGAAAATTAAAGTTGGTTTTGAAGTACGGCTTTTAAGATGATAAAATACTTTTTAATATTAATCTAGTTCTGACAATAATTTTCATGTAGGATCGTGACAGGGTGCACTAACGCGGTTCCCAAACACATAGAATATACTAATTTGGAATCGTTTAAGCGTATGAATAAACATTATAATAGAGTTAAAACTTTATTAACGATGTTGTTATCACTTCGCTTCTAATGTTTGTGTTTGAGTTAGGTCGATAATTTCTGTTGATTCTAAGCTTTAATCATTTAACGTAGATGCCACCGCAATGTCTATTTCTCCCGTCAAACAGCAGTGTAAATGCACTGTTGTGTTTCGAATTGAAGGACATTGTAGCCAGAGTAACTACTGGACATATTGAGACTTAACATCTTATGTCTCAGTATGTCGAGCTCAGTGTAATGCCAAGCATTGCTTTGTAATCCAAGGTATTGTTTGCTATTGTTACACTGCTGTTTAGTGGGATAAATAGACATTGCGGTGGTACCTACCCAGGCGCCTCTCACATATGAGAGACCTACCTACACTAAGATTGATTTTACGAAAACCTACCTAAGTACAACGCTTCCATCCAACACAAACACTGTCAAGAAGTTATAAGAACTCCCATCTCAAGTTGCCATTTCATACAAAATTCACATACAAAGTCGATGCCCCGACCGTATTCACAATAAACCGACACTCTGACAAACTTTGACAAAGGTTCCGCCTGACAGAAAACGGATTGTCGCCGCGTAAATTATTGACAATGGTCATACGCACTACGTTCCGGCTGATGTGTAGAATCGGGTCTATATTATGTATCGGTATGGGGATTGCGATTGGTTTGCGATAGAGATTCATGGATGATAAAGCTGTTAGTGAAGGTGATATGACCGGTTTATTGCAAGTTGAATTATACTCTATCAAGATTGCAGAAAACAAAGCTGAGTGGTAGTTTTAGTGACAACAAAAACAATACAACTAAAAACGATAGTTTTTGCTAAAATAATAATTTAAGCCCTTGGGTATACTGGTGTCTTACGTACATAAGATAGTCCTGATCCCACACTAAGATAGAGTCTTGTGTCGTGGGTATCAGGAACTACGAGGGACTTATCGGTCTCACAAACACCCAGACCCGAAAAAATATTTGTGGGCCGCACAAACATTTCTCTCGGTGCAGGGAACGAACCCGCGGCCTCTCGTTTCACAGGCGGCATCTAACCGCCTGCGCCACAGGGGCTGTCATAAAAGGGTGTACATTTTTATTTTATGAAAAACTATGTGTTTACCATCCAAATACAACGATATTAAAAGCGTGCAAGCAAGTCAAACGCATGTCTCACCACTGAAGGTTTCCATTTAACCTTCTCCTGGCTTAAGCTTAACATACTCACATAAGCATCCAAAAAATGATAATTACAAAATCCAGACCTCTCTTCAATAAGTCGATTAGATTAGATTTATTATCCCAGACTTAGTAATAAATCCCTGCACATAATTAACAGATCATATATTCTACAGAACCAAACCCCTAATGTCTATATCGACACAGAATAGGTCAGGCGACACGACAATAAGTTAGCGGCACTTTATTATTCATAATCTGGAAATACGAACTAGACCCTTGGACAATGACGACAGTAGTTGATTTATAGTCTTCTGATGCTTGATATTTTATATTTTACTAGCGGCCCGGCCCAGGTTCGCCCGGGTGCATATAGATTTCTCTACAATAATATGCACATATTATACACATATACCTTCCTCTTGAATCACTCTATCTATTAAAAAAAAACCGCATCAAAATCTGTTGCGTAGTTTTAAAGATTTAAGCATACAAAGGGACATAGGGACAGAGAAAGCGACTTTGTTTTATACTATGTAGTGACTAGCGGTCTTACCCGGCTCCGCCCGGGTGTAGATACACTTTTCAAAATGGCGGCCAAAATGCATTATGAAGATCATTCTTGTTTCTCTTCCCTCTCTCTCTCTCTCTCTATTCAGCCACAGGAAGTCCACTGCTGAACATAGATCCACCATATATCCCATATATACAAAGACCTGTTGAAATCGATCGTATACAACCACTTTCTGCGAACTTAACAAGGTCGTCCGTCGAATTTGTAGGTGAGCATCCGACACTTCACTTGCTTGTAATTAGCCTCTACTCCAGAACCTTTCGGCCCCGGCGACATACGATACGATAAATATATTAATTTATATTATACATGAGGTCAGGACTATATGCGAGATTGTTAGGCGTATTATAAAGATTAACTACTTAAATATGAATAGGTGGTAGTCATTCATATTTTTCGAGAATAAATATTATATTTATCTACATTTAAATTTACGCATTGCTGAAGCAAACAAATATTAAATATAAAAAAAATAAGCTTTGTAGAAATTTATATAAAATAGAATTTAATGCTGCGTTCATTTGGATAAAAAATTGTTTTTGTTGCTAACGGAGCGTGAGCTTCGGCAAATATTTGGATAACCGTACAAGCAATATCTGTACACTTGGACCGGTATGCAATCGAGCAAAAAATTAGGGCCGAGCAAGAAACATGTAGATTCTAAATTGAAATCTGTCTCGGGAGCTCGAGAAAGTTTGTCTCAGATGCAAGTGATGAGAGGGCAGCGAGAGATCTGATAATTATTTTGTGTAATCCTAATTTAATAGAAGATTTTTTATAAAATAAATATCAGAGTAAATCATTTTTTGGATTAGTTATATCCTGCATTCCAAGCAACAATAATATCGCAGTTATTTCTAAATAAATGTTCTTAATAAATGTGTGTAAGCATATTAATTAGTCATTTCACATTATATATGAATCACACAAAACTGTAGCACAGTTTCTGTTTTAAATATTTTTTTGATCTTTTTAAAATCTTAAAAGGAAGAATGTTGTTTTATTCCTTGCTTTGCTGCCTTATCTCAGCTTCCATGCTATTCTATAGTATTCTGTCCTTCCGTACTTACTACTCTTAATAATTTTATCGTGTAACTTTTTTACTCTGTAGTCCTTTAATTCCTCATCTTTTTCACACAACACTTTCTGTTTCAATCATGCATCTCACGTTTCATTGTACTAGTTATTTTATTGATTCCCAATCCTTTTTTGCTTTGCTTCCAGGTTTATTATAATTATTAAGCTAGTTAGCAATATCTTGACCACCGGATAGGAGCGAGAATAGCGCACCATTCTCGTCCCCGTACCTCAGTTTTGTTACGCTGTCCAGTATACGAGTAACCTTGTTTCAATTCCAAGTTAAGCCAAACTGGTCGAAATATTGTCAATAGTAAAAAATATATTCATTGAGCCCATATTCAGCAATGTACTCTACCTGCAACTAAAAAAAAAAATAAAAAAAAAATAGAATTTTCCGCCTTCCGCTAATTACTTGAAGCTAATTCCGTACACTCAGTATTTCGTGAAGTGAGTTTTATGCCGTGAATACGTAATTCATGGGTACCTTTCGGTTTCCGACGGATTTTTCTCCTCACAGACGAAAACTGTTTTGCACGAGATTCAAGTTTTCATTAATTATTGCAACGTTAAGCTTCTCATAGCACTGTTTTTAAATGAATTAAAATTTATCGTTTCCTTTTCTTGAATTTTTAAGCTATAAATATGTCGGTTAGTGTAGCTGTGATGTTAATTTACGAGCTGTTTTGTTTCGTAGTTGTAAATTGTTTTAATACATTCATGAATAAATTAAGCGAACTTGGAAGACGAACACTGTAATTTAATAATGAGAATTTAAAATATGTCACTTGTTATTATATATTATTTAGATTGTAATGAATTACTCTTGGATGTTTGCCAAATTCATTTACCAAAAGGAAGGCAATAAGTTCGTCTCGCCATTCACTGCAATAAAAAAAAAAAGCTGCTGGGCGCAAAGTCAGTTTTCTATATGACAGTACTACTGCCTCATTTGATAAAAAAATCGTACAGTTAAATTGAGAACCTCCTTCTTTTTTTTAATCGGTAAGAATATTTAATTTTTTATTCAGGAATCTTAACAGATTTGCCAGTGTCTCCCTTCCTCAAAATAACTAGTCAATGAAATTTTAATTGAAAGTTGTTTCTTAGTTGCAGTAAAATGCATTACGCTGGTAGCAATTACAAATATAATATAAATTATTACTTTGTTCGTAACTTTAAATTTTTGCTATTGACCTTTATCGCCAAGATATTTAATTTATTTAGCATTTTAATAATACACCATTTTTCACATCAACATAGTTATTTAATTTTCATGAAAATATTATTTATCAGCGAAATTTCATAGGCAAATTTTAGCATGCCTCTGGCAATAAACAAATTCTTCGTGAATTTGATATATTAAATTATAAAACGGCCAAAGCATATTTTGTAAGCTTACAGAAAGTAATAACGTTTTATTAAAATGGTGGACCTATCTAGACTTGCTATGGATGATAAGTAAAATTAAGTGAAATTTTATCTCAAATGCGGTTGATAACCTTGAAAATATTGTTTTGTGAAGAGAATAGCAGGGTATTTAATTATTTGTATACTGATTTTATAATACTGACTAATAAAAAGCAATTTAATTTTAGTACGTAGTACTTCAGTCGAGTCGACCTATTAATAATACTACATCTACAAAGCTTACTTCAAAGTTACCAATAATATTAATTATGATAATCTACTTCAGTCTATTCTTCTGTGGAATGTATTCCGTCTCGGAATCAGGTCGTCTAGTACTCGTTTGACATTTAAAGCGAAAATCCGACAACATTCACTTAAATTGTCAGAATAATCTTAGTATGTTTCATGTAGTATACTATGTATGTATAAATATATATGTAATTTTGTATATTTATACGTGTATTAAAATTTATCTATATATTTATGTATATATTCTTCTTATATTTATTAGTTTAAACCTGAATGTTTATTTTGTCATTATTTAGTGATGCGCCTACTTTGATTTCTCTGCACCACCCAAAGGTTGACTGGGAGATAATGCCTCAGGCATTAAGTCCGCCTTTATACTTTGTATATAAATAAAATTAATAGATATCATGTCAATACATTCAACAGTCACTTACATAATTTTGGCCACACTCAAAGGTACAAGTATTTAGTCGTGACAATTAGAAACTGAATTTTTGGTTTCACAACACGCAGACCTACAAATATTTGTGGCACGCAGACGCATTTGTCTTAATGGGATTGTTATTTGTCTTGGTATCGAACCCAGTTTTATTTCAAAGCTTTCTTAGCAACTGTGAATTGTGGTATGTATATTATTATTTTATGTTTATGACTATCTCAGTGTCGCAGTTGAACGGTACGATTAACGCGCCGAGGTCTCAGATTCGAATCCTGGGTAAAGTGGTATTGGATTTTTCTGTTGTTAATCAGCCTAGAGTCTGGAATTTGTGCCTGATATGGCGGTAGACTCGCCCCTATTCGTGAGGCGGAATATACACGGAGAAACGAGGATCTCTTGGTCGCACCTTTGCCTACCCCTTCCGAAAAAAGTTAATTTATGTAATAATATGTATGTCGGAGGAGGATTAAACTAGACTGTAAAATACAACACACGGAAAATATTATGATCACTCACTTTATTTTTAATAAACCTTCTCTCAGCTTAATAACACAAACATTAAGCACTAAGATAGTAAGACAGTCCCAAGACGTCTTCACTCTTCGGTTATTACCAACTGAATGATCGCTCCGGCGATGATATCCTGATTCTGTCGAAGCGCACTAAAGTTCACCCGTACCACATCGAAGTCAAGTCGTCGATTTAGCGGGCGGGGCGCTTTCTACGTCACATCCGCACTGATGATAATATTAAAATAATCCGTACTCATGACCATGCTGCGACATGTATTATATTTATGCGTGTATATTTATGTTTGAATGTTCATTATGAATTAAACTGCTTGTCATTAATACTTTCATCTGCTAAAACATGAGTCATCATTTCGAGATATTTTAAAAAGAAGCGCACGACAATTTCCAAGCCAGTGAATTCTGTTTGTCAGATTTTCATTCTTACTAAAACTTTAGTTATGAATGTGATGGAAATGTGATATTTTTTATGTTCTGACTCGACATGACCAGTATAAGCCTATAATAAATTCAGGGTTATGTAAAAGCTTTGCTTATTTTTATAGAACCGAATTGGCTGAGTTTTAGTTGGGTTTAATTCATAGATTATTTTTTTATAAAGTTAACGAAAAATTTCGACTTCAAGTATTAGACAGCATTTTTTTACGTTTCATGTGTAAAGATAATTTATACTCAAGAACTAATGAATTTTTGTGAGAAATAAGTAGGTAGGTATGTGTTCAATTTTAAGTTATTTTTTCATTTACCATAATATTGTTTTTGTATGGCGGATATTTCTTTCACTCTAATAGAAATACCTGTAAATCCTACAAAAGATAATTATTGGATATCCGCAGCGAAAGAAACGAAACTTTGTCACTGGCGCCAATTGATCATCTGAGTTGTAAGTTAATTCACGATAGTGGCGCAGCATAGCTACGTCCGGGTATTTGTATCTGCATACATTTTTTTGAAAATATTTTATCACCTATCAAGGATAATGTAAGAATCTAATTGTGAAGGTTAAATACCTCAGTGGCGTAGTTGTATTAAGGTACGGTTACAAAGCTGAGGTCTCGGGTTCAAATCCCAGATTGGGGAAAGTGATATTGGGTTTTTCTCTTCCGAGTTCCGAGCCCAGAGTCAGAAATTTGTGCCCGATATGGCGATAGCTTTGCCACCTATCACATCGTGAGATAGAACATAAAAGGTGAAATTTGGTTGTCCTGGTTGCATGTCTACCTACCCCTCAGGAAAAAGGCGTGAGTTTTTGTATGTATCTGTCTGTGTATTTTTTTTAAACAGATCTACTAGTTTCAGATCCAATTCAATACAAAAAAACTACAAAATGTTTTATCTTTATAAATGTAGTACAGAAAATTATAAGTAAATAAATAATAGTGTGATAATAACACTGAACTACAGTCTGCAGTTAGTCAAACTGAGTGTCTGTTTTACAATGCTGCCAATCAGCTAAAAGGTACTGCATTGCATATGCACTCTTTAAAACGTTTACGTCTCTGTTACTGAAACTGAAAGTTTCCTGACCTGTTTAGTGTAAACATGGTTGATGGATTGTGAATCTTGCATTTTCTAGATATAGAAATATAATACACATTTTTATAAAATTTTCAAGACGAAATGAAATGAACTTATTCAGAATTCATAGTATACTAAAATACACGAGTACTCAGCGCATATTTGACATTGGCAGAATTGTCGAAATCGGCACAACTGTCAAAAACATTAAGTGCTCGCTTCAGATAGACAGAACATGCTTAATAAAATATGTACCAAATCATTGCCGATTTCCAATGGGATTTGGAAACAAATCTCGAATCACCATACATACATATAATTGAATTACAGTTTCAAAATCAATCCAATAGCATACTACTTATCTGTATGAGCCCATAAACGTCCCACTGCAACTCACGGGCCTCCTCTACAATCGACAGTACGATTGGTTGGGCTATATAGACCATCTCGCTGGCCTAATGCGGTTTGGTGGACTTACATACCATAGAAATTCTTATAAATCGATATGGTATGCAGGTTTCCTCACGATGTTTTCCTTCACCGTTTTAGTGCGTGGTTATTGACTATCAACTACACATACTACTTAACTTCTATGTTATTACTTTGTTATAATTTTCTTCAACTCTTTCATCCTCTTAGGAAAAGAATGCGTAGGCTTTGTTTCTAATCAATCAGACACAACATCGACCACTCAGAGTATTGACGATTTAAAATATATTTCATCAACATACCTCTGTTGAACATTCGTGGCACTGGTGGTAGGTCTCTCATATGTAAGAGGTCACCTGGGTAGGTACAACCGCAATGTCTATTTCTCACGCCAAACAGAAGTTTCATTGCGCACTGTTTTATTCCGGTTCGAAGGACATTGTTGCCAGAGTAACTACTGGTCATACAATGCCAAGTATTGCTTTATAATTCAAGGTGTTTGGTTTTGCTACTGTCCATGAGCGCTCGTATCGCTTGCCATCAGGCGAATGGCATACTCGTCTCGCCATTCATTGAAATTAAAAAAACCTCTGAGGACCATACGTGCCACCTCATAATATACACTCGAATTTACATTCCTTTGGATTTTATACGTTCTTTATCAATACGCAAGTAATTTCAGTGTCGCGGACATTATGGTATTTCCCTTAGGAATGTCGCGACGAATCGAGACAAAATATTCAGAATATTAACACAGAGTGTGAACATCTCGTGTGGAATATTATATTCAGTTCGTTGACTTGTGTACGGATTATTATTTTATATGCACTTGATCTTGGAATCCAGGGAAGTTCCAGAACGATTTTTAGGCCGAGAAATTTATTTTTAATTACGATTATTTCAGGCAGATGTAGTAGAGACAGGCTATTATCAAAATGACTCAGTGTGAATAGGCAGGCTTGTCCGGGGCGGTACTATTGTCTTACATGAGATCTAAGTGAAGCAATGGCTTTGCTGTCGCGTTTCGTTCGGTGAGTGAGATTGCTGGATGCCCAATACTACTTACCTCTTTCATTATCGGCAATGATCACTTTTTCGCCAGGTGAGCTGGTTGCTCGTTTTCCAGACCAATGCATTAAAATTTAAACATTCTTAGACTGGTTGTTAAGGGTTGGCGTTTGTGCCTTATTTTTCTGTTTGTTTCCCAAATAAATATAAAATAAAATAAATAAACATAGCGACAGGGTAGCTCTATTTCATATTTTAATTATATTTTCGATGCAATTATAGACTGTAATTTAACTGTGAAGAAAGGATTTAGTTTGAGGTATATCATCTGTATACGTCCCACTGCAGGGCACGGGCCTCCTCTACAATCGAGAGTACAATTGAGAGTGGTTAGGCCATATAGTCCACCACGGTGTCCTAGTGCGGGTTGGCGGACCTAGAAACTATAGAAATTCTTATAAATCGCAAGGGTATGCAGGTTTCCTCACAATATTTTCCTTCAGCGTTTTAGTGCGTGGTGATTGACTATCAATACACACATGACTCCGAAAAGTCAGAGGTGTGCCCTGGGCTTCGAGCCCGCGACCACCGTGAACATGTTGGCAGCCGCGTCTAGTCCGTTTACCAACAGGCCACCATGCACTTTTATTTAGAGGTATATCATATTTGAAATGCCAATACTCCTTTCTTTTTCCCCTCCTTTTTCCTTCCCACTTCATTCCCGATTTAATTGCCTCGCAACAAATCTATGATCTAAGCGTTGTGGATGCTTATGGGCGACAGAAATCACTTACCATCAAGTGACATGCTTGCTCGTTTGTCGGTTCTATCGAATCCTGTATCAGCCCATATACGTCCCACTGCAGGGCACGGGCCTACTCTACAATCGAGAATACGATTGAGAGTGGTTGATTTGTGATTGTGATTGAGAGTGGTGTCGGTTCTATCGAATAAAAAACCACAATTATTTTACTCCTTAAAAAAAAGCAAACGCCAAAAAAAATAATATATAAAAAGTACCCAAGAGTATGGTCAATATAAGTTATATCAATAACACTCATCCAACATTGGCTCAAACTTTTTCATACAAACCCACCCGTCCAACACAGAAGGACATTAAGCCCGATAATATAGATGAGTATCGCATAAAGGTCCCTTAATAGCTGTTATATTGTTTTTGAGCCAATTAACTCTCCGTAGGCCAATTTGTATTGAATTAGATAAATATGATTTATTTGTAACAGAAAATGTCACCCTTGGGACCTAACGTTATAGACATTTTAGCTTTAATGATTGGGCTATGAAATTTGCGATGTTGGAAACTTAAATATTTTAAGAAATTAGAATGCTCCTTTTCTATGGAACTTAGTATCGTTGTAAAGATTTTTGGGTATTGTTAAAACCTCCTTTTTGTGTAGGTAAAAATATATATATTCAAAAAATATAAACATAATTGCGACCAAGCCCTTCTTCCAAGTTCTTGGAAAAATGAACACAAAGTCGAATACACATAATTTTTTTCGTCTTCGGCTCTGTAAACAAAATGTAAAATGTTATGGTAATTACTTTATTTTATATAAATCGTTCGCCCGGGATAAAACAGGAAAATGTTTAAGGACAAAATATATACTGTAATGAATTTTAAGCAGTATCGGTATCGTGATCAACGATATTTTATTTTCCTAATAAAGTTGTTTTATTTTACTAATGATTTAAAAAATGATAGAACCATTCTTTTATTTACCTTCAATTACTGTAACAATAGGGAATATGCATGTCATTTTTTTATATTTTTAATCAATTCTGTATGTTATTACATTATCGGAAAAAAATATAAGTCTTTGAAAATATCAATCAAAAGAGTACAAAAAAATAATTAAAACTGCTATCAGTTTCGAAGCATTCAAACGCCATGTTGGCGCGAACTCGCTGTGACGTCAGAGGTTGCGTTATGAACAACGTAGTATTTGGATTAAGTTTCTTTCATGAATTGCTACAGAACTGTATTTCGCGACAAAATAATCCATTTTATTTTCCATTTTGTTTTACGTTTGTTTATGAGTTATTTTAGCACAAAATAACTCATAAACAAACGTAAAACAACAAGCTAAAACTTCATAAGAACGCAACCATTGTCGTCACTTTCCTTTGAAGCAATAGATCGCGTTTCGGAAAAAATGCGCGGCAAATTTGAAATGTCATTTTTTAAGTATTTATTTTACCGATTTAGAGTTGATAAATTAAAAAAATATCTTTAAGGTATAATTCTATATCGGAAAGCGCAGCGTAGGACGTCCACCCACAAGATGGTCCGACGACCTGATAAAGGTCGCGGGACGTCGCTGGATGCAGGCTGCCTCCAACAGGTCTCTGTGGAAATCATTGGGGGAGGCCTATGTTCAGCAGTGGACTTCCTTTGGCTGATGGATGGATGGATGGATGGATAATTCTATATTAATAAAGATTACAAAAAAAATATTTTGACTTAATTTAAAGTCTGGTGCATGTTCCCTATTGCGAGTTCAATCAGATTGGTAATAATAACACTAATAATTCTAAAAACAATGTTAATTGATAGCTTAGCCGTCATACTAATTTCTTTCTCGCGATGTACAGTCAGCAACATAAGTCGCTACACAATTACGAGATTTAAAATTGTCTTATCATCCAAAATAATAATTATTTTCAATATCGTATGGCACTTCTCGACACAGATGACTTTACTTGCTTATATTTTACGACTACAGAGTAATACGTACAAATTTTAATTCATAAAAATGTTATCAAAAAATGTAAAGTGTTGAGCGACTTATGTTGATGACTATACTTTATTGCCTTTCAGAGAAGCGTTTCTTTTATTTTGAGTGAATCGCAACGGGCATACAATCCTAGAATCAAAGTTCGTTACCATTCGTTTTTATCATTTATACATACAAACAAAAAAATCTCAGGCAAAACCTGACAAATAGAGACTTTTGTATAAATCCCATTCCGCTGCTTTCGTGTCCACACTTAGCACACTTAATGGAAATTTTGTGTATGTTCGTTACGGTCCAAGTGTTGGGCAAATATTCTTTGATGTGACTCTCACCGCGTATCAATGATTTATAATTGGATAGAGTTGGGCTCAAGCGAAAAAATCAGGCGGATTTAATTTAATCCCAGGACTCGGCTCGCGAAGTATCGAGCAGGAAACGGATTTATTTATTAACTGCTTTATTTTATTTCACATTGGCTCTGGATGCTTCACTCAAGGGCATTTCACATTTGATACGTTCGTTAATATCTATTGACCATTCAAAGCTTCAGTCTGCTAGAAGCCACAAAGTCCCCCTACTTAAGATTACCCATGGAATTGTTTTTTTTTTTTATTGAAATGATTAGCAAGATGAGCGTGCCGTACGCCTGATGGTAAGCGTTGCGACTGCTCATGAACAGTAGCAACTAAACAGCACCTTGAATTCAAAAGCAATCGTTGAAAATCCACTGCACTCGCCACCCTGGATACAAGATGTTAAGTCTCAATATTTCCACACAACACAACAGTGCATTTACACTGCTTGTTGGTGAGAGGAATAGACATTGCGGTCGTACTTACCCAGGCGGTCTCTCATATATGAGTGATCTAGCACCAGTTGTATGTCCTAAACACTTATTCTGGTTTTACTAAGAGTGATAGAGCCACGCTATTGTCAGTCATGATTCAGCATAAATGGGCAGATTGGTCAGGAGCGATACCACTGCCTAACAAGTAATCTACGAGCAGTAACAGCTTAACCGTCATGTTTCGTTTGGTGGGTGAGATTTCCGGATACCCTTTCCTCTTTCCATTGTTTTTCCTTCTCGCTTCCCTACCGATTTGATGGATCGGCAATTCATCTATGATCGAAATAATAAATAAATAATAAATAACACCCAACAGTCACATACATAGACCTGACCCCACACTAAGATCGAGTCTTGTGTCGTGGGTATCAGGAACTACGAGAGACTTTTCGGCCTCACGAACACCCAGACCCGAAAGAAATATTTGTGGGCTACACAAACATTTCTCTCGCTGCGGGGATCGAACCCGCGGCCTCTCGTTGTTGAAATGTTGTGGAAGTTCATGGACGATAACGATCACTTACCATCAGATCACCTGTTTGATCATTTTCCGGTCCTATGCAATAAAAAATACTAATATCAAATTTAATACCTCCAATGCCATATATAAATACTTTTTCATTCTTAATAATTTATCATGTTAATAATTGAAATAGCTTCGCTTTTTGTTCGTGTTTTATTTATGTCCCGAGAACGATACTTTTGTAATTGGTTATATTTATAAAGATTCTAAATATGTCGTATTTTTGTCAAAGCAGTAGCCTATCTCATGTCATTTTATTCAAAATATCCAAAGCGTCCAGTAATAGGTACTTAGCTTTAAATCTATTTTTATTATCTATTTAAGTTAGGGTCTGCGTAACGGCTAATGTAGACACGGTCCAATTCTCTAGGGCCTTCATAAATTGCCAAAATTGACCCATCGCTCCATTTATTTTGACTTCTATTAGTTTGAGACGCCGTTTCTACGTGATCGTCGGAATTCGCATAGTCCTGGTCGTTACTTTAGTAGATGGACTGCCAAACGTGAAAGGTATTTGGCTTGTCTAGAATAAATAACTTCCCATATGATAAAACAGGCTTTGCTTAAGATTTCTATGCAATTTTAGATTAAGGTTTTCGGAAAACCATCAACTAATTTTGTAATTTAGAATAAATGAAAAATATTGGTACAAAATATTGGTACAAAAAGTTGGTGGTTGAAATTTGGGCGATCAAAGCGTTGAAATATATTCTACTTAAAATAGTTTCATATTTCATTGTTTAACCAAAAGATAATGTCACTATTAATAATAAGACTAACTAGACATAATTCCCGATTTAGAAACGAACCAATTACAAACCATTTTATACCCTCAAAAAAAATATTAATGGCTGTAAGATTAAGACATAATGAACCTATTGGCCTTTCCCCTTAAAAATACACTTACGTCCACAAAAAACAGTCAACGTATTTTTCAACAAAATTTATCGTGCAGGGTTGTTATCCTGTCAAAACTGGTTAATCCGAATAACATCTTGCGCTTCGAACCCTCTCTGTACTTTATAAATTCATTTATATCCTTTGAAGGAAATATAAATTATATTTAGAAGTCCTTTTGAATTTTGCAGGTTGGACTGCCACTTGGTATAATTTGATTTTAAAAGCCTGAAATTGTTGCTTGTTCTCTAATCAACGGGATTAATCTGTACAGTATATTTTTAGATATTTTCGCCTAGCACTTGGCTGTGTTTACGTTTGCCAATTTTAACTAGGTAAGAAAATAAATAAAATGAGTTAAAAAAAATACGTAACCATAAAAAACGGAAAGCTTTCATTGCCCTTCTACAACTTCATAAAAGCAACCCAACGAAACATGCAATGAACATTCATAAAAATCCAAAAGTGATCCTTAAACCTCATTTTAATTCCGACTTAATTACACAATCTTCATGCTCATTAAACTAGTATAAAAAATATTCTGCCAACCCTAATTACAAGGTGGCAACTCTCAAGTTACCGGGACGCTAATTAATTACAATTTGTGTTTAACGAACCGTGACGTCACACCCGAAGGAAACGTCCGACACCCCTTTTTGTGGCCCGCTGTGTAAAAACCCGGCTTTCAGGAAACGAACGAGCATTTTACAGGGTTAATTTCATGTTCTCGGTATTTAGGTTAGGATGAAATGGTTGGAATCTGATTTATTGGAATAAATGTTGTAAAGAACCTATAATTGATTTAGTTCTAAACATGTTACATTAGTTCTGTACTGTATCTTTTGAGGGAAGACAAATATAGGGTTGACAATGCTGTACTTTTGCAAATATTTTTTGTCTGTAAAATTCTATGGTCATTTCAAGAAAAATGTTACGTAGAATATTAAGTTTTAATTATTATATTTTCGTGCTAATATTAATTTAAATTAATTTGCTTTATAAATTAATAAATAACACCCAACAGTCACATACGTAGTTCCGATCCCACACTAAGACAATACTATAATAACAACAATCTCAGTAACATGCCGCTGAAAATACATTAATGTATGTATGTGCACGATGATGGATCTTAGAACAGCGTAAGTAAAACTGTAGGAATATGCCTTAATACTTTACAAAACGTCCTTTATCGTAGTTCGTTACCAGTACCACACACTAAAATCGGAGTGAGCTTATAATGGATAAATAAATCCAATATCACTTTGCTCAACCCGGGATTCGAACCCGAAACCTCAGCTTTGTACCTTAGTGCAACTACGCCTCCGAGGCAGTCGTACCTTGATGGAATAAAGCCGTGAATATAAGCAAAACCTCAACCCACAGTTGGAAGTGCACGAATCAGAGCGTTGGTAATAGACGCCGAACATATTCTATTCCCTAGCGATCCATCAGTGTCCTGTTTGCTTAAACGAAACCGGAGCACCCACAATTTACAAGTTACATTTATTAAGTGTTTCGAAATGGGAATAAAAGTAACTTTATTCTTTTACCCACAAGTATATTACAAATTAGAGCGGCCACCAACTATTATGCGTTCGAGATAAGAGTGTTCTTTTTTAGAAAACATGTGTATACAAATATTATGTATGTCGTATGTATATTTTTATGTATGTATAGTGTTTTTATAATATGTACCAATTGTTTTTCTATTTTAATGAGAAATAATCTTGTTTTGCTTCATTTGTGCACCCTGTAGACTGTAGGAGAATGCCTCTGACATTAACAACCGCTGCCAATAAACAAACCCAATCCAAAATTTGCCGTTTTAGATTGACAACTCAATATTTTTTCTGATACTATATTGCCAATCATCAATCTCAGTAGTGAAAAAACTATGGCAACATGACAGGAGACCAATCGAAAAGTAGAAAACAATCCAGATTGACTTCAATCTAATTTTTTCGATTGATTATTGGCATCGGCCGTAAGTCGGCATGTATACTATTTGTATATAAACCAAATAATATACATTGATAGTAAAAAATCAGGGATAATTCTGTGAAAAGCGTCGGGTTTAAACAGTTTGTTTTTAGTTGTATTACATAATGTATTACATAATGACAAAACTGCATGTGGCATAATTTTGTGGTATAAATTGTGGCATGGCACTATAATATTTGATCGGTTATAATTCATTATCCGTATCAACCCCTCTTCGCTCACTTTAATCACCAAACTCTTCTGAAATCAAAAGATCATTGAGATTACAAGAATATGATTACTTGATTTTGTCAGTGACTGAAAAAATAATAATATGAGAGGACAGTAAATTATAATACATTTAATAAAGGACATGGACAGTTTCAGTATGGCGCTGTGCCTAGTCCTGTACATCAATGAGTTTTGCATTGTTGGGATAATGTTAGTTCCAAGATTATTACACTAAAAGTTTCAAAGCCTAGGAACTTTAGGGGTTTTAGATATTTACAAAAATAGATGTTATTTTTAGGTTAGGTTTGTAGGTTATCTGTCAATTTATTGAACTTGATATAATACGTTTACAAATAGATTTTGTCTCCCAATTAATAATTAAAAAGATATATAAAATTATGAAATCACTACATAGTATAAAACAAAGTCGCCTTAAATCTTTAAAACTACGCAACGGATTTTGATGCGGTTTTTTTAATAGATAGAGTGATTCAAGAAGGTTTATATGTATAATACGTACATATTATTGTACAGAAATCTTTTTGTAGCCGGGCAAAGCTGGGCCGGGCCGCTAGTTATATAATACACTAAAACACATAAAATCATTGAAATATATAAACCTGTCTTCTTAACGAATCCAGGGCCCTTGCAGACACATTTTTTTTTCATGAAAAAAAAAATCTTCATCGTCGTACTTTATTTTTATGAATGCGTCAATAGATTTAGATTAAGTTTACAATATATACTGTCGATTGTTGAGGAGGGCTGTGCCCTGCAATCTTACGTATACTAATTCTTTATACTCGTGAGTTGCAAACAGATTATTCATGAACACACGCACCCTATACACCCAACAGTCACATAAATAATTCTGACCCCACACTAGTACCGATTCTTGTATCATGGGTATCGGGAACTACGAGAGATTTTACGGTTTCACAAACACCCAGACCCGAAACAAATACCAGTGATTCACATTAGTCTGTCACATTTAGTGCGGGAATCGAACCCGCGTCCTCTTTTATACACTTGGCGCGGCGTGAAATGAGCTACTGGCAGCCAAGATTACTTGCAATCCTCCCACACATAGCATAATTATTTAAGTCTCAATCAATACAAGGGTGAGTGGGTGCTTTGGGAGATAATATACACCAAAGGATGAAATAAATAAAAATCATTTTTATCAAAACACATATTTATTATTAAAAAATACATTGACAGCCTTCGTGGCGCAGTTCGTTATCTTATAACTCGCGTGCACCTGTGAGCATAGAATTTCTCTCTTTGAGTTCTTAATCGTTCAGGATAAGTTCCTCATCGTGGGCTCCAACCTCCGCTTTATTAGCCACCCCGAACCTCGCTTTATCAACCTAATATTACTGACACTTAACCGAAACTGAATACAACCAATGAATCAATGAATCTGTATACAGTAACTAATACTTGCAGTGAACGCTCTAAGGGCCCTCTCTTAGACAGAATGTGTAATATATTGTTTATAACTCGCATACACCAGTGAGCATAGAACCTCTTTCTTTGAGTTCCCAATCATTTAGGATAAGTTCCTCATCGTGGCCTCCAACCACCCTTATACCCACCCCAAACCTATCTTTACCAACCTAGTATTACTGACACTTAACTGAAACTGAATACACCCAATGAATCAATGAATCTGTATACAGTAACTAATACTTGCAGTGAACGCTCTAAGAGCGCTCTCTCAGACAGTATGTGTAATGTATTGTTTATAACTCGCATACACCAGTGAACATAGAACCTCTTTCTTTGAGTTCCCAATCGTTCAGGATAAGATCCTCATAGTGGCCTCCAACCTAGGGGAGGTTGGAGGCCACTATGAGGATCGTAGCCATCCCGAACCTCGCAACAAGATCAACCAGCCTAATATTACTGGTGTCAGAACTATGTTACATTAGAGCGACTATATTATATTAATATTCAACAATACGTACAAAAATATCGCCTAAAAATGAAGCTGGAGGACAAACATTGTTCCGATACAGAACCCAGCTTAAATACCGGATCGTGGTCATTACATGACAACAACATTCTACTGTTCTGTTGTCAACCAAGCAGCTGCAATAATATCCTAAGATGGCATCTAAGGGACAGTTGCTAGAAGGTTCAACATCGAACAAAATATATTATGTATAATATATCCTTTGACTTATATGCCTCGATTTAATTCGTCCTCTTAATAAATAAGGATTGTTTCCCCCAATATGTGAGACCAGTTCTTCAGAAAGATCACGTTCTGGACACACTTATATTTCATAGGCGCCATTCCCTCTAATATATTCGCCATAATACGATCTCGATTGCTTTATTTGATAAGGCCCTAAAGCAATCAATAACAATTGTTCATGAGTTAATCTAGGGAAATTCCCCAATTGCGGTAGGTTACCATAGATTCTATTAAACATGACCCTACACCTATTTAAGTTGTAATCATTTACAAAATCACCTAAATAATACCTTTCGTCCATAAATCGCAATGCTCTTTGAATAATTTGCCCACACAGTGGGCTATCTACAAGAACAGGATGATATTTATTTAGAATAGCTGCTGCTATCTTGACGGCTTGATTAAAATACCGTTGCCTAAACAATTTAAGATCCCGTTTAAATCTCCCATTTACGACCTCCACAACCCATCTACAAAGAGTTACCCGTCTACTTTTGTTGGCTTGTGAAGAAGACAGTTGAGTTTTACCTTCATTTAGTGATTCTGGTTTATAAACCCTTTAATTATAACTTTCTAAAGTAGTAATTGCATCCCAAAATTCTCGATCAAGGACAAAAATGTCATTGGGTTTAAAAAGTCTATGAAATGACCCATTTTCATTTTCAAACAAACTGGTCATCATTTCTGCATCAGTCTGAGTTACTGGGAATGGACCTACAGCGTCAATTATGTGTCCATCACAAGAAACAATCATAAAAGGTTTGACTAAATTATCATACTTATGTAAGCTTTATGTTTTCTTTTGAAACATATAGTTTAAACATTTCTGAAGAAAAATGTAAGTGCCATCAAATATAGCTATAGCAAGTCTACTCTCCAGGGCTGATTCTGGATCACTAAAAAGTGCATATGGTATTTGTAAATTCCTGGCAACAATATCAGGATGACTAATATGTTGCGGTCTTAAATGTTGTGGTACAAAATGATCATAAAGGCAAGTTCTCACTTTATTCATTAAGAGTTCTAAAGTTGATCTAGGAATATTAAAAATTGTCGACAACCTTCTACTACTTTCTCCTATACGCAATTTAGATAAATATATAGAGCTCGTTTTGGTTTCCTTACATTAAGTGTAGGTAAACCATTAAAAAGGTTCATGAAATCATTTGATCGAAGTCCTGTCCAATAATGACAGACATGGTTTGGCATATCTTCATTGCATATCTTGAATGTTTTCAAAATTAATTAATTCCCCTGTGGAATTTGATATGTTGATAATATCATCTATTTGGTTGGCATTAAAATAAGAAAATGTTGTGATATTTTGTGGCAACTCATTCCACTCACCTGCATACAAATGTGATTCACACACTCTAGAATTACGTGGTACATAAAAATGATGATCATTCAACAACATCCTTTTCATATAGTTAGGAATCATAAAAAATGCTCTGTGATTACATCTGTTAAATATACAATGAGCAGAGGTATTTGACGCCCTTTTATAGTTTGGCAATTTTATTTGAGATGAGTTACGGGATGGTAGTGTAACTGAGGGAAGAGGAGGTAAAGTAGGAGGCACGGGACTGAGTATCAATGTATCTTCTTGGTGCATAACATTGTCTAAAGATTGACTCATTTCTTCTCTCAATCTATCATGGTGTCTATTAGCCTTCATCCAACAGGGATGGCAAACATTATTCATTGTTATTCCCTAAAACAAATAATTCTTAATATTAATTTAAATCTTCAATACATATTCTTTTTATTATTATTATATACTAAAACAATTTTGTTTGTTTTAGTATATAATAATGTATTCAATATATGTATAATAATGTATTAAATAGATTTAAGTAGATAATATTATTTCCTGCATCTAAATCATTTTACAATTTGTGTTTATTATATATATTTATGTAGTATTATATATGTATGTATTTATGCTATTTATCATGTATGTATGTATGTTATGTTGGTGTATTTTTATGTTTAGTTAGTATGAGTATTATTTAGTTTCCTCTCTTTTAATTATTTACTTTACACTGCCCTCTCTTTCTCCTTCTTTTAAATCCATCCCGTGGTTGTCTGTAAGACATTGCTTTAAGCGATAAGACCAAGGATAAGACCAACATTTGTACTTTATATTTATTAGTTTCTCTATGTTGTAATTTTTTAAGTGCGCAATAAAGATTTAAATAATAAATAATAATAATAATGTGTATACAGCATTTTATGTGTTCTTGTTTACTGCATAAAATATAAAAATCAATATTTATCTAATAAAAATAAGTACCTGAAGTGATATAGCAAAATGAAAATTCTGTACAAGTGGATTCCCAGCTTCAATAACATGATGCTTTTTATTCTATACTGATCGACCACAACCAAGACATACCATGTTATGGCCCAATAACCGATCAGATGTACCTTCTGAAGTTAATAATAGGTAGTACGAATGACAAATATGTCCATCTGCAGGAAGCTGAAAAAAATATACTTCATTATACAAGTTTAACATTATAAGCATAGCATTGCTGATGTGATAAATATCCATTTTAAATACTAATAACTACAATAAATCATTTAAATATTTTTGTCCACCCTAAACTGCTTTATACATAGATAGATCTTTCATTGCACACGCTGCTCGGTTGTGGAATACTTTATTAGTAGCATTAAAAAGGACCAAATCTAAGTCCATCTTTAAAAGGATGGCCAACAAGCATTATTCCTAGGTTGAATGAAGACATTAAAGTTGTATACTTATTCTTCTGTGTAATCAAATCAAATATATTCATTGTGGAACTTGGTTACAAATTACAATAAGATGTTACAATATGTTTACTTGAAATCTACGACCTGCTACGTTGGCATAATAACAGGATAAGAGTGAACGGGCTTGGGTTGAGGTTTGATTACTTTCATTGGGTTTTCTCAGAATGTTGCATTATCTTTCCATGGGAGTGGTACCAGGGAAGATGGGGCACTACCCCCCTCCCCTTCCAACCCACAACTAGTTCTAGATTACCTATTAATTGGTTTTTGAATTTCACTTATCAATAATCATTAATAATACTACATACTACCTTACATGTTTATCATTTGTATAATTATATTATTTGGTGACTTCGTTATGTACTTAAGTCGCTATTTTTATTCAACTTTTTAAAAAATAAGTTAAGTTCAGTATAATATAAGTCATACGAATGTTTTCCATGATAATTAACTCTACATCACCCTGTTAACTTTGTAGTCATCTCACTTGATGTTTATATTACATAGCTTGGTTTCAAAGGTACAGGCACGCATAGTTTGGGACCAATAGAAATAAAACATAATGTAAATAATTCACATTTTGGATACAAATAAATTATTCTATTCTTATTTATAATCAAGAGAAAAGCGTTAGTAATGTTTTATAAGTAGACCTAAGTACCTCAATTGATATCCATCGTGAAAGCGTCGTTCTGGAATGAACTGACAATGTGGAGATAGCATGTCGCTTTAACCGCCCTGTCGCTATTCCACAGTTAATGCACCTCATCGTTTTAAATGGCAAACCCAGTTCTTGTAGCAATGGTTCACAAAATAACATAACCCTTGAACTTGGCACAAAATACTAATAGAAACAATAACGTTCAATGAGCGCTAGAGTCTAGGGATGTGAAAATATAATCGATTATTTAAAATCAATCAAAAAAATCGATTACTTTTTTAAAATATTCGATTTTTATTAATCGATTTGTTGACCAAGAATAATCGATTTTTTATTAATCGATTTTTTATTTCGCTTTTTCATACTTTCGATTTTTTTCAATAGTCGCAGCTTTGAATTACTACTTACTTATTACTTACTACGTAGCTTTGGATTTATACATTGCTGCTCCTTTGTCTGATTTGTGGTCTGATTTAAAAATTAACCCATTGGCTGTATGGAAAAGCTATGAAGGAGCATACCCTAAACTTGCAAAGTTAGCTAAAAAGCATTTACTAATAACTGCTTCATCAGCTCCAGCAGAGCGCCTTTTTTCTAAAGCTGGAAATGTTGTTCGTAAAACAAGGAATCGCATCTTGAGCAAACGATTACCCAAACTTCTATTTCTCCATTCTAATCTTTGCCAAGTGATTTATGACAGTAGGTTGATGCATCCGTAGCTTTTTATTTCGTTAATTTTGAATAATAAATAGAGATGATTTTTGTTATTTAGTGAAGCGTATCGTTAGTTGAAGATTTTTATTTTGTTTTCATGAAAGAAGTGGATTGTTTTTGTTTATTTACATTTAGTAAGTTTTTATTTTAATTTTGATTAACAAATAAAGACTGTAGTATTTATAGAGATGATTGGTTGGCTAGATCACCAAGATTTACTTTTCTGTAGTAACAGTAATTTATTAACATAACACAAAATTGAATTATAAAGAATCCAATCTGCTCAAAAATATTTTATTGGTATAATAAATAATTATTTCATACAGACTAGTAGCTTTTGATTATTGAGTTGGGTTGTTTTATTATTTTATCAAAAAATCGATTATTTTGACTAAAAAAATCGATTTTTGGAAAATTGATTATTATTTGGTAAATAAAATCAAATAATATAAAAATCGATTTCTCCCCAGCCAAGTCACATCCCTACTAGAGTCGTATTTTACCACAGATAACGTACAAAACTCAAAAGCTCGGCTCCTGTCAAGAATTATAACGTAGCGTTTAGTTGTTGCACTGAAAATGTGTAAAAATGGGGAGAATATATTATGTGTAAGTATATATGGCAAAAATGACTTTATATATATATATATATATATATATATTTAGTATTGTTAATGAATATAACTTATTACCTACATATAGATTTTTTAGGATCATTTTACGAAAAGGTATTATCATTTTCCTACACTTGCTTTACTGCGAACAAAACGTTTATGTGGGGCCAACAATGGCGGAAATTAGTAGATAACAATGCAAAATCTTATTAAAATGTATTTTACTCCCTAAAGTTCTACAGAAATGTGACATATTCTATAATTAATAGTAGATTTTTTATATTCATGTCATTATTGCCTTATTTCTGTGCATGATAAAAAGTAACTAGGCAGAAACTGTCCAGGTCCTTTATGATTATTCCGTCACAAAGTTCGGTGTTCGTAAAAACAAGTATAGAAGTAGACTGAATTTTATCCCTGAAAGCTTAATATGAAAAGAAATATTACATTAGACGAGGCGGCATTCACGTCAGAACTACTTGCAAATTTAAAATGGCAGAAACAGAGTAAAACGTCATACCGAAGCCTCACTGAAATGGGAAATGGAAAAAAATGAAAAATGCTTTCATTGAAGCATTGGTGTTAGTACATTTTGGCAGATTTAGAATCCTTTGTGCTGACTAAAATACTCTTGAATATTTTATGTGCGTCATATCTATAAAAGGTTTTATTTTAAATATTTATTTATTTTAAGGTTGGCCAGCACCAACAGCATACTGAACATGATCGCAAACAGGCTAGACTGTATTTATGTAAACCACTGCTGCAGAATGCATGGTCCGCCATGATTGTGCAACAGTGTCGTGTTATTTGTGATGTATTTTTACTAACATTATATTATAAGTTTTTATTTGTTATACTAACACTACTGAGTCTCTGTAACTTGAATTTTCAATAAATAATAATAATAAAAGGTTTTAATATTTTTATGAAAATATCATGGTTGAAGATATTTCTGGATTTGATGGTAAGTGCACTACAGTGTTAAAACTACGACTAGCTAGACACGGCCTCTTAAGGGTTTTTATATCATAAATATATACTAAAAAGACGAATACAATACAGGGACCAAAGTTTATTGTGAGTTCATAGACGCAGGCCACTTTTAACAGATCATTACCTAAATTCTTGAAGGGAGAAAATCTCTAACAGTATATTTCCGGCAGCTGAAAATGATGATTATGATGATGAAGAAAATACTAGATTTGGCAAACTGCTTTAATACGACTAAAGTTTAAATGCCGCTTTATAATGTAAAAGAAATAATCCGTGATAAATGGCGGGACGACGGGTCCGCAGCAACTAAATGTTTATAGCAGCAGACCGGGGTCTGGGGCGTACTTTGGGAGCGACCTATGTCCAGCAGTGAACTGCAACGGACTGAAAATGATGATCATGATTATGAAATAGTTTTGTGGGATAAAATTGTTTTTTTTTTTTAGAAGATAAATGTAATTGATACACCACATTCGTTTTCTTCCTTTCGCGTCGTGTCGTCCCGGGTTTTCCTTTTATTCACATTTAATACTGCCTCGGTGGCGTAGTTGTACTACGGTACGGTTACAAAGCTGAGGTCTCGGGTTCGAATCCCGGGTTGGGCAAAGTGATATTGGATTTTTCTATTCAGTATCAGCCCAGAGTCAGGAATTTGTGCCCGATATGGCGATAGGCTCGCCACCTATCACATTGTGGGACGGAACATACAAGGCGAAATGTGGGTGCCCTGGCACCTCTGCCTACCCCTTCTGGGAACAAGGCGTGAGTTTATGTATGTATGTATGTATTTAATACTTTAGTTTGTCTATCACATTTCCACTAGACCAATCAAACGATCACATCATGAGCCACCCATATACAATTCCACTCATCAATACTATGACCATACCCCACCATAACACATATCAACATTGACTCCATCAGTCGACGCACGTCGTTCAACGTCTCCCAAATTGTAAATACAATCCATCAAACTAAACAAGGAGGTCGGTATCAACAGTTCCACGCAATGCCATTTATCTTGAGCCCATCGCTGGGAACAAATTAAACACTTTAATACACAAGGCGTGACTAAAAAAGAAAAAAAGGGGATGGAAAAAGCCCTATTGAGCATCGTCCGCCGATATTTGTTGTGCTGGATGTGATTTACTTGGAATATTATTTTAAATAAATAATAATAATAATAATAAATAAAATGCTTTTATTTCAGGCAAAAAACCCATAATACATTAAATCAAGTAAAAGTCTAAAATTATACAACAGTACATTTTTTTAAATGTAAAAATAATAATATTGTACAATTACGTCATAATAAAACCAACTACTTCCGGTTCCTACTACTGTGCAATGAGAGCCAGAATCTGTACATTGGACTATACAAATTATCGGCCATACACCGGAGAATGCTGTTTTTAGAGTTCCTCAACCCAGTCCAAAAGGACGCTGTCCGCGATCTGATGATGGCAAAGAAGTCCGGAACTCCACCCTCTGCAAACATGCTTGATGCACTACAAAATCGAGACTTTTTCATAAGGATACGATAAGCATCATTGTATTGTATTCTTATGGTACTGAACGATTTTCGCTTGTATCGGAACCATAGCTGACAGGTGTACATACAGAGGCAAAATGCCTTGAACAGAATTGTTTTAACGTCTTCGCTGCATCTCGCAAATCGTCTTGCAAGCATGTTACATCTGATGGAGAGACTCCTTCTTTCTCGCTCAATGTCGTCATCATCACTAAGGTTTTCAGTGATAATGTGCCCTAAATATTTAAATTTCTTAACAAAATTTATGACCTGTCCTTTTAAATACACTTTCGGGACTTTCTCCGGACCCTTTCCTGCTCTAAAAACTAATGCTTCTGTTTTTAAGACATTATATTTTAACCCATGCACTGCAGCATATTTTTCGCATATAGCTAAGAGCTTTCTAAGACCGTTGATTGAGGGGCTGAGAAGCACCATATCGTCTGCATAGCTCAAATTATTTACGCAAACATCGCCAATATGGCAGCCGATTTTGGTGCTCCTCAGCTCCTCAATCAACCCATTTATATATATATTGAAAAGATCCGGAGAAGTAAGCCCTCCTTGGCGTACCCCGCATTCCAGCTTATATTCGCTGGATGTCGTGTCACCCCATTTTACTACATTTTTTTGATTACCGTACCAGTACCTCAACAGCTCAACAATCTTCAGCGGCACATTTAAGCCGCGCAATTTGTTCCAGAGAATATTATAATTCACCAGATCAAACGCCCGACTTAAATCAAGAAAACAGGCGTAGACTGACGTGTCTCGAGTCGTATAATAATTAACAGTATATTTAAGGCTAAAGATTGCTGAGTCCGTTGAGAGACCGGCACGGAAACCAAACTGTGCATCATCAATCTTTATATTACTCATCAGTACAGACTGTAGTAGTCGCTCAAATATTTTGCCGACAACTGTCCCTAAAGAAATGGGCCGGTAGTTGGTCGAATTTCCGAGGTCACCCGTTTTATTTTTCACAATTGGTACTACAATTGTTCGCATCATTTGCTCCGGTATATATGAGTATTTTACACAAAGATTAAATAAGTAACACAATTTTTCGTATATAAACTCTCCTGAGTACTGTATGTGTTCTATACTTAACCCATCGCATCCAGGAGACTTACCCCTTTTCATATTGCGTACGGCATTTACCACATCCACAGTAAGGAAGCTAATATCAGTTTGTTCCGCATTATCAGCTGTTACGTCTGTGTTCCCAAGTACAGATTCCGGCTCAACATTAAACCTCTTAACAAATATCTCTGCAATATTTTTAGAGTCTTGCTCGCCCTCAACCGACATCGGCAAATTCTTATTTTTATAACTTAGCTTTTTAGTAGATTCCCAAAATTTTATAAAGTTTTTGTTTTTTCTTTGTATAGCTATTATATCAGTTTTTATTTTTTCTTCATTCAATTGACACCATTTAATTTTATTCTTAAATTGTTTCCGAGATTTACACATAGCATCATAAGTTTGCCCTGATGTCGGTCGACCGGCGCAGATCCAGTTTTTAAAAAAGATACGAGCTACATCGTGACTTTCTTTGACATGATAATTCCACCCCATAATCTGTCTTTTTATTTTATTTGTGCCACAGGAACCGGAACTCAAAACAGCACCTTTTTGTAAAATCCCTATAATATCATTATATATATTTTCTATAAGTAGACAATGTTCTTTCTTAAGTTTACAGGTCATATTATTATCACAGTTTGTGCATTGAAATTCTGTATTTATACTATATATTTTTTTATCACAGTATTTATTATATGCCTTTATTTGTTCTAATCTTCTTTTACCCCACAAAACTCCCTTCAATGTATTTTTATTCCCACTTTGACTAAAAAATTTAACAGTTTCTGGTACGTAACCTATATCACAAACAATACTTAGCGGAAAGTGGTCGGACCACGTAACGTCATACTTAACGCTAATAGACTTAATAGAATTTTTAGCAGCCATTGTGGTCAAACAGTGGTCCAACCACCTACAGCTACCGTTCATATCACTAACATATGTGAAGGTATCCGGGGGCAATCTTTCCAAATCAACACAGGACCACGCCTCTTCCGCGCAAAAATCGCTTAACTCGTTGCCAAATATTGTTCCGGGGTGGGCGTTGAAATCACCCATTATATAAGCAGCCGATACCTGAGTTTCTTCAACAGCTGAGCTTATCTTCGCGAGGTAATTAGTAAAGTCCGGTAATTTATCAGGGTCATTACATGGCATATAAACGTTAAAAATAACAATAGATTTCATATTTATTAAAAATTGCACCCCCTGCAACCTGTCGTCACCAGAACAATCTATTTCTGACACTTTGGTAAACTTTGTTTTGTTCCACAAAATTGCCAAGCCACCATATGGTCGCCCTCTGATAACGCCTATTGTTGTATCAATCGACGATTTCGCAATGCCGCCAAAGTTCGGGTTGATTTGGTATATAAAATCCAAGTCGTGTGGCCAAAGCCAGGTTTCCTGGAGGACAATAATATCTGCAGATTCAGAAAGTTTTCTCAACTGCTCAACAGCCCTGATAACACCTTGACAGTTATATGATATTATATGAATATTGGAATTACTTACATCCATATTAATTTGTGTTATTACGTCCTTTTACCAGCGAATTAGTCTCGCGAAACATTCTAAATCGTACCCCTTCTGGCCAGAATTCGCTACTCATAAATACGGGCAACTTATTTTTGGCTATAACAATTTTAAAGGAGTTAAAATTCGTCTCTCTGTGCTGCGTTAATAGCTGAATATCCTGACACCTCTCACCCATATCCGTAATATGATCTTTAATGTCGTTAACCGAGGTACACTTATTTAATCTTGATATATACACAGCTGATGTTAATTCAGCTACTTGTATCTTGGTCGGTCTCTTGGCGGTGCCGCACATGTTATTCCTTGTTTTACGCTTCTTATATGTAACTAACTTATAACCATTCTGGTTCAATTCATTATGATGCGTCTCAATGGATTCAATCGATTCATTTATAATTATATCGCGATAAGACGGCGTGTTTACGTGCGCTGGCGCTCGATTGTGTGATCTTGACCTAGAAACAGTTCGATCGACGCGCGGCTGCCGCTCATTAATGCATTTTTGTTGTTGCTTTGTTTGATTTATATGTTCAGAACTAAAATTATTGTCATTGATTGATTCAGGCTCGTTTCCAAATAAATTACATGTTTTCTCCTTTACTAGTGTACTATCGAGACACGATCGTATTTTAGTTAGCTCAACACTGATTACAGACTGGATGCTCGTTACTTCTGCTTTAGTGGCCGTATCATTGCGAAGATTTTGAACTTCCGACTTCAGGTAAGATAAGTCTTTCAATAGCCGAGACACGTCAATGTGATCCATAGTTACTGCTGGAAGACGGTTCAAGTTTTTTGCAACGAAACAAGGTTGCTTATCCGGGTCTTTTCCGGGTATTTTAATATAAAGTTTTTTTTTGTGAAATAGTAAGTGTCATAACGACTTTTGTAGAAAGATTTGACGCTTTTAATTTGAGACTCTATTAAATTAAATTCTATTATGACTCATATTATGTAGTGGATAGAAGCAAAACTGTTTTATTAAAATCAATAAAAATCTATCAGCTCTATTTTAATCTTTACTACACAGCATGGGTAATACCTTTTATTATTTATATTATCGTCACTACAATACAATTTTTAAACTGATATCTTAACGTGAAAAACACGAAAGAAGCCCTCGATCCAAACTGCAACATTTTTTCAACGCCTGCCTACTCGATTTATACTTATCTACGATAATATATACTTATAATATAAAATGTTTATGAAAATATATTATTATCCCTTCCAGTCCTGAATATAATAATTTTGTACATCTGAGGGCGCCGTAAGCCATCAGTTGTGAGTCGTAACGCCGCGCCGGCAAAAAAAAGTGAAGTCCCCTCGATATCCGGATTCTAAATCTGTTGCCGTCCCCCAAAGCTTTGACGTTCACCGAAAAGATACCTTTGATTAGTAATTTTGGTTTCTCTTTGAATTTAAACGTTTAGGATGTGAATGCGCTCTTTGAAGAAATTATTGAAATTTGAGCAAGTTGTATTATTCTTTTGTGATATGATTTTATGACTATTTGTTCCGATCTATGCGGAAGATGTTAAAGTTTCTATATTTAGATAAGATGGTTTCCGTGCTAGATTTTTTATGATCTTTATTTAGGGGAATATTTGAGAAACGTATGTGAAAATGCGTCGAATCAAATAACTTATTGTTTTATCCTACATTGACATTTAAAAAAGGGAAATTACGCGATTAAAAAGGTAATTCCACAAAACGAGTAAGACAATGGCGGGTTAAGTCACATTTCCTAACGTTTCACATTTAGTTTAGACTAGCTGAGTTAGCACGGCGTATGCGATTCCTGTATATTCAAAGACTATTCACGTGAACTGATGCTCTCATAGGCTTCGTTGTTTTTAGATTAGCCATAATTTTGGGGAAGCTTAATAAATAAATATTATAACACCATGTAAAAATAATGAGTAAAAGAAAATAAATAAGAAAGTGTGCATTATAACCTGTCCTTCTTCGCACGAGGCGTAAAGAGAGTCCTATCTTTACGGTAGGCAGCCTGGCAGTGCTGGATCCCTGGCATTGCGAAGGTCCATGAGCGGTGGTGATCGCTTACCATTAGGCGGGCCGCATGCTCGTCAGCCTACTAAAGACCCTGTATTCGTCGTCGGCGGCATCAATTGTTTGTAAGTTGTACACCGCGTACGCGCCGCGCGAGACACGCACCCACACTACGGGCAATTGATTGGCTCAACAAATTTACACATGAGTTTCAGCAGGTCGACATATTTTATGATAATTTAGGAAAAATATTAAGTTACATAAAACTATTTTTAGTCATAATTTGTAAGTAATAGTTAGCGCTTTGGGTACACTGTAAGCTGACTATTCTTGTATAATATAATAATAAATAAATAAAAAAATAGAAGTGACAATAGAAACACATAACATTTGTAATATAATTGGCGGTCTTGTCGCTTTAAGCGATCTCATAGAGACACCAATATAAAAGGCTAATAAATACAAGGTATGATAAACGCACATATATAAGACATTTACATACATATATATATATATATATATACATACTTTAATATTTTCAAGTTTTAAAGAATACCTAAGTTCCCCTTAAGTATTTTTGAATCAGACTACATAAAATAGCCGTTCCATATAACATTGAAGTAGATGTTCAGAACCAAACCAAAACGTCGGACAAATTCGTGATTGCAGTGAAGAAAAATTGACACAAAATACACCTCAAAATATCTGGAAATTGAACCTAAAAATGCACATGGCGTGCTTAAAACGTAATTCCACGAACCGACAATCAGTAAGACAATGGCGGCCCATTACGTTTCAGATTTAGCCAATAGTCTAGACGAGCTGAGTTAGCGCGGCGTGTGCGATTCATCAGTATTCATTGGCTATTCACGTGTGCTGATGTCCTTAACTTTAGGCTTCGTTGTTTGACATAACCATAGTTTTACAGAAAGCTTAGTGTATTTTGACAGCCCTCGTGACGCAATTGGTTAGGCTCCGCCTGTGAAACGAGATGTCGAGGGCTCGATCCCAGCACCGAGAGAAATGTTTGTACAGCCCACAAATATTTCTTTCGGGTCTGGGTGTTTGTGAGACCGAAAAGTCTTCTCGCTCTCTAGTTCCTAATACCTACGACACAAGACTCGATGTTAGTGTGGGGTCAGGACTATGTTTGTGACTGTTGTGTGTTATTTTTTTCAAAGAAAACTATAACTTTATTGACACTTTAAAATGTTACACATTATTTAGATTCACTTATTTTCTTTACCATCCGGTTCACAAGGCTATCCTCACCAGAGAAGAATGGGCAAGAAACTCTTTTCAAAACAACTTAACACATTAATTGTACAGGAGTCGCAGCTTAGTTTAATTCAGAGCAGTTCACAAATAATTTATGATAGTCAATAGAACAACAATAATATTGGTTGAGTAAATTTATACATATAAGTTAAGACTTAAAAGTAAAGTCGCCCAGAACGCAGAATCTGTATACACTGTTTCTCTAAAGACTTAGACTAAAGAAGAAAGTTCTCTCTAACTATCCCGATATAAAATAGTGCTGGTAGGTATATGTGAGAGGCCACCTGGGTAGGTTGTCCACCGCCGCAATGTCTATGTCTCCCGCCAAACAGCAGTGTAAATGCACAGTGCATTCAACTTGATGATCACAACACCCATTCGAAGACGACCTCTGGCGATGCATCTATTGACGTGTAGAGGAGGTATCAGGTGTATGGAATGCTCGCCCGTCATTCACTGCAATATAACAATACTATTAAATGTAATTTTGTAGTTACTTGTTTTTCTTTGACAAGTAAAACTAGGTTATCCAGGCAAATCATGAATCTTGTTAAAAACCTTAACAAAACTGTCTTTCCTACCTGGTGATTCTAAAACCGGCATCTTAAAAAAAGGTAATTCCACAAACCGAGAGTTTTTAGGCCACGTTCACATTACTAACGTTTCAGATTTAGTCTGTAGTCTAGACGAGCTGAGTTAGCTCAACACTCATCTGTATTCATTGGCTATTCACGTGAGCTGATGCCCTCATCTTTAGGCTACATTGTCTAGAATATTCGATTACGTAGGCGTTTACGAAATTATTTCATTCGGTACGGACTTGGATTTAAAAGCATTTGGAAGATAATTAGGTACGTCTGGAGGAGATAGTTAGAGATTATAGCAATGTTGTAGTTAAGTTTATGTTTTAATTTTTTACTAGATTTTCGGCTGCAGGAAAAGTGTTTTTATGTATAGGTTACCTCACCTATGTCTCTTTCTGTATACTTTACAACGTGTAAATTCATGATAATCAGTCAAGCACTTATGGCGCTAAAGGGTCGCAAAGCATCGTGTTTTATATTTATAATAATGTTATAATATAATTATGGCAAAGGTTAGCGACCCTGTTCAGATTGACTTAAACTTTCTCCAAAATTAAAATGATATATTTTCACATCGCTTATATGGATCCAATCGTATTTAAAACACACGGTTAAACAAGACAAAAAAAGGTTATTAAATATTATTATTTTAAAATAAGAACACACATACACGTTTGCCAAAAATATACAAGAAACATCTTCAACCCACCCAAGCGTATTAAATTTAACAGAAAGTAGACAGATGTCAGAAAAACATGTCTGAAATTCTGAGTTCACCAAAAATTATTTTACAAAATCTTATTACGATACAACATCATTCGAATACATATTTTTTGTGCAATACAAACACGTGGCCACAAGAGAACAAGAAATAAAGACACGTGGCTTGGCACGCAACGATGAATGAAATGTGCCTTCGAAAATTGAAGAATAATAAAAAAAAATATTTTCGTTTGGTTCTACGAAAGGAAGAATAAAATTTGCGGTTTAATCAAATTCATCGTAGAATAATAGCAACGCTTATTAGGCCAAGGTTCTGATAGTACTCAAAAATCAACGGAAGTACTTGTCTCAAAAAAAGCCTACGGAAAGCGGCAGTTTTGCTATCGACACGTTAATTTGATGAGTGAGATTACCCAAAATTCCTTTAACATCCATTCTTTTCCATTTCCATTTTAAAAGTCCGCCAATGTTGTAAATATTCATTGACGGTCATAATTTATTTTTAAATAACTCGTTTGCCTGTTTTCTTAACTTATAAATATCACCACTGATAAAACTTTTGCATGAAGTTAAATATATTACCATATTGCCATTACGACTGATAATATATAACCTTTTGCATGAAGTATAAGTACCTAACTATGTTGCCATATCTACCGCCCTAACGTGTAGAAGCATCTCAGTAGGCCGGCATAATTATATCGAATGGCATTGGACCGCCGTCAAATCCCATTCGATACTCATTCTGGACACCAATTATAAAAAACTTTACTGAAACATCTTATTGAAAAAATAAAGAGATACTTAAAAGAAAACAAAAAGTGACAATAAACCCTTTTTTTATCAACAGCTGCGTTAGCACGTGGCAGTTAAGGGCGCATGTGTTGCTAAGTGTGCCGGTGATATCGGAAGTTGACGCCGGCATATCAATGACTGTCTTGGAATTTTGTGCTATGAATAGATTTTTAATCATAATCCTATAATTTTTAAGTTGTTTGAGTGTAAAATTGAAAATGGAATTGATACTAACTACTTAAATGAAAATGAAAAATAATTTATTGAATCCATTAAGATGTTTTCGCTGGAGAAGAACGGGCAAGAAACTCTAGTGTTGCTCTTTACAAAACCTGTTTACAATTTAGTGATTATTACAAAAGTTATAATATGTGGTTCAAATCAGAGTAGTTCATTAACAATTTATGACATTTTAATGCAAGCAAGGTGTTTCTTAAAAAATCGTGAATATTTTAAATTTATTTGATTATATTATGTTTTTCAATTACCAAGTAGTAGATACAGTAAGTAAATAAACTACAAAACATCTCCATAAAAAAATCACTAAAAACCCAAAGCAAAATACACCACCAAAACTGAAAATCTCGAACGTAAAACACGAAATTTCACGGGCGGTACATAAAGCCCAAAATACACATCCGCCGTATTACACTGATTCCGGCGAATCGTTGACTGATAGTTCCTACTCTCATTAACGTCGGGGATTAAGGGAAGGGACTGAGTGACGCCGTAAACCCACCCTCGTAAAGTCCCTGAGGGTGTCAAAAAAGTAAAAAATCAAGGGTGTGTATGGCTCTATCATTCAGGTTCCATAGTACGAAAGAACAATGATAATCCTCCATACATTTTTTTGTTGTAATTTTTTTTCTGTGTATTGAGATGAAAAATATTTTAAAATATAGATTTCGAATTCCTTAACACTAATTTTAAGGTTTACTATTGTAGCAAGCCTAGGAAAAAAGATATTCCACTATAAAGTTTTACAGATTTTCTATATATTGTCAAACTCTGTGGGTAGTTAATGTTAGTTTGTTCCATTTATATTGGCGTGAGGCAAAGATATGACCCACAAATATATATATAACATATTTTACACGCAATTTACACATCGAGTACTTATTTATTTCATTAATCTAGTGTAATAGTAATATCATGTTCAATGAAATAAAAAGGAAAGAGGGGACAACTATATATTATTATTTGCAGAATAGCGCTTTCGGGCGACAGAAACAAATTGTTATTCCTTAATTAATTAATCAGTGATTATGTTGCTGTTCTCACTTCTCTGCACTATTTTTTTAACATTAATAATTATCTGAGAAAGATCAAGCATACTTATTTTAAAAATGGCAACATTGAAACGACATAACGCCTCTCCAATAAAATTGAAGCAAATATCAATAGAGTTTTACGAAAAATGTGTTTTCGTAATTCAGGCTTAGGTTCGCCGTGAGTTAGGCACCAAAATTACTTAGAAAATTAATTATGAATATTTTTATACATGAAATTTATAGACGCTTAAGAATTGCATTAACAATGATTTTACCAATGTTCTTTTGTATTTTTTCCCTATACTTATTCTGTTACTCATTGCTTTGTATTAAATTTCAGAACGCGTATTCTGTAGTTGGAATCGCAAAATATATTTTTGAATGGTTATTTTAGATTTATTTCTTAATTTATAGTTCAGATACTTTGCTTCTCAATTGTAATTATGCTTTTTTTATGTCGGCAATCGACCAAATATGCCATGTGATGGTAAGTGATCACTGCCGCCCATGAACATTTACTCTTGGATCATAGATAAATTGCCAGCCCATCAAATCGGGATGGAAAAAGGATGGGAAGTTGAAAAGGCTATTGGCCATTGTTTGTCATAAGTACAGGCAGACAATCAGACAGACCGATAGAAATCAATGAAGTGATCGTTCAAGGGTTCCTTTATTCCTTTTTTTGAACAGAACCCTAAAAATAGTAAAAATGGTGCGTGACCGCGCCACCGATTTATGTGTTCAATTTAAGGTCGTTGACCTTAATCTGTTTGCGAATGTTCAGTGTAGCTGAGTTTGTTAGGACTGAATGATGATTGAACTGAGAAGGGTATTGTATGTTTTGTTGTTATTTGTAAGGATTTGTATCAGCCTTCTTGTATTATTCAGCTGTTTAGTTCAATGTATCAGATACATGTTTTATACAATACAAATAAAGGACTGAAAATACACAGTCAGTATGCTGGCGTAGGTATTGCTAGGGACCCAGTTCGGACACAATATCCGCGTGTGTACCGGGCTGGAAGGCCAGAGACACTGACATACCCCTTTCGGCCTCCCCCGGGGTACCGAAAGGGCAGCTTAATAGCTTTTCCTCTTGAAAAAAAAAAAAAAAAAAAAGGTTGGACTGAAGAATATCTTATCAAATGAATAGAAAAATGAAATGTAAACAATAATTATTGTATTACTACGTGTACGTTACTATAGTGTTACTGAGAGATCAGAATCAAATATTTTTTGACATGAAGGTATTCTGTGTTTTCATTTGTTTTCGTATTTTGGATATTTACAACAATAATAATTTATGTACTAAAGTTATTTATATAACCTAGGAGAACACTAAATAAGACTTACTCAAAATTTACTCCATTAAAGAAGGAAAATAGATAACGAAGCATTGTATGGAACTTGCAGTAGTTGTATTTGAATGGAGTATTCAAAACGCAACTTTCAACAACGCTTATCAACCGAACCCGCGAGGACACTAATAAAAGTTCCATAGACAATAAATAGTTTATTATCAACGACAGATCATTTCCAACGCTTTCCCGAGTGAACGAACCCGAGTATGAGACGCGTCTTGGCTTGCGCCGTTCTAAATTTAAATTGTAACGCGGAGGGCGCTCGCTCCCCCCTTCTTTTGTTCCTATTTTGAAATTCAAAAAATAGAACCGAAGGGTGTTTCGGGATGCGCATGAGTCAGTCACTGACGGCGCGCCGGCGCGTGCGTTCGCGGTTTAATTCAAAAAGTTTAATCTTTTTTTGTAGTGTTTCGTGCCATTGTTTTAAGTGTGTGAGTGTGAGTGAAATTGTTTTTTAATAGGTACGTATTTGCTTTCCATAAATGTGCATTTTTGTAGCGCTCTTTTCATTGATGACAATGGAGGCAATTTGTACGCGTGGTTTCAGTTTGTGTTAACCGATTGAAATGTTTTTGCAATTGGAAAAAATGTGCTCTGGTTTATTGATATTTTTAATGTGTGCTAAATGTATATTTGTTTCTAATTGTGGTAGTATGAATACGTTCTCTGAACTGATTATAAAGGACGATTCACACAAAATGAATCATGCGTATAATTTAGGTATAAGAAAAATAATTTACTTTAGGTGTAACAAAAATACATATTTTTAAAAGCAATTTCTAAATATAACTTCAAAATAAAACATCACTTTATCTTTAAATATAAGCTACTTATATATTAAAATTATTGATTACCATTTATACTCCTTAATTTTTTAATTGATACATATTTAACACTTAAGTTGTACATCTTATTTGAAATAATATTTTACTATATGTGTTTAGTATTATGTTTGGAATCTTATAAACTAGTCAACTCGAAAATAAATTCAAAATAAACAAACCAAGAACTTAAATATGCAGTCTCGGTCTCACAGTAGGTCGTAGCTTCTGTCTGGGTAGCACAATCTCCGAGGGTATTTTCCAGTCGGAATATCTAAAACAAATATATTTAACTCTTTAAGTTGTCACTATCACACTTGATAGTTCCAATTTACATGCACTGGATTACTATTATATAATATAAAAATAAAATAAAATGAAAATCACATAATATATAAAACTAGCGGCCCGGCCCAGCTTCGCCCGGGTACAAATAGATTTCTGTACAGTAATATGTACGTATTATACATATAAACCTTCCTCTTAAATCACTCTATCTATTAAAAAACCGCATTAAAACCCGTTGCGTTGTTTTAAATATTTAAGCATACAAAGGGACATAGGGACAGAGAAAGCTACTTTGTTTTATACTATATAGTGAAGTACAATTGGCGGTCTTATCGCTGAAAGGTCATATCTTACAGACAACCATGGGATGGATTTGAGAAAGAGGATCAACAGTGGGTAGAGTTAAGTGTTATGGATAAACACTATCCCGCAAAATGTAATATCAAAATCTAATATTAAAGCTATTAAAAAGGTTTTTCTATTAACTAAATTATAATTAGACACTCGCAACTCGCTATATATTAAGTATGTAAAACACTACTATGTACTTACAGACAAACCAAGTAATTGGTTTTGTGAGACTAATTGTATTTTTTTTTGTTATTTTGTCTTATATAATAAATAATTAAAAGAAAACACAAATAATGTAATAATATTATTATTCTAATTTGAGCATTATTATACCATGTATTATGCAATTTTATAATAAATAAATAATTTATAAGTAATAAAAAAGTAAAGAAAATCATATAATATTACCTATATTCAAATAAATTCATGCTTGGAAAAAATTAAAGTTAAATTATATTTGATTGCATAGATCTTCGTGATACGACTGTCTCAAAAAATCCTTAAAACAGCTTGACTGTTGCATTTGGTTCTATGAGTGGTCGTAGTTTGAAGTAGGATACGGATATACTTGGATAGTAAACACTGTATCCTATAATTATGTTCAATGATATGTCCATAATTAATTAAAAGTATTGTAAGTAATTTAATGGTTCCAAAAAGTATCACTTACATAAACATGAATTTAAAAACAGCATCAAATTGAATGTAAAATGACTGAGATATTAAATTTTTAAGTGTGGTGGGGACACGTTGTCGTTGTCTCTTTCGCACGCGTGCACCTTATGAAAAATGACGTCACGCCATGCATGTTGCATCCTTTTCGATTACTCCTACCACCAACTTTTATATATTTGTTACTTCCTTATTAGTTAACGAACTTTAAGAAAAATCTCAATATGATTATGCATAATGTAACTTTTCGGTATAAACAGTTATAAAAATTAAAGATAATAGTCTATTGTGGATAATTCATCAAAGCTACATCAGTGTTACACGTTTCGGTATTAGTATGTATTTCCGGTAGCAATTCTGTATCTGTATCAGCCAATATACGTCCCACTGCAGGGCCTCCTCTACAATCGAGAGTACGATTGAGACTAGTTGGGCTATATGACTTCATATGCCACAGAAGAATTTTTATGGCATGTAAATCCACCAACTCGCACTAGGCTACCGTGGAGGACTATATTATGATCTGACCACTCAAAAGCAATTTAGTTCTAGTAATTTTATGTCCTTACATTTCAATAGGTCATCAGCTGTCTTTTCCAAGTTTCGTATAAAAGAACAAAATAATATTCAGACATGCATCACAAGCTGTCACGTATATGTAGCACTATTTTAGTCTTTATTGAAAGGATTCAAATGTTGAATATATTTATTGGACTTTCTTTTCCTCAATGGCAGACCAAAGTGGCAAACTTGTTAAGATGACAATAATACCATCACAATTGACCCAAACAGTTGACACGCAATAAACATAATTACAGACGGATGCGATGTCTTGTGCCGTGAATATCAAAATTCCAACAGACCTTTTAGTATTACAAGAACCAGAGGAATTTTATTATATTTTAGGAAAACTTATATAAGATTTCTCAAACCGAACTCACCTAAAGTGAAATATCTAACCTGGAATTAAAATCGTTAAAGAACACATCAACCAATATACGAGCAACTAAATTAATAACTTGACTGTAATTTCACACAACATCAACACAAAAGTGAAATGAAAAATTCCATGAAATTTTCAAAGCTCACGAAACTCCAATAAAAATAACGTTTCCAATGACAGAAGCGTAAAAAGCAACTTCGCCAATATGTCGGCAGCAGTTGTTATAAAATGTAGTTATGGAGTTATGAAATTCGCATGGCTAACGTCATTTTGGTGCGATATTAATAAGCCGCGGCCTCGTTTATACGAATGTTCATAATTTTGTGTGTCTGCCTCCAGTTGATGGGGATTTAGTAGCCTAGATTGGTTCAGGTGTTAAGAGAAAGAAAATGGTAATAGACGCCAAAATAAACAAGTGTGTCTCGTTTTTTCTTTCTAGCTATAACTATTTTTTATTTTGTATATTCTTTTGTTATTACTACTCGTCATATTAAATATTATGGCACTTCTAGTGAGGTACCCCCTATTATGTCAATAAAAGTGTTACTTTCTTAGTTTCTATAAGAAAAACACTGCTAAACATTGGGAAAAAGATAATAGTTCTTTATTGGATAATATGTCGCAATTTGTATCTGTGATACTCATTTTTATTAAAGGAACAGCAATCGCCAGTCATCCTGTACGAAGTATTTATTCTTATTTTGTTTACATGACTCACGTAATTTTAAAGAACGCGGCTGACCTCGTTTGTTAGAATATTTATAATCCCATATGTCTGTACGTACAGTATGGTGAATTTACTAGAAGTTTAGTATTCGAGGCTGTAAGGAGGAATAGGACTAAACAGTCTTCGTGGGTAAGGACCCAACTTTACGTAAGGACGTAAAGTTGAAAATAATTTATGTTTTTATTTGTTTACAACAAATACAATATCTTAAAAGCCGAGGCTAATGCCACGCTATAAAATAAATATAATCGAAAATAACTCTAAAACAATATGAAATATCAAAAAAAAAATCACAATTCGAACAAAAATTAAAACCAAAAACATACAAACTTATTATTATATAGTTAACGAAATAAAAAGTAAAATAAAATAAAAACTTATTATTCTAAAATTCATAACATCCTGTTACTCTTTTTTTCACGAAAGTATCGTGAATTTGGGCAAGAATTGATAATGCTGATTCTGATAGTCTAAGAAAATTTCTGACATTCTTTTTTTAGAGGGCTAGCATTTCTATCGCTATAGGCTTTGCTTAATTTAAAGACTGTAGATAGCCTGCTTCTGTGTCATATATCCATGTTGATGTACCTATACTTTTTGGTAATTTATATAAAATAATACACCAAAAATTATTTTTCCTAATATTTCCTTTTTCTTGTTTTTTCACAGTATTTTATCTCCCACTAAAAAATCAAAAAAACTCTCTTTTTTATAAATATTAATTTTAATTTTCCATTTCCCTCATGTTCTGCACCACTCTATAAAACTACTTAACATAATTCAATCAACATGTATAATTTCTTTACAATTTTAAAATATACTTACTGAGCTTCACTTAACTGTGGCGCGTTTGTATACAGTGAACAAGCTCTGCCGGTAGAGCTCGATAGGCCGACCGATAACATTAACAGGAATTTTTCGCGCCGAGTTTTACGCAGAGCGACGAAAACTGTTTACGGTACTTTTCGCTTACCTATGCATTATTTTTAGATTATTTCATGACTGCGTATGTGGTAGAGTTAGCTGTTAGAGCGTATGTAGAGTAAGGCGATAACTGTTGTAGAGCTATTGAACTGTTTCAGTTTTGGTAGAGTCAGTGAACTGATTGCAACATTTAATTCCTTATGGTTATTGAAATATATTTTGGTAGAGTTGAATGAAAAGGTATTTATTTCGCCTAAACTTTACTATTTTAGACCAGTAATTGTAATTCAGAGATAAAGATTTGGAACAATAAAGCTTTAACTATCGCTTACAATTCCATAAAATTCGAGTTCCACGACTTCTTACTATATAAAAGATTCAATTAAAATTTCTCAGTAAATTAAGTACTCAACACAGGTAACTTACCAAAATCCCACCCAAATACCGGAGATACAATCCAGATTTTCCTGTAAATTTATTAAGCCCAAATTCACTGCATGTGGGTGATTCCAGAAGGTTTATCGCCACCCACGTAAGATAAGGCGTGAGCTTGTCTACATTGTTTAAATGCCCAGCTAAAGCGTAACATTTCAGTAATTTCATAAACAAGCTTAAGAGACAAAGCATTGCAGAGTAGACTGTTAAATTGTACCTCACAGATGCAATGAAATTTTCAACGTGTTTTTGGTTTGTGTGCTTTAGTTTTTGAATAATATTTAAAGTAAATTTCATATTTATATTTAGTTGGTAATTTTAAATTAAATTTATTTATATCAGTCAGTTTTTCTGTGGCTGAAGATAGGGATTATAAATAAGACTTACATATTTTAAAAGTATGTTTACTTACTCTATTGTAGACGAAGCCCGTGTCCTGCAGTGGGATAAACATATACATATATGTGATGGCTGATACAGATACATACAGTTTTAAAAGTAGTATGTTGTGTTCACAATTCACATAATAATGTTTTTAGCACTAACCAACTCCAAAACAATGTTATGTTCAATTACATGTATTTTGTAGTCATCTACCCATCCTATTCATTATACAGGATATATCAAGGCTGCTACCGAAAACGAAGCTGGGTGGTAGTTTTAATGACTTCAAACACAATGCAACTGTGTTTGTAGTCATTAAAATTACTTATTTAATCTGGCGTTAATTCTCTCTACTCTAGTCTATTCAATCTTAATTCAATATCAACTTAATCACTTTATTATACCTGAGCCATCGTTATTATTAACTCGGTACCCTACAAGTTATACAGGATGTATAAAAAGATTCCTTTGCATCCTTTATACGTCGAACAATGCGTCGCGCTGTAGTGCAGGATAATGAAATTGCCACATCGCTCCTGTACGTGGGACGTGGCATGATATACTGGGGTGTATCGGATCAATATTCTTTAACATACATACATATAATTGACGGCCTCCGCGGCGCAGATGGTTAACCGAAGACTTTTAAACGAGAGTTCGCGGGTTCGATCCCCGCAGCGACACAAACTTTCACTAATTGTATTTAAGGCTCCCACAGTTCATAGATCATACTCGCTGATATTTTTCATCGTTTTTTTTTTTGCAATGAGTGGCGAGACGAGCTTGTCCTTCGCCTGATGGTAAGCGATAAGACTACCATGGACAGTAGCAAAACCAAACAACACCTTGAATGACACTGCGCTCGCCATCCTGAGACATAAGATGTGAAGTCTCAATATGTCCAGTAGTTACTCGGACTAGAATGTCCTTCAATGTGAAACACAATAGTGCATTTAAACTGCTGTTTGGTGGAAAAAATAGACATTGCAGTGGTACCTACCCAGGCGGCCTCTCACATATGAGATACCTACCACCAGTAAATTACTATGTCATATCCAAACGCTAAGTTAAAACTTCATTTTAACGCCTCGATCTGTATGAAATTCTAAGCACTAATACTAAGAAATGCACTGCAATATAGGTCGACTCAAAGTAATGTTAGTGAATAGGCGTTCAAGTTTAATATGTCGCGTAGCACGTCAGTGTTCTGTGTACAAAGACTAGGTATTACTGCACGGAACTTCAGTTAAATTAAATGTCAGTATTGCAGATATGGGGTAGACCCCCATATCTGCAATACTGACATTTCTTCATCTTTGAAAACTTAGGAAATGTATTAGAACTTTATCAGGTGTCCTTGATTGCATCGTTTTTCTCTAGTTTCTATTGAAAGAAAGAAAGGCATATTTATTTGTCACACAAGATAATGGACATACTCGCTTAAAAAAAATTACACATACAATGAACATACATAATAAAAACAATAAAACACTAAACGAGAATGCACGCTGTGACAAAGTAGGTGACCACTCAGCTTATATGTTGCACCGAGGCAGAAGCCACAGCGCAACGCTGATTTTCAGTGGTCACCTAGAGTGACATGCGAACGCCGGCCAATAAACTACCATCTTTCGTTTGATATTAAGATTTCAGATATTGGTGATGGGAAAATGAAAGTGGGAGTTACCCTAATATGATAAGTGAGTGGCCTGTTGGTAAACGAACCAGACGCGGCTGCCAAGTTGAATCCCCCCAGTTTGAATCCCAGGGCACAACTCTGACTTTTCGGAGTCATGTGTATTTATAGTTCATCACCACAGACTAAAACGGTGCCGGAAAACATTGTGAGGAAACCTGCATACCATAGTGTTTTTTATGAATTTCTATGGTATGTAAGTCCGCCAACCTGCATTAGGCCAGCGTGGTGGACTATATGGCCTAAGCACTCTCAATCATACTTCCAAGTATACAGGAGTCCTCGTATCCTGCAGTGGGACGTATATGGGCTGATACAGATACCTCAAACGAAGTTCCAATGTTCGAATTCAGTTGATTTATTTAATAGTATGGATGCGAAATAAGCACTTACACGGCACACCTGATTGTAGAAGAATTGTCGCCTATCTATGTGTACATCAATAACTCATGAAAAGATTTTTAACGCTAAAGTATGTAAAGGAATTCAAATATTAACTAAAAAATGAGAGAATCTCCTAATCCGTCAAAATTAGACACGGTACCTACAAAATCATTGTCGAATAAAAAACATTTCGCCGGAAATTATTCTTCATTACAACGCGGGATTAGGACTCAAGTTATAAGCAAAGTAATCATAAATATTCATCGGCACTTTTTCAAAACATCATCGTACTTTAAAAGTATTTTTTGTAAAACTTTGGTTGGCAAGGTTGCTTTCAGAGTGCTAGGAGCGTGGTTCGAAAATAACTTGTTATTTTATTATTATATGTGTCCAGGTAGGAAAATTTAAAGGAAAAAAGGAGTATAATGATTGAAATATAATACTTTTTAATGCGAACAAAATGTAAACTTTTTCCGCCTTTCGCCTTTTTATTGACCCATTTTTATTCAAGACACCAATCTAAGGGTTGTAGTAACTACACCACAACGTAAACTAGATTTGTTTCTTGGTCCTACGCAATAAAAAATATTAAAAAAAATGAATGGGAAGAACAGAACACTGCTTTGATATTCTTTTAAACCGTCTCAAAATTCTTCTTTATTTGTGTGTGGTTCGCATCTTCCTAACTCTTCTTCTTCTTCTTCTATTCCATCCTTCTGTACTTCAACATCTCTACCATTGTTATCTATCTCTTTCACTCCTGAGTACTTTCATTCCTCATTTCTTTCGCATAACCCTTTCCATATCAGTCTATCGTCTAATATTTCAATATACTCATCACTCATCAAATCCTAAATTAATATCAATCGCTTATAATTTACACCACATTACAATTCATCCAAAACTTTCTCTTCCGAGGGATAAATTTATTTTGCCGGTACTAATTAGAATGACTGATAAATTATTACCATTTTAATTGTTTATCCGGCACTCACTCAAGGAGGAATCAAGTTTAATTTGTAATTGTAGATCCCCGGGAATTGGTATTTTTTTCGCTTACCTCGTTGTTTGGAATTTTACCTGTTTTCCGGGATTCACTGATAAAGGGATTTACAAAAAAATTTTTTTTTTTCGTTTTTTATTTAACTTTCCTTATATATTTGTATTAAAAAAAATAACATACATGTACAAGTTTTGTAAAACATTACAAGTTGTAACCATTGCATTTAATAGGACATTATCCGAGAATTTTAAATATGTCCTCTGATATTCTTTGATTGATTAGGTATCGAATCAAATTATCAAAAATAGATTCTATTGGAAACCAACTCTTCACATTTGTAGAATTAAATTAATAATGTTTAAACGATAGTCGAAGCAGTAGATACGCTTACTACATGACCGAAAAGTCTTGTTTAAGCGATAGTTCCAGCGATGCAGTGAATAGTTGACCGAAAAGTCTAGTATTCAAATAAGGACCTCAAAGACCAGTTAAACACGTAGCCAATGGCTAGTAAAAAAAAACTATCACAAATAGAAGGATGGAAGGGCAGACTTGACTATGTAGCAATATCACATAATGTGTAATGCTGCATCCACACCTCAGTTAATTTTAATTTGGCACTGTTTCAAAATACTCAGTAACACCTGACAATAAAAATATTATTGGCATGTTGCCGTGTTAGTATAAGTTATGTTGCCTAAAATGTGGTCTCTCGTAGTAGTCTAAGATCCCGCCATACATCGACCTTCACCGAGATGTTTATTTGATGAAACCTCTTTTATATGCAATTTAATATGTCAATAAATATATTGTATATGGGTTGCCTTGCAAATTTCAGTCCAGAATACGATTAATTAATTATTAAAATAAAAAATTTTTTTTTACTCATTTCACCTGTTTGATTATTAAACAAATTCTATACCAATCGAAAGTATGAAACCCATAGAATATGTAAACGTTAGGTTGCCTATTTTTTCCGGTCACAACCCTCAGGTTGCCAGGTATAAACAGGTAAATCGCTACTAGCATTTTGCGCCGGTCTGATTATTGAATGGAAATTAAATGAAAATAAAGATCATTTTATTATGAACACGGTGGTATAGGGTTGCCTGCGAAAAATCAGTCCCGAATTGCGGTTGTCGAATTTAGAAAAGTGAAATATTGCTCCGAGTGACACAGCATAGCAGCTGTTCGAAGTCCGCTCATAAAGAAAGAGGGTGCGCATGCTATTTATTCTTGAGAATGAAAAGGACAGCGATAGACTCGTATATGCTGTGTTCTGTGTTACCTGGCAACCTGAGGGTTGTGACCGGAAAAAAATAGGCAACCTAACGTTTACATATTCTATGGGTTTCATACTTTCGATTGGTATAGAATTTGTTTAATAATCAAACAGGTGAAATGTGTAAAAAATATTTTTTTTTTAATAATTAATTAATCGTATTCTGGACTGAAATTTGCAAGGCAACCCATATACAATATATTTATTGACATATTAAATTGCATATAAAATAGGTTTCATCAAATAAACATCTCGGTGAAGGTCGATGTATGGCGGGATCCTATACTATAGCTGTTTGATCGACATTGTAGCCAAAGAACCGTCAATATCTTGTGCATCGTGGTCATCTGTGGTGAGCGCAGTGGAATGCCCAGCATTGCTTTCTAATTTGCGGTGTTGTTTGGTGTTGCTACTGTCCATGAGCGGTCGTACCGCTTACCATCAGGCGAATGATAGCTCGTCTCACCATTCATTGCTATAAAAAAAAAACTATGATACGTGCGCACCATAAACATGTTCAGAACATTTTCAGTAGCATTTTCCGGCACTACTATCCCTAGAAACAGAAATACATTCCCCAAACAACGCTTATTACACATTAGGCTTTCTCTAAAGTAATATTAGTTTAGCATTTTGTATACGAAATCCTACAAACCGCTCCAGCCCCGGTTTAACAGAATAGTATTCAAGGAATGCTTTACCGACCGCTGACGTGTTTCTGCGGTTGTGTCGTGTTACATGAGATGTTTAGGTTGGCGTGTTACCTTATTTGTTTTTAGCATTTAGAATTACTTTAGAATTCTAGAACTATTTTATTAATTAAAAATAGTCAAGTTAGTTAATAGGGTTATCACAAGATGATTGTTTGAATCTCAGGCACCTATTTGTTTATCGAGTTATGTCTCTAAGAGAGCGTCATAAAAAATACATGCATTTCTCTCTACGTAAGGTGTGTAAACTTCACTGATAAATATCTGCGATTAATGAATATATCCAGGTAAAATTATTGTTCACAGAAAAAAATCGCCAGATGAAAAATTCTGCAGCTGCTTGTTTATTTATTTAAATTTAATCATTTACGAAATTTATATTAATACTTACTCTTAACATTTGAATGTGAGTTTATCTACATTCAAATATCAGAAAGGACGTTTCATTAATTTCCGAAGTCCCATCTAGTCAAATCGTTAGGAACAAGTATCCATTCCGTGTCACAACGCGCACGTCCTCTTATCACGTTTTCGACTCGATTAGAACCGAAGACGCTGTGGAAACGTATTCAATGCCGGGCCATTTCTATAACGCCGGCTTTACACGATGGCCAAATGGTGCCAATGCTTTTGTGAAATGTCTTGATCTAGAATGTTGGTGAGGCTGGCAGTTGGCCTAGTCTGCGTATTTAATATTTTATAATAATAATTTAATTTATTTAACCACTCTCTATTGTAGATTTTAGAACAGGCCCGTGCCCTGCAGCCCCCTGCAGAGCACGGGCCCAATGTATATGGGTTGATACAGAACCATAATTGGACATATTATAAACTTTTATAAACGTGACAATGTAACAAAACTACCAAAATTAAAATATTGGTGACCTCCACAGTAGGTTTGGGACCTGTTTTGTGAAAATCTAGTACCAGTATGTTGTAATTTACAATTGATGTGATTAAATTGTAATGAGTGAATACATGATACTATTAATAATAAGGAAATGAGATTTCAAGGAGTCGTATATGTGGTTAAAAATGTTATATTATTGTGTAAAGAAACATGTTATAAATAATATCCTATGGTATATTGGATTCGGACATTTATTTTATATGTATTAATTATTACAACATTTATTTATATAGGTAGTAAACAATAAAATGAAACAGAGGAATGAAAAGAGTTTTCTTAAAGGCCGGTAACGTCCCAAAGTTTCTGTTTTCATCGCGAATTTTCATGTGCGATGGTGAAAACTTATCACATAACCTGTTTCTTAGTTTTTCTTATTATAAGAATAAATCCGCCACGATTGGTGATAACGTTGGCTGCCACATATTAATCAACCAATATTGGCACTAATATTGGCGTCAACATGTAAAGGCGGCCTAATATTAAACGCTTGTACAAATGAGTTGACATACGAATGAAATTCGTTCCAGCCCTTGTTTGTATTCCATTTGTTTGCAATATTTGTTTTTCTTAATGTGTTCGAGTCAATCTTTGGTGTTTATTTATGTGTGAAAATCTTTGTTTGGATTAGCGATAATAAACAGGTATTTGAACTCGTAGTTTAGATGGTTGAACATATTTTATACCTTTGCGAGCGCCATTTGATTACAAATACCACTCAAATGAAAGATAGCTTTAGTGGCAAAATGTTTTAATTCTTCTTTGACATTGAAAATAATTTTAATGTTCCAAATAACTAAATCTTTATGTAGAAATGTATGCATAAATATTGTATGTCTATTGTACCAAAACTCATAAAAACACAGACAGCAATAGATGTAAAAAAAATCCTTCAACAACAATTCCAACTACACATAGTATCCAATCAACAGATCTACGTTCCACCCAAACAAAAGCACGGATTAGTTCTTTTTTAATTTCACCCAGCCAGTGTTAACGTAGACTGTGAAAAACTACTGAAATAATCCGCTTTTTAACGACTCCACCTCCCGGGAGGAATACAGACGGATATTTTAAATTACAATTTGAAAACCCTAAGTGCAATTTAGCCGCCGCTGGTTTTTTTGATTTGCGATGTGTTTAACGCTCTTTACGTTGCGAGTGGTCTGCGTAATTGTAATTTTAGCGTATATATGAGCTTTGAAACTGTTTTTAGCGTCTGGCTGGTTAAAAAGACTTTTTAATTGAAATAGCCTTGGTGTAGGTTATGATGTAGATTGAACTGGTTTGTGAAAACCAGCTTGTTGAGTATGGTTATATCGATACGCTAGGACACAAATTACAATTGTGACATTGCTTTTCATTTAGACAGCAGGAAAAGTACTGGTGATAGGTCTCTCATATGTGAGAGGCCGCCTGGATAAGTACCACTGCAATATCTATTTCTCCCAAAATAACAGTGTTAATGCACTGTTGTGTTTTAATGTCAAGAATATACGAGTAGTTTAAATTTGTAGCATATAGTAGCCAGAGTAACTACTGGACATATTGAGACTTAACATCTTATGTCTCAGGAAGGCGAGAGCAGTAGAGTGCTAAGTATTGCTTTGTAAATTAAGGTGTTGTTTGGTTTTGCTACTGATGACCAGTCTTATCACTTACCATTAGGCGAAAAGCAAGCTCGTCTCGCCATTCAGTGCAATAAAATAAATAGTACCAGACGCGTAGTACGAATATTACCCACCATTAACGTTCATCATCTCTCCTAAAAGACTTGACGATTTTTTCAGTAATCGATTAATTTTGGGTGATTCACGTAAATTCTTAAATTTATGACTTTTTAATACCCAAAAATAGAAATAGATATAAAAACATAGTGACTTTTGAATAAGTCCAAATAAAAGTTAAGCCAATATTTTCCTATTTCCAATGTTTTGAATAAACATGTCCAAATTGATTCACTTTCCCCCGATGGTCGGCTTAAAAACTGCAGTCTATATTTTTAACTGACCCGAAAAATCGCGTGAAGTCCGTTCGGTTTTAAAATATATAAAATACACCGCCGGTGTCGCTGGAGGTAACTTTATTTCAAATAAAAACAAAATAAATCTATTAACTATTGCACCATTGTAAAAGTAAAAGAGGCGTGGGAATATTCAAGTATTGAAGAATATTTTTATATTTTTTTCATATGCAATTTGATCGACGGTGTCATATTTAAATGAATTACGCTACTTTCACACGGCATCCAGTTCTGCGGGAACGGTTTTTTTCGGAATCCTGCAAAAAACCACTGCTGTGTTCACACACAATAAATTGCATCCCGTTTTTTGCGGTAGGGCAACGAGCGTTATAGGTGTACTCTCCACTCAGCCCGTCCCGTAAAAAACAGAATGCAGAGAGCTGGTGGGAACATTCCCATTAAACTATACGTGTAATTAAACAGGTTCCTGCATTTTACTGGACATTGTCATCCAGTTTGTAGTGGCAAAACCGAATGTAAAATTCGGACGGATCGGTTTTTTGCTCAAAACGGAATCCTGCAAGAAACGGGATGTTGCCGAGTGAGAGTAGCGTTACCACGCATTTCAACGATGAAAGAAAACATTGCAGGAAAAATTCGATAGCCTCTGTGGCGCAGTTGGTTAGACGCCGGCTGTGAAATACTGGGTATCTCAAGACTGCTACCGAAAACGAATCCGGATGGTAGTTTGAGTGACTATATACACAATACGCAACTAAAAATTTCGCAAAGAAATGCACAATTATTTTTTATGATTTTTTATTATCGGGTGGTAAATCCATAGTTTTTGATAAAATAATACTTTAAACTCTTTTATTCCTCAGAGTATTTATAATTAAAAAGGTATACACTATTATTTTAAGAAAAAAATGTTGAAAAAAATGAAAAAAATTGGGATGGAGCTTAAACTATCAATCAAATTCTCGATTGTTCGAGACTCTCGTGGCAGTGGGTCTATTTCTGAAAACATTAATTTTAAATACGGAGAAAACCACTAATATAGAACTAGCGTACTCTACTGGTGTTTCATAACGATTTCAAACTTATTAATATTTCATATATTCTATAGTTCTATAGTGAAAAAAATGTGTTACAACTATTTTAATATTGTAATGTCAATTTATCCACAACATGAACAGCGTGGCTCATAATATGTTTCTAATGAGTGTAGCATAAACTCTGTGACCTCATAATCTGCGAATCTCATAAAATTGCAGCATAAATGTGTTATGAGGTTAATGCCATATGAGCCATAGTTATATTATCATATAAAACAAAATAACTAGTTTCATTGAAAAGCGAGGAATGTACGAGAAATCCCTATGCCACAATTTCGTTCTTTGTAGTTTGGTATTAAATTTAAATGTATTGACTTTTGTTTGATGTTGCTAAACAGAGTGTTTGATTTGTGACTGTTTTGTATGTGCAATTTAATTTTGCGATTTATAATATTGTTGGAATGTAGGTGCCTTTAGATGTTACATTTTTTACGGGATATAAGCGTCAAAGAAATCACTATATAGTGTTCATTTACTCCCAAAATTATTTATTGACACATATATCATAATTGTGTTTCATATAGACTTACCTTCTATGTAATCTTGAGACGAAAATAAAACACGTGAACTCTAGATGACACTAGTAGCATATCAACTTAACCATTCACAAAAACAAACCTTATGTAAATATGACTTTAATATTAATTCAGCACATATAATCCGCACGTGAAACTCAGCTCATATCCATATACATGTTTACAAGAAAAATGCTGCAAAAACATATTTTACACGTAAATAAAAAGTGGCTGAAACAAGCGACGTCATAATAGGGCTGCCACTCACATCAAACTCAAATACTGTGACGTCATAATTCAGTAATAAGGCTGGCACAACCTCAAATTCTATGACAGTCCTGAAACTGCAGACCGGTGGAAAATCTCATCAACAACCGCGTATGCTTTTATTTTTAAACGTGTCGTCAACATGCAGTGCTTTTAGAAAAAGCGTCGTCGGGGGAAATATTATAACCGTGTTTACTTAAGGCCAGGGTATATAGTGAGCCGTTGGAATTGTGTTTACAAGGATTATGATGTTCGCCAAAGCCTTTGTGTTATAAATCCACGCTAGAGTCATTCTTTATGAGTAAAGTTTCCATTGTCTCACTGAAATTAATGTGGTATTTTTGGTTGATCTGTGAAAAACATTCGATAACTAGAAGAGGTATATTAACCATCTAAGACCGCAAAACTCCACTAACCAAGCGACAAATAAGATTTATTATAAAACCCGAGCCTTAAAACAGACTTTTTTATTTGTTCATGAACCCACGTGCGATACGTAGAATCGAGCCGCACTTGCCTGCCGTTGATAAATGAAATTAGCCAGCGCGCACAGCACAGTACTACTGCAGAGTGATCACTTACCACACTAGTGGGGACAATGCATTCAGTCTAATGCAGTATGTACCTAAAATAACTGTCAGTTCGTACTATTGTCATTGAATTAGTAGATCCTTAAGTTCCACGGAGTAATTTATAACGAGTTTTAAAACCCAATTTAGATAATAGTTATCGAATGATTTGTCCTTTACGAACCACTTTTAAATTCAATTTGTACAAAGAAGATAAAACATTCGTAAACTGAAATAGGTTTTAATTTAAAAATATTTTATTGATAAGGCAGTAAAACTTCACTAAACAAGCGACAAGTTAAATTTAGCATGAAACCCGAGCCTTAAAACACTTTTTTATTTGTTCATGAACCCACGTGCGATACGTAGAATCGAGCCGCACTTGCCTCCCGTTGATAAATGAAATTAGCCAGCGCGCACAGCACAGTACTACTGCAGAGTGATCACTTACCAAGCCAGTGGGGACAATACATTCAGTCTAATGCGTACATATTGAAATATACTGACTTATGTAGCTTCGACACTGAATTTACAATAAGTGATAAAAAAAATATTTTATTTCGATTAGGGCAGATCTGAGAAATAATACACGTAAGATCTTACCAACCAAAACTACACAATCCAAAATACGAGAGACATTGTGTAATGAACCCAACGAGTGAAATATTCTTGTCAAGCGAATAAATATATTTTAACACCATTAAAATACACACATATATATATATATATTAATATCATGACTCTCGATTGTAGAGGAGGCCCGTGCCCTGCAGTGGGACATATATGTACATATAGGCTGATACAGATTTAAAAAAAAGACTCAACAGTGTCTTCTATTGTCTACAAAACAATCCTATGAAACTTTAAAATCGTAACAATAAAAATGTGCCTTCTGCACCCATTACGTTATAAAACGTGCAATAAATGAAATAACATTGTGCAGTCTCGAACGCGTAACACTGCGGACAAGTTTGTTGAACTTTATATTGTCCAGACAAAAACGCTGGCATGTGACAAATAGCAGCTTCTATTGTGGCAGTGAGATAAGTAATTAGTGAGATGTTTAGTGTCAAAGGCGTTAGCATTAGGAGGAATAAAGAAATTCGAGTTCGTGTCAGTTTTGCTGAATTATTTTAGATAGCAGATTAGCTGAGGGATAATTAAAATTATTGAAAGTATTTCGTAATAATAGTTCTCATTTATTTAAGAAAATGAGCATGAAATATTTTCATGTAGAATTTTAGTAAAAACACATCTCAAGGAAGAGCTTTAAAATAAAGTTTATTTTGATTTGTATCACATTTACATCTTGAGTATCTTAAATAAATGATAAAAATTACTTTAGTTTCTGTATTTTATGATATTGTAGGCAAGTCTAAGTATATTATGTTTGGTTCCATCATTGAATGGGTAATATAATATATTTAATAGAATAGAATAACTTCAAATCTTACCTTTTTAGAAATAATACGCAGTTATCAGAACACTATTATTAAGTCACATTTAAAAACCAAAAAAAGATTATGTTTCATATTTTGTACATAATTATTACTTAATCATTACACAATAAATATATAATATTATTTAGTAATTTTCAACAGTAATTTACTATCCGACGTAAATACCAATTGCCCATCACAAAAATTCTTTTATCGTTACAAAATCCCGAAAAACTAAACATGAATACCATACGACAATTTTATCCGACCGGTAAAAGACCCCGGAACCTCGAGCAGACTGAATTCTCGCACTGGTCCAACTCGGTCGTTCTATTTTTGGCGCTGTTACAAAATGAGACCAAGTGGTTTTTCTTTTGTGACATTTAGATTTAAAATAGTTACTTTAAATATTTTACACGAGAAAGTCTGCAAAGGGGTTTTATCAAATAATGCAATTGGATTAACATTAAAATATGGAATGATAACTAACGGCCGGTTTCTATAATATATCTCTCTCACTCTCTCTACAAGAGATTTCTCTCGAAATGTCGATACATTTTTGCTTCAGTAAAGAAAGACAGAGATATTTAGATAAGGTACATATATTTATACATATATAGGCAAGATAATATTGTATGTCTATCTTTGTTTATTGAAGCATACAGTGGTATCGACATAGTAACGATATCCATTTTAACCTCTTGTTAAAGATAGATAACATAAAGACCGGCCGTAAGAGTTTCTAGTTAAATTGCTGATATAAAAGGTTTCAGAGTTAAAGAATTTATTCTCGATAAGACAAGTACAGTCACTTTCTTGAGAACAATATTAAAACATATCTACATAAACAATTATTATAAGTTGTCAACCACATCACATTACTAATATGGTAAATAAGATAGGTAAAATAATTTACTTATTTTGTCAAAGTTAATACACTTAGGATTGGCGTAATATCACCTCTTATCGATCATTGCAAAGGAGCAAAAAACTATTAAGTGGTCTGCTGCCATTTTTAATTTCTTTGCAGGTTTTTGAGATTAGTTCTTAGAAAAGAGAAAATATTATTGGGTTATAGTGGCAGATATCACGGCTACAAACTTGAAGGAGGATTTAAACATCCAGATCCTTCCATTAATCAAAAGATGTAACTAATATCGTCGTCGTATCAAATTCAAATTTAGAACTCATAATAACAACATCTATTGTCACAAAGTAGAACTTCCCGCTCCAAAACTCAATCAAGTTACCAAACACAAAGTTTGCCATCAAGCGAGGCTGTATGTAGTAAAGTAAATATTTATTTACGTTCAATATAGCCCGAATTAACTTTAACGCCAAGCTTATCGGTGTCATGAGGCGCGTATGGCACAATACTTTGACACGGCCCAATGTATAGCCAGCAGGCTTTAATTAAACCTTTATCGAGTTCGAAATGTCCATAATCATTTGCATACGATAATGCATCGGTTTATAATTTATATTTCCATTCGGCGTGACTGTTGTTAGGCTTTACAAATTTCAATTATGTGGGTTTAATCAGGGAATTGCGTTAATTATTTTGCTGTGATTGTAGCAATTGGTAAAAGGATTAAGATGTATGAACATACATTGTTATTAATCCGGGATGTTGTGTTTGGGTAAATGGATTAAGCTATACGTATATTATTATCTAACCAGGATGTTTTAATACACTAAATAATTACCAATTTTAAATCAAAAGATTAAGCAATTTCTTTGGATACTTTCTAACTTCAACACTCAGTGTCAATTTCGTGTAGTTTATTTTACTTTGGTGTAACAACAGCGCTATATTTTAACTCAATTATATAAAGTATAATATTGGTGTTGATAGCTAATATGTGCGCCAATGACAAGTGCATACATTATTTACAAAAGACAGCAAAATAAATGAAAACAAATTGAAAAAAATGCAACTAAAATGGAAACTTAAATTTTACCAAAATAAGAATATCTTAGTTTTCACATTGCAGTTTTGGGTTAGAGTTGATGATAATTTCTGCTCTCCCTTGGACCAAACAATTGCAAACAAACATAATCGCAATGCTAAGCTTAAGGTTAACTAGGCGCCCTGTAGTCACGGACGAAGTCAAGTAGCCAATATGATAAACACCCTATATTCGCTATATATCGATATTTATGACCTGCAATGTTCAACAAACTGGTGTCCGTATCACAGTTTCATTCCATAATCAATCTTAGAAGGTATATAAAAGAGATTTTTATCGATGTGATATGATTTTTAATGATGCCTAGAAATCTCATCTAAGCCTTTTTTTATTCAAGGAAAAGCGCACAATGTAGTGATTATTTTAGTCTTTGAAAATATGCCACGCATGGCATCTTGGCTTAGGATTTAAATTCAACAAAACAAATAAGAACACATCACTTTTCTTGAAGTGATAACCTTTTATAAATCGATCAACACCTGCTGCATGCACGAAAAGCATAATAATGTTACTTCGTAGGCGTGAGAGAGACAGAAATAGAAGGAGCGGTACGGTACCATTCATTTTGTTACAAACATTTTGTTTGCAGTATCCTCTCTAGTATCTTATCTCAATGGCTGGCACAAAGGTATGCAATCTTTCATTAAAGTTTTCTTAGGCTTATGATTGTATTCAATATAATTGCTATCTACCCTAGCTTTCACTCGCAATAATTCCTTCCCAATGTCACCATCGCAACTCACCACACAGCTTAAATAAACAAGAACGCCATTAATCCACCTTTTGGGTTGTTAAATGTGCCTCTGGTGCGACATTTGAGCTCTCTGAAGCGAAATCCAATAACGTAAATATGCCCGGCGGATGTGAGAGCACGTCGAATGGAAAGTGTAAAAGGGTTGCAACGGTTCCGTACGATTGTCGGATCCAAGGGAATGCCAGATGGGAGCTTAATTTTCGCGACGCGGAATTTAATTTTGTTGCTTCGCGTATCAATTAGGATGTTCTTTGCCTATTTGTGGGATGCGAAGGGGGAAACTCAGACGTGCTTTGAAGCGTATGAATGTTGGGGTGACTGAGTAGCTAGTAGGTACTCTTGATGTTTGTACGTATAGCAAAAATATATTTTAGATTTTATTTTCCAAGCAACTTGCTATTTGAAAATACAATTTTAAAGAGCTTGTTTTTACGCAATTGAAATGCAAACAAATGTGCAATATTTAAAATATATTTACGTCTTTATCTAAAATAATCAAGTTGTGATAGCAATAATAGAATACGGAAAAAATATTTTCATATAGTTGTTTTATTTATTCATAGAAGAGAAATCAAAAGCCTTAAGGTTTATTTCAAAATAAAATGATAGGTTCTAGAATTAAATAGCCTTGGTTACCATTTAGGAACAAAATATTTGATGTGTATTGGCAGAGTCGCTTTCCACTTACAAAGAAAAGATTAATAAGTATGTTGCGAACTGAATTATAATAAATTTTAAGTAGGTATTGAGAAAAAAGACCACGGTTACAAAACCTAATACCTCAGAACGCGGTAATAAAGAACTCAATAAAAATCATCATCATCAACCTATACTGTTGTCCACTGCTGGACATAGATCTGCTCCAAATTAAAAAAAAGAAAGAAAATTATTTCTTTGTAACAAGTAGCAGTAAGATCACCAATATATTATATAATTGCACCATTTCACCCTGTCTTCGGATGGTCAGATGCAGCATCAAAAACGAGATGTCAAAAAGTTCGCTTTGGGACTCAAATGGAGTTGGGCTGGTCATGTGGCTAGACACACTGATGGCAGGTGGAGTAAAGAGCTAACGGAATGGTGGTCAAAACTGGGTAAGCGCAGCGTCGGCCGTCCGGCGGCAAGATGGGTCGATGACATTGTAAAAGTCGCAGGCCGAACCTGGATGCGACTGACAAAAATATAAAAAATTGGCATAATATGAGAGAGGCCTATACCCAGCAGTGGGACCCTACAGGCTGTGGATGATGATGATGAAATCAATAATGACACAAAAATACGCATTGCGAACTTGAAATTACCGAATGAATTCCATCAAATTTCTGGGTCGTATGTAAATAAGGTCTAGGTTTAATTCAGGCCGTCACATTAGGCATGATAATGGAAGTTCATTGACGTAATGTGCGGGTCAATTCCTCTTTACAGTTCATTGAAATGAAATGAAATTAAAATGAAATGGTCGTCCTTGATATACTTAAAACTATAGCTGACAAACCGTGTGGAACGCTTGCATGAATATTTTAATTAATAAATTGTACTTTTCAGTAAAACGTAATTTATGCAATTGGAAGATACCTAGTTGTATTTCTTTTCTCTTAAGAACGGAGAATATATATATGGGAGAAATTAAGAAGCTCTAAAATAAAAAAAGTTTATGCTAACAACACGTCATTCTGAGTCTTCTTCCTTATTCTGATATGTAGTTTTTTACTCTTTATATATCGATAAAGAGTAAAACGCAAATACAGTTAATATATACTAATAAGGACATCAGAATTGTAAGAAACTAGACTTCTGTCCATTCTAATAGACACACTTTCTGGATGGCTTTGCCCTTAACATCAGGAACAGCGCAATTCATTTGACATTCTAGTTAAAGAACTAGCATGTAAAAATAAATTAATTAGACAGGGTAAAATGGCGCAACTTAGAGGAGGCCTATGTCCAGCAGTGGACAACAGTTTAGGCTGATGATGATGATGATGATGATGATGTAAAAATTATAAAGTAGTTGAGCCACGTTGTTGTCACTCGTGACTCAGCATGAATGGGGTTACTTTATAATCCGATACAAACTTCGAATGTTCGGATGTTCGACATCTAAAATAAGATACAAGAAATAAGATTTTACTGGTGGTAGGTCTCTCATATGTGAGAGGCTGCCTGGGTGGGTACCACCACAATGTCTATTTCTCCCGTCAAACAGCAGTTTAAATGCACTGTTGTGCTTCGGATTGAAGGACATTGTAGCCAGAGTAACTACTGGACATATTGAGACTAAACATCTTATGTCTTAGGATGGCGAGCGCAGTGGAATGCCAAGCATTGCTTTGTAATTCAAGGTATTGTTTGGTTTTGCTACTGTTCATGAGCGGTCGCATCGCTTACCATCAGGCGAACGGCATGCTCGTCTCGCCATTCACAGCAATAAAAAAAAATAAAAGGTTTCCACTTCTAAAATCAATACTATTCCTTATTATACTTATTACTTTCTCCGAACTTAATCTATGGTTACGACGTATCATAGAGGATTCCAACATTATCAGGAGACCTACGTGAAGCGATAGCTTTGCGTAACATTTCGTTCGGTGAGTGAGATCGGGCAGATACCCAACACCCATTTCCTCTTCCTATTATTTTTCTTTCCCATTCCCCTACCGATTTACGGCCGATGCCAATAATCAATCGAAAAAATTAGATTGAAGTCAATCTGGATTATTTTCTACTTTTCGATTGGTCTCTTGTCATGTTGCCATAGTTTTTCCACTACTGAGATTTAATAATAAATAATAATAATAAAATACTTTATTGAATCTTTCCTTAACCTAGGTAACAAACAAAAGATTTTTACTAAATTTAGAGGTGCTTAGGCTAAGATATGGCAATAGTAAGGAACGGCTGGTGCTTACACTAGGATAGCCCTGTACAGTAAGCACCAGCTACCATCTGTATGTTGCACGGCCTAGTTGAAGAGGGCATAAAAACAGGTATTTTGAATAGGTACTAAAAATTCTTAAAGTAATTCTAGGTAGTTAGTTAAAGACTATTAAAACTATATACATTTGAATTAAACAAAACATTTTTTTTTTTTTTTTTTTTAAACAACGAAAAACACGAAAAAAATAAAATTTGCCATTTGGTTCATCGTAATAAATAAATAAATAAGTAATGCACGCAACATGCATGCACGCGTTTTTGTTTTATATACGTGCCAGTGGGTCCATTTCTGTGTGCGTGCATACATGATGTGTGCATAAGTGTAATGTGTGTGTATGTGTGTGTGTGTGTGTGTGTATGTGTGTGTGTGTGTGTGTGTGTGTGTGTGTGTGAGTGCGTGTGTGTTTGTGTGAGTGAGTAGTGTACTTATACGTCTTCACGTTAGGCTAAAGGATGCAGGAAGTATTCTGTGTCATCATAACATTGATTAATAAGCCATTCACTGATTGATTTCTTTAAGGTATATTTTGTAGAATATATACTAAAATTTAGAATTCTATGTAATCTATTGTATAGAAAAGGACCAAGGAAGCAAAAAAATCGCTGGCTAAAGGAGGTATTAAATGATGTAGATTTTGCAATGAGATGATTGCGGCGGTTAATATTATATATGTCAGAGCGGGGAGTTAAAGCATGCTGTAATAATGCGGTATGTAAGATAAACAGTTGACGGACGGTAAGTACTTGGCAAAATTCATATAGGCTCTTAGTCGGATATAATTGAGGTTTAAATGTACACACCTTTAGTAGGGCTCTTTGGGCACGTTCGACATATATTAGGTGATTTTTAAAAGATCCGCCCCATGAAGTAATACAATATGTGAGCAGAGATTGGCATAAAGCCTGGTAGACTATTTTCAAGGAAGAAGGGTCAGCAACGTGACGTAACTGTTTGAAAACAAAAATAAGTTTCCGCATTCTACCTGACAATAATTTAATGTATGGTTTAAATGTTAGGTTATTATCAATGAGCACTCCTAGGTATTTTATTTGATTGGTTCTTTCTATGACAGAGTTAATATATTGCAAAGAGTTAGCAGACGAAGTATGAGCGGTGATATTAAATCTATTGTGATCTGGGAGTTGAACATTGCGAATACTGAATATAATATGTTTAGTTTTATCAATGTTTAGAGTTAGTAAGTTTTCTGTTAACCATTTAGATACCAAGTTAAAACCATTTTGAGCAGATTTATATACTTCTTCCCATGTATTGCCAGAGAAATATAAAACTGTGTCATCTGCAAATGATAAAAGGTTTCCGTCTATTATTTTCAGTTTGCAAAGGTCATTTATATAAACTAGAAATAAGCTAGGACCCAGGATGCTCCCCTGAGGCACACCATAAGTAATTGGAAGATCGTTGCTTATATGGCCTTCAAGAGTAACACACTGAGTTCGGTCATTTAAATAACTTTCAAAAAGTTTCAATTGATCTCCTCTAATTCCAAGAGATTCAAGTTTAGTTAGAAGTATGGGGATCGAGACCGTGTCAAACGCTTTCGCAAGGTCTAGGAAGATAGCGAGACATTTTTTTCCTGAGTCCAAATTTCTTACTAAATAATCAGTTAGTTTGTGCACAGCTTGTCCAGTGGATTTATTTTTCCTAAATCCGAATTGTCTGTCACTTAACAAGCTATGTTTTTCCAGATATCCGACAAGGCGAATATTTATTATTCGCTCTAGTATTTTGGATATTGCTGGAAGAACAGAGATTGGACGGTAATTATTAACTCGATTTCGGTCGCCATTTTTGTATATTGGATGTATAAGCCCTTTCTTTAAAGCTGATGGGAAAATTCCGACTGAGAGAGCTAAGTTGCAGAGAAATGTTATTGGCGGTACTAATATGTGCTTAAAAGTCTTTAAGAAAGAAGTGGAAATTCCATCCCAACCGACTGCGCAATCGTTTTTTAGAGACGTCATAATGCATTTAACTTCATATTCATCAGTTGGTAGGAAAACAAAAGAATTTGGAATGGAGGCGGATTTAGACAAATTTGTAGTAGCATCTGTGGTATTTGATTTTTGAATATTTTCTGCTAAAACTTTCCCTATATTTCCGAAGAAGTGGTTGATTGCATCAACCGACTCCTTGGGGGTTTTCTCAATGTACAGGAGATCACGCGATGAGGATTTAGTTTTTTTGAGATATGCAATATCTTTGATTGCTTCCCATAACTTCTTATTATTTGAGCCGGCTTCACTAAGTCTAGTTTTATCATAGTTTCTTTTAACTTTTTTTAGGATCATATTGCAGAAATTTCGATAACGCTTGTACGTTACTCGTAGTATTTCATTCTTTGGGTCGTTTCTTAGTTGTTTGTGTAAGTTATCTCTGTGCCTTATACAACGTAATAATCCAGGTGTTATCCAGGGTTTGATTATTCTGTGACGCCGGGGTAAAAATTTTATACTAGTATTTTTTTCTATTACACTACGCAGGATACTATAAAAAATGTTTGTAGCAGAGTCAGGGTCTGTTTCATTGTATATTGAAGAGAGATCTATATTTAGCATATCTTTGTGGAGACTGTTGTAATCAATTTTGGTAGAGAATTTTGGGGGTGTTATAGATTTTTTGATTTTTAATGATAATAATGCTGCATAGTGGTCAGTGACTGTGGAGTTAATAACAAGGGTGTTCGCAAGACTCTGGGACTTTATAATAATATGATCTAGACATGTTGCATCATGTGTGCGAAGAGTGTGTGATGGAAGAAGGCCATGCACAGCTAACATATTTAGATAATCTTCAGCACGAGGGTCTTTATTATCTGGATGAATGTCAATATTAATATCTCCTATTAATATGATTGTTTTAAAAGCTGAAAGGCTTTGGAGTGTACAACTAATTGTTTGCATAAAATTTTCGACATTGTTAAATGCATGTGGACGGTATATTCCTAATACTGCTATATCCTGTCCAATTTTGATAAGGAGAGAGATTGATTATTGGCAATATAGTATCAAAAAAAAGATTGAGCTGTCAATCTAAAACGGCAAGTTTTGGATTGGGATTGTTTATTGGCAGCGGCTGTTAATGGGCTGGCAACACTTCTATGATGCAAACGTTGTGGATGTTCCTGGGCGGCAGTGATCACTTACTTAGCTGACCTTTATGCTCATTTGCCAGTCCAATGATAAAAATACGACTGACTTTACGTACTCTTTTACCAAACCTACACAGTACGCCATAACTTCTCAAAAATTGTATAAAAAATTTATGTAAATACTTTAAAGTCAAACGGAGGGCGTCAGTAACTTTTCAAAGGACGCGAATAGGGAAAATCTACTTTGTTAACGTCGCGCCCCGAGTTACCACGTGTCGAAGACTCACCGACTAATTTCAATATTGAACTTCGCTTCGTATAAGTTTTGTGAGTTGAAGTGGCTGTGATTATTTTGAATTTGGAGTGTTGTATTTGCGTATCTTTGTGTAATGGTTGTACTCGTATCTTTGCGAGAGATATGAGTTGATGATTCATAGTACTGTTATCATGAAAATCTAATTTTAATTATGTCGCTTTTAAATAGGAGTATTATTCTACACGTTGGAAAATCGAAAAAGAGATACATATATATTATATCCATTAAAAAAGATAACATTTTGTTTACGAAAAACATTTACAATCACGATTGAACATTATCTTTTATTAATATTAGAAAAATAAAAGTTGAATATAAATTTTCTAAACACCAATCTGAAACAATAGTACCCCAGTGTGTTTACAGCGTTCAAAAAACCACGTTGCACCCTTATTTTTGAAGCCATAAACCCTTTGTGAAATATTCACGCTCGTCGCCCCACGCCGCAACTGGCGTTTTGTCGCCCAAAATGTATTGCGGTGACGCGTCACGCGACATACGCGACGATTTAAAGCGCACTACTGGAGCCTTTCTGTACAGGAATAGATGGGGATTCGGATCGTTTCAATCGGGATGCGCGGTTGACGAAAATACGTATTTTTGTATGGTGATGGTTTTGTAAGGTCAAAAGAGCAGGCTGAGGCAGCAGGCTGTATTAATTTTTTTTTTGTTATAATTAAGAATGTAAATGTAATATATACATACATACGACCATCCTTTCTACTACTTAGATGTGATATGGAATCTTAACTCTTGTTTTAAGTTCTTTTTAGTGATGTTACTGTATAGGATTTTTTTGTCCGCGTGACAAGACTCTCAAAAAATTGCCTTTTATCTATTGAAAATCCGTTATTAAACTAAGTTTACATTGGAATACACATACAACAACACGTTAAGTGAAATCCTACCTATCCATATCAATTTTTACTAAAGCACTCCAATGTACCCAAAACTATCGGTGACTGCCTCGTTGCCGTAGTTATACTACGTCAGGGTTACGAACCTGAAGTCTCGGGGTCAAATCTCTAGTCGAGCATAGTGATATTCTATTTCTATTAATTTCAGCACGGAGTTAATGTGCTCGTTATGACGATAGGCTCGTCCCCTATCACATCGTGGGACGAAACATACATGGTGAAATATGATTGTCTTTACACCTCTGCCTTCCCCTTCTGGGAGAAAAGCGTGTGTTTAATATAAATACACACCAAAAAAGACTCCCAAAAGGCACCAAGCCAAATGCCCAAGACTAAGGCAAGCATTAACAATAAACTCGGTTTTATCGGCATAGTGCACAAGTTAGTGCATTATTAAACTCATAGAACTAATAGCCGACGCTGTTCGCGAACAAATCTCGTTAACCGTGATTTATAACCGAGGTTTAACGTAACGGTATTCGCAATTGGGAATTTTTTCGAATGGACAAAACAGAAAATTTTTCGCTTGATTTGTGGCCGCGCCGACTGGATTGCAAAAGTTTTTTTTTGTATTGCCAAAGTTGTTTGGAGTTTAATAGCGGTCTGTTTATATCGTTTAATGAATCTGATGAAATTAAAACGGATTTCAATTAATTACCTTTTAATCCACCACACAATATACAGAGCAGATTAATGACGGAATTCGAACAAGTAAAAGCATAGACAACAATCAAAATGAATAAACTAATGCTTTAACAATAAATAAAACTTTGAACCAGCAAGGAACTTACAAATGTAATACATTAAAATTAAATTCAACTTCAACAAGACTTAAGATTCTTAAATGTAGTTTAATTGACTAGATTTTAGGCTTATCAAAATTTAAAAAGGCGGCATGAAAGTACGTGTACAAACATTACGTATTTTTAGTTAATATATCAACATTAAATGCTCCTTTTAGAAATTGTAATTCCTGATCATACATAAAGCTAAAAAAAAATCATAGAAAAGAAAACTCAATTAATTATTACTATTACAGTATCTTTTAAATCTTTTTACTGGTGGTAGGTCTCTCATATGTGAGAGGCTGCCTGGGTGGGTACCACCGCAATGTCTATTTCTCCCGTCAAACAGCAGTTTAAATGCACTGTTGTGTTTCGGATTGAAGGACATTGTAGCCAAAGTAACTACTGGACATATTGAGACTTAACATCTTGTGTCTCAGGATGGCGAGCGCAGTGGAGTGCCAAGCATTGCTTTGTAAATCAAGGTGCTGTTTGGTTTTGCTACTGTTCATGAGCGGTCGCATCGCTTACCATCAGGCGAACGGCATGCTCGTCTCGCCATTCAATGCAATAAAAATAAAAACTTTTTGTCGTGGCCGATCAATTAAATATATTATACAAACATACATACTTAAACTCATGCCTAGACAGAAGTGCTACCAGGACACCTACATTTCGCCTTGTATATTCCGTCCCACGATCTGATCGGGGCCGAGCCTGTCGTCATATTGGACATATTCATGACTCTAGGCTGTTAATAAATAGAAAATTCAATGTCACTTTGCCCGACCCGGGTATCAAACCCGAGACCTCAGCTTTCTAACCGTACCGTAGCAAAACTACGCCACGGAGGCAGTTAGCACCAATCAAATATATCCTATAATTCTGTAAATAATATTTTTTGTCATAATTATTCCTTGTATTTCATCAACCGAAACAACTATCTGGGTCCTCTGTGATTTAACCTAGACATTTAATTAAAATACGCCTGTGTAGACAACTGAGAAGACAAAAGCTCAAGACTCATTCGTAACAATACCTCTAGACTCGTCAATTAGAATTTCTACTATCAAACTAACCTGAATTGACATGTTCTGTATGAAAAGATCATTCAAATCCCGAAACATAGACAAAATTGTCAGTCACATACAGTTTGTATTTAAATAATAAAACAAGATATGAATGATTCATAATACCAGCATAATAATTATATCGAATGGCATAAACTAGCATCTGATGCCATTCGATACTCCGCCTCTACGGCATTTGGGATTGTCATCAGGTTCAGTCCAGTCATTATACCGATCCAATATTTAAAAAATATACCAAAAGCGGAGGAGCATGGCAACAATGATGCACGAAAATTTTGAAAAGAAAATATTGAAAATGATTATCAGTAAGATGTTATGCTATTTAATTTACCTAAGTATTTATCGAATAACATTTTTCAACGCATGCTATTCTATTCAGAAAAATTTAAAAATCCCTATTTTAATTTTTGTGAATTGCCTAAAATTCAATTTCAATTTTATACTTGTCAATAATCACCTACTCACTTCACCATCAAAAGTCCTCAATTTCTAATTTCATCGAATAAATATACCGAAATTTCTTTGTAGCACAATTGCGTATCAATTTTCGAAATGCTTTGATGCCGTAAGTATATTTACATATTTACGCGACAAGGAAAATCATAAGTAGAAGAAAGTACGATTTACATACTTAAGGTTTCGCCAAGATTTTCCATCTCTGTTTATCATGTACGCTTCTCTTTCACACATTAATGTAATATTTGCACAATCAGACACTGGATATAAGACAAACACGTTGCGTCGCCAAAAGTGATTCTGAGGGTACAAACAAAACATATTACAAACGACGAATAAGTGACATGAATCTCACATACATGGACAGAATGTGACCAAAAGTCTTCTAGACGTAGATATCGTTAACTAGGTTTAAAGGAAAATACTTTTCCTTTTTTTCTAGCCCAGCATAGTGGCCACATGGCACCTGGTGGTGAGCGCAAATGCCGCCCTGGCAGAGTATCCAACATCAGACGGCAGCATGCTAATAGATACAATTATGCCAGCCTGCTAAGATGCCTCTTCAATACACCTGACTACCTTCCTGACTACAATGCACGTTATTTTAATGTAGTACAGTCCAAATATATTGTCTGCATTAACATCAAATGACCAGTCTCCATAGTACCCAAATCCACATCCATTATTATTTATTTGCACTGTCTGGCAAATGAGCAAACAGGTCACCTGATGATTGAAGTTGATGAAGTTCGATCCACGCAGAATGAATGCCGTATGCAATGATGATGACCTGATTGTGCTTAAAAATGGTGGCTTCCATCCAGCAATGGGTTGATGTGGGCTCATATAGATGGATAATTAAATTTCATAACGCTTGGGTCATGGATATATTGCCAGCCTATTAAATCGATAGGAGAGGAAAGGAAAAGGATAGTAAGAGGACATTATTGAGCATCTGCAATTCCCTCTTTTAGAAAGTTTTAGACAGTGGTACCGCCAAAAAAAGCGTAACTCCACCACTTTCAAAGTACGAGTATATCATACTATAATAAATGTTATCACCATCGACCACAGGAGGTCTATAGCTAAACATAGGCTAATTTTGGTGAGGTGTTTCCAATATTCGTATGTAATATAAGGTTAAGGAGAACTGTCGAGCAAAGGACGTATCTCTGACCTGAATATATATATTCTTTTATTAAGCTGCCATTCAATCATACCGCCTATACGATGATAATCACGCTAGTTAATCATCAGAGCTTCAACCGTAGGTTTTAAATTAATAGGAACCTAAAAAAACAACTAATATTAACTTAAAAAAAATACTTGTTATTACGGTGTTTTTATAGCTCATCTCGCGTAAAAGGCAATAAAATTGGATACATCAGCAATCCTACCATGTTAAAGTAAAATAATATTCCGGAATATATGAAATATTTTACGCTTCAGTGGCGAAATAAAATACGCGATAGGGTAACGTATTATTGAGCTTGCGATATTTTGTCTACTTACCCCTGTCTTTGATAGAATGTCAGACCTATATCATCTGACGTCATAGAATAGAATACTAGAACTGTATTATGTTGGTAAAAGCGAACTAAAAATAAACATTAGGAAGCATAAGAGACAGATGACGGATAGAAGTGTGTAGGGCTTAGAAAGCCTAGCGTGTGCCATGATAGATTTCATTTCCTTACGAAAATATTCTTTAAAAATTTGGTTTATAACAATTATTTTCATCTCTGTTGTGTTTTGAAAAATGCTCTTTTAATAATCATGAACTAGTGATCACCGTTTTAATAATTCGGTTCGCTTAAGACTAATCGTATACCAATCACATTATTTTATTTTTGTTTTTCATAACTTTACAATTTTAACATAGCCTTATTTATTGTAGTCACGAACTCTCTTCGTGGTGAAGAAATATAATTCTTAAATTTTAAATTACCTATAGGATTCTGGATCTGGATTCTACATTCTACGTCCCTTGAAGAATAACATGTGACATATTATCCCGCAACCCCATTGAGATAATATATGTAGGATTGACGGTAATAAAATCCATTGTGTTAATTATTTAATTATAATTATCACCACACGTTATAATTAACGGATTAACGGTTTATCCGAATAGCTGTGACAACTTGTTACTTTATAGTAAACACGCGTATGTCTATGCTTCACTGCCGACTGCTGGATCTCGAATATTCCTTGTCTACGATCCGGACGCGCCTTATATTGCAAACTGTCATGCTCCCACCCTTACTCTGACTGTGGGTAGTGAAATAGAACCACAATCGGGTTTCCTTTAATAAAATTACTTCTACAACTACCCGTAGATTCCTTAGGGCCAATTTACAATTATTTATCATATGGGTTTTACACAAGAACACCCCGACACGGCCATACTGACGAGCACACGTCCTCGTGTGTGTGTCTACTGTCTATACATCATTTAAGGAAATCATTCGTTCGTTCATCCTGACTCAGTTCACATAATATAACAATTTGCAAAATGGTAATAATTATTATACAGTCTAGTCCGGAAAGTATTCCCTTCAGACAACCATTCAAGTGCGCAGATTGTTCCTTCAGTTTTAAAACTGGACCGAACTGTGCTAGACCGGGATAATTCCCCTTTAGCTTCCACAAATTTCCTTTTTCTTTTCATAACTGGGCAGATCAGACTGTATTTTCTCTTTTTTTCTTTCACAGGTCTCAAAGAAATCCCTCAATAATTATAGTAATTATTAATTATTAAATTACTTCATGTGAACTGTGTCTATGAAAATGTTAACCTTACAAATCTTTCTTACTAAATGCTATTGCCATTTAATGCACTCTTGGAATCAATTATAACTTAAATGTTTGAGTGTATTATTCTCATCGAGCCTAGCTTGATTCTATGCTTCGGGAGTAATAAGAGTGCACGGGCACCTTGATGTTTGAACCATAAATATGTACGAAACGTGACGTAGGTATAAACGTTTTAAAATTACCACCGGATCCAACGCGGCCCTGTCCTGAGAAGACCCGGCGAAACAAACTCAGCGGGCTTACTTTACCACTGGAAATAACGCGACACGACCCAGCTGTGAGTTGATCCAGCGAATCAAACTCAGTGGGCTTGTTTTTGGTCCAACTACTAAGTAGGTCTTATGTATTAAGATTTGATTTTGCTGCGCCGATACAACAGTTCGGACCGGCGCGGCGGGGCGTGCTCTGCACCTGCCGTCTGTATTTCTTTTCATCATAGAGTCCACGAAGTTTGTCTGGAACAATGCAATATCCCTTTTTGAGATTGGTATCTGTGTACCTCTGCTTTAAGGTTGTGTTTTCTTTAAGTAATCTATCAGTATCTGTATCAGCCCATACACGTCCCACTGCAGGGCACGGGCCTACTCCACAATCGAGAACACGGTTGAGAGTGGTTAGGCCATACAGTCCACCACGCTGGCCCAGTGCGGGTTGGCGGACCCACATACCATAGGAATTCTTATAAATCGCTATAGTATGCAGGTTTCCTCACGATGCCCTCCCTCACCGTTTTAGTGCGTGGTGTAATCTATATTGTTGCGCAATTCCTCATATTTTCTTAAATTGCTCTACGAATAAACGAAAGTAAAATGGCAAAACCAAATTCAAACAAAAATGGAAAGATCTCACCAATTTGAAACACTCCTGTGAAGATGCAGGTGTCTTGGAACTTCCAGGGCACACAGTCACAGCTCCATGTCACTGCTCCTGATAACAATAAATGGCCTAGGCAGGCAGATGAGTTGGTGTGTCACCTGATGGTAAGCAGTCACCGCAGCACATGGGCTATTTCAATACCAAGGGCACAGCTGAACAGATGTGCATCAATCTTTCTTGATTGATTCTAGTAGTAGGTTTATTTTTTTCGTATAACTCCTACATGTAGGTAGTTACAATTTAATAGTCATCGATATCAATGTTACACTAGATAAGACGTTCTTTGTGAGAAATGTGTCCCACCTAGGTGCAGTGCATGTACCGTACACGAATCTTTCAAAAACGCGTAAGCGACCTTTTGGTCGCGAGAAAACTACATCCTGAAAGCGACCTAGCGCTGCATGGTTATACTGTTTGGTTAGACGACTAATTATTTGTTCTACGCTGCAGCGATTTAGTTTCAAGTTTTACCAAAATCGAACGAGACATTTGTATGGGATAGTTTCTCTATACGAAGTAATTTTATCTAAATTTTGGTAGTTATGCCACAAATGACAGTCACACATGAAAGACACACGACAGCTACACACGTGAGTCGTACATGACAGTCACATACGTGAACCACACATGACAGCCACATACGTGGGCCAAATATGACAGTCACACACGTGAGTCACACACGACAGCTACACATAACAGTCACCAGTCATCATAATTTACCTCAATTTATTAGTTATGGTACTCACGTCAGAATCTGCGCCAGCTGATGTCGATAACCAAGCGGTTGTGGCTACAACGTAGGGTTATCCCACTTCTGATGTAGGATTGACGGTAATAAAATCCATTGTGTTAATTATTTAATTATAATTATCACCACACGTTATAATTAACGGATTAACGGTTTATCCGAATAGCTGTGACAACTTGTTACTTTATAGTAAACACGCGTATGTCTATGCTTCACTGCCGACTGCTGGATCTCGAATATTCCTTGTCTACGATCCGGACGCGCCTTATATTGCAAACTGTCATGCTCCCACCCTTACTCTGACTGTGGGTAGTGAAATAGAACCACAATCGGGTTTCCTTTAATAAAATTACTTCTACAACTACCCGTAGATTCCTTAGGGCCAATTTACAATTATTTATCATATGGGTTTTACACAAGAACACCCCGACATATACTAGAGGGGACACTGCAAACAAAATGTTTGTAACAAAATGAAGGGTACATTCTATTTCTGTCTCTGTCACGCCTACGATGTAACATATCTTCCCTCTCACTTTAATGTGTACCCTTGTGCACGTGCCATATGCACAAATTTTGTTCCTGATGTCCGCTCTAGTATAATACCTCAATGCGCAACCCCGAGAATTACCACCCGAACTATTTCTATACTCCAAACGTACAATTACGTGGATTCAGAATTTCCTTATTGATAATATTTTTTTCGCTTCAATTACATTTCTCGCTACGTTTTCACTCGGCTACAATTTACAATAACTTTGTTAAGCAATGAACCGTGTTAATTTCTTACTTTAGTTATTTTAATATGATTTCACGAGAGTACAATTTCATATAAGATGTTTGTTCGTATTTTTAAAAATAGATGGCGCTGTATAATGAGAATGTATTTTAATTTAAATTATGTTTTATGTGGGTAGAATGGGATTCCTGGGAGGTATTCATTTAAGACGATTTTGTGTTAAAAATTGATATGGGTTTAAGGTAAATAATGAACATGTTTTATTTAAGATTTTTAATACCATAGTATTATTTTTTTGTTTGCACGCGCTACTCGGCTTAAGGGTTATTTTTAAAGTGGTTAATATCGAATGTTGTTTTTGTCGAAGTTGATCACGGAAATGTGGAAGTGTTGACATAACTATAGGTATATAGTGTATTATCTCTGGTGTTCACAATACTAAAGAGCCCGATTTCTGCAGGTCTGACATATAAATATATCAAATAATTTAATTATATCTCTGATAGTATCCAATCTGTTAAATTATTTTGAATCATGCATTAACAAAACAGTACTAAGTACAATATTAGTCCTCAAATAAACAATTCAGTTTTCCTAAACATTTTGAATAGAACAGACGCGAGTGCCAAATGTGAAACGTTATCAGATATAACGTTACAAAATTCAATCGAGAGAAGAATGTAAATGTAAAGGGAAGTGCCCAACTTTACTACTTCACTACTGCCAAATTCTTTCTTGTTGACAAATAGACTAGAGAAATAGAGAATCGTCGTCGTATCAGCCCATATACGTCCCACTGCAGGGCACGGGCCTACTCTACAATCGAAAGTACGATTGAGAGTGGTTAGGCCATATAGTCCACCACGCTGGCCTAATGCGGGTTGGCGGACTTACATACATAGAAATTCTTGTAAATCGCTATGGTATGCAGGTTTCCTCACGATGTTTTCCTTCACCGTTTTAGTGCGTGGTGATTGACTGTCAATACACACATGACTCCGAAAAATAGTAGTAGTAGTAGTAGTGCGTGGTGAAATAGAGAATAAAATAAATAAATAAATAACACCCAACAGTCACAGACACATAGTCCTGACCCCACACTAAGATCGAGTCTTGCGTCGCGGGTATCAGTAACGACGAGACTTCTGGGTCTTACAAACACCCAGACCCGAAAGAAATATATCTTGGTCGCACGAACATTCTTCTCGGTGCGGGGATCAGCGACACACCGGCAGACGGCGTCTAACCTAAAAAAGTACATACACACATAAAGCGGCGGCACTTCTGCCTTCTCCTTCTGAAAATAAGGCGTGAGTTTATGCATGATCCTTAGATATTATCATGTAAGTATATTGATGTTCTTTTAAGATCAGGTCTTCGGCAGAATGAAATCGCTTAGAAATTTTAAACTCAAACTTCTGTATGTCCCTAATATCGCTGAAAGCTGAGCATTAACCTCTACAATCAAGATTTTCATTGAGAGGGCGTAAACTATAGATCCCTACGCTGACTTTTTGCAAGCAGATTTATCATACCATCATAAAAATAACAATGCATGCATTAAGTACATTGTTTCTATCGTTATACTCAGTAGTATCCCAAACTACAATACAATATAATACAGTACAATACAATATTATAAATACAATACAATATTATTAATATTATAAAATAAAAACTACTTAACCGATCGTCATGAATCTTGGTACACGTATTCTTGGAGATATTAGAAGTAACATAGGGTACTTTTTATGTTTATTTTATGAAAGATAACAAATATTTTCAAAAAATTAATAACCTCTTTATAAATAGCAATATTTATAACATTTTGACGGCCATTCTGAAGTGTATCTACACCCGGGCAAAGCTGGGCTGGACTGCTAGTTTTATTATAAATACGGCTTACATTTAATGCTGACACTAGCAAAAATGGGATTTATGTAGTTTGTAAATCCCTTTTGAAATTAATAATTTGTTCGGTTTTGCTTGTATTGGAAGTTCTTTCCATTGAAGAAACGAATTATGAAAAACATTTTGTTGTAATATTAACATGGATATGGTTACACTACATTAATCTCCAACAATTCAGCCCATAATAATCAAACTGGAGTGAATTATTCAATGTCCGGTGGTCGACAAACAAAGCAAATATGTATATTACTCACGTTTAGCGGGCCGGCCAGTGCCGACAACCCATAAATCTAACCTAATTAATATCTTGTACTGCACAGCTGCGTTCACAACGCACGAAACGTCAACGTCACGATATTAATATTACATAAAATATGTATTCAGTAAATAGGACACCCAACAATCCTATACATAATCCTGACCCCACGCTAAGATCGAGTCTTGTGTCCTGCGTATCAGGAACTACGAGACTTTTCGGTCTCACAAATACACAGACCCGAAACAAATAACTGTAGTTCACACAAGCGAACGCCATGCTCGCCTTTCACACATTGTAATAAAAAAAAACCTATTATCTAAAAAAAAACTAATATTATAATCCACTATAATTTCAATAATAACAGAATGTTTGAATCGACCTTTACAAACACACAGTAGTCTATTATTTCACCTTTCCATCCTCCTACTCCGTGATTTAATGTGGACTACACACGCCAAGTTCTGCGTTTGATATAAACCAAATTTCAGGAAATGTTCAGCCTATTATGAACGCCTTAAATTCTTAAACCATAAATTTTATGGTGTATTTGATTGAAGCGAAATTCGCTTTGTGAATTATGAATTTAATGTGTTTTAGACACGAGAATGATTCATGGTCATTGGTGATGTGAAAAGTTTGGTTTGCTTATATTTATGACTAACGGCCCGGCCCGTCTCTGCTCGGATACAGAAACACTTTTGTTCATTAGGGATAATAATGTAGGATACTAATGGTGAAATAATTTTTCAAAAAGGTCCAGAAGTTTCAGAGCCTATTTATTGCAAACAAATAATTGAATATTTCCTCTTTATAATATTTATTTATGGCAAATAACTGCACGGAATTACACCATCAGCTGTCTGATACGAACATTATGAAACGATGTACATTTTTTGAAACAATTTCTGTATTACATTAGTCCAGTAATGTTAAAGAAAGATGTGCCGTCTCTAGACTTTTCATTAATTTTGGACTCACACAAATATTCCAACATAATATCTACAGGGATATACCCTACTGCGCTCGAAAACGAACCTAGGTGGTAGTTTTACTGACTACAGACAAAATGCAAATAAAAAATGCGGCATTATTTTCGTTTTTGGATAGTAAATCCATAGTTTTTGATAAAATAATAACCAAAACCCTTGTGTTCCATAAAGCCTTTACAAATAAAATAGTGCACATTATTATTTTAGGAAAACAAGTATCACCCAAATACAATGATAGGAAAAAAACGTCGCTTTTTTCAGCAACATTTTTAGTAGCATTGTGTCTGAAGTCACTATAAATACCACCTGGCTTCATTTTCGGTCTCTGAATATACCCTGTATGCATACTAAATAATGTCAGTACAAAATAATACATAGATACACTGGGCCATTAATGCCGAATGTAAGTCTGTACGTACAAAGTTGCGCTGAGTGCATTAACACAACGATTAACAAACATCTTTGAGAGCCGAGTTCTCGTAAAATTCTCAAGCCATCTCGTAAAACTGAAGAGTATATCTCATTTTCGCGCACTTGAGCCCTGTTACAACTGCTTAATTTACACCGATGTGTAACATTATTGTAGTATTACACTATCAGTACGTCATTATAATTTTAAATGGATTTAAAAAAAGAAAAGAAGACAGTTCTTGTTGCTAAAGAAGTTTCTTGCGCAGTATCTTCTTCACAGCTACAACACGTTCCGAAGCGGTGGTAGCAGAAATTAACAATTCAAAAGATCTTGTGAAAGACTTTTTGAATAAAGAATATTTTGATTTTGATTTTGAATTTGATGATACTCATTACATAAAGCCTTATTATTGACCATATAGCCCGCTCCATGGCTCGTTGAGTGACTTTGAGCCTTTTAATGAGGCCCACAGTGAGAGGCCACGTCTCGGTGCCGTATGTCATCACTGGTAACACACAACTATCGAAGACTTTCGATTTTAAGCACTGAGGTATTTTGGACGAGAAGACGTCGCGAAGTTTCCCGAACGCTGCCCAACCGAGTTGGATTCGCCGATTGACCTCTCTCTCGAAGTTGGACCTGCCTAACCGGACCACTTGTCCTAAATAGACATATTCGTCTACAACTTCGAGAGTCGAGCCCCCAACTCCAATGGGGGTGGGCACAACATGGATATTCGACATGATCTTCGTTTTATCCATGTTCATTTTAAGACCCACCTGTTGGGAAACTCGATTAAGGTCTTCGAGCATAGTGCTAAGGTCTTCCAGCGATTCTGCCAAGACTACAATATCGTCGGCAAATCGAAGGTGAGTAATATACTCGCCGTTAATGTTGATGCCGAATCCTTTCCACTGCAAGAGCTTGAAGGCATTTTCCAGCGCGGCAGTGAACAGTTTCGGAGATATGACATCTCCCTGTCTCACGCCTCTCTGTAGTGGAATAGCCTTCGTGCTCTGATCCTGTACTCGGACCGACATGGTGGCGTTGTTGTATATACACCTCAACACTTCGATGTACCGATAGTCTATGTGGCACCGCTGAAGAGACTGTAGCACAGCCCAGGTCTCGATCGAATCAAAGGCTTTCTCATAGTCCACAAACGCTAAACAAAGCGGCAAGTTATACTCCTCGGTTTTTTGTATAACTTGTCGAAGCGTATGGATGTGGTCTATGGTACTAAAGCCTTTTCGGAAACCGGCTTGTTCGGGAGGCTGGAAGTCATCAAACCTGCGTTCGAGACGATTTGTGATGACCCTTGAAAACAACTTATAGACATGGCTCAGGAGCGAGATGGGCCTGTAGTTCTTCAGCAAAGTGTTATCACCTTTTTTGAAGAACAGTACCACCACGCTCCTGCTCCATGCCTCCGGCGTTGAGCCCTCGAGGAGAACGGAATTAAAGAGCCTCTGAAGGACTTTCAGTACCGGCTTTCCGCCTGCTTTCAGAAGCTCTGAAGTGATTCCGTCTTCACCCGGCGCCTTGTTGTTTTTAAGTTGTTTGAGGGCCATCTCAATCTCAAACAGGCTGATGTCCGGGATATCATCGCTAAAGTGTCGGATTAACTCGGCTCTCGGGTCTTCGGCCGAGCTAACAGTAGGTTCGGCAACCGAGGTGTAAAGCTGTCCGTAGAACCTCTCGATCTCTCTTAATACCTCTGCCCTAGTCGATGCCACGCGGCCATCATCCGTTTTCAGCCTAGACAACTGGCTTTGCCCAATAGACAAGTCTCTTGCAAACACTTTGGAGCCTCCGTTCCGCTCAATTGTCTCCTTAATGCTCACAATATTGTGAGCACGGACATCGTGTCGCAAGGACTTCCAGATCCGTCTATTGAGCCGCCGATATGCTTCGGCGTCAACGGATGACTGCAGCGTCAAAGATCGACGTTCGGCCATGAGGTCAAGAGTCTGGATCGAGAGTTTTTGTGGTCTATCTCTACGGCGAGGTCTAAAATACTTAGATCCCACCGTATGGACAGCTTCTACCAAACCTCTGTTTAACTCGTCCACTGCAAGGTTTTCTTTTAGACAATCAAAGCGATTTGTCAACTCGAGGATCCGTAGGAGAACCAAGGTTACCGACATAGCCCATAGGATTGGCAAGTTGAAGTGGCAATGGGCCGGGCACATAGCTCGTAGAACCGATGGCCGTTGGGGCCGAAAGGTTCTCGAGTGGAGGTCACGTACAGGCAAGCGAAGTGTCGGACGCCCGCCCACAAGGTGGACGGACGATCTGACTAAGGTCGCAGGAAGTCGCTGGATGCAGGCCGCTTCCAACAGGTCATTGTGGAGATCATTGGGGGAGGCCTATGTTCAGCAGTGGACTTCCTGTGGCTGATATGATGATGATGATGATTGACCATATAACACTTTTAATATCCATGATCTGCAAATCTTTACTATTGTTTACCAACTGTTTTATATAATTCGCTATCGCCTAAACTACTTATGTAGTTGAATGTAAAATAAAGGCTCAGTAGTCATTTTCGATCAGATCATGAAACAAGTCGTTGTAGGTTAATTCGTTTGAGATTTTATATGAATATTTATGAGAAGGTGATATTAGGTAATTGAAAACATATACTTGTCGACGAATAGTAACAGAAAATCAACGAAAAGTACTGCTTCGTTGAGTAGTCGATAATCATTGGATCTATGATATTGAAGCAATATACCTCCACTATTTAGTTCCTCTATAAATATCACCCTTCAATCTAATAGGTAAATTCAAAATTTGAGATCCTACACATCTATACATATGAATAAAATTGAAATGTCTGTTTGTAAAGTGAAAATAAAAAAAAATTGTCCAAATACATATCGTTATTTACACGATACCTATAACGAAAATGACCTTAGATTTTTTTTTGTCTGTCTGTCTGTTTGTTTGTTTGTTCCGGCTAATCTCTGAAATGGCTGGACCGATTTTGACGGGACTTTTATTGTCAGGTAGCTGATATAATAAGGAGTAACTTAGGTTACATTTATTTTAGAAAGTTCTTTTATTTTAGAAAAATAAAGTTTTTGTTAAATTCCACGCGGACGAAGTTGCGGGCACAGCTAGTCTTTCATAACTAAGAAGAAGATACCCTTCATGAGATACAAATATGGGTAATGAGTCAAAGTATAAAAACTATTACACTATGGTGTGATGGTAAGACGTGTGTTAAAATCGTAAAATCAGTGAAATCCGAACAAGCCCTCAACACGGTTTGTAATTGTCTGCGACAAGAATAATGATGAGTTTGAATACAAACACTGGGATGAGTTTAATGGTCGCGATACACTGTCAAAATGCCTGTACGAATATGGAATTTGCTGAACAAGTTGGATTGTATTACGTTCTATCTATTAGGGTGTTTCATAGTACATACATACTCACGCCTTTTTCCCAGAAAGGGTACCAGGGTACCCTGGTTGCACTTCTACCTACCTTTCTGTATTGTATGTTGTTAGGTTTTGTATTGTATTGTATATTTTTGTGCATGTACAGGTACTTAGCGACCCGCCTTCAATATGTTACGCATATATTTTGATTTTTTGGCTAGTCAAGTCATTAAGCAAGTAGTTAATCAACATGCACAAGTACAATGAAATAATAATTATTTTTTTTGCTTTGCAGTGGTACTTATTATTTTATTATTTTTTGGTTTTTAGTGGTTTTTGTTTTGAAGTCGGTTTTTATTTTTTTATTAAAAAAATTCTTAGGGGTAAATTAACTATTTAAAACTTATTTAAGCTATTTGAAAATAATTATAACTTTTGTAATATTCGAACGTTTTTGTTCCAGGTTCATCTACAAAATTAATATGAATTGGTGAGTAAAATTTATACTTTAATAATCATGTATATTATATGTCTGTTGAATGGTTTTTTAATGAATGGACATCTTCATACATGACCATAGACCATATTTACGCCCGAATACTGGAACGCCATTCAAATAATAAGTTGCTCTTAACAGCGCACGGCCAACTTAGCCAATACATTAAGCGGGATTTACGTAGTTAAGTGCAACATAATACTTAACTTGCGTTCCAGTATTCGGACGTTAGTCTCTTATATTTACGCGTTTTGAAAAATAGTTTCATTGCATATTTTTATTTAATTCCTACGACACTATAATCACATTATAAAGTTCATTAGTTTATGAGGAACGCATTTAGAGCACGTAAATTCCACAAATTAAAATCAACAATTCATTTCATCACTCATAATTACATTTCCACGCTGGTACAAGTATGACGTCAACGAAAACAAAAACATTCAGCTCGGAATATGATGAAAAAATTAAAACATCTGACTTGGCAACGAGACAGACTTTTTTTGCCGGCGCAATTGACACCAATTCGCGAAAGTGGAATACGCGGACGACGTGTGGGCGGACCGGCAAAACAAAACATTTATACTGTGTAGTAAAATGCTCTAATTGGAAATTGGGGATAAGGTCGATGTTAGATTTTGATTCAATTAGAAAGCGTCTAGCTAACAGTCTCATTAGTAATTATACTGTATATTTACAATCATGTTGATATTAATATTGTGTGGTTTATCTTATTACAATTTCAGTGTATTATATACCACATTTATTATTTAATATTCTGTATCTATTTCAGTCCATATAATAAATAAATAAATAAATAACACCCAACAGTCACATACATAGTCCTGACCCCACATTAAGATCGAGTCTTGTGTCGTGGGTATCAGGAACTACGAGAGACTTTTCGGTCTCACAAACACCCAGACCCGAGAGAAATATTTGTGGGCCGCACAAACATTTCTCTCGGTGCGGGGATCGAACCCGCGGCCTATCGTTTCACAGGCGGAGTCTTACCGCCTGCGCCACGGAGGCTGTAATATACGTGCAAGGCACGGGTCTCCTCTACAACTTTAAGTACGGTTGAGAGGGATTAGGCCTACAAGCTATATAGTCCACCATGCTGGCCTAGCGTATGGGCGAATTTTAAATACTATAGATTTTTGTAATTATTTTATACAACTAAAATAAAATGTAACTTTTTCATCACTTTCACATATTATATTTTTTTCTTTGTAGTAACCACCCATTTTCTATGCTAAAAATCGATGTTGATAAGATTGGCACGTATTTCAATCCCCTCAGCACAGGAAATGATATTTTGGAAGTATAAAAGCTTACTACGAAGTTCTGTCAGCTCCTAATGATCACAATTACTCGAACTTTTTATATTAATTTATTCCTATTACTGTACCGAAAATTTGATTACGCCTTACTTAGTGAATTTAAGTGCTTAATAACTTCTGTCACTTTTAATTATTATTTTCACTTCTGGCGTATATATTTATTGTCAGAGAAGTATTTAAATCCAATAAATTGAAACAGAACTGAAAGTAAAATAGATACAATTCAACAAACAATAATTTTAGTATTACATTATGATTTCTTAGGTTTACGCGAATGTTAGATACATACATACATAAACTCACGCCTTTATCCCAGAAGGGGTAGGCAGAGGTACCAGGACACCCACATTTCGCCTTGAAGTTCCGTCCCACGATGTGATAGGTGGCGAACCTATCACCATATCGGGCACAAATTCCAGACTCTGAGCTGATAATGAATAAAAAAATCCAATATCACTTTGCCTGACCCGGGATGAACGAATGTTACACATTGGAATAAAACAATTATTTACGGATTTTGTCGCGGATTTAATTAAATTTTAACTTTTTAATATTATTCATTTACTCGAATACAATTACTCGAAGACGCCATTGTAACATGGTATGATTGCAAAGCTGAGGTATCTGAATGGAATCCCGGGTAAGTCAGTATTTTTCTATTAATTATCAGCCCGCAGAGAGGAATTTGTACCCGGTATGGCGATAGACTCTCTTCCTATCACATCGTGGGACAGAATACATTGTGAGAAACGAAAAATTGCTACCAGGAAAATCTCTGCCTACTCCTGGAAAAAAAGCGTGAATTTATGTATGTAGATTTGTTTATTTTGTATTTTAATCACCTATATATTAGTGACAAAAAAATAGGGCCTCTATTTTATAAACTGTATCATGTGGTATTCTTAAAAATTCGCGGCAAGAGAAAGGGTAAACATATGGCCGACGATTCCTCGTAAAACACGTAATTGTGAATAGGTCAGCTTTGCAAGGCCACGTCGCATCTATTATATTTAGAATTGATCTAGATTTTTACGTGATATCTGTTTTATAAGCCTACGCGGCGATTGAGAAAATAACAGAAACAAGAAGCTGACGTTTCGTTTTGAAATTGAAATGACAAAGATTTATCATTCATAAAAATAATATTTTTGTTAATGGTACAATGCACTGGGCAGGAATGGCTGCTTCTGTTCGAAAAAAATATACTGGATTTTCTATCCCTTATAATGAGACTGGAGCTACAAATTTCTGCCCGATATTTCGGTAGGCTCGTTCGCGGAACAAAGAGCACAAGTTGGGGAGAGTTGGAGAAAAGTCGTGAGTTTATGTATGTAAGGGTAATATTGAACACAACATAATTATCTTATAATGACATCAGGACTGTCTGAGTAACTATTGGGTTTATCTTTATAAGCTACAATATTACGTTACTATAACTTTTATCGGTGTACCTAAAGTATCAAATGGCAACACCAACACTCCCCAACATTTCAGAAAAACGGCCACGATAGCTACTTAACAGTCAGTCAGCGTATTGATAGCATTATTGAATAATATCCCGCGTCAGTGTCGGCAAAAATATTTATCCACCCGCCTCAGACCGCAATAAAAGTAAAAAAAAACGTCGGAAAACCCACTAAAATGCTAACATTGACAAATAGCCAGGCCGGTACGCGAGCTGTATCTATATTTCACCGCGTGCTTGGGAAAATAAGCACTATTTTTCGGTTCGGTTCTGGCTATTTAAAAGGTCCTTGAGGAAGGTTGGGTACATAAAGCATTAATCTTTGACAAAGGATCTCCTAGTGACATTCAAAGTGAAGGCTATCAATTGGCTTTCTGAAATACATTTTTTTTCTGTGATATTGATATTTATAATCTCTGCTGTATGTTAACATTTTTTAAACTGAAGAAGGGATCTCAAGGCTGCGTTTTTGTGTGTTAATGACCACAAAACAACTTTAAGGAATAGGTAGTTTTATATAAGTAGTATTCAAACGAGATTCTCCAAGGCTCAGACGAAACAGGATCGCTTAAAAATCTTTGCGCCTCTATCAGTTAAATATTACAGCAAATCTACTCAATCGTGTCAGTTTTATAATAACGAATTTAAAAATATATTTTTCCTTATTCTTTTTTTATTAATTTCTATTAATGGTGAGAAGAGCATTCTGTTCGTCTGATGGTAATCAATACGACCGCTCATGAACAGTAGCAAAGCCAAACAACACCTTGAATTACAAAGCAATGCTTGGCATTCCATTGCGCTCGCCAACCTGAGCCATAAAATGTTAAGTCTCAATGTGCCCAATATTTACTCTAGCTACAACATCCTTCCAGCCGAAAGTGCATATACACTGCTGTTTGGCGGGAGAAACAGACATTGCGGTGGTACTTACCCAGACGGCCTCACACATATCAAAAACCTACCACCAGTAAAAGTTTTGGTTACGGAAATAAATAACATTAATTTATATTAAAAGTTAGGCATAGAAAACTCCACTCCATCTAAAACAAACACAGTCAAAACATTGTCACTATCGTCACATCCTTTACCAGACTGACACGACACGTGATGAATGTGAAAAATATATGAAATGTGCAAACTCGGAAAAAAATTGCCTTTGTGTCTCCACCCGAATCGCGGCAGAGATCAGTTAGTTACTTTGCACGCCGTCATTGCGATTGATTGATGATACTTCTCACCTATCGCTCTTCTGTGGCGCTTTTGGATTACACGAGACTATTTTTAGAAGATTTTTGAAGTTAGAGTTGAGAAGGTAATTTTATAAAGAAACTTTGTACGAGTAGTATTTTATTTAGAGGTATGTTTTACAAGTCAAAATTGTACCATTTTAGAAAGTATTATCACATTCGTGTTAGGAATTTAAGGCTAGGTTGGTATGATAGAAACTTTGTATAATTTGATCTACTACTAGAATACTCGCTTAAAACATATGGGAAACATCATTTTATTTTTTATCCCCTTTCTAGTAGTAAAAGATGTCCAGCTATGTAACAATCATAAAAGTTACAATAAGAATAAGCCCAAAGAATCGAATTAACACAAAACCCCTTACAGCCAATAAGAGAGAAAATAAAACTTTTAAAGCCAATATCGTTTCATCCAGCTTTCAGAAATATGAATGAAACGTACTTATCGGAAAATCATTTCCTTAACGCCTTTGTAGGTATGGGCCAATGCGTCATCGTTATGGGCCATTGAGGTGTATCCGGGCCAACTCATTGTTGGTCAAAGATCCCTGAATTGGAAGAATTTCACGCTTTGAAAGTCACTGGCTTATTGTACCTAGAATAATGGTTAATGTCGTTATTGTTGGTTTGTTTTTAAGATTATTTTTAAAATGTTACGTATTGAGACTTAACAACTTATGTCAAAGTATGTCGAGCGCAATGCAATGCCATGCAATGCATTGTAATTCATTGTGCTGTTTCATTTTGCTGTTATCAATGAGAGGTCCTATCGCTTTTCGGAGTCATGTGTGTATTGATAGTCAATCACCACGCACTGAAACAGTGAAGGAAAACATCATTAGGAAACCTACTATAGCGATATATAAGAATTTCTATGGTAGGTAAAGTACTAACCATACGCAATTGTAGACAAGGCCCGTGTCTTAGAATGGGACTTAAATGGGCTGGTGCAGTACAGCTTTACTCGAATGTAACTATAATAAAGTTAAATTACACTACTGCTGAAGTGAAAATATGCAAAAATTCGCAATGATCAAATAAAAGATATTCTAATGTGGCTGCATTGAGCACGGAGTGTTCGACCAGCCGCTCTGAATACAAACTACTGGATTTGAACCCGCAGGGTAATGGCCTGAAAATCATATTACGCTAACGGTTCTGTATAGATTGGAAGCTTCACGTTTTTGTTAAGATGATAATTTGAAAAAAAATTATTTATTGATTTGCTAATATTGTGAGATTAGAAATTTATTTATAATGGGTACTTTATTATTGTAAGATTGAAGTGACATTATTCAGAATGAGTATTAACTTACTTTGATGATGGAAACGTGCTCTTAGAGAGTATATTTGTTACCCATGGCACAATACAATATGATTGTTTGAATTTTTTTGCAATATATGCAATGAATTGCGAGACCGTTCGCCTGATGGTAAGTGATATGAAAGCTCATGAACAGTAGCAAAAAAAGAATACCATCACTTACAAATTACAACGTAATGCTTGGCATTCCATTGCCCTCTCCATCCTGAGACGTACAGTCAGCAACATAAGTCGCTGAACACTTCACATTTTTTGATAACCTTTTTATGAAATCAAATTTGTACGTACTACTCAGTAGTTGTAAAATATAACCAAGTAGTCATCTATACCGAGAAGTGCCATACGGTATTGAAAATTATTATTATCTTGGATGATAAGTCAATTCCAAATCTGGTTCGTGAATGTGTAGCGACTTATGTTGCTGACTGTACGTAGTTAAGTCTCAATATGTCCAATAGTTACTCTGACTGCAATATCTTTAAACCCACAATAGTGAATGTTAACTAATAGTATGATGGTTGAAGAAGTAAAAAAATACGATTTAGTTACAAAATTCATCAAGTAATTTCAAGGTTGATAGAGAACTGACTATTATGAGATAAAATAAATTGATACAATTTGCAGTCGTTTAAATAAGTCTAAAATTTAACAGTGCCCGGTAGATTTATCTGTGTAAAGTTTATAAGTAATCCTTAGAGAAATGTTTCCGGAATAACATGCTGTCACGTAACACAAATAAAGCAAGTTTTTAGTGCTTTTCTCTGAAGTTAAATGGAAGCAGACAATTTTAATTTGTTTTTATTGTTTTTGTTTGTTTTTATCTCTCTCTTTCTCCCTCTCTCTATCTTCAGCTACAGGAAGTTCACTGTTAACATAGACAGATTGAGTCAGAACTATGCATATACATATGTGACTATATAATGTATTTATTTATTACTAGCGGCCCGGCAGCCCGGCCCAGTTTCGCCCAGGTGCATATAGATTTCTGTACAATAATATGCACGTATTATACACATAAACCTTCCTCTTCAATCACTCTATCTATTAAAAAAACCGCATCAAAATCCGTTGCGTAGTTTTAAAGATTTAAGTATACAAAGGTACATAGGGACAGAGAAAGCGACTTTGTTTTATACTATGTAGTGATAACAAAAACATATCACCCACTGTTTTGTATAATTATTATGATAAATAAGAAAATATTTATAATTAGGAATAAACCATCCGTAACCATCAATTACGTCCGTTTGATCTCAAATTTATCTTTTACCAATAATAAGTCGACCAAATTACGCGGAAAATATTGGGTTGCTTGTTAATTTATATTGAAATATATTTGCTTTTTAAAATATATTTTATTCGCTTCCATTGAGTGGTTTTGTACAGATAAAATTACGGTTTCATGATCATTGGTTTGTCGTATTTTATACCTGAATATATTAGACTGGATTAATTAACATAATGTCCATACAACGAGCACCCAATGTAATAAAGATTACATTAAGGCTCTGTACTGTACTGTGTCATACACGTTCTAAAGCAGGACACGAGCCTCCCCTACATTCGAGACTACGATTGATAAAGGCCACTCTCAGTCTTTGTATGCAGGACTTTTTAGACAGATCTCTATGGAAATTATTTCAGAATGTCTACACATTCACATTCTCAGGTAGAAGATTAAGTATAATTAAGTATAATCTTCTCCCTGTGGTTTCTGATGATGATGAATGATGTACAAAAAGCCACCTTGACAGCCTCATAAGGACTAACTATGAGGGTTTAAATTAAATTTTCCAATTCGCCTTTAATTAGATAATGCTCTGAAAGTATAATAGTGTAAAAGTACCCTTAATATCATGTTTCTACAATATTTCTTTCTGAGATTACACTACTCAATTGTGGGATAAGTAGGTTTCTGTTCTGTATCAGCCCATAAACGTTCCACTGCAGGGCACGGGCCTCCGCTACAATCGAGAGTACGATTGAGAGTGGTTAGGCCTATAGTCGACCACGCGTCATATTGCGGAATCATAGTGCGGGTTGGCAGACTTTGTAAAGTTTCCCAACTCGTAACAAGAATATCTATGGTATGTATGTATAGTATGGTATTCATGACATTCTTGTTAATTGCTATGATACGCAGGTTTCCTCGCGATGTTTTCCTTCACCGTTTTAGTGCGTGGTGATTTATTATACTCATGTGCTTATTGATAAGTAGGTATATGAATCAAAAAGTATTTTGTCATTTTAAGGTCAGATTTATTTTATACTTATAAACTCTATAAACTAGACACGTCAAACCAACCTCGAACATTTGACTGTGCATATCGTATTATGGCCACGTGAAATCCAATAAAACTTTTAATCGGTTTCGTATTCTTAAAAACCCCGTATGTATGTAAGTGAAAACTGATCTTGGTGCGAAAACTCCAAATGGATTTCAAAGTTAGGCGTTTAAACTTGTTAGAGAACTTTTCGCTGGTCCCAAACGCTGCTGCCAGATGCGTTTGTAATACAGAAAGGTTGTTTACGTTGGGTGTTTGAGGTGTTCCAAATATTTATACATCTTGTGACCTATATAAAGTAAGCGGTTGCTAAACACATGTATGTTGCGGAGCGCTGCATATAAGGCGATATCTAGTATTCCACATAATGTCCAATAATTTGAATAGGGATGTTTTTTTTTATAATGGCCCGGCATAGTGGCAGCATTGCACCTGATGGTAAGTGCTTATGCCGTCCAGGCAGAGTATCCATTGGCATCGGTCGGTAGTCCCATAAAATGTATCGTTCTTTCTGAACCCATTCTTAAACTTAATTTCAGGCATTACTTTATTTGTTTATTTTTTGCTTATTTCGCATAGCTTGCCATCAAGCGTATTTCATGCTCATCTCGCCATTCATAGCAATAAAAAAAAGTACAATTTATTTGATAGCTTTCATGGCGCAGTTGGTTAGACGTTGGTTGTTAACGTGTGGTCCCAGGTTCGATCCCTACAGCAAGATAAATATTTGTGTGATCCACTGGATTTATTACTGGTCTGGGTGTTTGTGAGACCGAAAATTCTCATAAGATATAAGATATAGATCATAAGACTCGATCTTAATGTGGGGTCAAGATTATGTATGTGATTGATGCGTAAATTTATTATTTATTTATTTATTAATATATGCTTTATTGTACAACAAAATGAAAGACGCATACAAAATACTTAAAAACTAAAGGCATGGTTACAATAGGCGGCCTTATCGCTAGCTGCGATCTCTTCCAGGCAACCCTTGGATGGACTGGATTATTGTGAAATTGAAAAAAAAATATTATTTATTTATCAATCAGTTTATACTCGTAGTCTGATAAATAGTCCGTAACTTTCATTAAGCCTCAACACAAAATCTTATCTATTCTATAACTTCAGCCGTAAATTAATAAAACCGGCTTAACTTGGAAAAATAATAAAAAAAATTACATCACCAGTGCATTAAGAAAACTTTCCAAGTGTTTATTAATGAATTTAAAGTCTTTAGAACTTTGGTAACGTTCATTTAATATATTTAGCTATATACGGAGTTTATAAAGTTATTTCTTAAAAAGCCTTTATTTGCTTTTATTCGTTCTTTCTTTTCGTATTGTAATTTTAATGGATCCTGATTTTTACTTCCAAAACTAACGGTGACTGCCTTGGTGGCGTAGTTGTACTACGGTACGGTTACAAAGCCGAGGTCTCAGATTCGAATCCCGGGTTGGGCAAAGTGATATTGGATTTTTCTATTCAGTATCAGTTCAGAGTCAGGAGTTTGTGCCCGATATGGCGATAGGCTCGCCACCTATCACATTGTGGGACGGAACATACAAGGCGAAATGTGGGTGCTCTGGTATCTCTGCCTACCCCTTCTGGGAACACCGCGTGAGTTTATGTATGTATGTATGTATGTAAACTAGCGGCTTGGCAAAATTTTTGCAGATACACTCATTTGAAAATATTCAATGTCCTATCATAATCAGGAATAATGTATGATATAACAACTTTTCAAATCGGTCCAGTAGTTTAAGAGCCTATTCTACGAAAACAAATAAATGAAAGATTTGTTATCCCTTTATAATATTAGTATAGATTTACATGTACATACATACATAACATCCCACGATATAATAGGAGGCGTGCCCATCATCATACCTGGCACATATTTCCTTATCCTTTTTGATAATAAATAGAAAAAAAATAACTATTGGCCCAACCAAGGATTCGAACCCAAGCCTTCAGCGTTGTTATTGTACCGTAGTACATTGCGCCATCGAGCTAATCACATTGATTAGGTAAATTTTTGAAATTTAAAAATCATTTCATTCGCTTCATAGCAAAACAGTCGACCAATGAGTAATGCCTTAATCCATTAGCTATGAAACATTAAACGCGCCAATTTGAGTAGATATTTACATATTTGTACACAATAAAAACACATTCGTTTCGGCAAATTTAATGTTAATTAAAATACAGTAATTACTTTCAAATCGCCCACATGAATTCGTATTTACGACAGTATGTAAAGCAATCATATTTTGTTAAATCATAAAACAAGCTCATTACTACTATTCCTTAATTGCTTATCTATTTTTAACCGGCTCAAAAACGGAGGAGGTTCTCAATTCAGGTGTATATCATGTTTTTTTAAGTATTTTACCGAATAAGTTTGAATTGAGTGATCCGTTTTTGAAACAAACATTAAGTTAATGCTGTTGATGTAAATTTATTAAGATTTACACGTCAACCAAGTAACACATTTTGAGTTCACTCTGTGAATAATCCATTTTAGTTGGCCAACATAATTTCGACGACCGGTAAAAGGTCAGTTTGTCGTGCCACAGTACTGATAATTTCAAAGTTATGTTCTCTTTCCTTTCCTTTCAACCACAGAAAGCCTACCAAACATTGGCCTACTCCAAGAAAGCATACAATTAAATCAAATCATTTATGATATAAATCTCCTATTCGCTTAGACCAACTGTCATTTTATCATTATTTTTACCCTTTTATTTAACATGCTTGAAATAAACATACATTATATTTTCAAAACGTAAACTCTCAACAATGTTTTTAAAACGCTCCTATTCGCGCAATCCAGCATTTTGTTACATCAAACCTCTTACGAAACAAATTCGTAACATTAAACCATACATTACTTGGAAACTTGACATCCTGTAGTCACCCTCAAGGACGCTAGACAATGTAACGAGTTGGTATCATTGTCCAAAGTTATCCCAAACACCACTGCAACAATTCTATAAATCATCTCGAAGCTTGCTTTGTTTATCCCGACAGATGGCAACGTGAGGGATTGGCGCGCCGTCCTAGGTAAAGCTATAAGCTGGATAATGAAGCTTTACGGTTTTATTCACACAGTTTTTAATTTCAGTTTCACTGGTGGTAGGTCTCTCATATGTGAGAGGCCGCCTGGGTAGGTACCACCGTAATGCACTTTCCCCAACCCAAGATTCAAACCCGATACCTCAGCTTTGTAATCGTACGGTAAAACAACTGCGCCACCGAGGCAGTATAAACTATTTTTGTGATAAAATTAAGCCACTGAATAAAAAATGTTGCCATATAAAACTTTATGGTAATTTCTGTGATGTGAGAGGTCTCCCAATCCACACTAAGTTTGAGTATTGAGTAACCTAGACCAGGGGTTGGCAATCTGCAGTGCGCGAGCCACATGCGGCTCTTTCAATGTGAAGCTGCGGCTCTTTAAGTTAATAAACCAACATGACTTATATAAAAAAAAAAAAAAAAATTAAAAAATCAAGTGGTATCGAATGACGATTAGGCACCATTTCTATCTCTCAGCTACTTGTCTTCGCTTTTAACCGTACCTCTCCCCAGCGACACACGTCGTCACAGTAATCAGAAAAATAGTGACTCTTTAAAAACTTAGAAATTTTGTTAATTGTAGTTCTTAGCTCTCCGATTCAAAAGGTTGCCGACCTCTGACCTAGACCCTTTAAGCGTAGGTATACCCCTTTTCTAAAAAAGGGCTTAGGGCTGATCTGTATAGCACATAGTCTACTATAGGACACACCCCTTGCTAGGTATTAATATTCGTGGCACGTCGTCGACCTGCGTACGCTGTGAGTGGGAACGACTGAAATTAACCGCTTGCCGCTATCCCTGTTAAGGATTTGTGGAAGCCAGTGACAGACAGACAAATCATTTGTCTTCCTTAATGTGTTTGTCGTGATTCCTGAATTCCGTCGGAAAATAGCTGAGAAAATGTAGTTCAAGTTATGTATATATATATTTTTTTTATTTATTTATCATGACTCTAAAAAATAAATTTACAGTTTCAGTACGTATTTTAGCATTTATAAACCACCAGTTTGTCCAAAATGCTATCTATCTACAAGTCAACGCAAGGCGTTTATATAAGTACCTAGGTTAACAATCCAAGTGCATAAGTGACCAGAGCTAAGTAAGTAGGCTCAAGTGCAAGACACGTTAAGTACCATTTGGTGCTATTTGATGGTGAATAAAGTAAAGTTTTAATTTAGTATTGATTTCTACTTTGAATGAATTGAAAGGTCGTTTTCAAAACTTATATTGAAGAATTAATTTACAAGATTGAATTTAGGCAGGTAATATAAAATTATGTAATTCAATATTTTTAACCTATATTATGTCCCACTACTGGGAAAAGGCCTCCCCTTTGTTAATCCACTTGATTGATAACAAAAGTCAACTGCAATTAAAATACTTCCTAAATTAAAAGATAATTTACAATAAATGAATAACTTATAAGCTGAATTAGGCTTTACATACGTACTTTGGCTCACGCTGTTATTACAGTAGAGGTGATTACAATGCCAACAACACATACCCAAACTTATTTCCAAGCCAATACATTGTGAGAAGTTAGCATATCCCTATACCGTACACAAATTCCAATTCCGAGTAACATATATCATGCAATTGTTCTAACCTACAAATAATAAGTAATGAATTATTATTATTTTCAAATTTAGTGAATCCATAGGATGGTAACGTGTATTTACTAAATATAATAAATAAATAAATAAATAACACTCAACAGTCACATACATAGTCCTGTGTGTCAATAACAAGGGTCTTTTGTTTCCTGACCCACCTACGCAATGGAATAGAAGAGGCGAATCACATCGTACAGCGATAATTTTCAGTATAGAGCTAGCCCGTATATGACCATAAACACACATCAAAACCATTATACTGCTACTGATATATCAGCCCATATCCGTCCCACTGCAGGGCACGGGACCTCCTCTACAATCGAGAGTACGATTGAGAGTGGTTAAGACATAATGTCCACCACGCTGTCCTAGTGCGGGTTGGCAGACATTACATACCATACAAATTCTGTCAAATCGCTATGGAACGCAGGTTTCCTCACGATGTTATTCTTCACCATAAAGTATCAATATACAAATCCGAATACTCCAACGTCCAAACTCCGAAAATGTAGAGGTGTGCTTCGGGATTCGAACCCGTGACCACCATGAACATGTTGGCAATCATTCCATCGCGTCTGCTTTAACCAACATGCACTTTTGAATAATTCTACACCCATAATGATTCTCAGAATATATTCTAAAGAATGCGACCTATATTCTCTACTAAATCGATTCATCCATCAAAAAATCTACCCGTTATATTTTCTCTTTTAAAATGCTAGCTCTAAACCTTAACGTATGAATCTAAATGAGAGTTGCAGTAGATTCTAGTGAGCACTCCCCACTTCATTATCACGCGGCTTTTTGTACGCACACGCGTGGCTGAGATCGCTTTATGTCCCTTAATTTCTAGAATGTGGTTTTGGTTTTTCGAGATTTATAACAAAGGATTTTTGGTTGATTTTTGGGCACATGTAGTAAATGTAAGAAAGATGTCTCTTGATAGGTGAAGTTAGGAAAATAGGGGCAAGGTATTACGTTTGAAACTAGACTGGTAAAAATAGAAACTTAATAGTCATACATAATATTGTGTCGAATCGACAGAAAATCTTAGAGATCTTAGAAAGACCGACAGAAAACCTACAAATATCTTGCGGTAATATTAAAAGCCATGAAAGTCACATTCTGACCTACAACCTACTTAACTATATTCCCTTAACCTTCAAAAAATATTTGATTATCATACAAACGTTGCTAAACACCATACCTTTTCGATATCCAACTTAAAGCTCGTTACATCACAGTCCACAGATAACAATTATCAAGCCACACAACTCAATTTTCACCCATCTATCTCTTGTACTCTTCTCAGAATTGTATTTCGAATGATTACGAAATATTTTTTGGTTCGCTTGCCTCAGCTAAGATTGATTTTAATTTGTAATTTAACCCCCACATCCATCTTCAAGCTCGTTACATCATAGTCTATAGATAATAATTATTAAATCGGTCAACATTCACCCCTCTATCGTTTGTGTTCTTTTGTTAATGGTATTTCTAATGATTACGACACTGATGATGATGACACGATTTGTACCGCGTCCTTCATTCAATATTTTCAGCTGTTCTTTTTTTCTTAATATTTTCTTCTATTTGTGCATATCGCGTTCTCTTATAGAAGGTTGCAAATATTTTGTACGGTGTTTAGTTTCATTGCTTTTTATGAATTTCATTTGTTAATAACAAATTTTGTAAAAGTAATAAATTACAAAAAAGCATTCTCCCAAACCCAAAAATTTGGTAACAAAACCACGAAAATTAGCCCACCAACTCCGAACAAATTTCGCCTGGCGTTACCGTGTGTAAAATGAGATTAGAAGCATAAATACGCAGAGCCAGGTGGTTGGAATTAAAACGAACAAAAGACGCCTACAATGCGGGGATGAAAGTGAGACGGAGGCGCGTAATGAAATCTTGCCGTATTGTTCGATGTGTTTGATGTAATTATCTTAAGCGAAGGTGATGGATTAGTTGCTATAGTTACAGGTTTGAGTTTTTGAGACCTTTAATTTAACATTGTGTGTTAAAACCTGGTTACAACTTTTTAGTCAAAGGTAAATTCCATCCAAGCGTCAAAACAAAAGTGGTGGCCTGTTAGTAAACGGACCAGACGTGGCAACCAACATTTTCTCGGTGGTAGTGGTTTCAAATTCCAAGGCACACCTCTGAGTTTCGGATTCGTATATGAATAGATAGTATTCACCACCGACGATAATAGTGAAGGAAAACAGCATGAGGAAATCTACATATCATAGCCATTTGAAAGAATTTCTATGGTATGTAAAGTCCGCCAATCCACGCCAGGATAGCGTGCATCGTACTCTATATTATACAAAAGGCTCGTGCCCTGCCTTGGGATATATATGGGCTAACATAGTACCAAAACAAATGTTGATACTTGATGTAATTTATAAATATTTTTTTCGGTCTGTATGATACGAGACTGAAAAGTCTCTCGTAATTTGTGATATACACGACATAAGACGTAACTATGGATCGAGACTGCGAGTTTGACTATTACAAAATTATTTTTATTCGTAACATTCACTATTTATCATTTATCAAGATTGGTCACAGTCATAAAAGACTGCGAATTCTATAGAATTTGCTGTCCTTCCAAGTTCCTTACTTAGACAAAATATGCTAATATTATTCAGAAGTATTGATTTCTTCTCCGGATATGGGTAACTCAAAGACTTCTGTAGTTAAGACTTGTATTTTAATATTAGGTCAGAACTCCGTGTGAGTATACTTATCATTAATATTCAGCCAAAAGCAGAAGGGGTCACGCCCCTTCTACGAGATGGATCATAACTTCCAGAAAACTAATTGCTGGAAGCATTAAGAGTTGGGGAATTTGCGAAATAAACAAAGCCACAGGTGCCGAGGTATGAAATTAAATACGAAGTGCGTAAGAGAACTGGCCTTACATAAATAATTCCCCCTTTAATTTGGGCCTAGATGTACAGCGACGTTGAGGACTGGATGAGCCTGAAATGAAAACTGACCATTGAATCAAGTAGGTTAAGTGAAGGAAGTGGGTTGGTTTTAATACCAGCCATAGATAGCTCAATGTTGTTTAAATATAAGACCCTCAATTATTATTAGGCAATTGACATGCATTGTACTTTAATAAAAAAAAACATTTAATAAAGCGAAATTGCTAATTATGGAACCGATCTAAAGATCTCACTTTTGCCACAACCTATGTAGCGATAATACAACACAATTGAATTGAAGAAAATACTAACAATATAAGGGTTCGCTTTCATCGTTCACCATTAGCAAACAGTATTATTATTTCAAAATTAGTTTTCATGTTTTCTACAAATAACACATTTATTTACAATATTTTGAACACTGTTAAACTTTAGTACCATAGTTAACAATTTAAGATAAATTAACTAATATTTTGTTTATAAAATTAAAAAAAAAACCCATTACACATCACCACAAAATATTTAATATTTATAACTAACGACTTAGTCAAAGAGACCGCCCCGAACCGTCCCTGGCGAGAATGTTCCCATTATACTGGCAACGTTGCCACGTTGGATTGCCAGAGATATATGCTGCACCAGGAAGGATTCGGCACGGTGATCCTGACCATTCCGCCTCAGACGACGCCCCAGTTCACGGACAAAATCCTTAGCCTCCGCGCACCACACCCCACTGACCTCAACCGCAAAGGGAACGAAAAAATAAGCTTGTTCCAGCATGGCATATTTATGATGTTTCTGAGTCGCTGCCCATTCAGCAGCCGACCCGGCTCTTCGAGAGGTGCGAGTTAAGTGAGAGGCGGCGTACGTACTAACACAAGTCGCATCCCACAACAGGCAGCGACCTTTCTCTCACGGTACGAGTGTTAACAATATTAATTCGTTTACTTTCATTTCATATACGAGTATAAATATAACTATCCATATGTTATGTACACTGTACAACAGTGCAAGGGAGCCCATGACATTAGTAGTAACATCAAAAGACTTTCTATTAGCGTTGCATACATCATGAAGAATAATATAAACTTATTTCTGGTAAATATTCACAGTTTGTTAAACAACAAAGGTGCCGAGACTGCCTTTTTTCTTAAAAGCATTAAAGTCAGAAATGCGACGGCTCGTAAAACTATAAGCAATTTCGTAATATGAGTATGATACGCTGAAACAAAGATTATCTAAAACGAGGCAATGCTTTCCGATCTGAATGCACCTGTTGGTTAGTGCAATCTAGATAGACGGGAAATGTTTTTTTTTTTTTTTTATATTATTGGGGGCAACCGAGCATGCGGTTCACCTGATGGTAAGTGAACACCGCTGCCCATGGACATCTGCAACACCATAGGGCATGGAGATGCGTTGCCGGCCTTTGAGGTGGGAATACGCTCGTGTTTACCTTAGACGGTGGATCGCAGTCAAAGGAGACAGCCCATTCATCGTAGTATCAGTAAAAATATCTTTAATCTCGATACCGATATTGCTTAACTTTTACTGTGGCGTTTTTTTATAGTTTGTCTATAAATTATTCATGTTTTATCCCGAGCGACAGATTTATATAAAATAAAGTAATTACCATAATTTCACCTTTTTTTCACAGCCCTGAAGACAAAAAAATATTTTTTATTGGACTTCAAGTTCATTTCGCCAAGAACTCCGGACCTGGGTCGCATTTATGTTTATAATTATTGAAAATATAAGTATTTCCATACACAAAAAAGTATTTTTCATCGAGGGATAAAAATCTTTGCACCGATACAAAGTTTCATAGTAAAATGGTATGGCATTATCCTTTGCCATCGTAATTGCTATCCGATAAATACAATAGAAAGAAAGAAACATATATTTGTCATAAGCAATGGTTTACAGCTTTAAGTAATTATTAGTAATGTAACAGTGCTTGTCAAAAACCAGCTCTTGCTCAGCCTGTGCTGGTAATAAAACCAGCGCTGGTCTTCCGCAAGGCCGGCAAGTGACGTCACAAGCTCTCAAAAACATATTAAAAATAAAACAACACTCCTATTACCAGCTATATCATAACTTAAAAGTTATAATTATCGATGCTCCTAACAGTCTTACACACACTTGTAAACCCTCAAGAACTAACTAATTCGGCCATATTCCTGAATCCACAATACAATATCAATATTCTGTCGTGATCATCGGAAATTACGAGAGACTATTCATTTACACTTAAAAAACATCAACGAAATATGTAACAAATAAAGTTTTAAATAATAAATAAATACACACAACAATCACATTCATAGTCCTGACCCCACACTAAGATCAAGTCTTGTGTCGTGGGTATCAAAAACTACGAGAGACTTTTCGGTCTCACAAACACCCAGACCCGAAACAAATACCTGTAGTTCACACAAATATTTGTCCCGGTGCGGGGATCGAACCCGCCTCTCGCTGTACAGCCGGCATCTAATCAACTGCGCCATGGAGGCTGTCAGTATTAGATATTAGTCTAGAAAAACAATTAAACTTCAAACCACAGACTTATCCATCCAAACTACATCAACGTCCAACCTTCACAACTCAAAAGGGTTATATCTTGAGAATGAGGGTGAACTAGTGAATTGTGACGTCATAGACCGGTACAATGTCAATATTTAATAAACATCCCACACATCTAGACCTCGGGGTAACTGTTTTGTTCTAAACGGTTTATTGTTCCATAAAGTTTCACCTTGACTGAGGTGCCTCTAATATACCTGTCGTTTGCAGAACAATGGAATTAAATATTTGATGTTGGTCTGTGGTTAGTGGTAAACTGTTTGAAACGCGTGGAGTTATATTTGTTCTCTTGTAACATTTTAGTTTTAAATATGAAAGACTTTTTTCATTTATTACAGGCACAGATCACTCCCAAACCCGACATACGAAAAAAATAAATGTATATGGTTAGGAATAAATGTACTACCTACAACGCTATCCACGGATTACTGATAAATAATGTTAAGCGGTGGCGTGATCGTTAATTCAAATAAATTTGTATAAATATTGCGTTTTAAGCTTAAACAAAGAAACTGGTAGGTCTCTCATATGTGAGAGGCATTGTGGATATGTATCACCGCAATATCTATTTCTACAGCCAAACAGTAGTAAAATGTACTGTTGTGGTAAGAAGAACATTGCAGCCAGAGTAATTACTGGACATATTGAGACTTAACATCTTATGTCTCAGGATTTCGAGCGCAGTGGAATGTCATGCATTGCTTTGTAATGGTGTTGTTTGGTCTCCCTACTGTCCATGAGCTGTCGTATCGCTTACCACCAGGCGAATGGCACGCTCGTTTCGCCATTCATTGATATAAAAAAATACAATTACGAAGAAAACTTCCAACAATAGGAGTACAAAGACATTTAGTACGAGCTAGATAAACAATATTATCGGAATTAGACAATGTAACACCTTCATTAAATTCTTTTACAAGAATTTCACTACTGAATACACGCCATCCAAGGATTACCATAACGACGTAATGTTAGAAAAGGTATGAATTAAGATTGTATTGTTGCTTGACGCATCACATAAAAAAAGTCTTCAACATCATCGCTTACGAAAAAGAATGTCTCATTTTTCTCCTACATAAGATCCATTTGGTACAAAATCCGTATATATGTAGCAAGCTTATCAGTGTTTCTCACTCATTGCTTCCTTGGCCGGGCTTAAGAGAGTTCTCGCTCGATTTGCGCCAAATTACCCTTAACACTAGCCCCTTGTATTCAAATTGACGGTCCTTGAAATTATGATCACTTTTTCGGACTTTATAACGTTTTCGACGTAGAATATGTTAGTTTACAAGAATAAAGTGTTAAGTTTAAAAAATACGTTTACAAAACCTAATTTCATGTTTTGACCTACCAGGGACTACAATTTGTGCTCGACATAGCTATAGCAGCGACCTCTATAATAATTGGGACAGAAATAAACTTGACAAACTTTAGGGTCAATTCTACATGTCCCTTCGAAGATATAAGTATGGCCTCATATACATATTGACAGAAAAACCATTCTTCACATAAATTAGGTGCTACAAATACTATAACTGCCATACGGTTTCAAGTGTTCCCACATTTGAATGCGGTGACGAGGCAACCCTTTGTTTACCTTCACTAATGTTGTTGTACATCTGTCGACCACGTGTCCGCCTGTGTACAATGAACCTTTAACTCCATCTTGAGATTTACGAGGTGATAAAACTAAGAGTATTGTTCTTCAATTTTAAAACTTGTGTGAAAATAATACGAAGTGAAATATGACGGAGTATGTTCGGATGATTTGCTAATTGATGTAAGTATAAATGTTTTTAATTGAATATAGTACTGTTATTTAAAGATTCAATACAACGTAAAAAATACGTGGGAATAAATTATAAAAAAATCACAATTAATAACCCTGAGTTCATATATCGTGGTGATGTGTCCAAGAAGAATGTGAAAACCAATAGTCACGCAATCTCTCACGACTTCACAACGCGCGCCACTGTTGATCCTGGCTAACAGGAGTTACAGTGGTGTGCGAGACAAAAAAAAACCGGATATCAATCAGATCCTTCCTATAATCCTGGGTCCCTCTTTCGTATCGTGAAGAGGCACCTTACCTGGCCGAATGGCAGGACACCGCCGTCTGATGCCATTCGATACTCCATCTCGCAGTTGGTTAGACGCCGCCTGTGAAACGAGAGGCCGCGGGTTCGATCCCCGCACCGAGAGAAATGTTTGTGCGGCCCACAAATATTTCTTCCGGGTCTGGGTGTTTGTGAGACCGAAAAGTCTCTCGTAGTTCCTGATACCCACGACACAAGACTCGATCTTAGTGTGGGGTCAGGACTATGTATGTGACTGTTGGGTGTTATTTATTTTATTTTATTTATTTATCTGGAAGGCATCTTCACCTACCTCCAGGTACAATGCAGTCACTATGCCGTACCAGAATAAAAAAGGAGGAAATACGTAGGTATATTATACTTAGATACTGGGGTCTCAGTCATGATTTTCGTGTTCCAATTCGCAAATTCTTGTGCGTTATATTATTAGTTGCAGATATACAATACGCCATTCGCGATGTCAGTCCAATGTCCGTCTATTCACACCGGATTTCAGCAGGTTTCAGAAAACGTGCGCTTTGATTAATTCTGGTTTCTAAACAAATGTGTCTTGCAGACAATAGCCATGCCTTACTTGTAATATTTTACACGGGAATATTAAACGATCTTATAATTGCTGTTCATTGAATAGGATTTCATATTTTAAATTAAAACATCGTGTATGTTTAATTGCAAAGTTGAATGTTATATCTGAAATTTAGGCTTACGATAAAAATCTTAAAAGATAAAGATATTTGATGAATTTTTTAGTGAAGGCTGCAGGATTCCGGCATATAGAAATTTCTAATAAATTCAGTTTAAACTACTACGAATTCATAAAATATACTTTCCGAAAAAAACGTTTATAAAATATAGACACAAATACTACTTAAATTAAGACGTTGGTTAATTTGCCTTGCCTATTTAAGTAAATAATTATAATTGATTTTAATATTTCTCAGCCACGCTTTTCGAAAATGTTCCATAGTTAATACCATCAACAAACACCGATTAAATCTTTCCTTTCATTTCCTGGTTCAAAAATATTATATTCAAAGCGTTCCAATTTACGCAGCATTTATTATGAAATAAATTTTACTCCTATCACTCTTCTGCTTTCAAGATATCTCCACCACAAACGGAACGTAACCGAATAATGTTGAAATAAGAACCCCACCTTCTAATTCATTGTTAAAAATAGATCGGTAATGCGCGCACGTGTGTCCCCTGTTATCAGATTTAGCTGTTTTTAGAGGGTGTTATATTAAGTATAGATAACACGGGGTTAAGAAATCTAATTATAGTCAAGTATTATTAGATGATAAATAGCTGTGTTAATGATAGACTTGATGGAGAAAGAAGTGTTTTGAATGATTCATTGTTAGGCATGGTTTTAATTATGGAAGGAAACATATTTAGAGATAAATGTATTAGTGTTTCTTATTATTACCATAATCTTTAGTGATTTTTTTATTTTTCCATTATATGTATGGCGAGACAAGTATGCCATTCACCTGATGGTTAGCGATACGACTACTCATAAACAGCAGCAAAACCAAACAGCAACTTAATTACAAAGCAATGCTTAGCATTCTACAGCACTCGCCATCCTAAGACATAAGATTTTAAAGATGTTAAGTCTCATTATGTCCCGCAGTCACTCTGGCTACAATATCCCTAAAACAGAAACACAACAGTGCATTTACACCACTATTTAGCGGGAGAAATAGAAACTGCGGTATCTTCCCAGGCGGCCTCGCACATGTGAGAGACCTAACCGTAAAATTAGTATATAAATTATATACTATTTGTATTACCCGATTCCCACAATATAACCCACAAGACAAATTCCTTGAAGTGTTTAATCCGTGTTGCCGTACAAAGCTCCTGAACACTGTTGCCACAGCTAATCGGTACACAGCTCAAGTAATTGCGACACACGACACAAATCACACCACTCGAGGCTTCAAAGTGGTTCACTGGTTGTGACAACACTCAACTACTTAGACAAGGACGCATCGTTTAGATTACCTTATTTATTCTTCCATTTTCGTCTTAGGATATTGTCGCAATGTTTTGTGTGTGTTTTTGTTGCTATGAATGGCGAGACAACATGGACAATAACAATGCTTGGTATTCCACTGCGCTCGCTATCCTGAGACATAAGATGTTAAGTCTCTATATGCCTAGTATTTACTCTGGCTACCCTACCCTTCAAGCCGGAACATAAAAGTGCGTGTATTGACGTTTGTATCTCAAATTTAAAACTTTAGTTAAAATATTTACATACACCGTAATATTTTTACCCCTAGAAATCATGCTTTCGATTGCAGAGGAAACCGGACCTATATGGGCTGTTACAGATAAAGATAGAATATATTGAAATAAGATTTTATATTATAGATAAAATGTTCCTAAAGTTACAAGGAATACAAAAGAAATATGTACAATAGACGTAGGAAAAATATATTAACTGAATATCTAGAATTCCGACCGTCTGCGCTTTATTACTAAATAACTGATAGAAAAATTGTGAACATATCGCTTCATTCATTCTTGATAGAGTAAGGTTTCTTGGTGACGCGACCTGGTTTATTTTAGTTTATCTCTTTATGATATCTTAAGAATCAATAGTAGTTACAGATCGTGATAATGGGGCTTGATTTGAAACAAAATATTAATATTAAGGTTATAGTATTTTTTACCTTAATATACATACACACATACATAAATTCACGCCTTCTCCCCAGAAGGGGTAGGCAAAGGTGCCACAGTACGACTTTAGAAAGCTTATTAAAATATAAAGAATAAAACATACAAACTTAACAAATAACACTAAGCACAAACCGAAAATAAGTTAATTATTAGACACAAAATATTATGATAAACAATGTAATTACAATATTTACACACCTGTTACCTTTTAAGTAGTTTTTTTTTTCAAATGAAATGTAGTTACCAGCTTATTTAATTCGTAATTATAAGTATTTCCTCTTTGTATTTCATTTGTGCATCTGTACCAATGAGTTATTTCGCTGATCACAGACATAATAAATTATTCATGCGATGTTATATGTACGTCATCATTTGTAATTATTCCTTTCCATTTCAAAGGGACGCGAGAATTGCGATTGGAATTTTGTTTTCTTTTTTCATTGTTTGCTTGTTTTCGGAATTATATTCAATGGGTGTTGAATGATCAAAGTGATCTGAGCTTATAAAATAATTGATAAAAGAAAAATGGAGAATTCTTTTTTAAGGGCGGATTTAAAGGTATGGACTATGGATAACATAAAGATTTACTTACAGTAAAGGCGATTTCAAATTAAATAATCGTAATTATGATTATGAGACTGCAAGATAACATAATATTAAAATGTTATTTAATAGCATACATTTATTTTTGAGAGAGGAAAAGGTGTAAGGAACATTGTTTCTTTTCTTCTTTTTTTGATTGCAATAATTAAAATAGTATTTATAACACTGCTGATTGGACGCAAAGAGGTTGGACTTACGATCAGGTTTACTAAAGTAAATGAGTCATGTCTATTACATGATGACTGATTTTGAAAAACTACTTCAGAATGTTCGTATACATTAACAATACATAAAATGAATTTAATTTTTGAAAAATAGTAAAGATTTGCGCCAAAAATTACGTTTTAAATTTCACATTTTAACCTTTGCTTAAAAACGCCGTAATAGTAATGGCGTCCGTGTGTGACGTCATGCTTTTGTAAATGCTTGCTCGTGCAATGTTTAAGTGTATATTGTGATATATAAATTTTATTATTTTTAATAGTAATGCCGAGTTTTAATGTGGATCGATGATGTGTAGTTCCGCAATGTAATAATACATCGATACAAAATCCGAGCAATTTGTTTATTAATGTTTCAATGGATAAAAAAGATAGAAATATATGGGTAAAAATGGAAAGGCAAGATCTAGGATCTATATCTTTAAATTCATTGATTAATTTCCGTGAACATTATTTTGACGGAAATAATAACTTTATTTACAATGTTCATAATGTTTGACGTGTCCAGAAAATAACATATCAAAATTTGAAATGATTATAAATAACAATAGCGATAAATATCGGAGCTACGATTCATTTATTTCCTTTCGGTATTATTATGCCAATCGCTGTGTATATGAGTACAGAAAAACGTTATTAATGTTCCAATTAAACAGTGATATGGAATATCGCATAGTTCCAAATTTTGAGCTATTTGCGATGAATCCTTATTCCATGACTAATGTTTCTGTTTCGTAGGTAGTACAAAACTGATTGCATTACTAAATATTAAATAAATATACTGAATAACATAGAAATGACCAAAACTAGGCAACAAGTTCGCGTTATGACTATGTCATATTTACGAAAGTGACACGTCACTCGCTTCTGATTGGCGTTTCATCTAATATGGCGGATCCTTGGGTTTTATACTTTTATTTTTGCAAAAATATATTTAATCTTAATTAAAAACTAAAGCAAATGTTTATTTTGAGAATCCTTTTATTATACATTATTATGTTAAACCATAATTTCATTAATTCGTTGTTACTGTCATCATCCCATCATCATATAAATCATCATCATCATCATCATATAAATTTCCATGGACTAACTGCTCTCAATTACGCTTTCGATCGAAGATCCCTTTGCTCTTCAATGGGACGTATATAGATTAGATATTTTCTAACTCTGACATTTACAATCAAATGCTGAAATGAATTTTGCCATAGGTACATTGAAACTTAATATTTCGGTATCAGCTCTCATACATTGAAACCTACGTTCCAATGCAGTCACGATACAGCTTCAAAAACCACGGATTTTTTGCCAGACTATGCTTTATATTCAGCGTTTTTCAATAGTGTATCTCGGATTTGCATTAGAAAAACAACGACAAATAACACAGTTGGAAAACATTCCCCACGTACGGAATTTACGCCTTTTCGCTTGATTTCTATCAAGATACAGCGGAGTGGAGTGTTATCAATGTTATCACATGCAGAATGTATACATGGAATTACATTTGTTGTTACTTTAAAAAAAATCGCTTGAAATGTAGAAAAATCTGGATGCTGAAAGGTCTGGATTTGAAAATAAAGAGTGAAATACTAAAAGCAGTCCAAGCGTAACTGTGGAACAAAGGTCAATTAACCTTTCTGTCATTGTTAAGTAGTACCAATAGATTAAGTGGAAGGTAAGTTAAGAATGTTAAGTTCTCTTTATCTTGAGGCGTGACCAGTAATCAGAAAACAGCGTCGAAATGAACTGTAAAATTTGTCTGTTTAAATGCATTGTAACTGCAGTTCAAATACTCTTTATAAGGCTTGAAGCCTATTTATTCCGGCAAAATCACGCTATTTACTGAATGAAAACAAACTAGGATAATTGATTTAAAAAAAAAAACAAATTCAATAACATCGACAAAAAAAGTCTAAACAAATTCCACAAATATCAATCCAATATATTCTAAAATCCATTTACTAACACTAATTTAATATTCCATACAACATTCAAAATTCGTATTTTTACACGTGAAATAATATGCGTTGCGGGTATAATCCAGACCTGACATTCGGGATCGGTTTAATCCGGCGCGCTGCATTGCGGCCGGGCGTGCATTTTCTGACAGATTTTTAGTTGAATTTCGCTAAAACACTACTCTGTATGGCTTTGAATGGTTTATGGGTGGGACTAATAAATTTTAACACTGTTTTTAGGATGACTGACCAATACCATAGTCAGACAGTATCAGCCCGTATATGTCCCACTGCATGGCACAAGCCTTCTCTACAATCGAGAGTACGATTTTGAGAGTGGTTAGGCCATTTCGTCCACTACGCTGGCTTAGTGCGGGTTAGCGGATTGTACACCACAGGAAATCCTAAGTCCTGGTATACAGGTCTCCTCGCGATGCTTTTCTTCACCTTTATAGTGCGCAGTGATTGAATGTCAATAGGTACATACTTGACTTCGAAAAATCAAATGCCCTTTAGAGTAATTTGAACCGGCGACCACCGTGAACATGTTGGCAGCCGCGACTGGTCCATTTACCAACAGGCCACCACGCACTTTTCAAAAAAGCATTAAAACGGAATTTATATTATTTTATGTTTTCCTACTGAATACCAACATTACTAAATAGGCAATAACCGAAACGAAACTGAAGTATTCTTCGATATGTTTTTCCATCAAAGATTCTATTCTTGTATGAATATCAATAGCTAATACATATTTTACTACAACAAGCGAAAGTAGAGGGAAATATTCCAATATCGTTATTACAAGTTTGAATTTCCAACTCATTTGATTGTATAATGAGCTATCGTGCCACCATTAGTAGCGTCTCTTGATGTTTTTACAGCAAAAGATGGTCTAAAAATAGTAGGTATTACAAGTATACGAAAAAAATATAAACTTATATAATCTGACTTCTTCTAAGTAGGTTTTTATAATTCTATATCTTTTCTTTCATTCACCTTACCTGTCCTTACATAGCTACGTGTATGACTTATTTTACTAACATACACGCCTTTTTACCAAAAGGGCTAGGCAGTGGTGCAACCAAGACACCCACGCCTTTCGCCTTGTATTTTTCGTCCCACGATGTGATAGTGGGCGGGCCTATATCGGGAACAAATTCATGACTCCGGGCTTATAATGAATAGAAAAATCCAATATATCTTTGCCCGAGGAGGGATTCGAAACTGAGACCACAGTTTGAAGTCATAGCGTAGTACAACTTCGTCGAGGTAATCTTTTTTACACTTACTAAAATTTTGTTATCATCATCATATCACCATCCATAACCTATGTATATGGTCCCACTGCTGGGTATATTGTATTGTATTGTATCAGCCATATACGTCCCACTGCAGGGCACGGGCCTACTCTACAATCGAGAGTACGATTGAGAGTGGTTAGGCCATATAGTCCACCACGCTGGCCTAGTGCGGGTTGGCGGACTTACATACCATAGAAATTCTTATAAATCGCTATGGTATGCAGGTTTCCTCAAGATGTTTTCCTTCACCGTTTTAGTGCGTGGTGATTGACTGTCAATACACACATTACTCCAAAAAGTCAGAGGTGTGCACTGGGATTTTAACCCGCGACCACCGTGAATATGTTGGCAGCCGCGTCTAGTCCGTTTACCAACAGGCCACCACGCACTTGCCTTTCTCTTATTATGCCACTTTTCTCTGTGATATAACTGCTAAAAGTACACCAAAATTGCATGAATAACGTACCTCTATACTAACAAAATAATCAAGTAAATCAGATTATTAGTTTTCGAGTTATGAGCTAACAAACAAACACATTGATATGTAATATGTATAAAACTTACAGAAACTGTTTGAAAATATAGGATGACTGCTGCCAATACCCGATACTTCTGATATATTGAAAATCGTTTCTCAAGACGCAAACAAACTTCAGTTTAGTTTATTTTACAGTATCAATCGAATCGCCGTACATTTCTTCTAAGTATGACTTACAATATTTTTCTTGGTTTCAGATTGGCGTCGGCACTGCCGTTACAACTGAAATGTAAGTCAATTCACTCTATTTTTCTGATTAATAAACTTACAAATAACAGTACTGTTGGAAGAACATACATGTATGTATTCATAAGTTACAGTACTGTAGCAACTAATGAAAAGTACCTATTTTTATGCATTTTATACTTATATATTTTATTTATATTTTTATGCGTTTTATGCATTGAGATTCCTAGAAACTCAATAGCATTTTGGAATAAACATAGGAATCATTTTTAAAGTGGTACGAAAGAGTTACTATAATTCTTTTTATACTAGGCTTTATATATCTGGCAATTTAACACATATACCAGAATGCTAACTCGGTATTCAAAACTAAACTTGAAAAATAGAGGCTACTTTAAGCTATTTTCAACTATTCTTTACGCTGACCACTATCCAGACTCATATAAATGTCCTATCACTAGGAAATACATGCTTCTTTGTAAAACAGTGCCCTAAAAGTCCCCAAGTATTTGAAGCAGTATTGATTACTCTCATCATTTGAACCGCTTATTCGTTTCCTACCTAATGCTATTAAAAACACAGCTTCCGGATCCATATATTTCCCTATTCCCAAACGAACAAAACTTATTTACACATTAAGCAATCAAAAACAACTCAGTGTTTTGCCCATGCCGAAATATTCCCGATGCCAAATTGAAAATTAATACGAAAATTATACACATGGAAAAATCGGACAGACCATTGAGATATTATCAGAACGGACAAGGCGAACAAATTCTGTGCGCGGAGTGTAACAACCTGCCTTATGCTTGATAAATCTAAAAAATATTGAAGCCCACAATCAATCTTGTATTTAGACAAATAGCGGCGACTGATGTATATATATTTTTTAGTTAATTAAATTGTTGTACATTTGATGTTTACATGCGACATTAAGGTATAAATTGTAACTAATACGTAACGCAAACGTCGAAAATATTTTAATAGGTATAGAAACGCCAAAACATCGACTACAATTATTTGACGACATGACTATCTCGATACGGGCAATGGACAGAGAAAATCTAGTGAACTGAGATAGAAGATAGTGCTACCGCGTACGAGTGAAAAAGACAGTAAAGAGAAACCTGTACCACTTTTTTCGTCACAAATTTTGTTCTCAATGTCTGTTCTACAGTAATATTTCAATGGACGCGCAATAATCGCCGTGCTTCGGAGCCCAGAAAATTAAAATACTTCGGGCATTGTAAAGGCTCTTTGTCGTGTAAATGGACCCTTATTCAGAATACGTTTTACATTGGAATTAATGTGGAATCCATCTTTCTGCTATTCGGGTCTAATGAACATGAGGACTAAATGTTTTTGATGTTGTAATTATCTGAGTTATTGGAATTGTAAAGGGTTGATTGTATGACGATTTCTATCTGTAAATTAATATTTTAATTGTTTTGCGATTTTCGTAGCGGAATGTATGGGTTCCCGTCACTGACACGCTGACATCACTTTAGTTCTGTTCCAGTGATTTTGCCGTGAATACTTGAGGATTCTAGTAGTTTAAATTTCATACATTTCAATAAAATAAATTACACTTAACTGTATTAATGGAGATGAGAGGAGGTGCGTTTATGTAAGTGTATACATTTCTATTTTATGACATCACATTTAGAATTCTCATTCCACGTCTCGAATATATTATTTCTAACGCACTAATTCTAAATCAAGTGAAGTGAATAAGAAACCATTACTGAAATAGGACAAACATACACAAGCCAACTGAGACATTCTAACAAACATGTTCAAACTTCCATATCTAAACATTCCCACTGAATAATAGTTATTTTCTTGAAAAACGCCGCACGACTCGGATTTATGTTTGGCACAAATCAAAATTTACGCCTTGGAAAACAAACTTATTATTTTCTATCGGTTAAATTTCAATTTCAATTGGAAATTCTTGGCTACTGGTAACAGGGTGGAAATTTGTTTGCATGCAAATTTTTACAGTTGCGGATATAAACTAAAATGTTTACTCGGCGGCGGGATATGGAAGGTTGTTGTCACACCGACGCGAATTAATATATTTTAAACGCAGAACTAAGTGAACACTTAATAAACTTAATGTTGTATTGGCTGTCTAGAATATAATCATCTGTCACCAGAATCATACATATATACATGTAAACCACACGCCTTTTTCCCAAACTTCTTATTTTTTCCATTTTAGTTGTTTTGTGTAGACGGGTCCACCTTTAACTAGGTGAACAATATAATTTGTTCTGTAATTCACTGTATATTTAAGTCAATTATTGTATCATCTGTTGCTGGATCATGTAAATGTACAAATAAAAATTAAAAAGGGGTAGGCAGAGGAGTTACCAGGAAATCCATGTTTCGGCTTGTGTGTTCCGTCCCACTATGTTATAGGTGAGTCCATCACCATATCGGGCACACATTCTTGACTCCTAGCTTATAGTGAAAATGAAACATAACTTTGCCCAACCCGGGAGTCGAACCCGAGACCTCAGCGTCGTAATAGTATCGCAATACAACTGCACAATTATTCCACCTTCAATATATTGAAGTTCACTAATTAATAAAACGAAGTATATTAACTCACGCCTATGAGTTGTAGTGTACAGATATTAAGGTGCCGTGAAAGTCCTTATAGTTATTAAAGTGGTAAATAGTCTCTATTGTAGAGAATTTCGTTCTAAAGCTAATATAACTCATTATACTAGATGCAGCGAAAGTGATATTAGATACCATTTAGCCATCGCAAGTATTGCATATTTACACCATTCGATTGCAATAATTCGCTCCTAAAAACGTGATTAAATTAAAAATAGCTTTAGTAGAAAATCGACCAAGCAGACTTTAAACGATATATTTGATTTTGTAGTACCAACCCAATACAACCATCAACTAAAGGAAGTCCACTGCTGAACATAGGCCTCTCACTCTCACTCTCACAAGACTCGATCTTAGTGTGGGGTCAGGATGTGACTGTTGGGTGTTATTTATTTATTTATATAAATATCACATTTACACGACGCTATACTTCCATTAAAATTAACCAATTTTACACAACTTTTCACTTCAATCGCCGCAAAATGCTCGTGTCGGTGTAAACTCATCCTGCTGAGACAGACTGGTGTGACGTCACGGGAAGCGCGGCGCTCGGCTTCCGCCGCGGTGCTTCCGCCGCCTCCGCCCAGTCGTCAGCAAACTTGATCACCGCTTTAGAATTGGAATTGGAATTCCATAAACACTCCGACGGCTTATAAGTGAATTGGGCTGTGAATGTCTGGCTGGTATTTTGTTTAGTTTATATTTTAGGTACTATTTATAGGTATTATACAATATTGTCTAGAGTTTGAGATAGTGGAAAGCAAAAGAAATTGCTGATACATAGCTCATTTTTGATGAAATTCCATGTTTGATTATGAGTGATTTTTTGAATGTACTAGTCTATTTTAAACCGATTTTAAAACAGGAGGAGTTTCTTAATTCATCGGAATCTTATGTTTTATTTATGTTCATTATAAAGCATATTCTTTACCTATACTGCTTTATGAAATAATTCGTCTGAGCATTCGCCATGATACAGATGGTAGAACATCATCTAATCCAAAACTCTTGTCACTGAAGTTGATACATAATTCACGATTCAATAAAACGTATCTAAATTATAAAATTTCACTACAGGCGACAATTCTCGCATGCCATGAATCATAAGCGCGGCTAATAAGCCCCTTAGTTTGGACAATAACGGGGGCTTCATTACTGCTTCATGCTGCTATTTGCGTGGTGCTATTTCGGGCACGGAAATGTACCGGCATCCGTTCGTTGGGGGTCCGGCGGTTGACTGAACCGTTCGACATTAGCGTTTGTTACTGGGAACGTTAATTACACACACATTACCACAATTAATACGCGGGTAAGAATTTAATTTAATGACAAGCGCGTGTAGGTGCAATCCTGTATGAGTTCATATACGGCCTACTACAGAGCACGGGCCTTCTATACAATCGAGAATATCTTTGAGAGGAGCTAGGCCATATAGTCTACCACTCTGGCCTAGTTAACGGACTTTACATATCATAGAAATTCTTGGAAATCGCCTTGGTATGCAGGTTTCCTTACGATGTTTACCTTCACCGTTATTGTAGTTGGTGATTGACTATAAATACACACATGACGCCGAAAAATCACTGGGATTTGAAACCACGAATATGTCAGCACCCGCTTCTAGAACGACACCAACAGGCCACCAAGTCAAAATCACGGGTGAAAAAATAATTTTACAATTTGTATTTTTGTTATTTGTGTTAATAAAACGTATATTTAGTGTACTTCCACGCAGTGCATAATAATTATAAGTTTTTAGTGCTGTTGTTTCTGTTTATAGACAGGTATGATTATTATTATTATATAATATTTTAACTAACTGGAAACAATCCTTAATTAATAAAATGAAATAAGGACACGTCATGCTCGTTTGGTCATACTCGTAATTAGGGAAAATAGACTTTATTGGATTCAATCTTTTTCAGATTTAATATCGAATTTCAATTAACTTTTCAAAGCGAATGCAAGTCGGTGCATGCATTTAAAAAAATATTTTACACAAGAAAATGTTACCTGAAGCTGCCAAGTTAGCATGCAAGGCACGAAGTTCTGGTGTTTACACAAAAAATGCTTTAAAAAAATCTACAGATTATCGGGGATTTGATTTTCACCAAAGTTGGCAACTTGTAGCCGTCGCCACGTTCCGGAATATTGCGGGACGAAAAAAAATGGAAAAAGAATCCGAAAGTTGGAGGAAATTTTCCAAGGATTCCGAGTTTGACAGTTCTGACTGACTGAACGTAGCGTGACAGGCCAAACACGAATTTAACGCGTTTATTTATAATGTAATTTCAATAATTAATTTAGAAGAATTTAGCGAGCCATAGCTGTACAGATAAACATATTGTAACAGTTTATGTAAACCTTATGGGGCATTCCACGCGAAGCGGACAGGTAAAAAATCTCGATGTTTCTGATTTCAGAAATATTTGAGTATGTTCTACCTATATACACCCTCGATTCGTGTATCAAATATTTTTCTAATATAGTGACTGGTTAAAGAATTAAGGAACTTTGAAATTTTGGCCAATTGGTGCGCACACAGTACTTCAAAGCCGAATATCTAGTCATAAAATTATCGATTTAAATAATTCAACCACTGGATTTAGAACTTCATTTAATGAGCTTTTTAATTGAATTTTTGGATACGAAAATAAATCATTTTTTTCCATAGTTTTTTTATTTTAAATTTTTTAACTTCGATTTTCACAAACTTAGACCATTTCGATTTTTTTTATATTTTTTATAAAAATAGCTAGTATTGTATAGAACATCCTTGCTAAGTTTTATTATGGGCGTGAAAGTAGTTTATGAGCTATACTGAAAATATGCGCCGCACCGCGCCAAACGCCCGCCACGTGCGTGAGCTTGCAGACATTATTTCTTTAGTACTTTGATATAATATTTAAAATAAAAAGATGCTGCAAATTTATTTACAGGCTTTTACAAATTTAAATGTTGCACTGTTACTAGTGCGTGTTAACATAATACCTTCAGTAGAATGAATAAAGGCATAATATTTTTTTGTGCCTGGTATTGTCGCTGCCGAATCAAATCTGCTTTTTAAAACATATCTGTTCTGTTGAATTTCCCTTTTTCGAGCATAGAAAATGTGCGTTTGTGACATTGAATCGAATCGAAATAGAATTAAACAGGATTTGGTACTGAAGCAGATTTTCATTTTCATGCCACTGCTCACAGCAAAGGGCAGAGTGAGTGTTGAGTCAGCAGCGACAATACCAGGCACAAAAAATATCATGCCTTCATTCCTACTACTGAAGATATTATTGTAACACACACTAGTAACAATGCTACATTTAAAGTTGTAAAAGCCTGTAAATAAATTTGCAGCATTGTTTTATTTTAAATATTATATCAAAGTACTAAAGAAATAATGTCTGCAAGCTCACGCACGTGGCGGGCGTTTGGCGCGGTGCGGCGCGTATTTTCAGTATAGCTCGTAAACTACTTTCACGCCCATAATAAAACTTGGCAAGGATGTTCTATACACTACTAGCTATTTTCATAAAAAATATAAAAAAAATCGAAATGGTCTAAGTTTGTGAAAATCGAAGTTAAAAGATTTAAAATAAAAAAACTATAGAAAAAAAAATTATTGTCGTATCCAAAAATTTAATTAAAAAGCTCATTAAATGAAGTTTTAAATCCAGTGGTTAAATTATTTCAATCGATAATTTTATGACTAGATAATCGGCTTTGAAGTACTGTGTGCGCACCAATTGGCCAAAATTTCAAAGTTCCTTAATTCTTTAACCAGTCACTATATTAGAAAAATATTTGATACACGAATCGAGGGCATATATAGGTAGAACATACTCAAATATTTCTGAAATCAGAAACATCGAGATTTTTTACCTGTCCGCTTCGCGTGGAATGCCCCTTATGCAAAGTGGACATCCATAGTCTCTGCCTATCCCTATGGGAAACAGGTGTGACATTTATGAATATATACATAAATCACAGATAAATCTATGTTCACAACAAAAATATTTGACATGACTTCATTTGAATTAGTCTGATGGCAAGCAATTTGAATAACTTGCTGTCTATGTGCTGTTATTTAAGATTGTATCTTAAAGACAATGATCAGTTTAAATTTTATTATTCATTTCAATTAAATACGAAGACATAAAATAAATAAGTAATTCTCTTTTACTACATTTTGGCAACTTGCATATCTTATGGTGCACTAATTCTATAGATAACAACTGACAGAAAATAATAGGCAAGCCGCTTCCAACATGCCAATATGGAGATCCTTGGGGGACCTGTGGTTGAAAATAGAAAGAGAGTGAAAATATCAGGATACAAAGTTAAAACAGTATAACCACAATATATACTACTTAATCTAATTTTATTTATCATTTCTTCGACACAAATAACACTAAATTAAACCCAGCGAAACTCAAATACAATTTACACAAAATCCGACGCACATTCTAGCGTATATCGCCGTATTAAATTCAAATGTCGTCTAATTTGCATCGCCTCAAGAAAATCATGATAATTTTTCACGAAACCTTATTTCCAGCTCAAGTGAAAGTTGATTTTAATGTTGTTTATTCAGTGAACAGTCTAGCAAATTACGCGAGAGCTGTGATGTAGGGAGTGTCATGGGTATAACAACTGCGAATCAATTTTAGCTCCCCTACCAACGTCTCGGCTATTTCGGAGACGATTTAAATTCTTTCGACTAAATGACGGAGACTTTTAGGTTTTAATGGTACGGTTAAGTGCTTCTGAGTTATATGGATGGAAGTCGATGCACGATTTAGGAGAATTGGGATAGACATGGTGTAAATGAAAATTAATGAGATTAATGCCTAACATCACAATAACTTAATCGTGGCAGTAAGAGTACCAGTAATATATTTTATCTAGTAAGGTCGCTGTATAAGCCTTTGAGACAGTTACGACTAGCAGTAGCCTTCAATGGACAGGTAATTATTATGATATTTAAATATCTAATGATATTGTTCGTATGCCCAGTTTTACATCTATCGCATCAGTCAGTTTTTGTTTACTAAAAATCCTATATTTATTAAACCGAAAAGTCTTTCGTAGTTTCTGATACCCACGACACTAGACTCGATCTTAGTCTTTCAGGTCTTAGTCTAGATCTCTGGTCGGGACTATGAATGTGACTGATAGAAGTGTTTATTTATTTATATGTAACACCTACAACATATAGGCTATTAATTAATTCTCCAAGTATTCTCATTAATAAATCCACAACACGTGGTAAGGCGAAGCGTCGGAAGCCGCGACTTATCAGTACAAATAATTTCCCATTACAAGCACACACCAAGCTGCTTTTCCAATTTTGTAAAATAAACAACGGCCCGACTGGATCTTTGGGTATACAACTCAAAGCTTTGGAAATAAACGAGTTAATGTCGCTTCTAAAATATGATGCTGTAGGTGTCCTAGTATATTAACATCATCTTGTTGATGGTGGATTAACCTGTAAATTTTCCAAATAGAATACCAAAATATATGTAATTGTCGTTTTTGGTATTTCCACGTATGGGTTTTTCATATTATGTATATTGCTTATATATAAATGCTTGCCATGAATGCTATCACATTTTGACATGGAGCAAAACCTTAGCGAACTGTGGTTGAGAGTACTGGTACCGCTGCTTACTCTTTTAGTACTAAAGACGTGATCATAAATATCACTCGTGTCTTTACTTTAATTTACTTCCAACAACATTTTAAACAGAGCCAATCTAATTATTATCTCCTATCTGCCTTAATTAATAAAATACACGACAAATTCTCATTACAAATTTGATAATCATCTAAATACAATTTGACAATATCATTTCGGAATACCTCTTTAAGATTATTTCGCGTCCACGAGCAAAAATCTAAATTACATCGAGTTTCTTATTGCGAGTCTATAAATAAATTTCGTTCCAATTTACAAATCGTGGGTGCCCTCGCGCTTTTAATGGTTTCATCGAATTTATGACATCAGAATTGGTCATTAGGTATCGGCTTTATTAATTTATCGACGTTTAATGGCTGAAATGGTAATGCAGACGATATACGCGGGAGTATACTTTATTTGAGGATTTGTTTTGTATTAGCCCATTTCGGTTTTTATTTTCCATGAGGTTCTGGTGGCTGTCGTATCAAACTACGGTAGGGCACAGAATACTAACAGAAGTCAAGCTTGTGTATGTACTTCACTTTTGTTGCCACACTCACACTACGCTCGGCGTTCGCGCAAGGGTTGTTAACTCTGGCTTATACGAAAACACGTATCGTGTTAATAGCACTCGTATCGTTTGATTGAATTTTTAAAATAAAATATATAAAACACAATAATACAATAAATAAATTTTAATTTTCTTTATGAACTCGCTGAGAATGTTTATGTCATTATTCTAAGTTTTCTTTTAATTGTTTTTGTATAATATATGTATTTTTTATGAAATTTACATTGAATTATTATAATCTGGTGTTTTATATACAAGTGTAATAACTTTTATTCATTTGCTCCATCTTTGCACAAAAAATCTCACTATTTGCGTGCCCGAAGCGTGTGACACTCGCGCTCGCAGTGGTTTCGACTGGTTTGAAATATCGTGTCGGTGAACGCTGTCAATGTGTGCGTTGATTTAGCGCGCTATGTATGGAGCTTGACTTCTGTTAGTTTAGCATTCTGTGGCTAGGGGAATGAATAGCCGTATATCCAATTTGTAGACTAAAGCAATAGAAAATTTATAAAAATATATATATATAAGTATAATTTTTATTCCAGCATTGAAATTTTACAGCTGAAGTATTAGTATACAGATGTGAATTTCATATACATATAAATTATTCCAATAGTATAAGGGTGGAGAAGTTTATTCTGGAGCTTCATTGGTACTCTTTTTGAGTTTCAGTGGTATTTTCCGGATTGTCAGTATATTCTTCAGGAGCCTCGGTATAATCTTCTGGATTTGCAGTACTTTCTTCGCCATAATGTTTTTCATCTTCGGTTACTTCAGGTTCTTCGGTAGTTCCTTCAGGTTCCTCGGTAGATTCTTCAGGTTCCCTGGTCGTTTCCTCGGGTTCTTCATTTTCTTCTGGATTCTCTGTAGTTTTCTCATTTGGTTCTTCTGTGGCTGGTTCGCTACCCCCTGATCGTAATCCTAATGATCCAACAAGAGCCGATACTAAAGCATGGTTTTGTGAGGCAAACAGCAGGCACATCCCAACCTAAAAAAAATTGAGAAGTATTAATTAGAATCGTCACCTGGGTGAATTAATTTGGATGAATATTGTATGAGTAGAATGTTTCAATCGAAACCTATCGATATAATATGTATGATAAAAATATTACTATAAATTACTTCATGAATTTTGTTTCTTAATCATTTACAGTTATTCTCAAGTAAAAAGATTGTACACAGTCAGGTCATAAGTATTGTCACACAGTAAAAACTTTTCTTTTAGAATGCTGGCCACAAAAAAGTTTATTGAATTCGAATTTCGAATTGTTCATGAAAATAAAAATGTATACTTTTTAGAATTTTACTCATTTTGAAATATGGAGTGCACGCTTAAAGAAGACCATGTTGCAGTTATTGCGTTGCATCCAGCTTGTTGCATCGTTGCGGTTACGCGCCAATTCAAATTTTTGACATACTGAAAAAAATTAATATAACCAAAAGATTCGTTTATCGTACCGTCAAACGATACAATGAAGACTCTAGTGTAGATGACAGGTCAAGAAGTGGTCGCCCTCGGTCTGTTAGGACTCCAGCAGTGATAAAAGCTGTGAGGGCGCGAATTCAAAGAAATCCCAAACGTAAGCAGAAACTGTTGGCCCTCAGATGGGGTTAAGCTGAACCACGGTGAAAAGGGTGTTAAGTGAAGACTTAGGGCTTCGGGCATATCGAAGAAAAACAGGACATCGTTTGAATGCTCGTCTAATGGACCTGAGACTGAAGAGGTGCCGCGCTTTGTTGAAGCGGTACGCGGGAAAAAAATATCGGGAAATTCTTATTGCAGATGAAAAATTTTTTACCGTACAAGAGAGCTACAACAAAAAAATTATAAGGTGTACGCACACAGTAGTCAAAAAGCGAGTAACCGTATTCCGCGTGTCCAACGAGGTCATTTTCCATCCTCGCTCATGGTATGGTTGAGAGTTTCTTATTGGGGCTTAACAGAGGTACATTTTTGTGAGAAAGGTGTAAAAACGAATGCAGTTGTGTATCAAAATACAGTCATGACGAACCTGGTGGAACCTGTTTCTCATACCATATTCAATAACAGGCACTGGGTATTCCAACAAGATTCGGCGCCAGCTCATAGAGCGAAGAGCACACAAGACTGGCTGGCGGCGCGTGAAATCGACTTCATCCGGCACGAAGACTGGCCCTCCTCCAGTCCAGATTTGAATCCGTTAGATTACAAGATATGGCAACACTTGGAGGAAAAGGCGTGCTCAAAGCCTCATCCCAATTTGGAGTCACTCAAGACATCCTTGATTAAGGCAGCCGCCGATATTGATATGGACCTCGTTCGTGCTGCGATAGACAACTGGCCGCGTAGATTGAAGGCCTGTATTCAAAATCACGGAGGTCATTTTGAATAAACTTTAGTATCATAAGAATCTATGTTTTGTTAAGTTCATTTTGGTATATAAATGGTTACATAATGAATAAACTTGTTTCAATTATTTTATATTAAACATGTGACAGAATTTATGACCTGACTAGGTATTTAGGTCCACTGTCTGTTCAAGTGCATTGTAATTCCTGTAGGTCTAACATTGAGGTATTATACTAGAGCGGACATCGGGAACAAAATCTGTGCGAATGGGGCATGCACACGGTTACACAATGAAGCGAGATGGAAGATAATGTTACTTCTTAGGCGTGACAGAGACAGAAATAGAATGTACCCTCCATTTTGTTACAAACATTTTGTTTGCAGTGTCCCCTCTAGTATACCGGGTATATCAAGACTGCTACCGAAAACAAAGCCGGATGGTAGTTTTAGTGATTACAAACACAATGTAACTAAAAATTTCGCAAAGAAACGCGACAATTTTTTTTTATTATTTTTTTAATATCGAGTTTGGGTGGTATATCCATAGCCTTTGCTAAAACAATAATTTAAAGCCTTGCGTACTATAGCGTCTCTTAAAATAAAAGGGTGTACACTATTATTTTAGAAAAAACTATGTATTTACCACCCCAATAAGACGATAGAAAAAAAATAACAAAAAAAAATCGTCACAATTTTTTGCACAAAATTTAGTTGCATTGTATCTGAAGTTACTAAAACTACCACCCGGCTTCGTTTTCGGTAGCACTCTTGAGATACCCTGTATTATCTCAATGAGGTCTAACAACACTTTTTTCCTAGTTTTCTTCCTTCCCCAAACTATTACTTGAATTTAGCATTTTTTTAAAAGCATTTGCGTTGCTATTGGTCCACGGAATCAACATAAAGTTCGTTCCACATAAACGCTGTATTTACCTGTACATTCAGTTGAGTCAACGACTACCTGCGCGTCGCACGTGTTTTAATGAATGAACCAGACAATATTGTTGATATTGATAGAGCAGTTTATTATGGACTTATTTGTAGAAAATTCATTAGAAGAAAGTAATGACGGTAGTTTTTAAGATTATAAGAATTTTCTAATTATTTGATTTATATGTATGTTGTAGTGCCTAATGTAATCTATACATATAAATAAACTTGAAGTGTCTGTTTGTAAAGTGAAAATTAAAGAAAATGCCCAACTACATATCGTTATATACACAATACCTATAACGAAAATGATCTTAGATTTTTTTTGTCTGTCTGTCTGTCTGTTTGTTCCGGCTAATCTCTGAAATGAATGGTCCGATTTTGACGGGACTTTTATTGTCAGGTAGCTGATATAATAAGGAGTAACTTAGGCTACATTTATTTTAGAAAAAAATATTTTAGAAAAATAAAGTTTTTGTTAAATTCCACGCGGACGAAGTCGCGGGAACAGCTAGTACACTATAACAATATTGCCTTATTGTTATTTATTTATGAAAATATCATACAGGGTATATCAAGACTGCTACCGAAAACGAAGCCGGGTGGTAGTTTAAGCGACTTCAGACACAATGCAACAGAAAAAGTAGCAAAAAAAAACGACAATTTTTTTTTGTTATTTTTTTCCTATGGCCATATTTGGGTGGTAAATACATTTTTTCCTAAAATAATAGTGTATACCCTTTTATTTATAAATACTCTAAGGTATAAAAGAGTTTAAATTATTATTTTAGCAAAAACTATGGATTTACCACCCAAAAATGACGATATTTAAAAAATCATAAAAAATAATTGTCGCGTTTCTATGCGAAATTTTTAATAGCATTGTGTTTGTAGCCACTAAAACTACCACCCGGCTTCGTTTTCGGTAGCAGTCTTGAGATACCCAGTATAACGTGAACAGAAAATACGTTACAGATATACAAAGTATGCAAATTTACATCATAAAAAAATAACTTAATTTTCTCTACAGTAAATTTTAAAAGTGATCAATATGAACGGTCCTTAAAAATTTCAAAATAAGAACAAAGGCCCCACCCCTACATATGACCCATCTCAATCTGTCAATATCGGAAATGTGGGAGAAACATACTTAGTACTCGTTGGTTACCAAAAACAGACTATAGAACATCATAGATTTCGGCTGACATCGATGATCTAACGCCCAGCCAAAGGCTTATTTAATGGCTATTTATTACATTAACTCTTGCTTTAAATCATTATATAATAAAAAATATTAAAAATAAAATTAGCCTCAAATACTACTTAACGCTCTTAATTTTTTAAATAAAAAATTTGTTACGTATGTAAAGTTTGGCAAACTTTCACTGTGGGGTTATTAGGTACTCTGACGTCCCGACCGATATACCGGTATGTCAATGTAATTTCAAATTTATTTTTAGTAAAAATAAGGTATATTTTAACTATCAATGTCAATGTAATTACAGTCTTAATTTTAGTATAAATAAGGTGTATTTAAAAAAATGATATGTTCAGCCTGGCTGGACGTCCAAGTACTAGGCAAGTATATGAAAAAAGTAAAAAAAATACACCGTACTTACAATAACCAGCAACTTCATTGTTTCGACTTCAATTACACTTATTGAATATCAAAAGACACTTGAAATATGTTGCATTTCAAACGGAATCGGCTTTTATATTTAGCGCCAATGAAGAAAACCGATATATAAACAAGTTTAAATGTAGATAAAAGTATTTAGATAAATGGTTAGTGAACGTTTGAAATAATATTTTAATTATTATTTTATTTGACATTTAATTATAATGCACCTTATGGCGAGTGGTCCAAATAAATAAATAAATAAATATAAATAACACCCAACAGTCACATACATAGTCCTAACCCCACAGTAAGAGTCTTGTGTCGTGGGTATCAGGAACTACGAGAGACTTTTCGGTCTCACAAACACCCAGACCCGGAAGAAATATTTATGGGCCGCACAAACATTTCTCTCGGTGCGGGGATCGAACCCGCGGCCTCTCGTTTCACAGGCGGCGTCTAACCAACTGCGCCACGGAGGCTGTCGATAGAGTAACTAATACGACAATAACACACCGTTCAAAAATAGGGCATAAACATGACTTTTTTTTAAATATTATGTTACCTTAAATCAACTTACACATGTAAAAAGGAATAGAGAAAAAAGAAAAACATGAGTAATATTAATTATTTAAAAAAAAATACCTATACAGATTGCTGGTTAAAATAGCATGTCCATTTCAAATTCTATAAATACCCATATTCCTATTCAGACAGTTATTCATTGCTATACAGTGTAAATGCACTGCTGTGTTTCGGTTTGAAGGTCATTGTAGTCAGAGTAACTGAACATGTTGACACAACATATTATGTCATTGGATGGGGTGCAGTGAAATTCCAAGCATTGTAATTCATGGCGAAACAACACCACTGCTTTGCTACTATCTATAAGCGGTCGACATGCTTACCTTTAACCAATTAAACCTTAACTTATTTAAAAGAAATAGAAAATCGCATCACCATTGTAAAAACAAAATAGTTATTTTACCGGTGGTAGGTCTCTCATATGTGAGAGGCCGCCTGGGTACCACCGCATTGTCTATTTCTCCCGTCAAACAGCAGTTTAAATGCACTGTTGTGTTTCGGATTGAAGGACATTGTAGCCAGAACAACTACTGGACATATTGAGACTTAACATCTTATGTCTCAGGATGGCGAGCGCAGTGGAATGCCAAGCATTGCTTTGTGATTCGAGGTGTTTGGTTCTGCTACTGTTTATGAGCTGTCGTATTGCTTTCCATCAGGCGAACGGCATGCTCGTCTCGCCATTTATTGGAATAAAAAAAAAAGTTAATAAATATTTAAAACACGCTGTACCAAACACCCAATTAACGAGTAAATATTAATGGGTTTAAGATTAGAAAATAAAGTGAGAAACATTTCGAAATGCTCGAAACTTGAGTTCAGTGTTTACCATTGCTTACACAGGCGAGGGTTAGTGTCTGTTGTCTGCCTGTCATCATTATCATCATCATCTCAGTCACGGAAGTCCCGAAGATCTCCACATCGACCTGTTGGAAGCGCCCAGCATCCAGCGACTTTTTTTTTATTTATTTATTTATTTTTTCTCGCGGGGATAATCCCTTTACGGACCATCCCACCCCCCCAAGGGGCGAGGGTGTGTCGGACTCACCGGCGCCTTCCGATCCCATCGAGATGTTGTGCCGCCCATGGATGTGGACGGGCGGCCGCTGGGTCGGGTCCCTAACACAATACGCGCCGAAATACCGACTAAAAACCCCGCGTCGGCCACCATGGGTGCACTTCAGAGACGGCCCCATGTGGCCTCAGCGGCGCCGGGTTAGTTGACGTCCCGGCGCCTTCTACGTCTCCTGTGGCGACGAGCGGGATCGGTCTGCTCCCGATCCCGCTCGCTATTTATGAGGGTGTCGATAGTCGTAAGTAGGATAATAATTCATATTAATATTTTTATTTCACTCGGTGTGCGTTAGGTTGGCTGAAAAACGCCCAGATCTTAACAAACCATCGAAATATGAATGGAAGTATGTATCAGCCAAAGGACATCACACTGCAGGGTATGGGCCTCCTCTACAATCGAGGGTATGTTTTTTTTACCTGATTTCGCCATCAGATCCCTTTTTTTAACGAGGGCAAAATCTCTTTATGGTCCTCTCCCCGCAAGCCCCGGAGGAGGGCGGCAGGAAGGATGTGCCGTCAGATCCTAGCACGCCGCTATACAAAGGCGGGAAATTTCTTTGTTATGTCAATATTTCTTCAATTTAACCTTAATTTTTAATCCACATTACTTATTCTAGAACCACATTAGACAAATTTTAAGGTAAATTTAAATCGTTACTTTAAAAATTAGTAGACATTCAGCAAAAACAAAACAAAATGCACATTCAATAAATCATTTATTCAGTTTCATAATCCGTTTTGCACTATATAATACAAACATCTAGCCATTCAATTTTCTGTAGAATCTATAGAAGATGAGCTGGGATCACTTGCTGTGGTACTTTCCATGTCACCACCCCCGATCGATAATAATGAACCCAAATCAAGTGTTAGTGATATTTTTCCGTCGTCGGTCAAATTAATTTCTAGTAATCCCTGAGCCACCATAATATCTATCGGCATTGGTAAACTCTCGCTTTGTGAAGCCAACATCAGGCAAACAGCAAGCTGGAAAATAAAATGTCATATATAAACACATAAACTCACGCCTTTTCCCCAGATGGCAGAAGTGCCAGTATACCCACTTTTCGCCTTGTAAGTTCCGTCCCACGATGTGATAGGTGGCGAGCCTATCGCCATATCGGGTACAAATTCCGGACTCTGGACTAATAATGAATAGAAAAATCCAATATCACTTGGCCCACCCGGGATTTGAACCCGAGACCTCAGCTTTGTAACCGTACTCTCGTACAACTACGCCACCGAGGCAGTCATATATAGACATAAATATATGAATGAACAGGGCGGAAATTGATGCGGGCTCTCCTGTACATCTCTAGTAGAGCGTTGCTGAAATTAGTCGTTGCTCGCAACTATTTTGAAAATACTTGTTTCTGACAAATAAAAAATTAAAATGATGATAATATTATTTTTTATCACTTTTCCATTAAGCAAATTTAATTTAATATCTCTATCTCTCTCCTATAAAACCAGGAAGTACTTATATATTTAAACAGTATGGATAATATTTCAATAAAATACATTTAGAAGAAAAAACAATATTCAGGTTTAATAAAAATATTAAATGTAATACTTACAACAACGGCCAATTTCATTGTATTCTCTTGGATTAGACGTATCACCAGGAGACAACTAAGAATTGTTATCTTTCCCTAATAAACCCTATCTTTATATACCATTTTAGTTATAGAAAGAACAGATAAATAAACACCAATTCGTTCCATAGACAAAGCCGTAACTAATCTATTGATATTAATAAGGCATACTGTTATTACGCCACGTTAGGCTTCATACATAACTAATTAATAAATTCAAATTAGCATTATAAATTTGACACCCTTTGCGGTGCAGTTGGTTAGACGTCAGCTGAGAAACGAAAGGTTCAGCTGAAAAACGAAAGGTAGTGGGTTCAATCCCCATACTAAGATAAATATTTGTGTGATCCACACGTATTTATGTCGGGTATGGGTATTTGTGAAAAAGTCTCTCGTAGTTTCAAATACCTAGGACACTAGGCTCGGCGAAGTGCGGGGTCAGGATTTTGCATGTTTTATTTTCTTGTTTATGTATATGTTTTATAACTTTGTTTGCTTTTTCATTAGTTTTTTTATACCTTTATCTTAAATTCATGTGTGTGATTGTTTTTTATTTTTATTTAAATATTTCATGAGACTGAAGATGACTGAGAATCTTTATGAGACTGTGTCCTTTTTTTAGTTTATCAAACTATATGTTTTTTTAATATTTCAATTATGACTACAACTTCATTATTTTACAAATTAATTGAAGTCATGGCGTTCTCAATAGCTCTGATATCAAATTGAAAATTCGCAACGAGTTTCTTTGAATATTGTTAAATTCACCAAAATACCGTTGACAAGGAAACAATTACTTGAATATTGATAGCAAAAATATTCACACCCAACGCTTTAATTATCTTGTATGAAAATAAAGTGTTTTGCATATTCAAATAATTTGTCTGTCCTAATTTTTACACAACTATATACATGAGGCGCGCGGCTTGGCGCCGGGTGTGATAAGTATGCGAACAGCTGTAGTTTTTAATTAAAAAATGTAAATTGCACGTGTGTGGACCTTTATGAAGTTTATGAAGTGCACTCGCTGTGCCAAAGGTGGATTTAATAAAAACAATTATAAAACTCGTTTGTACATCACTTTAATGACTGAAAATATTTTAAAAAAATAGCACCCGACCGATAAGTGCGTGGTGGCCTGTTGGTAAACGGACTAGACGCGGCTGCCAGCATGTTCACGGTGGTCGCGGGTTCGAATCCTAGGGCACACCTCTGACTTTTCGGAGTCATGTGTGTATTGATAGTCAATCACCACGCACTAAAACGGTGAAGGAAAACATCGTGAGGAAACCTGCATACCATAGCGATTCATAAGAATTTCTATGGTATGTAAGTCTGCCAACCCGCACTAGGCCAGCGTGGTGGACTATATGGCCTAACCACTCTCAATCGTATTCTCGATTGTAGAGTAGGCCCGTGCCCTGCAGTGGGACGTATATGGGCTAATACAGATACAGCACCCGACATACATACTCCTGACCCAACACTATCATCGAACCTTGTATCGTGGATATAAGGAACTACGAGAGACTTTTCGGTCTAACACACACACACATAATATAATGTATGTAAGTAAAACAATTGTTAAAATTGTTTTATAATACAACTATATTTTAATTAATAGTGTACCAGCAAGGAGGCTGGACACGGTGTTCAGCTGAGCTTTTCAGCTGCCGAGGGGGAGGTCCCCAACAGAATTTCGACAGTAATGTGCGCTGCAGAAAAAACGGTTAATTCCAAAACTGAGTGCTTATCGTCTACCACTTACCGAGGCTTCCGGCTTCACCAGCTCTCGCAGACCAGGCAACTCCAGCAGCAATACTCTCGAGGGAACACGTTAAATGGGAATATATCGGGTATAGGTTTTGGTTACGAGGTTGCGCAACAGCGGAGTTTTTGACCAAGTACTTCCACGATTCAAAAACGAGTGCTGGGTTTTTTCCAAGGCAACGGTTTTGTGACCTGCTCGTTGGTCACACTAGAACCTCGCCTATTGGTCGGTGGTTTTTCGGTTGTCGAAAAGTTGTCTATGCGACGCCCGGTTGCGCCATCTAGCGCCGGTTCGTGATATCGGATTCGAACCCAGCAATGGAACTCCGATGCAGCGCACATTAACTTTGGGGTGACGATACATACCGCCCACCAAAATATGAAGGTATTTTACTTACAATAAAAAATAAAAAAAATAGAAAAATAAAAATATAGGAAAAATAAAGAGAGAAAATATAAAGGGTTGATGATAGACTGAATGATGTTTCGCGTTGAAATCTTTAACAGTTAACGACTGGTGAAGCTTGTTCTGCACTGATGGGTAGAGGACAAAGTTTCACCAGTGGGCGAGTGATGATATGATGGTTCGCTATCCGTACCGATGCGCATCTTATAACTCCATCCGGACCAGGATGCACATTGACTACCCGACCTACAGACCATTGTAATGGTGTTCGATTGTCATCCTTGATGATTACAATAGAATTTAAAGGCAATGGTTTACTGTCTTTTGTCCATTTTGCTCTTTGCGTTAAGGAGTGGAGATATTCGTTCCGCCATCGTATCCAGAAATGCTGTTGAAAGGCTTGTAGAAGTTGCCAACGGTTCAAACGGTTTAGATTGGTAGCTGTAAAATCATGTTCTGGTACGCTGGTTAAGGGTTCTAGTGTTAAGAAATGACCCGGTGTCAGAACATTTAAATCGTTTGGATCGGAACTAATGGGGCACAATGGTCGCGAATTGAGGACTGCTTCAATTTGGGTGAAAAGTGTGCTAAGCTCCTCAAATGTTAGAACCTGATCTCCTACAATGCGATGCATATGACTTTTTGCGGCCTTTATTTGGATTTCCCACACCCCGCCGAAGTGTGGCGCCGAGGGTGGGTTGAATTTAAACTCGATGCGTTCTGTCTGTGCGGCTAGGTCCATCAACCTACACAATTGAGTTTTTGCACCTACAAAATTAGTACCACAGTCTGCATGGATGATAGAACATCTCCCCCTACGCGCCACAAATCTCCTCAACGCAGCTACGAAGGCGTCGGTGGATAAGTTAGAAGCTACTTCGAGATGGACTGCTTTTGTAGTCAGGCACACAAATAGACACAGATAAGCCTTATCCAACTTGGCACCACGATGTTTTCCCAGCTTAATCCGGAAGGGACCGCCAAAATCAACCCCGACTACCGAAAATGCCTTGACTTGGTTCACTCGATATGATGGCAGATCACTCATAACGGGTTGAAGCGGTTGCGGACGCGTTTTAAAGCAACGTACACATTGGGATAATTGTTGACGGATAACGCGTTTCGCCGCTACGATCCAAAATTGCTGTAATATTAGGTAATGTGTAGTGTTAATACCGGTGTGACAGTGTTTGCGATGCACCCACGTAATGTAGTAAGTAGTGAGCGGGCACCGAGTAGGTAACAACGCGGGATGCTTGTGGTCATGTTCTAAACCACTCCGAGATATTCTACCGCCCACCCTGAGGATACCTTTGCTATCCATAAATGGGGTGAGTTTCCGCAACCATTTGGCTAATGCTTGATGATTTTTTAGCTTGTCTATGTCATTATGAAAGAATTTCTCTTGATAAAACCTTACCGCGACGTATAAAGCCTCATGTCGTTCACCGTCCGTCAACGTAATGCGCTCAAAGCGGGAGGATGCTTGACGCGTATTGTTCATGAACCTACGCACATACCCAATAATATTTATAATTTTATCTAAGGAAGAAAACTTTAAAAATAGGGCATCGATCCACCCAAGAGGCTCCGTCATCGTCTCCGTCACTAACGCAGATTGGGGTCGTTGTTCTGATTGGATAATATCTTCCTCCTGCGTTTTTGGTTCCACTAGATTAGGTGGCCAAGTTTCGGGCGCTTGCGATAACCAGCTGGGGCCCGCCCACCATAATCTATTGTCGAGGAGTTTAACTGGCATAAGTCCCCGTGAACAGATGTCGGCGGGGTTGTCGTTTGTCGGTACATGCCGCCATGATTCGGTCGGTACGCTGTCCTGAATTAGGCTTACTCGATTCGCCACAAACGTGACCCAACGTGAAGAGTGCGATCGTAACCAAGATAAAACAATCATAGAATCTGACCATAAGTATAATCCTTGTAAGGGAGGTCTAAACACCGATTTGACACTTGCCAGTAACTGAATGAGAAGGACCGCCGCACACAACTCGAGACGAGGCAACGAAATTTTCTTAATGGGAGCGACGCGAGCCTTTGCGCAGTGTAGAAATGTACGAGCTGAACCCGATGCATTGGCCACACGCACGTAAATTACAGCTCCATAGGCCCGTTCCGATGCGTCACAAAAGCCGTGAAGTTCGAATGTCGGATTCGCTCTAAAGTGGACGCAACGTGGGATTTCAATGCGCTTAAGTTGAGGCAATTGTTCTAAATATTGGGCCCAGTGCTCGATAACATCCTGTGGGGGGGTCTCATCCCACGGAGTACCGACTATCCATAATTTTTGGATTAGACATTTGGCTTGAATGGTGAGAGGCGAAAGAAATCCCAGTGGATCGAAAATCCTAGCCAATTCGCTTAAGATATTGCGTTTAGTGCAAGGCTGTTGCAGGGGTGTTACGTCAAAAACGAATGCGTCGCGCAATGGTTCCCATCGTAAACCAAGCACCTTTAACGTTGTATCCTGCGTTTCGTCAAAGTTCACCGTATCTTTTAGTAACTTATGTTGATCCGGAATGTCGTCAAGCAGATCTGGGACGTTACTAGCCCATTTGCGTAGAAAGAAATGCCCCTTAGAAAAGAGATTGATGACTTGTGCTTTGGCTTCATGGGCTTCCGAGACCGAATTACACCCGGTTACTACGTCATCTACATAAATGTCGGACAGTAAAATTTGCTTTGCGATTGGAAACGCGTCACCTTCATCATACGCCAGCTGTTGCAACGTACGACAAGCTAAAAACGGTGCTGCGGATGTTCCGTAGGTGACAGTGTTTAAATTGTACTCTTTAATAGGTTCTGTCGGACTTGATCTCCACAAAACACGCTGAAAGTCCCGCTGAGTCTCGGTAACTAGAACTTGCCTATACATTTGCCGTACATCCGCCATAAAAACAACCTTGTGCTCCCGAAAACGCAAAAGAATCGAAAAAATATCATTGTGTAGTTTAGGACCCGTTAGTAGAGTATCGTTTAAGCTCTTGCCGTTGTAATCTTTTGCCGAGGCATCAAACACTACTCGTAATTTCGTGGTTGTACTTTCTGGTCTTAGAACACCGTGATGTGGGATGTAATATCGTCCGTTTCCCAATTTTGTGCTTGGTACCAATGACATATGGCCGCTGTCCAAGTAGTCATTCATGAAGTCCACGTATTGCGTTCGTAATTGTAAGTCCCGAGACAAGCGTCGTTCGATTGCGAAGAATCTCCGCAAGGCAATGTCACGTGATCCGTAAAACACAGGAACCGACTTGTCCTTGAATGGCAGAGTCACGATATAGCGACCCGTCGGGTCCCGGGTATGCTCCGATGCGTATTTGTATTCACAAAGCTGCTCTTGGGGCGTAAAAGTGGACGCCTGTGGAACGTTGTCTATATCCCAAAATCTTTGAACTACACTGGCCAACTGCCCACTATCCGTAGTTGCGTTAATCCCGAGTAAGGAACTATGGACTATGGACGTCTTCCCCAGTAAAAGCCAACCGAACACAGATCTCAGTGCGGGAGGTTGAGATCCTTGACCCCTGATCTTTTCATTCAATAAAGATTCCGCAAATATGTCTGCACCTAACAGAATGTCGATGGGACCGGGAATATCGAAACCAGGGTCGGCCAATTGCAAAGATTTAATATTCGACCAACCGTGTGTGCTCAATTTTGCTATGGGTTGGTCGCTGCATATCCTGGGGATGACTAACATATCTAAGTCGAATAAGGTTTTAGAAGACGTCCCCAACTTACATCGCACTACACCATTAATTGATGCTTCGGCACCTCCTAAGCCAGTAACATTGACTAGTGCCGGTCGAGATGAGAAACAAAGTCGATCGGCAGCTTGTTGAGTTATAAAATTGTTTTGACTGCCAGTGTCAAAAACGGCGCGGAAAGCTAACGAGCGCCCGAAAGCATCCCACACGTATACTATAGCCGTGGCGAGCAGCACAGTAGGGCTAGTACAAGCTAAGTCGTGTCGCGTAATTAGTGTAGTATGCGCTGTCGACTCGGGCGACGTTGCTAAGTCTTGATGTAAAAGTGTGTGATGTCTATGTTTACATCTCTGGCACGAGAACATTGATTTACAGTCTCTGATTGTATGTGATGCCCTTAAGCAATTAAAGCACCACTTATTATTACGCGCTATATTAATTCGTTCATCTACAGTGTTTTGCAAAAATGATTTACAACTTGTTATTGAATGTCCGTCTGAACAATAGGCGCATTTGATAACCGGTTTGCTAGTTGTAGGCGGAGTCAGTTGCGTCGAGTGGGGCGCGATGTACGTTCCGCTTACCGCCGCCTCATGAGTGCAGTCCTGCGCAGCTACTAAGGCATGACCCATTTTCGGTTTGTTGGCTCGGAAGTCTAGATTCGACTTTATGTGTTGTTCCCTATTCCATGTGGAAGTGCTAGTTGATGGTCCGGATTCAGTGAAATGTGTATCTCTAATTAAAGCTTCACACTTTAAATATAGAAACGATTGCAAATCCGTGTAACTCGGCAGCTCAATGGTAGACTGTCTTTCTTCGAACTCTCGACGTAGTTTTGGGTCTATCTTTGACAAAATGTGATATGACAATACGAAATCCCATTGGTCTACCGGTAGGTTTAAACGTCTCAAAATGGTTAAATTTTCGTCAAACATATCAAGGGAACGGCGGAAATCGTGTGGGTTCTTTAACATGAAGCTTGCGTTTAATATATCGCGCCAACAAGTGAATGCGAGGTCTCGTTTGTTTTCGTATCTTGTAACCAATTTATTATATGCATCGGAATAGTGATCACCTGTGGCCGGGAATGTGCGGATGAGTGCTAACGCGTCGCCTTGTAATGTTGACATTAAATAGTTAAACTTATCGGTGTCACTCATACGTGTATTATGAATTAGGTTATCATACGTAGAAATGAATTTAGGCCATTCCTTTATATTTCCGGAGAAGGACGGGAGCGTTATCTTAGGTAACTTTACGTGTGAGTTAACACAGTGTGAATTTGTGTAGTCAAGGGAAGATTCGGGTGCATGTGAGACGGGTTTTGTGATTGATCGGTGAATTCGAATAATCTCATAATACATTTCGTCGAAACGTTTGCACATGAGTTCGTCTTCCTCCGGATCGTCGGCCAAATCCAGAATAATTAAATGTGCTTCTTCGAAGGTAGCCGCGATTTTTTTTACCTCCTGATGGTAAGATAAAAATAATTCGATTTGGGAAGGATCGTTAAGGGTAAGGGCGGCGATTTCGTGGGTCTTGGTCAAGCGGTTATATGCTAGTGTACGCTTTCTACGCAAAGATGGTAAATTTTCGGTTGTATATTCCCACGTATCCTTAGAACGGGATTTCTTTGCGATACTTAGTTTTCGTTTTGAATAACTCATGATAACTGTTGGTAACGAAATTCAAAACCCGATGGAGAGGTCAGATTATGGAGGTAATCAGCTGACGCGCGATAATGAATCAGATAGCAACGTTAAACGTTTAAAAACACAGCAGACACCGATAGTAAATTGAGAAGTGTGTTGCTATAGAATTAACGTTACGCACTGGTCGTTATTTGAATTATCAGCTGATTGGCTATGTGTACCACTCGCGTAACGGAATTTTGTATTTTTTATTTTTTAACAACTAATAGCAAAATGGACAAATAGAAATGATATTTAAAAACTCAATAGGTATTCAATAAAACACACTGGACCGTATACGAGAAATGCGAAACTGATTAGGGTAATTAGGACATAAAGGATTACTTTAAACGATTAATTCATATGTTCCCGGGTTTCGGCACCAAAACATGTACCAGCAAGGAGGCTGGACACGGTGTTCAGCTGAGCTTTTCAGCTGCCGAGGGGGAGGTCCCCAACAGAATTTCGACAGTAATGTGCGCTGCAGAAAAAACGGTTAATTCCAAAACTGAGTGCTTATCGTCTACCACTTACCGAGGCTTCCGGCTTCACCAGCTCTCGCAGACCAGGCAACTCCAGCAGCAATACTCTCGAGGGAACACGTTAAATGGGAATATATCGGGTATAGGTTTTGGTTACGAGGTTGCGCAACAGCGGAGTTTTTGACCAAGTACTTCCACGATTCAAAAACGAGTGCTGGGTTTTTTCCAAGGCAACGGTTTTGTGACCTGCTCGTTGGTCACACTAGAACCTCGCCTATTGGTCGGTGGTTTTTCGGTTGTCGAAAAGTTGTCTATGCGACGCCCGGTTGCGCCATCTAGCGCCGGTTCGTGATATCGGATTCGAACCCAGCAATGGAACTCCGATGCAGCGCACATTAACTTTGGGGTGACGATACAAATAGTTCTATGCGAATTCTCTAGAGAAGATGCGGCATATATCTTAAAATTTGAATTCAGAACATCGCTATTTGAAAATATTTTACGCCATTATAGTGCAGGAGCTCTTTGGCGCAAATACACATAGGTAATTATAAGCAGATAATCTTGAATTTCCATAAATTATTACTTTTCCCATGCATTTCCCATTATTACACAGAGTTCATCCATCGTGCAGCCATAATGCGCATCCTTGCAAGGATTTCTGATATACTGCGATGCGATAGGTCATGAGCACAATAGAATGGATTTTGTATGGAGGAAACGTGATCCTTTCATAGATTTACTTAAAAGCAGATTCTTTAATAAGAATGCATCCGGGCAAAACCGGGCTGAGTTGCTAGTAGTAATAAATATAAAATCATACTTGAATTTATATGTATGTTACGGTTTTACGCCTAAACTGTCCATTTGGTGAACATAAAATTTTGTAGACACGTTGTCATGGTTACAGGAAAGGTCTCTAGGTACCTTTTATTCAGAAAAAAAATCTCGAGGTATACAAATCAACTTTACGTTTTGACATTAATGTACAATAATATATTATGTATGATCGACAATGTAAATGGAGTGAAAAAAATGTAAGCGAAGCCACGAACAAAACCTTGTCTATAAAATAGTAAATATATGAAATATAAAAAGCGTATTATTAACCTAGAAAAAAATTAAAGGTACACAAGACTTAATTAGATCAATTTATGTATTTCATAATTTTGTAGCAGCTGTGAACATTGAAAAGTAGGTCACATTTCCATCTAGAATATAGCACAATTGTTGAAACACGATTACCGAATACTTTTGGATTAAATAGTTTGAATTCCGGATATGGATTGATTAAAGTAATGTTTAAGTTAAATAGTTAGTTGATTGGAAAGACATAAGTGAAAAATTTAGATTTTTGTACGATAGAACTCCTCATGGGCAGTAACAAAACCAAACAACACCACGAATTAAAAAGCAATGCTTGACCTATGCCATTACGTACGTCATCCTAAGACATGAGGCGTTAAGTCTCAATATGTACATGAGTTATTCTGGCTACAATGTCCTTCCAACAATTACATTGCTGTTTGTAGAGGAGGCCCGTGCCCTGCATTGGAACGTATAAAAAACGATAAAAGCTAAAATACATACTAAATTAACATACGATAAATCCTACTGAACTATAACAAAGATATAAGGCTAGAAAGAAATATAGTATTAAGAAATATGCTTGCGATTCAATTCATCGTCGCCCACTTTGCTGTAAGGCTTTGATTTATTCGCCTCGCGCTAAGAGCTCTCACTAGAATAAATATTAAGAAAAAATATGTTGGCAGTTTTGCACCACATTAGTATAAATAGGTTAATGTATGGAAAAGGTCAGTTTTTCATCGCTGTATCTGCGTATTGTTTTATGTATGTGACTGCACTCTGTTTTATGTTCCAACAAGCTAAGTAGTATTGTTGATGCGAATTTCTCGAGACTTTTAAGACTTTTTTATGTATTACAGAGGTGTGTGGAATACAAATGAATATAAAGTTGAGAGTTTTAGAACGAAATTCATGATATAAAGCGGTCTTTTTAAAAACATCCAAATTGACTTAGCATGTTTTCTAAATACAGGATAAATTCAGATTGCGACCATAAAAGGAGCCAGGTTTGGTGACTACAGAAACTTTACAATTAAAAATTTCGAAAAAAAGCGACGTTATTTTTGTACATTTTTATCATGTTTTGTTTTTTGTACATTTTTATCATGTTGTACATTTTTTATTTGTTCCGTGTAGTTTTTTGCCAAAATAATAAATAATTTAAATTCTTGCGTATTATTGCACCTTTAAAAATTAAAGCATTGTTGTGACATTCCTTGTTCTTTGCTTGATTTTGTCATCGCATGTATAATACATAAGTTTAGTATAAGATTGTATTCAGTACTATAAACCAAACAAATAAGAAAAATCTGTAAGTAGCCTTCTGTAACTCAACCATATCAATCCTGAACTCATTCTAACATTACGTTTTGATAGAAAACGCCAAAACACCGATAAAAATACACGAAAACTATTCAAAAACAGAACTAAAACATTCCACCGACACACGTAATGGAAAACAGATTTTATTAGTTCATATGTCCATTCTGTATGGGCTTTTAGTCGCGAAGGCTTTTAGAAAGTTGATATATGACAGAACGTCAGTCGGCAAATGGTGCGAAACGAATGCCACTCAGTCGGACGCGTGATGTATACGCGCCGAAATATTAATCAATTTTATTTATAGGACGACATTTGTTTAGGTTTGAAATATCAATTTATAAATACTACAAACCTAGCACCATTTACTTACATTTTTATGAGGAAGAGTTGCTCGCGGCGAGAAATTATTCCACTATCGCATGACTTGCGGCCTTTCTCTATATCTATGTGGAAGAACTGAATTGCAAGACTTGTATTTTTTTACAAGTTTTGTTTTTGATGAGATATATCCTTTTTTTTATGCAATGAATGGCAAGACAAGAAGGTCGTTCGCCTGATAGTAAGCGATACGACCGCTTATAAACTCGGTAGCGAAACCAAACAACACCTTGAATTACAAAGCAATGCTTGTCATTCCACTGCGCTCGCGATTCTGATACATACAAGATGTTAAGTCTCAATATGTCCATTTACTCTGGCCACATTGTCCTTCAATCCGAAACACAACAGTGCATTTACACTGCTGTTTGGTGGGAGAAATAGACATTCCGGTGGTACCTACCCAGGGGGCCTGACACATATGAGAGATCTTCTTCTGTCTATCTTCTGTATCAGCCCATATACGTCCCACTGCAAGGCACGGGCCTACTCTACAATCGAGAGTGCGATTGAGAGTGGTTAGGCCATATAGTCCACCACGCTGGCCTAGTGCGGGTTGGCGGACTTACATACCATAAAAAAATTATAAATCGCTATGGTATGCAGGTTTCCTCACAATGTTTTCCTTCACCGTTTTAGTGCGTGGTGATTGACTATCAATACACACATGACTCCGAAAAGTCAGAGGTGTGCCCTGGGATTCGAACCCGCGAACACCGTGAACATGTTGGCAATCGCGTCTAGTCCGTTTACCAACAGGCCACCACGCACATGAGAGACCTACAACCAGTCAAATATGATAATCTATTAAATCATTATGCAGTAAAAGCGTAAACAAATAGACAAATATTCACATTAATTGACAGATATCTGTCAACGTCGCCCGACGTAATCAAAACACCAAACACATAGAACGTGACCCGCGCCGTAAATCTAATCCGGCAAATCCCTCACTTCAAACACGATTTTCAAGGCGTCTCGGAGATTTGTTCCCTTGCCCCCCGGACCCCACGTGACCCCCCGTGACCCCCCAACCCCCCGACTGTTACCTGATTAAAATACCGACGACACGTCCCACGCCGGGCGTTAAGTGGCTCATCGTTATTCAGGAAGGCTGTGACGTATTTATTACTCGTAGCTAGGTTGCAAGTTACATGTATGGTGGGAAAGGCTTTGTGGGTTGATCGGGAATATTGGTCTATATTCTGGAGAGGTTTGAAGGAGTGACAGAGTACCTACTATAAATAATTAATAAGTAACACCCAACAGTCACATACCAGAGTACTATCAATAAATACACCCAACATTAACATACATAGTCCTGACCCCACACTAAGATCGAGTCTTGTGTCGTGGGTATCAGGAACTGCGAAAGACTTCGGTCTCACAAACACCCAGACCCGATAAAGATACCTGTGGATCACACAAATATTTGTCTCGATGCGGGGATCGAATCTGCGGCCTCTCGTTTCACAGCCGGCGTCTTACCAACTTCTCAACGGATCCTAAGGAATGGTGATCGATATTTTTTTTTTATTGCAGTGAATGGCGAGACGAGCATACCGTTCGCCTGATGGTAAGCGATGCGACCGCTCATGAACAGTAGCAAAACCAAACATCACCTTGAATTACAAAGCAATGCTACGCTCGCAACCCTGATACATAAGATGTTAAGTCTCAATATGTCCAGTAGTTACTCTGGCTACAATGTCCTTCAATCCGAAACACAACAGTGCATTTGAACTGCTGTTTGACGGGAGAAATAGACATTGCGGTGGTACCCACCCAGGCAGCCTCTCACATATGAGAGACCCACCACCAGTAAAACTTCTTAAACCAGTAAATCTTGCCGAATGCAAATATTCTACCTCCAGCAACAACTGGTTCGTTTGAGACCCGGCCTGACAATATCCGCAGTGTGCCGGGCTGGGAGACCAGTACACCTACATACTCCTTTGGCCTCCCCCGGGTATATAACAGCTGTTCTCTAACCAAAATACAACAATTGGTATAATAATGTTATATACCGACAGGATTGTGACAAAAGATATTTAACTATTGTAACATTATATCGCTTTTAAAAAAGAAAGAAAAAAGAAGACAAGTTTATTTGGATACTGTATTGTACACCTTGATATAAAAAAAAGAAATATAACTAATTTTAAAATATGTACAATCGGCGGTTCGGTATTCGTTGGCAGTTCACGTTTCACAAGTAACAATTCGTGTTGCTGAAGGAGTTTCTTGCGCAGTTTCTTCTTCACAGCTACAACACGTGCCGAAGCGCTGGTAGCAGAAATTAACGATTCAAAAGATCTGAAAAGACTATTTGAATACAGATTAGTTTGATCAGATTTTTTAAAATACCACATACTTGAAAATATTTCAAATGATGAAAAATCAATTAATAAATTAAATTTAATTAATTAATAGGTAATTTTAACTTATCGCGGCCTTGCTTAAAACGTGCCAATGTTCTAATTTTACATAAAAGTAAAAGTTCAGTAACCACTATACGAGTACATACATATCTAAATGAATTGAAGCGCTAGTTTTATATGCATTAATTATTTTAATTATATATAAAAGCGGGTTACAAAATCGAAACATTACACATACTTATCGGTAACATATTTATCGGTCATGTAAGCAATTATAGAGCTCTCATGACAAGTCAATACACATAGTGCTTAATATCTATTTTCAAAATATTTTCTATAGTATCATTTATCATTTACTTCTATTAATTTATTTTTAGTAAGTAAATATTCTAACGCCCGAATACTGGAACGCCATTCAGATAATAAGTTGCTCTTAACAGCGCACGGCCCACTTAGCCAGTACATTTAAGCGGGATTTAGGTAGTTAAGTGCAACATAATATTTAAGTTGCGTTCCAGTATTCGGGCATTAGACCGTATGATACGACTGATACGATAGCAACCACAACATAGAATATTCGATGATTCCTTGAAATCATCAATTCAACAATCTGTTCCACGACAAACGTCAAACAATCACGATTTTTGGCACAATAATCAATAGAGACACATATTTTATCATATTTTATAATCATGTGCAATGTCAACTGATATGATAAGAAACGTGTAGGTTAAATTAAATAACATATATCACCCTGTATAATATATTCATCATCATCATCATCATCATATCAGCCACAGGAAGTCCACTGCTGAACATAGGCCTCCCCCAAGGATCTCCACAATGACCTGTTGGAAGAGGCCTGCATGCAGCGACTTCCTGCAACCTTAGTCAGATCGTCCGTCCACCTTGTAGGCGAGCGTCCGACATTTCGCTTACCTGTACGTGGCCTCCACTCAAGAACCTTTCGGCCCCAACCGGCTTTTAATGAGGCCCACAGTGAGATTATAATATAATGTGATATATATAATGTGTGTGAATAATATAATGTGAGAGTATAATATATTATGTTACAGGTTACATATTATGTTAGGAAATACAGAGTATATCAAGACTGTCGCGTGTTGCATTTGGTTTTGCCAACATGCTCACAGTGGTCGCGGGTTAAAATCCAGAGCACACCTCTGACTTTTCGGATTCATGTGTGTATTGATTGTCAAACACCCGCACTAGGCCGGCGCGGCGGACTATATGGCCTAAGCTCTCTCAATCATACCCTTGATTGTAGAAGAAGCGCCTGCCCTACAGTGGGACCTATCTAGCTCCATCGGTTCGGAGGAAATTAAATTTCTTCGCATTGCTCTAATGTTACTGTAATGTTAGAATTTTGTTGGAAATATTTTTCAGCAGACTTAGGTTCATAAATATAGTTTGTGACCGCAAGTGACCTTGCAAATTTGAAAATAGAAGAAGTTTCAAATCCCCAAAATAGTTCATCGTTATTGGAATCCACGAAAAAATATTAATACATATTTCGGCGATATGAAGAAGAGACCTAAATTAATATTTTTATGATCAAAACTTCTAAAAGGCTTTCTTTGCTTATTAAACACCTAGATATTTTAAGACTGCAGAAGGAACTTTTAGACTATTTACTAAAAAAATATAATTTATAGGTATATCATTTTCATTTCCATATATTCATTCAATTAAATTCGAAGCATGAGGAGCAAAATGAAGTTTCGTCGTTCCCATTCGTCCATAGCGATTTATATGGCGTATTTAACATAATTTATGTGAAACAATAAGTCGGCGAGTTGGCAACTTTCGGGCCCACTTCATTATTTGGCACGGTTTTAATTTATTGAAGTTTCCAATTGGTGTGGGCCTTTGTTTGCATACCTGATCGTGATTTATTGTGTCTGTTGAGTATTGAGACTTAAGTTTTGTAAATCATAGGGAGAATTTTGCTTTATCTAGTTTCTGTTTCATTCACGCTAAGTTGTCGTCACAATTTTGAAATGGTATAGCCACGCTGTTCTCAGTCATGAATCAGCATGAAACTATCTCACAGGAAATCTATGTAAAGCGACAGCTTGGCTACCGTAGTTCGTTCGGTGAGCTAGATTTCAGGATGCCCAATACCCCTTTGCTTATCAAATCCTTTTCCTTTCGGCCTTCCCGATATCCTCTCAATTTTATGGGCTGGCAACTCGTACATGATCAAAGTGTTTTGGATGTTCATGGCCGGCAATGATCACTTACCATCAGGTGATCTGTTTGCTCGTTTGCTGAACCTGTAGTATAAAAAAATCGTCTGGATTCCGGGTATACACAGACTGATCTCAATAATCGACACCCTCGCGAAGGCAACACAGATTTTCTTACACCTTCTACGATGTTCGCTATTCAGGCTCATAAGAAAATCCCAGTACCATTTAATCTAAATAGTTGTGTATATATATCATTTGGTATTAGCATACAAAATTCAATGACTATATATGTTACACAATTATGTGGCGAGTCTATTACGTGGAAACGTCTAATTTTCAGAAACGATATTATCTTTGATGACCAAACTTTGGACGGTCTATAGATTTCCAATGAGCACTTAATGCTCCAAATTATTATTGAAATTATTAGAAACTTCGTTTTGATTGGACGATCAAAACCTAATTTAGACATTGTTCATCACCCGTACAGTTCTGGCTCACACACAATATTTCTGTATATGAATAAATGAATGAAAAACTTCGCCTTCTCCATGGTTCATCTGAGCTGTAGCCTTTCCATAAATAGCGTCACCCAAGTTGTCTCCTCTATTAGCTGGGGAGTTTCTCTATACTCCGACGCGAAGTTCGAATATTCCACGATACGAATGTACCTAAACTACAAAATAGACGAATTCTCTACCACGCGTCGTATCCATATACTAAGTTCAGAATAAATGGTGTCATAGAAAAAAGTATTGATTTTTAGAGGTGGAAAACTTATAACTTCTCCGTGGACATCAAACGCTCAACATTGGAATGCCGTGTTGAAGCTTGCAGTAGCCTGTCTGTATATTCTCCATGAGTAGCATCACTCGAGCTTCGTCTGCTTCATGAGTAGTATTATTCAAGCTGAGTTTTCTCCAGGGGCTATGTCCTCTCCACCAATAGCGTCACATGAGCTATGTCTTCTCCATCAAAAGCGCCATCCAAGCTTAGTCTTCTCCAAGAGCAATGTCACCCGAGCTGTGTTTCCCTCCGTGAGTCATCCGAGGTCGGTCTTCTCTATGAATAACGTCATTGTGACTGTCACGATGTCACGATGTTGCCTTGTGAAAAATGCGATTTATTTACTCTTTAGGTTAAATCGTATTTCTTTTCGTATTTTGTAGGTTTAAGTGTTACTGTTAATCTCAATTAACCTTATTTGTGATAATTTACAAAAAATCCTTATTAAAATTCACTATATTCTGACTTTCGCATCTAACACGATTAAAACTACACAAACAATTTCCAAAACACGCCGTCGCTAACTTCACACAAAATATTCATCAAATCTCAGTCAACCACAATGGCGAGGAAATTCTAATGAGTTATTCCGGTAGAGTCAGGCTATTGTTTGAGGCCCGAGTAATTGTTGAAAATGCTTTGACGTCGGTAGAGACGGTAGAGCACAGACGTTATTGAGCCCCGCTCTGTGTAGAGTACGTAGGGTGATCCGGGCCGTACAATTGAGTGCGCTCAATTCGCGAACTTAATATGGGTTTCCATTGATAGTGGTTTTAAAATATTGTTGAGTTTTTAAGAGCTGAAAAAATGGTGATTATCAATCTAGTATGATTACTTTGTAATTTTGTTAAGTTACGTCAAACATTGACTTGGACTAAGGCTTCTTATGGTTTTTTTTTTTTTCAAGTTCCATCAATCTGATATATTTCACTTCGTAGCATTTCCACGTTTTTTGTAACCATTCTGTAGAATCTAATTCGAAGCTTGACCAAACGGTCTTGATACATTAGACTTCGTCCGCGTGGAATTTAACAAAAACTTTATTTTTCTAAAATAAAAGAACTTTTCTAAAATAAATGTAGCCTAAGTTACTCCTTATTATATCAGCTACCTGACAATAAAAGTCCCGTCAAAATCTGTCCAGCCATTTCAGAGATTAGCCGGAACAAACAGACAGACAGACAGACAGACAAAAAAAATCTCAGGTCATTTTCGTTATAGGTATCATGTATATAACGATATGTAGTTGGACATTTTTTTATTTTCACTTTACAAACAGGCACTTCAATTTTATTTATATGTATAGATTTATACAGCACACTATATTTCGTTGCAGTGTCAAGCATTAAAATTCCGGCAAAAAATATTCCCGTTCTTCCCAAAAAATAATCTAGAAACGCTCGGTATTTAACTTTCAATTCCAGCGATAGTATTTTAATCTGGGAATAGCTGTAGGGAACAAAAGCAAAACATTTTATGGTTACTCAACATGTAGTTCCCTTGGGACAAATGAAATTTACAATCCTTTAACTGACTGTACTTTCACTGGATCGTGTTGTTAAAAGTTTTTGCGGCTGAAAAGGTTTTTGGGTTAATACAAAACGGTATTAATTAAACTATTGGTGGTTTTAAATGTAAATATATGTGGGAATAGTTCCATCTCTAGTCAAACAATGATTATTGAGACAATCTTCAATATAATAACTTCTTCAATTTACGTCTTTAAATGTTAGTCTGTCGCCCGTCGTCCGCCTTTCACTGTCTTCCATTAAGTTCTCTCCTATTCCATCCTTTCGTAATTTCATTTCATTTGTTTTTTTTTTTTTTTTAATTTGAATAGCACCTAGTAGTACACCATATCTTTACCATTAATTATCTAACTCTTTCATTATTGAGAACATCAATTCGTCGTTTTTTTTTAAGTTCCATATCAATCATTCACATAAAATTGCATTCTACTCATATTTATTCATAAAATCAAAATCCTACATAACAGAGTAAATGTTTGCAACCCTATTCAAATTGGGCGAACCACACAATAATGAAACCTTTTTAATGTATAAATGCATTACATACCAACTGATTTTTCAGTAATCACACTGTAGTTAAACCTTTGTAATTAATGAACGTTTAAACTAACTACTGATTTTTATCAATAAATTTTGTAAAAATACAAAAATATTTTCAAACAATATTCACTTACTATAGCTGAAATGGTCCAGCTCGACCGGGATGGTATTTTCCAAAGCAAATCCGACTTAGAGCGACGTCCTTGCCGTCGTTTTTCGTACGGGAGACTACCATGTCCCCTTTGCCTAATCTTTCGGTTTTAAATCAATATGAGCCACCCACGACCGAAATGCCCGACAACATTATTTCTCCCAATATCAATATTTTTAAGGATTCTGCGAATTTGTGCTAAAGTCGTACTTACAAAATGTTCTCCAGTCATTTTATCCCGAACATTTTACGTCCAAATTTGTAGTACCCTTAAGCATTAAAGTTAATTAGGTTAAAGCATTACCGTAGCGTAATATTTAAGGTCATTATTTAATTGGCCATAAAAACTACTATTTCATCAAAAGCCACCACAAACTGTAACTAAAATCGTATAAAATATACTCTCACGACTAGAGGAATTTAGTGATGAGAGGAGCGATTATATGTTTAATTAATTAAAATTTAATCATTTCAATACTTATTTCAAACGACAAGAATGCACATCTTCCGTCACTCGGTACTCTAGATGGCTTCGTTGATACTTTCATATACATTAGAGTAATGTGATCCTATCAATATAAAATCTACTACAATGACAGTTACATTCTGATTGTAGGCACCATACCTACCACCCGCCTTCGATTTCGGTAACAGTCTTGACCCTGTAGATTAAGTTTATGTATTAAGTGATGTACAATAAAGTGTTCTAAGTGCCACGTGTGGCCATTGAATACAACTAAGCTAACGAGGTATTGACGTGTCCAAAATGCGCTCGAACTTTTACGAACAAACTTGGATATGTAAGCCACACTAGAGCGCACCAGAGGACGGAAGAACAACGTCCAATGTAAAGATTCTTGTATCCAACATCACAGTCGCTGAAGCTGAAAATGGCTAGGAATTCATCATCATCATCATCATCATCATCATTATCATCATCATAAAGTGTTCTATATAAATTTTCGATATTCAGGGGACCACGATCCTCAGCAATGATGAAAACAATGCAAGAAGGATATCACAACCCGCTCCCGCGTCAGCGCTCGCTCCGCTCATAAAACACAACACACCACAATCTAATCCTCCCTTCATGACGGTGTACGTCGGTCGAAGTTACGGCACGGTTGATTGGTCCGCATTAACTGTCAAACGAGATATCAGGGGGCTTTGCTCGCGACCTCGACCGGATGTACTGGAAAAAAATCTTTTGACCAGATTTCCAATCGAAAATCAACGGGGTTTTGTTTTGATGAGGCCCTTTTGATGTCATTTGGAATGATTGCAAGCGTTATACTGTTGTCGTGGTTAATATTCTTTCTTGTTATTCCCTTCTTAAGGTGAAGAATAAGTAGTATAAGTATGGAAGGCAGTTGCTACTTTCCTTTAGGTTCCGCTCACAGCCGTACCAATTGTGTATTATGAAGAACTATTGGAGATATTGCAAACAGAATAATATACCATTTATTGATATTAAAAATTTTTTTCAAGGCTAGAGTCAGGAATTTGTGCCCGATGTGGCGATAGACTCGCCTCCTGTCACATCGTTATATGGAACACACAAGGGGAAATGCGGGTTTTCTGGTAGGACCTCCGCCTACCCCTTCTGGGAAAAAGGCTTTTATAAGCGTGTGTATTTTTTTCAAAATTTACAAATGAATATAAAATAACTTAAATTATTAAAATTTAAAATCTCTAACTCTAACTGAGTTTAGAAGAAAAAAATCATAAGCAATAAATGTTTCTAAGAATGAACATAATCAGACTGTGGACCCATTCCTTCGTTTAAGGCAATTTATAGGCAGCACTTTCAGCAAATGATTTAATCACAAACTCGACCAATGCAACGATCTAATCAATAACTCAATTAAAAGGAAATCCAAAGCGATCCCCACTAACTAACCTCTCAGGCATTAGTTTACATATTATTCTGAATTCCACTGGGAATTAATTTATTTATACCCTATTAACATATTTATAATTCGAATAATCCATTTACCATTTTTAATCAATATAAATATTAGAGAGGTTTAAAGATAGTACTGTCCTTAAGGTAGGCAGCGACTTTGTTGTGCTGGTCCCCTGGCACTGCAGAAGTCCATGAGCAGCAGTAGCCACTTACCATCAGGCGGGCCGCTAGATCGTCTGCCTACAAAGGCAATAATAAAAAAAATCTTCTTCAATGCATTAATACGGAATGATTGATTTAAAATACTGATTACTATCTTCTTATATCTCAATCACCTTAGACTCTCATTGTTCCTTTTTTTTCAAATTCATCCAAAAGTTCTGTACTGTCTGTATCAGTCCATATACATCCCACTGCAGGGCACGGGCCTACTCTACAATCGATAGTACGATTGAGAGTGGTTAGGCCATATAGTCCACCACGCTGGCCTAGTGCGGGTTGGCGGACTTACATACCATAGAAATTTAATAAATCGCTATGGTATGCAGGTTTCCTCACGATGTTTTCCTTCACCGTTTTAGTGCGTGGTGATTGACTATCAATACACACATGACTCCGAAAAGTCAGAGGTGTGCCCTGGGATTCGAACCCGCGACCACCGTGAACATGTTGGCAGTTGCGTCTAGTCCGTTTACCAACAGGCCACCACGCACTTTACATCCAAAAGTTACCTGGAAGAAATTACCTAGTGTGATTTGACCGCCTTTTGTAGTATTATTATTCTGTAATTTCTTGTAGGGCAATAAGGATAAATAAATAAATAAAATAGATGCATATAAATAATGAAATATACCCATCAATGTCAATGTATAGTACTGACCCCTCACAAGTTCAGAACTTGTGTCGTGGGTATCAGACACTAAATGACACTAATCAATTAAAAATTAAATTTTAAAGAAATATATATAAAAATATGTAATCCAAAAGAGATGTAATAAACATATGAGGTAGGGAATAAATTTATCCAGGTACAGTGTAACGACCTGAAAGATATTAAGCTGCGCGGTAAGGACAAAGTTTTCGCTCGGCTGGCGAAATTTTGTACCAGCTTTTAGTATGGGTTTGTTCACGTTGTTAGCAAATAACGTCTCTGGGGAAATATATGGGCGTTACTTTCGCTAGTATGGTTATGATATGATTTAATTTAGCATATGGATGTTTTCCAGATATAGTATTTGTTTAATTGAAAATTCACTAGTGGTAGGTCTCTCATGTGTGAAATACTATTAATGGATTATTTGCAATGTCTATTTCTCCTGCTAAACAATTGTACATATCTAAACGTAATGAGAGTTAACATCTTATGTCTCAGGAAAGTGAGCGCAATGAAGTGCCAAGCATTACTTTGTTATTCATTTTGTTTGGTTTTGCTGCATCCTATGACCTGTAATATCGCTTACCATCAGCCGAATGCCATGCCCGAAATATCTAGTAGCTACTCTGGCTACAATATCCTTTAAAACTAAAATCAATTAAATAAATTACGTACATTTACAATACTGTTTGGCGGTTTTAGTACTCACATACTTATGAGAGCTACCACCAGTAAATTGATAAAAAGTGACCATATAAATAAGTGGTCAGCTCCATTATTAATTTTATTTAAAACGCCTCAGACACCGGATATTAAACGTCAATGCCGTAAGGCAGTATCATACCATTCTAGCGTGAAAAAAAATTTCAGATGTTAGTAAAGGACCCGGCGGAAATGGAATCGCCGACGGCTCAATGCAAACATCGACGAATCAATAGAATCTTCGTTATCTATACTCTTTTATTTTGCAGGATTTTTATGCTGGGCTCTGGCTGGGTTTTTTATGTTTTTTTATATGTTTCATATTAAAACTAGATGATTTTAGCACTGAATCAGTGGTGTAGATATACTATGGTTCGGTTACAAAGCTGAAGTTTCTAGTTTGAATCCCGGGTTAGGCAAAGTGAATCAGGAATTTGTACCCGATATAGCAATAGGCTCGCCCTTTATCACTTTGTGAGACAGAACATACAAGGCTAAATATGGATGTCCTATCATCTGTGCCTACCCCTTCTGAGAAAAAGGCTTGAATTTATGTATGTATGATGTTAGATAAACTTTAACGAAAATTTTGATTGTGTCCTAACCTAATTTTATCCGTTGCTAATGGTCCATTATCACATAAAATTCAAATAAAAACATCTAAACAGATACTAAAAACTACTTTAAATACAAATTCATCAACCCATGTACACTTTCTGCTGACAAAGAGCCTCCTCTACCATCGAGAGTTCGATTGACAGGGCTTAGACCTTAATCCATTCTGCTGGTTTATTTCGGGTTACCTACTTCCCGTATCGAAATTTTCATAAATATCTGTCTATTAGATCGTACTGTCTCGGTAGCGTGATTGCACTACGGAAGGTTACAAAGCTGAAGTCTCGGGTTCGAATCCTGGGTCGGACAAAGTGATTTTGGATTTTTTATCCATTATCAGCTATTATATGTATAAGTGCATATTAAATACAAATATGTACACTTATTATAAATTATAACGATTCGATATTCTAAGTATATTAATACAAAAAATTCATAATATGGCTTCCTCCTCTCTCCTAAATTGTTGCCGTGGCCAACAGGGTCCACATTGTACCTTTTATAAAATGTTAACATCTTTATAACGTGTGGTGTGCAATAAAGATATTGAGTATAGCCCGGAGTATGGAAATTGTGCCTAATCATACATAGGACGGAATGTACAAAGCGAAATGTGCGTGTCGTGGAACTTCTGCGGAAAAGGCGTGAGTTTATGTGTATATGTATGTCTCCGTCTATTCATACTACACACCATATTTTTAGAGAATTTCCTCAATCTAGTGATTCAAATACATTGATAACAGTTATGCTATCCCATCTGAAACCATATAGACATAGACTAAAACCAAAATAGAGAATCACGCTCACACAACCACTATTGCTTCTCCTGTCAGCCAGGATCAACAGTGGCACACAAACTATTGACACCGAGCTCCGGAGCTCGGCGAGTCTCTTGGGGTATCAACCAATCGGACCATGAACAACAAATAAAAATTCCTCGTATTTGCTAGATTTTTTAATGCTGCTTTCCTTCTATAGGTCAAAGAGTATATTTAGCCTAGAGCATTCCTTGATAAATGACCTATCCAACACAAACTTATCAATTTGAACCAGTAGTTCCTGAGATGAGAGGCAACAAACGAACTTATCAACTTTTTATATTAGTAAACGAAGTGCGTGGTGACCTGTTGGTAAACGGACTAGACGCGACTGCCAACATGTTCACGGTGGTCGCGGTTCGAATCCCAGGACACACCTCTGACTTTTCGGAGTCATATGTGTATTGATAGTCAATCACCACGCACTAAAACGGTGAAGGAAAACATCGTGAGGAAACCTGCATACCATAGCGATTTATAAAAAAATCTATTGTATGTAAGTCCGCCCACCCGCACTAGGCCAGCATGGTAGACTATATGGCCTAACCACTCTCAATCGTACTGTCGATTGTAGAGGAGGCTCGTGCCCTGCAGTGGGACGTATATGGGCTGATACAGATACATATACACATGAGTCTTAAAATTAATATATATGCTCTATAATTCCAATAAATCACAGTCTTAGCAGGTCATGTCCAGCTCTATACCAACCAAATCAAAACAACCCTACTCCCCACGTAGCTATTAATAAGAAACGATGTGTTGCTAAGAAAGCGAATCAATGGGAAAGGTATTCAAGGCTCATTGTGCGAGGCAGGATCGGCTGTTTGTCTCTCCCTCCCCGCTCTAGGTGTAATTAATCAGCATAGATAGTGCTGAGACAAAATATATCGGATTAGTTTACGATTTACGGATAAATATTTAATTAATTTTAGTAAAACGGTTTACATCAATTACATTAATTAAATTCTTAAACCGTATTATATGTAATACTGAATCTAGACAAATCAACAAAATATAAACAATATTTATTAACAAAAACTCTGGTGGAAGGTCTCTCATATGTGAGAGGCCATCTGGGTAGGTACCACCGCAATGTCTATTTCTCCCGTGAAACAACACTGCGTAAATGCACTGTTATGTTCCGGTTTGAATGACACTGTAGCCAGAGTAACTACTTGACATATTGAGACTTAACATCTGTTGTCTCAGGATGGCGAGCACAGGGAAATGCATTGCTTTGTAATTCATTAAGTTTGATTTTGCGTCTGTCCATGAGCGGTCGTATCGCTTACAATCAGATCAATGGCAAGTCAAGCATGCCATTGATTGGCATAAAAAATAGGTTAGGTTAGTAAAATAACGTCTAGAAGTTTAATAATTTATTTATTTTAGTATCATATTTAAACATATTATTATCGTGGTTTCTTAGATTCACGTGAATGTTACACATTGAAATAAAACTATTATTTACGGATTTTATCGCGGATTCGGTTTAATTTTTAAATTTTTTGAGTTCCCGACGTTTCGATTACTTTACAGCTTTCGTGGTCATGGGGCGGACTGAGGTAGACAGCCGCAGTGGAATGCCAAGCATTGCTTTATAATTCATGGTGTTTGTTTTCCTACTGTCCATGACCGGTAGTATCGCTTACCATCAGGCGAATGTTAGTCTCGCCATTCGTTGGAATAAATTCATTAATTGTACAGTCATTGTAACAATAGTTTAGAAATAATTTTCATGTTTTTTTTTTCTTCATTATTTTCTGTTATTGTCCTTATTTTTGTTTTTTTTATGTGTAATTTTACAGTGAGTTGTTGTTGCTTTGTTTTTACATTCTGTAATTCTTACATTTTATCTAATGTTTAAATAAAATTGAGTTAAGTGATTCCTATGCATAAATTTGTAATTATGTAATTTTTCATAAATCATTATAAAAAAAAAAAAAACTAAAATACACGCTTTAATAAGATATACAACTAAAAAAGTAAAAATAATTGATACTGAATTTAAGATAAGAAAATGGAGTAAAATACATATATTTTATTGTTACAAAGCGTGGGGTGTTTACAACAATTACTTATCCTCCTGCACCCCACGCTTTGTAACAATAAAATATATGTATTTTACTCCATTTTCTTATCTTAAATTCAGTATCAATTATTTTTACTTTTTTAGTTGTATATCTTATTAAAGCGTGTATTTTAGTTTTTTTTAACTATTATATAATTGTTTTGACTAAAAACATCCATCTACGGCTGTATTTCCAATCAATAACGCCATCTATTGGTCAGTAGTAACATTTGACACTTGAAGAATACAAGAAGCTTATACCCAAATGGAGATTGCATTCCGTATATAAAAGTGAAGCACAAAAATTTTACCTTGAATGACGTCGCTGATGCCTGCTATCCTTTTCTTTAGCGTAACAATGAATGAACTTCACGTGAACTTCATTCATTGTCACTCTAAAGAAAAGGATAGCAGGCAACAGCGATTGCATTCAAGGTCAAATTTTTGTGCTTTAGTGTTTTATACGGAATGCAATCTCCATTTGGGTATAAGCTTCTTGGAAGAATACAATGTTAACGCCATCTAGCGATGAATGTAGCAATGGTCATCAATTATAAGAATAATTAATCCTGGCGAATCTAATCAGGATAATTATATATTTTAATCGAATTATTGTATTGTCATCGGTCTTTGACAGGTGTGCAAAATTTGAACGAAATCTGGCCGTTTAAAGTGGGTCAAAATCGCGCCCAAAGAAGTCGGTTACAAACAAACATACAAATATACAAACATACAAATATACAAACATACAAATATACAAACATACAAGTGAAGCTAATATAAAGCGTGTAAAAACAGTAATATATAAACTTTGCTGATATTTCCCCGCACTATCACAGAGTGGCTGCGGCATGTGTTAACTGCGAACAAAAGATCGTGATAACGCAACTTATCCCTGGCGCTTTACCTACAATACAAATTAAACCCGGCTCGGGTTAACAAGCGAACTAATTAATTGATAAACATTCGATACGTCTCAAACGATAAAGGGTGAATTGGATAAATTGTTTGTCTATTAAGATTCTTGGATCGGATTACGGCTGTTTGGATTGATACTACTATCTGTAATAGTAATAAGGTTGAAAAATGGAAATAATTTCAGCTAATTAATGAGTTTATATCGTAACTAAAAATACTATTTACAGTGTGTCCTCTTAAAAACCTAGTTGAAACAGTTAGAATATCAATTATTGTATTAGGCTGTTTATTTTTCAGAATAATGTTGAAAAACTTTCTACGTGCTAAAATACTTGCATTTTTTTTAAAGTTATGAATATTGTTACTAGCCTATTTTACTACCCTATGTTACTGATTATACTGACAACTACGTACACTTGACACTCGCTTTTATTTAGTAACTTTATACGCCACCGAGACAAAGTAAAAAATAATAAAATAGTATATTACTACACTATATCACGGTGGTCGCGGGTTCGAAACCCAGGGCACACCTCTGACTTTTCGTAGTCATGTGTGTATTGATAATCAATCACCACGCGCTAAAACGGTGAAGGAAAACATCGTGAGGAAACCTGCATACCATAGCGATTTATAAAAAGTTCTATGGTATGTAAGTCCGCCAACCCGCACTAGGCCAGCGTGGTGGACTATTATGGCCTAACCACTCTCAATCGTACTGTCGATTGTAGAGGAGGCCCGTGCCCTGCAGTGGGACGTATATGGGCTGATACAGATACAGATATTACTACAACGGTTTAAAGCACAACACGTAGCACGAAAATGATCAATATTATGTAAGCCAGTTTCACAACTCAATGACATTAGAAAAATAACTAATAATCAATAAATACACCGAATAGTCACAAACTTATAAAAACATATACTAATGCAAGAAAAACTGATATCTTAAAAAATAAGAAATGCGTCAATATTGCGGTCCCTTTCCATTTAATATGGCCATCAACATTGTCGCGAATACCAACCTAAGGGTCCGGAAAATGTCGCTTCCGTCTTCCGGCATAATCATGCGGCCGTTTTTTGCCTATTTTAGATAGACTGTTATGGGTATTTATGTGGGGCAATAAGGGTATTTTTTCTTTTTATTTACCGTTAATTTCTTTGAATGATCTATTTTGTTACCACAATTATTATATCTGAGGTCGTTAAAAAAATTACCCAGGTTCCAAAAAAAATTGCCAATGTTTTAATTTCACACGAAATGTGATATTCAAATAATATGAAAATAGCAGTTAATTAAGTATACAATGTTTTATTGATATAATATATACTGCATACACATATAATAATTATTAATCTTGATAGATACAAAAACGAATAAAGTTCAGTTTACTTTTCAACCATAAATTTTGATGCAGCGCCATCTATCATATAAGCACCAAATCACTAAGCAACATCTACGGTGATCCGTTCTTGACTTTATTTGTCAGTGACATTGTAACTATTTAGTTCAACGCATACGCCATAGATGGCGCTATACACAACTAAAGAAATTAACGTGTTTTTTTCTTTGTTTCAGATACCGACGAGCTTAGTAACTAAAAAAATGATTCCAAAATAATCAAAAGTTCCTTTACCTTAGTCAAAAATGTATAATTCAAACGAATTTCTGCATAGTGCCGGCGTGAGTCGACACATGCAAGCAACAGGCGAGGCTCCATCTCAGAAAACGAGCATGAAGCGTCGATCATGCGAGGTACCTTTGGGAGACATATCGTCCAACAACTTCAAAGTCTCATTAGGGGATATTACGACCGACGGTCCTAACTACGACTGTCGGTCTTTGCGATCGGTCAAGTCTGAGGATGCGCGGTCTTTGCGGTATTATCGACCTATAGACAGTAGGAGCGTTAAAAACTTCCGTAGTTCTTTAGCTGATATTTCTACTTGTTCGCTGACACGGCCTCCAAGCTATGACCAGCTGTCACGAAGGTCCATTGTGGACGGACCTGAGGGTCAAGGCATCACATCCAGTATCGAAGGTGTCCTGTGGTCTGATGAGGAGGAGAACGAGTATTTTTATCAGGAGAACATAACCGCCGCTTGGAATGAAGGTAAGATTTTGCATTTATATATTTTTTTGTTCTGCGTTTTGTTTAAGACTTTGCAGAGTGCGTGTAAGAAGTTTTAATTTACTATGTCAGTTTATAGTATTGATTGATATTTTAGATTGGTACAATACTATATTTTGTTTACAATGACTCTCCTTACATATTTTAAAAATATTATTTTATTTATTATTATTTGGGAAACAAACAGAAAATTTAACATGTAGATTACATACGAATGTTGTACAGAATCCAGTAAAGTTTCCACTAATAAAATAACAAAGGTATGAGGAGAGTGAACAAGAACATTATTTAAAATAAAAAATAAAAATAAAAAAAATAAAAATAGAGTAACAATATAAATGAAACAAATAACAATCATCATAATCAATATTTCTCAATAATATGGAGAAATATTCAGTCAGAGAACTAACAAATCAATTTACACTTAAAGAATTTATAATAGATCATTTAAAACTATTCATAGATAGAAAAAACAGATCGATGTCGGAGAACTGCATGTTGTGGGTATTACTAGCTCGTCGTATGAATGTATTAGAACCATAATTTGTTTTAGGTGTAGAAGGTTGGAAAACTTTTTTCTTATCGCGTGAATTAACACGTGGACATCTGAATGATATTCTGCTAAGAAGGTACGGAGAATCAATGTAGTTGTTGACAATTTTAAACAAGAAGACTTGGTCCCTTAACTCTCTACGATTGGCTAGGGACATTATTCTAGGTGCTTGTGATAAATGTGAGCAATGGAATCTGTATTCAAGGTTTTTACAAAATTTGTCTTGAATCCGTTCCAATCGCTCTATATAAATTTTGTAAAGCGAGTTCCAGATTACCGAAGCATATTCCAAATGGGAACGCACGAAACAATTATATAAGAGTTGAATAGTGGAAATATTTTTAAAATCTTTACTTACTCTAAGGATAAATCCTAACATTTTGTAAGCTTTATTGATAATTCCAGTGATATGAGAGTCAAATATAAGTTTAGAATCAATATAAATACCTAAATCTTTTATATGAGTGACTCTCTGCAAGACTTTATCATTAATATTATAGGCATAATGAAACATTCATTATTATTTTTATCTTACGAGAATAAGTAATAATATTGCATTTATCTGCATTAAGCTGCAATTGGTTTGCTTCACAGTAAATTGACAACTTGTTCAAATCGTTCTGTAACAGTAAGCAGTCATCCATGGTTCTTACAATCCTATATATCTTTTGGTCATCTGCATATAAACTAAAATTAGAATTGGTAAATATATCGCGAATATCATTAAATATACTCGTAATTGTCCGCCCCATGTCCACGAAAGCTGGAAAATAATCGAAACGTCGGAAATCTCAATATATTTCAGTGGTTGGGAACAAATTAAACCAAATCTACGATATCTGTAAAAATACATAAAATCCCAAAAGTGTAAGAAACCGTTATATTTGCATTATTTAATTATAACCTGTATTTAGCCATCGCATAATAAAAATGTAAATTCCATAATTCCTTTGACTTCAATGCCCCATAGCAACAAGAAATATAGCAATCCTTTCTCTTTAACCAACACATAAAAGCTTCATCGCATAAAGTTTAGCACATCTTATCTCCACCGGTCACGATCGTATGTGCAATTGACATTAATAATAATTTTTACTGGCTTTATCGCCCTTACAGCTGCATACAAAAATTAAGAATGCCGTGTCATTGGACATTTGTGATAAGAACCAATTGATCAGACATCGCAAGTGCACATTAACAGGGAGATTAAAAATGCATACATTTTATATTCGATAATGTTCAAAAGTTAATTGAAATGAATATTGCATACTTTCATTTGTATATTCTGTATTTGGACCACGCTTGATAATGTATGAAATTATTATCCGCGATGAATTCCGTAAATTATAGTTTTATTTCAATTTGTAACTATCGAATAAAACTAAGTAACCAAAATGTATGAAATTATATTTTTTGATGTTAATTTCTCCGAGCTAAATCAATCTTAATCGCTGCCAGCCCTTTTGTGCAAGTCGTCCCGCCATCTGACCAGAGGGCGTCCAAGATGGATGCATAAAGCAGCAAACCGGGGTCTGTAGCGTACCTTGGGAGACGCCTATGTCCAGCACTGGACTGCAATGGACTGATGATAATGATGAAATCAGCCCTATTTACCGTAGCTGAAAATAAAGCCCAAAGTACCACGGTTCTTCTATAGGTATTAGATACTATAAGGCTAGGAACATGATCTTACATATATCTTAAATAAAATCAAACGAAGCACAATACATGTATGAAGACAATAAAAACTGCTATTTCTAGTCATTTTTTATTACGTGGTAGCATGGCGATCGACCCTGGCATTCTTGTTGTATTCAAAAGCAGGTTAGCTGTAGCTCCGAAAATACTTATATACTTTTTACACCTCTGGGATTGAAAACAGTTAAAGACGATGACTTCCCTACCCCCGAGCAAGCTCCTTATTAGCCTATCTTCAGACATAATTACAAATATACACAACCAGATTTTCCATACTAAAATACCGAGCGAAGCTTTCAACTAAGATTTCAATCGCGATTCGTCTGCAAAGATTTGTATCTGAAATATTGATGGATAGGAGACTGCGGATAGGCGCTCTAATTGAGAACCTAGCTAAGACCGTAGTCGACTTTCTATAGGCTATCTTGATTTTAGTTTCAAATGAGCTCTGCAAATTAAGTGAAATCATTTGATGAAATGCTATTATCGAAGCACATCAGATGCGTCTGATTGCTTTAGTGAGACGTTTGACTCTACTTGGTGATAAAAGAGGCAAGATTGTCATAGTGACTTGCGTGAATTTCTTAGATCTAGGAACTGTAATTAAAACCTAGGTATTTTATACGAAGTATGTAATTTAGAGTATTTATATTTAAGTAGACGTAAGGATAGCACTTAAAATGTCTGCTGGAAATTAGTTCTGTGTTGCAATTCGCGCTATTAATACAAATCCTTTATAGTCAAATATTTGTAACGGACGATTATTTAGTATTGATTATTACGTCTAATTTTTTCTACAAACATACAAGCTTACATTTGTATCAGAGTAAACAAACGGTAGTGGATTCCCGGTTCGTCGAGTTCAGTTCAATACCAGGATATTATGACTGAGTGCATATGACAGAGATGCGTAAATAGAAAACATCTGGAAAAATTTATTGCCCCTGGCAATTCATGTAAAATTAAAAATATCCAAAAAAAACTAACACATATTACTTGGCAGATCCAAAAATCGAGCTCCATACCTCATAATTTATAGCACTAAGTAAGAATTCAATTAGGCTGCGTTATAAAACCTGTGAATCGCTTGTACACTGACACAGATCTTGTACAACAAACTAAATTGATCATTCATTTGATTATCCCCGTTTGCGGTCAGTAAGGTGGTCGCTACAAAAACTAGTGATAGTAAAAATCACAGAGCTAAATGCCGCTTTATAATATGGCTAATGACACAGTACAACGCGGTTGAATCGTGCAAAAAATCATTGACACTTTGCCCCTACTATTTGCATTTACTTATAGAGATTATAGTATTGTAGTGTTAAATAATATTTGTTGGAAACTGTCCCGCCCTCACAGCCACTACTGTAACTCCTGTTAGCTAGGATCAACAGTGATACACATTGTAATGATGCCGAGGACCGAGCATCGAAGCTCGGCGAGTCTCCGAGAATATATGACGTCTTGTCTTTAACCCGCAATGAAATTAACCAAAAAGTTAAATGAATAGTAGTTAGAAATAAATTATTTTCTACTTCCCTTCATAACAAAGCTGGTGACAAAACAATGAACTAAAGAGATAAATAACCTCGCAAAAAGACTTTTACAGCCGGAGAAGCCAGCTGAAAAATTCAAACTTTATTGCATTTTAATGGGACCTATTTTATTAAATATTAATCCATCAATAATATTTGTTAAATATATATATATATATATATTTTATTGTAATGAATGGTGACACCTTGAAATACAAAGCAGTAGGCGGCCTCTCACATATGAGAGACCTACCACCAATAAATACATAGCAATCCTCTATAAATCAACTATCATTTTATTACTCATTTTAAATCATCTTTATTGTATTAACCGCACTCTTACTACACTCTACATCGACTGTCGACAGTCCCAATCAACGTAGTACCAACTACCAACAACAGTCACAATCCTAAGTGGTCATAGAAAGTGTAATTGGCAAGCTGGTGACCGACGTCGCTCGCCCCCATTACACCAGATAGATAAACCAGTATTACAGTGATAATTCCAAGTTAATTGATCGTTCACTAGACGTATTACTTTGTTGTGTTACTGATTTTACTATCTTGTGGCTGCTTAGAGGCAGCGCAGAAATATTGTTGATACATGGAGATATGTAATCCCATACTGGACATGGATTTAATATTATGCATGAAGTTTCTAGAAATAATCGTATCCTTGCGTTAAAAATTTTAAATACAGTTGAGCTTTTAATTACTGACCAATCTCGGGTATGGTAGGTTGTTAAAAAATATTTGAGGAAATAATTGAAATAGATAAATCCCAACAAACCGCAGCAATGTTCCAGTTTGAAAGATATTTCAGACAGAGTAACTATTGGACATATTGAGACTTAATATCTTAGGTCTCACGATGGCAAATCTCGCAGTGAAATTTCAAGCATTGGTTTTTTAATCATGTTGTTGTTTCGTTTTGCCATGGTCCATGAGCGTCATAATATCGCTTACGATCAGGCAAATTACATGCACGTCTAGCCATTCATTGCATTAAAAAATCTTTTCAGCCAATTTATATAGCATATGTCGCATTATGAAGATTCATTCATTTAACTTAATAAATATAGCGATTAAACATGGAACAGACAACCAAAAACTGCAAGAAGCTTTCACCTGCTTTAACACGAAGCAAACCGCAATCAAAAATAACCTTATCCGGCAAATTAATCCCAACCTGTTAAGTACAACGTAGACTTATCAAAGGCGGTTATTTCAAGATATTTTTCACCGTTGCTTTAGTAGTAATTACATAATCGCATAGATTAATTCCTTGCGTACTGTATCGCATTAATCAAAGCTAACAACTCTCGACTCTGTTTAAACTCAGATTTGTAAATGAGAGATAAATTGTAAATAAATATTCAATAAATAAGATCAAGGATTATGGTGATCTTGGAGCGAAATCTTGAGAATTTCTGTTTAACACATCGGGTATAATTATAAAAGGACATGTCATGTTCAATACGCTTTCACTGATAAAAAGTTGTAGAGAGGTGATTTTTTTATGTTTCCAGAGACTTAGACAGGTGTCGGCGATTTGTAAAAAAAAAACGATCATGCCTTTATAACAATAAATCCCCAGTATTGAGTATTGCTATAATTCCATGAAACAACCAATTCATTAGCTTATAAATGAGTGTTGCTGAAATTTTCCTTTTAAACACAAGTACATAAAAACTGCAATCCTTTTACTCAGAAAATTTCCTGACCTATTCAATAAGCCAGTACGTCGCAATGCACAGCATATTCACAAGGCCATCAATTAGACTAATATCACAAATATAATGTAAAACCTATCAACAATAACGATTTCTCGAATTTAACGAATGTCACAGATTGAATTAAATTTACACACTAGGTATTATTTACGGATTTTATCGCTTATATGGATTAATTTGTACATTTTTGACTTCCCCACGCGACGCGACGCGACGTTTAGATTCAAATGAGAACAAATTAAATGAGTTGAATAAGTAAGTCACAAATCGGATGACTAATACCTCAGTGCGCCCCGTGACCACGAAACCTGAAAGTACTCGAAACGTCGTGAAGTCAAAAATGTAAAAACTTAACCAAATCCGCGATAAAATCCTTAAATAATAGTTTTATTTCAATCTATCAACAATAATTAAAACGTATCACAAAGTATAATATACTTTTCCCAATAAGCCCTTTCTCCGCCACCCTCCGTGTGACATTCAAGTTTTTCGACGCTACGGTAAGTGGGTTAACAACATTACGGCGTCTAGACTGATAGATGACTAATATGCTGGTACATGTGGCGCAATGTATAAGTCAATGGCGTTTTTATCGTGATATACTTTTTTTCTTATCGCGAAAGGCAAAATTACTGACCGAAAAATGTATGGGCTTCTAAATATGTTACTCAGTGAATATTTTTTAAAGGCTTGTATTCACGCGATTTCTCTTTAAATAGTGTACCTACCTTAGGCGAGCTAAATCTTTCTTTCAGTATTCTGAACTAACTACAATTTGTCTCTACCACTTTCAAATAATTACTTTTTATGAACTGGTAACTAGCCACTCCTATGCTATAAAAATTATAGTCTATTTACTACATAGTTAAAGGCATATAGAATGGCGTGAGTTCATTGATAGGTACCACCCAGTTTCTTTACGAGTCTGATATTGTCTAAATTGTCAACACCCACGATATAAGGCTGTGACGTCTGTAAAATATCTATGAATCAACAAAATATGCGATATCATAGGCCCATAGATTTGTAATTACAAAGGTGACATAGTTGAAATTCCAGTTATAGTCGTAAAGTTGATGTAATATACATTAAAAATTATATGCAATTTCCTTATTAAGGATCTATATATCTTTTGCGTCGTATAAGATATATTATCAAAGGAAAAGGGGATTAGTAGGGATTATTGGATGTTAGAGAATGTACTGGAAAAATGAAAGGCATCGGCATCTTTTTATCTGACTGACCTATGTAATTAACAATTCTTACAAACAGAATCAATACTCTTCTCATTTACAATTTAAAACAATTTTGTATAAGTAACAAAATGCCTATGATACAAGTAACTTCTTAAAACATTTATGACCATTTATATTTTAGCAGTCGAATCTTTTGTCCTTTTCTCTCAAACATAATTCTAAAGTTGTTCAAAAGAGACAATATGATAACTAATATAGTTTAATAAACCAAAATGAATAAGGGAGTAAAAATTAATTAAAAGTGAGTCCACCAAAATATATTTAATTTAAACCACCCATGGTTATTAACCATGAAACTACATACATCCACTTTATATGCAAATTTAGAGAAAATGTGATCGTAAATTGTGCAGGTTACCCTACGTAGTGCCTACATAGCATAATGCTAGGCCATTTTCAATATTTTCACCACCTTGTTAGTTAAAATGACATTTACTTTCCTTAGTTAACCTTCGTGATAGAGTATGGAGCATGTACTACATTTACTGGTGGGAGGTCTCTCATATATGAGAGGCCGCCTGCGTAGGTACCACCGCATTGTCTATTTCTCCTTCCCAACAGTTTCCCAACAGGTTTAAATTAATTGTAGCTAGAATAACTACTGACATATTGAAACTAAACATTTTATAAAATAAAAAAAATACTGCCTCGGTGGCGTAGTTGTACTAAGGTACGGTTACAAAGCTGAGGTCTCAGGTTCGAATCCCGGGTTGGGCAAAGTGATATTGGATTTTTCTATTCATTGTCAGCCCCAGAGTAAGGAATTTGTGCCCGATATGGCGATAGGCTCGCTACCTATCACATTGTGGGACGGAACATACAAGGCGAAAAGTGGGTGTCCTGGCACCTCTGCCTACCCCTTCTGGGATATAGGCGTGGGTTTATGTATGTATGTAAAATAAAATATCGTCGTTTTATTTTTCGAGATTTTTAGTTGCTTTAAGTGTGAAGTCACTATAACTAAAACCTGAGTTCGTTTTCGGTCGCAGTCTAGTTATACCGGGTATATCTGTACGAGCCCATGATATAAGTCCCACTGCAGTGTACGGGCGTCCTCTACTATTGAGAGTGGTTAAGCCATATAGTCCACCACGTTGGCCTGATGCGAGTTGGCGGACCATGCTTAGTCTTATTTAATTTTGTAAGACAAATATTAGTTAATTCGGTATCCTTGTCAAGAAGCCCTCTCCCAAACATACATAGGCTTTCCTAAATCCACTGTGATTTCAAACATGTTAAGACTAGACCACATAATAATTATTCATTCAAAGATCCTGCTGATAACGGATAAAACATGACGCAACAGTTCCTAGTCAGAATCGGCTATAATCGATTACTAATCGCAATCGCTCGCAAAACGATCTCAATGGTCACTATTCGATCAGCGTACATTAAAAATCAATCATATGGACAGACGAACGCCCCAGAGACCGGCTCGCTTTCCACTTTCCAATGTGTTCGGTTATAAATAATATCTTTCACACGGCGCCACTATTTAAATAGGCACACATCAGCTTTCCCAGACTTCGTTTTGCAAGCTAGAATGCGAAATGCGTTTAGCACAACTGTTGGGATTAAATTTATGTGGGATGGCTTGGAGTATTTATAATATAGAAAGAGCGATTGTATGCCAAAAGGTAGATAAAATTGTGGTGCCGGGCATTGAGAGGGGACACAGCAAACAAAATGTTTGTAACAAAATGAACGGTACCGTACCGATCCTTCTATTTCTGTCTCTGCCACACCTACGCAGTAACATTATCAGCGCTCTCGCTTCACTGGGACATTTTATTCCCGATGTCCGCTCTAGTATAATACCTCAATGGGTGCTGGGCCACCTTTTGTCTGTCCTCCTATTGGCTGACATTTTACAGGTTGTCCAACATGCACGAATTATTTAAAAAAGAATAAAATAGTTTAGGGTTATTGAATTCCACCGAAACTCGTATCAAACTGATAATAACTAAATATACGTTGGTTTATCAACGAAATTTATAGCAAAATTTTGTTATTTAATTAGTTAAATTTTCATTGACATAGCATCACTACCAACATTACGATCGAAAATATGTAAGCTTTTGAAGATGCAAATGTATGACAGCGCTCCCTCTATATTATAAATTATCTATGCGTGATAGCTATGATGTATTATTTTATAGATGAATACGGTATTCTAAAAGGTTTCCATTATTTTTTGTGGGATACCTCTAATCGGCAGTGGACTCTTAGGAACATTATGATTAGTTTTAATTTATTATTTTATGTTACATATGCTTTGGACAAAAAGTGTTATTTTATAAATATTTAGAAATGTGAAAGACCAGGTAAATAAAAAAGAATTGAGTAAGAAGACTATTGCCTTTACCCTGGTTATAAATAAACGAATTTTGCAGCTTTGATTTTAATTAACATCCTTAGAATTATTAGAAACGTGACCAACTTACAAGCTATCAATAAACATATTGATAAAGTAATAATCGTATCATTTCAAAACGAAATTAGTAATTTAATCGAATTTTAGCAACGAACATTTTAACACTAGTAATTAACAATTTAATTAGAAACCCTTAAATGGCACAGTCTATTGCAATTTTGCTAATGATATCAATATTTTGCGCAGAAATTAATTTCCGTTCGTGTTTTGAATAAAGGGAAATTTTAATATTTTGAAATATAGTCCAGGCTTGTTATAAAGTTATTTTACTAGTATGTGTAATCTAGTGCTTTGCCTGAAGTCTTTTATATGATAAATAATTAAGATAATCCACTTTGTTAATATTCAGAGGAAAACACTTACCATTGCACAATTTCCTGAAACGGTGTTGTTTGTGTAGACACCAGGCAATCTTTCATTTTATAATAAAAAAAATCTGTAACTTTCAAAAAGTGTTTCGTCGATCTTTTGCTAATGCAAAGTAAAGAGAGTTTTTGAGATTTTTTTAAATGAATTCCTTACCTTAAGGCACAGAACGTATAAATTTTCACAGTGACCTGTCAGAACCAGCTCAAATACACACGCAAACTTTGTACAATCTTTACCACCCGAATGTCTTCATAAACGAGATATGGAACGATTCATTCTCTGGACAGTACTGTACCGATCATTTCTGAAGGGTTTTAAACATTTGATAACATATTTATTTTTAAATAAGGTTGACGGTTGAATATAAATACATTACGAATACCAAAACAAGTATCGATTCATTAACTATTTCCAATCAACTTTTTTCTTAGAGGAAAACCAGAAACCGATATCAATCAGTACTCAATGCTATGGCATTCAATGGCATTCACACAAAAACCAAACCCTAGAAACTAGTTTTCAGTTAATTAGCTAATTTAATTAAGCATCGGAAAAGAAAAACCTAGCTTTCAGATCTATCGCCGATGGAAATCAGCATCCTATACGCTCTCTCGCGATTACCACGGCTGTTGACATAAGAAACATAGTAATATATTAAATAGATGAAATTACCGCAATTATAGAGATTGTTAGGAAGATATCTGAATTATTTGTGCCAGTAAATTTATCCAGTGATGGGTAAAGACTATAATAAATTAGTGTCACTGTTGGACTTTTTGAGTACAACCTACAAACACCTCAATGGACTTAAATATTTGCTTGTAGAGCCCGACGATGGAAAAAATAATAATTTATATCAAGACTGCTTCCGAAAACGACAGTATTTATTTATTCGTACACAAACATAAACTACGATACAAATACAAAAAAAGTACAAATGCGGTCTTATCGCTCTATAGCAACGTCTTACAGACAACCATTATTATCTGTATCAGCTCATATACGTCCCACTGCAGGGCACGGGCCTCCTCTACAATCGAGAGTACGATTGAGAGTGGTTAACCATTATTATATACATAAAAAATATTTCATTAATTATATAAATATAAATAAAAGTCGCGTTTCTTTGCGACATTTTAAAACTAAAACCAACACCCGGCTTCGTTTTCGGTAGCAGTCTTGATAATATACGCGATTATCGTACGCTTGTTGAAGCACAAATCAATCAAATTAATTCATGAGATGTATCGGAAATGGCACGTGATAATCGTATTTACATATTTCACGCACTGCTGTTTCATCCGGTGCAATCTCTTTGCAGAGACAGAATTTGAAAACAAAAAAGGAGTGTTTTTTTAAGCTTATTATACGCTAAGGAGATTTTCATTGTTTTTTAATGTCACCAATCTCAATGATACGAGCTTGTTTACCATAAAAATCCTTTTGTATCACAAGCTGAGTTGACAATGCAAAATCCAATTGGATTTTTTTATTTCATGTCTACAAATAAAATACCCACCCCGTTACCAAGCGATCTGTATCAGAATTTTAATTAATAAATAACAGAAATAAACAACGTCGGGCGCTTTTAATGTGCGCGATAACTTGGACTCTGCTTTCACTGAGCAAATCGATTCACGTCTAACCGCGGATTAAAATATCCGACATACTTGGGATTTCAATGGTATTCCGAGGTTTAATTATAATTGTAATTATTGAGTTCGTAGTTTGAATTTCGAATTAATTGTATACCAACGTACAACTCCGTGATACACCTTACCAGAGTTTCGAAAACAAAACTAAGGATTAATTAATAAAACAGATTTGCCAAACCAGTTGCATATAGCAAATTTTCAACACCGCCATAAATAACCCAATTATAATTCGGATCGTAAGCGCATTATCTTCACAGGAGTTGGATGAGAACTAGACAACCAAATAGGAAGAGAAGAAAAGAAAGAACCAAATAGAAGAAGAATTAAACCAAAGAAAAAGAAGGTTGAGGTCTCCAGTAAAAATGAGATAATTAATAACATAAACCTTTCTTTTCGAAGGAAACCTTTGCTAACACGATCATTTGCGATTAAGATGAATTCATTGCAACTGGGTCTCAATCTTGACTGCGCTTTTTTTCTATGTGCAGTTGAATCGCTGTGTCTTTCTATAATATCGCCCCGTAATAAAAAATGAGAGCAGCTATTTCATGACGACTAGTAACAATTGAATTTCTATCTACCAATTCAGCACAGCTATGATTAGTATCTATTCCTAGGTCCGAATCCAATGATTAAACTTTTATGCCTGACCACATATTCAAAATTGCAAACAAGAAAGCAACAGTAATCTATTCTAAATGTAATTAGCACTTTTTACATCCGTAAGAGCAACCGTGCGTAACACCGAAGAGTTATTAGATATTGATAAATAAACGCCATTCATGTGTTCTGATTTAAATTGAGAAATGATTAATGATTATAGATCGAAGGAGCAAACGTTCGGAGCAAAAAATATGATGTAAATTGAAATCTTACTGATTTAAATATTGTTTTATGTGGATTATGTTATGACTTTTCGTTTCAATTCGTTTGTCGTAGGTCGAGCATTCCATTATCAAATTAGTCTTCTCCGTACACTTTCCAAGTCTTAGATAATTATACAGATTTTATACTCTGAGGGAACCAATACTGCAAAATACGTTACCTTTAGTAGGTAAATTTAGTCTCGCGCGGTAATTATTTGCTACTAGAAAATACTATTTCTGCTTACCTATTTTATGTAAAACTTAATACATATTCCAAAAATAACTATAAAACTCATATTCAATCAGATCGTTACTCCATATGTTATAAGATGCTGGATGTTCACTTTGCTGAATATAAACCAATAAATAAATTATAAGGTCAATCCACCCAATAATTTCGATAATACAAAAATTGCAAGTTAGTCCATGAATAGAACAGAAAAGGATTATCCTATCAATCAATCTCGTCTAGAACAATGTGTGAATCCAACCAAACACTCCACGGTAGTTGATCGTACTTATTCTATTCGTCTTGCGCAATACCATTTGCTTTTTATTTTAATAGAGGATGTTGCGTACGAACTCGATATAGACATGGTTCGTATTGGTATGAAGAAACTGATAATATCATTGTAAATTTCAATTGAACTAATATAGAAATCAGAGCAATTATTTTATTGCTTGGACGATTTTTCTCACTGAGTCAGAGAATCTGTGGAAGAAAAGTATAAAGTCAAAAACAATACTACAAAACAATAATATAGAAGAGATTATAAAAATATATATTGACGATAGAAAGGCTTTAGAATTGCTAAGTTTCATCTGAATTGTTGAAATTCTAAGTAAGAAAGTCTATATTGTGTAACCCGTGAAACCCTTTAGTTTGCTCTCCACGGCAGTAACAAATTTTACATTAGAAGAAGCACTATTGATCTATGTTTGAAATATTAACGATTGACGATTCAATATGCCTGAACAATTTTGAGAAATAGCTTTATCTTAATCGAATACTTTAGATAGTATTTTTACTGATACATAACCGGGTTAAGAGCGTATACACCTTGCGCGGAAAGTCACCTATAGGTATTTCTTCGTCAATTTCACGCACACATAAGCGACCAAAGCTGTGTGCGTAGAGCTGCCGCGTCGGCTCGCTATACAATCGGCTCAAACAACTTTGATCCGTGCGCTTCAAATATTCAATTGAAATGTAACTGTAATATAATATCATAAAAATATTTTATTTGCATTATAAGAAGACAAATATTACTGTGCAAGCAAAGAATAATACAAATTTTGGATACTAATCATATTTTCGTTATTATTACATTGTTAAGTTGCATTCAAATCAGTGTTCAATCAGTAGACACTACGGACGTTTTATTAATCATTTCGTGTTCGAACACATAAATAGTGTTAGGGGCCTTACAACCCCTTACAATTACGAAATATATTTAATTTTATATTACAATATATAACATAATTTAGCCTCGGAATTACATCCCATTATATTACCTGAAACATAATTTATACTCACTACAAAATCATTGTAGGTAATAAAAATAATTAAATATTTTACTACCAAAGTACTAAGATGTGGTAATCGCAGTTCGCGCGTGGCAATTTTTACTACGTACGGCAAAAATCGACTGCAGCTAGGCCGGAGCGACGAGCGATACGTCCTCCCTCTAGAAGGCCTTGCGGCGGTCTGATTTGATGGACGGCGGACAGCGTGTTTTATAGTGGTTTTTAAAATAATTGTAGAAAACATAAAAACTAATTTTGTTGAAATATAAAAATAGTAATTTATTGATAAGATGTTCTTCTATTATAACATGCAATTGCTATAAAAAATTATGTACGATAAGTTGGTGAAAAAAAATATGTTCTTGATGAGAGTTTCTGAATAATTTCGCATTGTTTAAATTTTTATTTTTCAGGAACTAAACACAAAAAGATTATTTTTCTCAGCAAAATCCCTCCATAAGGGTCTTATTAGTCTGATAATATTTTTATTTTCATCTTATATTTAGTGGTTTCGGATATCTTAAGCTTCTAAATTGCCATTTAAAGCCTAAATAACGAAACTTGTGTTCAGTAATCCTTATAGTACTCACAAATTATCCATCAATCTATAATGTTTTCTACCAAAATCCCTAGATGACAACCTTTTCTAAGAATAGTACTAATTATTTTTCCTTTAAATTGGTTATTGGTGGCTATTAACTCATTTGAAAAGTCCTGTTTTTAAGCCAAAAAGCGCGTGCAGGGTATAAACGCTCTTAAGTGAATTTTAATACTTTTCTAAGCCGAATGTTAGTATAATATTATTAAAATAATCTAGAAACCATTGCAATTGTTTCGTTGCAACAAAAAGGCGTACAGGATGTCAGACACCTACGGTTTCGCTAGATGCACACAGACAATCACTGGCCAACACATAAAGCATCTATTATATTCAGTTGCCATGAAATAATTTAACCAGGAGTAGTTAAAAGGACATTCACAGCATTTCTGACATGGTATGACAATGGCCGATGCTGAAAAATGTTGGGAGCGATGACTTTTGTTGTTTAGTGATGGACAAAGCAGATTTCGTTTAAAAAATTACACAGTTTTAAAGACCCATGACAGAAAGTAATATTTAATTCGTTTTCATTATTTAAGTGATAGGTTAGTTTGTAACAAAGCTTTTCTAAAAACTACATCGCAACAAATCAAACAAAAATTAGTATTTTAAAAAAATATTTAAGAAATTTATTGTCATCGTTATGAAGATTTTGTACTACATCAAATAAAAACTCAAGCTAAATATAAAATTATATAACACGCAAAAGATGTAAGGCATCTCCCAAAAACTTGATGAATGACAGATAATTTCTCCGTACTTAGCGGGTGGTCTGAACCCCTAATTCAATAAAACACATCAAAAGCAATACCTGCATACACAAATCTTGAGTATGCCAGATGCGCAATAGAAGAAAAGCGGATATAAATATTTATCTGTTTTGTAATGCTTCCTTAATATCATGACGTAAATAGAATTTCTCGTAACAATCCAAACGTTTATTTTTAAAGTACAATTATATTATGAGTTGTATTGGTATCCTATTTGATAGAATCAGATGATTTTTGGTGAGTAATAGAAGTGGTTAAACAACATACTGGAATAATGAAAAGTAATTTTAAACTTTATATTGATCCATACCCTAAGAAATCTTCTTTTAATATTAGTTCTTAGATACTTTACTGGTAGCTCCGTGGATAATTTCTAGTATAATATATTCAATTTTGAAAATCCCTTTTCGTTTCGTAATTCTTAGTTTTATTGAGCTTTGGCGCCGTTTTATTCCAGTTTCTAAACTCTTGAAATATCCTCGGCTCAACCTACTAAAGACCACCCATATTAAGTACACTACCATATTTGTACTTAAACATTAATGCATTCATAGTAATTGTAAATATTATACATGACTGCGTAATGTACATGTATAACTGACATTCAAACACGTTAGATAAACCAAACCAGATAGTTATTCATATTCTGAATGTAAATAGCAGTCCCATGAGATAATCCGACCTAGTAACGTCGCAGGAATTGGTTGATAATCCATTGCCTGTCATAGATATTTCCACTGCAAATAATTTCACACCTCAATCATTTTGGACTAATTTTATTAAAGTGATTTCTGATGTCATAATTTGTGAAGTGCTAGATTTAACTAAAATAGATGCAAGAATAGTGGATGATGCCTGAGAATTAGAAAAAGAGATTGATGAAAAGATGCTTCATAATGTTAATAATATTAATTAGATCCCTCAAACGCAAAGCGAATCTCGAAACTCGAACAGATCATCTAGACTAGAACACTTTAAAATTATTAATGTAGCTAGCTATTTTTCATTGGTACCACCATCTTAACGATATCGTAACGGTACACAGACTGACAGAGTTGATAAATTTTCTGATTAACGTCTAATCCAAGCAACCTGTTGCCGCGGTTTATCGCTGCGCCTGATCTTGTCCAGCGGTCACTTTAAAAGGATTACAACATACAAATTGGTGGATTAAAACTTTACAACGTTTCTATTCTTGTATTAATTTGTTGGATACATTTGAGTCTCGAAAGTGCGTATTGACGGGATTTGTGAAGTCGCCCTGGGGATTAGAGGATTAAAGTTTAATCTCAGGAAATTTCAAGTTATGCTGTCTTGATAAACGACAGTTTTAACACTTCCTGTTATGTTTAAGCGATTTGTAACTGGTAAATGATTTTTGAAATCAATGCCTGGTTTTGCTAGTGTAGGTACTTAATGTCAAGACTTTTTTCGCTTTAACTATCATGTCTTTTTTATTTATAATAGCATCAAACTAAGATTGAGATAATAATAATACGGTAATTTATATAAGTTGCCAATTATTGGCTAATTTTTTGTACATAATATCACAAACATTATATTTATTTGTAGGTTTTAATTACTTCATTACAGTACATATAATTAACATACAAACCCGCATTGACATAAAAAATGACCCATACCAATCCAATTTATCAATTACATTCAACAACAAAACAGCAGCATCTCCGATTTATAAAATGTCTATACAGGTACTAACATCAGTCCTATTCAATATTTTACTGTCATTCACACAGACCAATTTGATCCGTTTCTTATTGGCCATTGATTCACAGGACCATCGATCACTTCTTCACCTACTGGCTCTATAAATAAATGTATAAATATAAAAAGTGACGCACAGGAGCTCTCGGTCGATGCATTTTCACTGGCCGTTGAATAACAATGGAAACAGGTTGCACCGGCCGTTTGTAGCAAACACTTTACTTATTAGATGAGAGGTAAAAATTGTTCACTAAAATGGTGCTCACTTTGGAAAGTTTTGAGAATTTTGAGGCTTTTGGTTCGTAGTTTGGTGCGATAGGAAGTACTTATTTGTTTTTAGTGTTGGAATCTTTACCTTATTATGGGAGGAAGAGTAAATGCCTATAATAAGTAAGATTTTTTGTAATTTCATAGATCGTTAACAATTTAACTCGATTTTTTTGCAAATTACCTCAATCGTAGCTATTTCTTTACCTTAATTATTCACTGTTCGTAATCTAAAGTTTACTCCACAAAACAGATTCATCTCAATATTCAAAGCCGTAAACTTCACCAGTTACGGTGTACGTTCCATCCCATTATTTCCGTTTTTGCTCAGCCTATTCCGCATTATGTCGGCAACAGGTTCCTGGCAACATTTTAGCCCCTCGGAGGCACGTTTTTGCGTCCGCCGCCGATGAGTCAGCAAAGTCAACGCTCTCGTGCCTCGGAATTCTTCTTTAATGCCTTCAAAACCTTTATCAAACCCTGGAACTTTATCATTTGCAAATCGATTAAAAGTTGATAGCTTTCGATGGCAAGATGGACCTAAAAAAATGTTTTACATTTTCATAACATTTTTATAAGGTCGTTTTTGGGATATTTTATTTTTTATTTGATTGATTATTACATGGTTGGTTAAGTTGGCAGATGAATATATGGAGCCATACACATAAAGGCTGGTTTTAGCTACAAGTCAAGGAATAATAAGTAATACTAAAATCCTGAACCTGGATGCGACTGATAAGATAGTGAAAAGTGATATTATATGGAAGAGAGAAGACCTATATCTAACAGTGGTACTATAGGCTGTGGATGATGATGATCAAATTAAAGTCTTACAGACAGCAAAGCTTCAAAAGGCCTGATTCATAGCGTAGCATTTTTTCCCACCAAATACTGATGCAAGATCACTTATTACTTTAAAAATATGTGCGATATTTATATTGAAGCTGGTTAACAAAACCATCAATGTAAATCAGTTATCAGACCATTACAATATCCAAATAATTGGTTCCACAGGCGTTTGATTGCTGAAATTTTCTGTAATAACAATTATTGAGCATTTAGATAACTACCTCCGATAAAAGTTTATTGTTGGAAAGTGTTATACAAACATTCAGTTATGCTCCATATGGTTATTTGAACTTTCACAAGATTATACCTATTCTAAATTTGGCAATAATTTACAGATAAGAGTAGAATGGTTTGTATCAAGATAGCTTACTATTTTGGGCTAGATAAAATCGTCCAGAGTGAGGTTTTAAAAAGATGATGATTGATTAAAAAATTAAGTATTTATACATACATAAACTCACGCCTATATCCCAGAAGGGTAGGCAGAGGTGCCAGGACACCCATATTTCACCTTGTATGTTCCGTCCCACAATGTGATAGGTGGCGAGCCTATCACCACAAATTCCTGACTCTGGGCTGATAATGAATAGAAAAATCCAATATCACTTTGCCCAACCCGAGATTCGAAACCAACACCTCAGCTTTGTAACCGTACCTTAGTAAAACTACGCCACCAAGGCAGTCTTTATTACTGCATATTGATTTACTTTAATTTTCTTGTTTACTTATTAATACGATGTCAGGGTCAAAACCAGACTTAAGTAATGAGTAAGTTTATTTCAATAAAATTGCTTAAATGTATTATTTAAAATACAAATAATGTTGCCAGTAAAACATAACGAATTCCCATCCAACATTCAGAACATAATACAACATACCCAAAACCATAAAAACAAATGTGACATGAATTGGAAATTTTCAATCTGACAACACCGTCGTATATATTTCTCCTTAAAAAAAAGTAGATTTCGATGCAAGTCGTGGCTATGGCCCACATTTTTTAATCAGATACACTTATTTGCCCTTTTATAGCCGGGACAGTTACGGAATCAGATCATGAGCACTATCGGGCCAATTAATCTCCGGTGTAAGCGAATGGGAAAAATTGTTGGCAACTTAAATTACTATGTCTTCGTCTTGCCAATAAACTGTGTTCTTAGAAGCAATTTAAATCGTGTAAATTCTGGCAGTTGAGGTTTTGTGACTACGTGTTCAGGTATCTATTTTATCATTGTTTTGATCTCATTTTATTTTTTATTAATATTTTATTTATTTAGGATCGCCAACGAAACATAAAATTGTGAATGATACAACGAATACAATAAGAACAAGTAAAATTACTGTTACAATAATAGGCAATCACGACATGAAATATCATTGATTGAAATGTTATTGATTATTTGAAATGTGTTTTCATATGTGAGCGAATGAGAATTTCTGCTCTGAGAGAATTTAAGCAATGAGATAAGAAAAACCAGAGGTCATTGCTCTTATTCAAATTTTTACGTGTCCGACATGCTAACATCACTCAAATGTTTTCTAAGTAAAAATACTGCGTGCAATTCAATTAAAAAATGTTACTTATACATTTTTTTCGTAAACAAATTTTTCGTAACTACAACTTTCAAGCAGCTATTGGGCTTAAATATAATACAATAACACTGAAAGCCAATAAAAATGCTAATGAAGGAGACACAAATACCAGCAATGCCGCGTTAAAAACTAATCAAAACATCCACAAATTAATGAACAGAGATATTAAACGAGACAAGATCATCGCATAAATCTGGTTGAAAAAAACAAAAGGGTTAAAGAAAAAACAAACGATGGGAATGATGCGGGCACGAACGCCAAAAAATGTCGGGACCGCGACTCGGCGCAGACGAGTGGGGAATGTTAAACAGGACCCCTTTAAAGGAACGTCGGGGATTCCTTCGGGATACGAAAAACGTCCGAATGATGATTCAGAGTGACCTCGGGACGAATAGCTCCAGGCATTCTTGACTATAAATAGCTGGTACTAAGGCTTTGTGACTGTAGCCGCTTTATTTATTGGTTTTTATATTGGCCTCCGCTGCGTGGTTGATGTTTAGCGCGACCAGTTTGAGATGAACTATAACCTTGGGAGTGAAATATAGCTGTAATGTACGTTTCGTAGTGCGAAGTGAGCATTTTATCGTATATGGTCTTTGTGAGTCATATCAAGTTGCTGTCATAGCAGGAGGATGTATTGTATAAGTGGTCCAATCCAGGAATTTTAAGTAACCATAATTTTTAAATGTTTTGCGACCAGTACCTAACTGTTTTGACGTCATTTTAACAGAATGTATAATGACTTCTATATCTATATGTAGATTTTAAACTGTACATACCAACACTACAATAAACTGTTACTAAAAACGACATTGGTACTTTCTATCATCGATTTTAGACAATTTTTGCTCTAAGATAAGCGTTTGTAGCAAAACTGCAAAATTTTAAACAATCGGAAAGTCAGCTTATGATCTAAGTAAATAGTATTTAATTTTAATAAGTTGCTGAAATCTAGGCCACCCATACATTCTAGACTGTTTCAGAGTTTCTAAATACAGACATACTAAATAAAGTTTAATTACATCAAAGATAGCGTGGCGACCTCATACCTATGCTAATTCAGCGGCCTTAATGTCGAAATTAATCAAAATTATCTCTGCTATATTAAATGGCGTCAGAAATTATGATTTTGCACAATTATCCTGTACGTAATTACAGATAACATACTTGTCCTGGCTCCCTTGAACGACAATTCAATGTAAGAGAATAATTGCCTTCTTAAGTGTCAGCCGTCGCGTATTACTGCGTGCCAATGTTGTTTTTCATTTTTACGTTATTATAGTCTTCGGCGCTGACTTTTATGACTCCACCTGTGTGAGCTTCAAATGCATAATCATGACAATCTAAAATGATGGGGCCATACTGCCAAGGAGCTTACAAGCTTTTGAAGTAATGGGTAAGGTCGTTCGGAGAACTACTGCCTAACAGAAAATTCACGTGACTAGGTTTAATATGTTTTGTTTGGATACTGCCAAAACCATCCCGTTTGAGTTGAGATGCTAGCACCGTAAATTACCTACTTAGTTACCGTAAACGGTGAGCTGTTGCCTTGTTTTCAAACTAAGTGATAAAAGTGCTGTCTTCTTAACTTGTAAGTCGTATCGTAGTTTAAATTTGGCATCTTTCGTCTTGGAGAGGTTTTGATCTACATACTACTAGCAAGGCCGGAGCTCTTCTGATTTTAGTAGATTAATGGATAATCTTCAATCAAAACATTTTATATAACTTAACTTTGTGATAAATTTTCCGTATCGAAAATTTCCCCTTCCCTTGATTGTGCATTTCAAAGAACACAATCGTCAAAGTTGTCCCTAATACATCTAAGCCATTATTTATCCACAATAACGAGGCGATCATTTAGAACGTTTCATGGTTCCTATATTCCATAAAACAGTTGACTAAGTAAGCAAAGTCACGAAAGTAACCGAAGGATATTGCCCCATCGGGGACAATACGCACCTGTCACGAATGTGGGTCAATATTAATAAACTTTATGACGTCAGAAGGCGTTGGTGTCGGAAATCAAGCTATTAAGGGCATTAAAAGGTGACAGAGACAGCTGCATTTGAAACTGAGAAGCGTGAAAGAGATGGAGATATAATTTTTACAGTCATTTAATATTATTTGTACAGAACATTGACTAATACATATCAGCAACGAATACTACATTTGTACAAATTGTTATTTTAGTATGTAGTACATAAAATATTCTGTTTTAAAACTTACACGATTCTTTCAAGCTTATTATGAATATTGAAAGTTCAATGAAGTTAAAAATCATTAAATTATTAATACTATTTATGATCTATCGGTATAATCATTGTATATTTATGTCTGGTCGAAATTCAAAAGAAAAATATGAAATCTCTTTTGTGACCTACCTTTCAAAGTGGTAAATGAAATTGGAAACTACTAACAGTCAATTAAAAAAGGTTTTACTCGATTTATTTCATAAACTGAACTCCTTTCTTTCTTAACAATAAAATACTGGCAACTTCGCGTGCCAATAAAGAAAAAGTTAAGAGCGTTTATACCCTGCACGCGCTTTTTGGCTTAAAAACAGGACTTTTCAAATGAGTTAATAGCCACCAATAAACAATTTAAAGAAAAAATAATTATTACTAATTTTAGAAAAGGTTGTCATCTAGGGATTTTGGTGGAAAACATTATAGATTGATGGATAATTTGTGAGTACTATACGGATTACTGAACACAAGTTTCGTTATTTAGGCTTTAAATGGCAATTTAGAAGCTTAAGATATCCGAAACCACTAAATATAAGATGAAAATAAAAATATTATCAGACTAATAAGATCCTTATGGAGGGATTTTGCTAAGAAAAATAATCTTTTTGTGTTTAGTTCCTGAAAAATAAAAATTTAAACAATGCGAAATTATTCAGAAATTCTCGTCAAGAACATATTTTTTTTCACCAACTTATCGTACATAATTTTTTATAGCAATTGCATATTATAATAGAAGAACATCTTATCAATAAATTACCATTTTTATATTTCAACAAAATTAGTTTTCATGTTTTTTACAAATATTTTAAAAACCACTATAAAACACGCTGTCCGACGTGGATCAAATCAGACCGCCGCAAGGCCTTCTAGAGGGAGGACGTATCGCTCGTCGCTCCGGCCTGGCTGCAGTCGATTATGCCGCGCGTAATAAAAATTGCCACGCGCGGAATGCGATTACCACATCTTAGTACTTTGGTAGTAAAATATTTAATTATTTTTATTACCTACAATGATTTTGTAGTGAGTATAAATAATGTTTCAGGTAATATAATGGGATGTAATTCCGAGGCTAAATTATGTTATGTATTGTAATATAAAATTAAATATATTTCGTAATTGTAAGGGGTTGTAAGGCCCCTAACACTATTTATGTGTTCGAATACGAAATGATTAATAAAACGTCCGTAGTGTCTACTGATTGAACACTGATTTGAATGCAACTTAACAATGTAATAATAACGAAAATATGATTAGTATCCAAAATTTGTATTATTCTTTGCTTGCACAGTAATATTTGTCTACTTATAATGCAAATAAAATATTTTTATGATATTATATTACAGTTACATTTCAATTGAATATTTGAAGCGCACGGATCAAAGTTGTTTGAGCCGATTGTATAGCGAGCCGACGCGGCCGCTCTACGCACACAGCTTTGGTCGCTTATGTGTGCGTGAAATTAACGAAGAAATACCTATAGTTGACTTTGCGCGCAAGGTGTATACGCTCTTAAACAGTTCGATTGTAATTTTAAAAGGCCAATCAGTGTCTTCGTGTTGGCAACACTGTATTGCAACGAAACGGCAATGCGCCGTCATATTTTAAATACAAGCCATAAAACAGTTTAACGTGAAAGTCAATTAGTATGATACGTTGTAAAAAGTATCATTAAATAGAGTAATGGTTGTGTTATATTAAACAAGTCAGTAAATTATTTCATAGTTTTATGGCTCTTGATTTACTGGAAAGCTGTGGTGTGAAGAAAATACGACTTTGCCTATTACATTTATTAATTGACCGCAATATTACTTGTCTATCTACCATTACTAGCCTATTTAGGTACACTGTCATACATGGCTTTCCTTAATGATTGAGAGGATTTTAGCTTCAGTCCACCACATTTTCCTAGTGCGAATTGACGAACTTTACATACCCTTATAATTCTTGTGAATAACTCTCAGCTAAACACGTTACCTCTTAATTGTTTCGAAAAAATAAAATGATAGATATTGTTTTTTTTTTATTAAGTGTGACAATAATAATACGGCCGAGAGATAAGGCTCCAAATCTTTTAAAACATACCATATCTTAGTGTTAACTGTTTCTATTTTTATTCTATTTATAAATTTAATGCATCCTTCGTAGACAATCCTTTTTGGTGTGTAATTCTAAATAAATAAAACAATGTGTTATCGCAATTACAAAAACAAAACGACACTAAAAGCGTACATATACTTTGTTTTCACTATCAACATCACGGGTTGTCATTCCCATATCGGCAGATGATTAATTCCAAACAAAATTACAAGGTGCGGCCACAAAACTGGTCCCAAAAATAGTCTGAGACCATTTGGAAGGTAAAAAAGGACGGGCGATGGTGTGGGAATGGCCTCTTTTTTTTTTTCTTTTTTGAAACATCCACGCATCAGGCCAGGAAGCGAGATGATCTGATGTAAAGTTTATTATCAATTTTATGGTTTTTAATCTAAAATTTGATATCGTCAAAATAAAACTAAGGGTGCCCTTTAATACATTTTTGGTATACCTTGTTAGTATATTATTATTTATTTACATTTTTAAGTACACCTTTAAAGGACTAACGCCCAAATACTGGAACGCAACTTAAATAAAATAATATGAATGGCGTTTCAGTATTCGGGCGTAATACACTAAGTTAAAAAAATAATCAAAAATATATTTTTGTAAATTATTCAAGCAATGCTTAAAACTTGTAGACGACACAGACGGCCTGCATTCTATCTTAACTTTTTCCCACGGTATCATTTCCTCTCGGAGTCCGAAATTTTATTTGACTCTGCAAATATATCTTCCATTTACATTTTTTTAATGGTGTTGTAAATTACTCTTCGATTTTATTCGATTCAACAACGTTGATAAGATAGCCTTCATTTTAGACTAACTTATAGCAATTATACCAACTGTATTTTTTCAATTCAATCAATTAACTTTCCCCGAGCTGGGATGCGAATCCCGAATCATATATTAAGTAACATCCAAACCCGATCATTAAAGCGACAAATACATGATTTATTTTTACAATAATAGTTATATAAAATACCAGGTACCCTCCAATAACAATATCAAACTTCATCTATAGATTTTTAACAAACCCCCAAATTGCGTGATTTTTTGTTGACCTATATTCCCTGCACATTTGTGTACAAAGGGGCTGTGCGGTCGGCGCATGCGCAACATTATAATAATCTCTAGGGGCGAATTACCCCTTTGCAAATAATCCCCATTTTAAACAGCCATGAGAACTTGTGAATTGAGGGTTATTTTTTTGAATTTGTAACACTAACCCCTTAATCCCTATGCAATTTTCATATAAATGGGATCATTAACATCTGACATAGATGTCTTTAAAACACGACGGCTTTGGCTTGGTATTTGTCCTCAGAGAACTATTTATACTAATATTATTAAATTGTGTAGAATTATTTCGAAATATAGATATTTCTATATTAATTTACACCAAAATTTATGAAAAAATAAAGTATGCACAAATAAAATACTTAAAACTAAAGGCATGGTAACAATTGGCGGCCTTATCGCTAACTGCGATCTCTTCTAGGCAACCTTTCGATGCAGTGGATTATTATACCTATAATTGATTTTACATAGGTACGTAATAAATAATAACGGGCATTGTGGATTGAAATTATTAATTAGGTATTCATTTAATTATTGATAAGTGATTGTAATAATTTAATATAGCATACTGTATCAGCCCATATACGTCCCACTGCAGGGCACGGGCCTCCTCTACAATCAAGAGTACGACTGAGAGTGGTTAGGCCATATAGTCCATCACGCTGGCCTAGTGCGGGTTGGCACTAATATAAATAATAATAAAATGTTAATATAGCATACCTATCAATCATTTTCTATCAATCATTTTAGTGCGTGGTGGCCTGTTGGTAAACAGACTAGGGGCCCTACTATATTCATCGAACGAACGAACGAACGAACGAAGGACCCTACTATGTTCAACGAAACGAAGTTCGAAACTTCGGATGATCAAAGTTTATATACGATACGAATGTACCTACATAAAACTTATGGTCGTTATTGATTTATGGTCGTAACCATAGACTTATAGTTACGGTGTACGTTATATATATACATTCGTATCGTATAAAAAACTTCGTTTGTCCGAAGTTTCGAACTTCGTTTCGTTGAATATAGTAGGGTCCTTCGTTCGTTCGTTCGTTCGTTCGATGAATATAGTAGGGCCCTAGACGCGGCTATCAACATGTTCACGGTGGTCGCGGGTTCGAATCCCAGGGCACACCTCTGACAGGACTTTTCGGAGTCATGTGTGTATTGATTGTCAATCACCACGCACTAAAACGGCGAAGGAAAACATCGTGAGGAAACCTGCATACCATGGCGATTAATAAGAATTTCTATGGTATGTAAGTCCGCCATCCCGCACTAGGCCAGCGTGGTGGACTATATGGCCTAACCACTCTCAATGGTACTCTCGATTGTAGAGTAGGCCCGTGCCCTGCAGTGGGACGTATAATATGGGCTGATACAATACTATCAATCATTTTGAAATTTAATCAAACCTTTTTCATAAAACCTCTTCGGCGAAATCGGTTCACCGGTATTAAGTTCATACAGTTACACTTTGTGCGTGCATAAAGCACATTCCTTTGACCGGACGCAAAATTAATTGCAATAATGAACCTTTATTTTTGGTGCGGGACTTTCTTTCTACTATTTCCGAAAGTAAAAGCTCGAGCCAGTTTTTGAAAAGCAGGGTCATTCTTAAAATGTCAGTGACCACGACATATGGTAAGCGTGATGGTAAAGCCGACTTGCATTTAAACTTTATGCCACATTTTTTTCTCACCATTTTAGGTCATTTTTTAATTCACCGTAAAGAACCTAGTAACTTACATAATTAATTGAAATGTGTCACAGAGAAAGCTTTAGGTATCAAAATTAAACGGTCTATTATTATTTTCTCACGTCATGAAAGTTCAAACTCAAAGGCCAAGAGATTATATCTATAACTACTGCGACAACTAACCGATGCTTTGATAGGCTTTTGTTGGCTTATTGTAAAAAAAATACAACGTCCGAACACCGCAGACTATTTTACGATGGAGCCATTGTATGGAGCGTTTCAAACCTTTTACAACCTGCAGGTATTTTCTATTTTTTTTTATGTCACATAACGTATCTCAGTGAGTCACTCATTCATAATTATTGTTAATAAAATAAACAAAGCGAAATGCAATAATGAGATTAGCCGGGCTGAGTCCGGCGTGAACTCAGCCGCACGTCCGAAGCGTCATTCACTCGCGTCGCAGCAACAAAGCGCGCTGGTCGTCGCAAGCGCGCGCGCTTCGACCGTTAACGTTCCAAATTCAAATATTTTTATTTTTTTAAATTGTGACAGATAATAAAAACGTAAAAACTGCCAGTGTTGAAAACAGTGATTCTGTGGTGTTCCAAAACGAGATTCAAAATTGGTTTTTAATAGTGCGGTGCAACAGACAAGTGGCTAGTGACCTTCGGTGAAACAAAAAAGGAGTTTTGTACCCAAACCCGCCCCGTTATTGATGGAAGTATGAATTCGAAAAAAATCGAATGTTTCGATGACGATGACGATTCCGTTGGTGGCAAGCCGAGTCTCAGCTTTTTAGGTGAGTTTATTAGTAAACAAATAGAAACTCATTGATAGCTTCTGACATACTAACGAGAGTTGCAATGATAGTGGTATCTAGAGTTATGCGTCTTCCGCGATAAAATACGGTGCCAGCGGAGTAATTGTATTGCTTACAATACACAGTGGAATGGCAATAGTTTATCAAAATGATTAGCTGTTACATTTCTATCTATAGTAACTCAATCTTTTGATAACGTTCTAGGAAACATGTTAATTTGGCACACCGACGTGTTATTGTTTCCAAGACATTCGGCTTGTGTGATTATTTTAATTTGCAAAGAATTGAGTCATTCAAACTAGAACAAATAGTAGTATTTCTAGAAGAAAAATCCTGCAAGCTTGTGCAAGTAATTCAAGAATCAAGATATGTACTACTACCATAAAGCAATTATCTCAATATTCTATAATGATCTAACAAATAGAGCAGTTAAAAGTTCCTCTTAGGTACCTTTTTCGATCGTACAAACTTGTGCTTCAATTGCAGTTTATTGACACAACTTACAGTCAAACAACTCAACACATGTTTGTAAATAAAATTAATCTACTAATACATTCAGAATTAATTAGTTTAATTAATGAAAAGGTATTCACGTGCTGCCAATTAAAAACTGTTTCTAGGACAGTAGCAAACACTGCTATTTTAATGTTATAAATTCCAAAGCAGTGATACTGATCGATTTCACTTTTAAATTTATAATTATTTTTTTTCTTTAAAATAAATTATTTTATTTCAATCTCATATCAAATTCGCATTCAAATTATTGAACATGTCCCAAAAAATGCTCAAACTTTTTTTTTTTTTTTAAAGTTTATCTTACAGAAAGATCAGCTTGTTTACATTCACTATCAATATCAAATTTAGAAAAAAATATATACCTATTTTGTTTTATTTACAAAAAAGTCGTGTACTTTGCTTCCACGCCATAATTACCTTACCATAAGTCCTCCAATTGCATCATATTGTAAAACTTTCTCAAACCGTAGTATTACTCATAGTGTGACGAAGGCTAGCATCCTGGTGACTAACTTGTCCATTCATTGGCTCATCACCCACGCCTTCGACTGTCGTGCTGAAGTGTTAGTAGGCAGCTACCCCGTAAATCAACTTCGAACTACATAAAGGGATTTGAGAATTACAATCTATACTTGTAGATCAGGATACATGTTTAGACTTAAGTTATAGACCAGACAGATTTTATGCACATTTTTTTTGTGAAAATCGCAAAAAAATCCTACAAAAGAAACAGTTTTCGCTGTTTCGGGAGGGGCGTGAAATAGGGGTTGAACTAGAAATTAGTTGATTTTCCACCAACTAGTTGCAGACTTGAACAGAATTTATTTACATTTTTTGGGAAACTCGCGAAAAATCCTACAAAAAGAAAACAGTTTTCGCTGTTTTAGTATGGGCCTTATTCCACAGGGGTTTAACTAGAGATTGTTAATTTAGTCGATAACTTAGATAAGATGATGCACTGGTCAATTTTGTATGATGCGGGTTGGACGGAAGTAACAAATGCATTTGATCAATCCGTTTCCAAACAATAATACGGACAGATGCATCTCATTGAGTTCATAACATAAAACATTTCATCACTAAGCCTTTGAGCATGAAAACAAGTGTTAAAAGTTGTTTGACTGATTTTCAAGGCAATGTTTGTGGATTAAAGGATATTAAAATGTATGTTTGCGTAATAATTATGATTAATAAACACATAATCATCACACCTGTAATACGGTATATAAATTCCGCCAATCCGCATTAAGCCAGCGTGGTGGACTAAATGACATTGCCACTCTAACAGCCGCTGCCAATAAACAATCTCAATCCAAAATTTGCCGTTTTAGATTGGCAGCTCAATCTTTTTTCTGATACTATATTTCCAATAATCAATCTCAGTAGTGAAAAAACTATGGCAACATGACAAGAGACCAATCGAAAAGTAGAAAACAATCCAGATTGACTTCAATCTAATTTTTTCGATTGATTATTGGCATCGGCCGTTAATCGTATTCTCGATTGTAGAGGAGGCCCGTGCACTGCAGTTGGACGTATATGGGCTGATACAGTACTGCACAGTACTCAATAGGGGAAGGCAGAGACTATAGACCTAGGCAGGCAAAGACTAATAATACTTTTTATTTATACATCGGGCGTAATGAATACCTGAGGTATTCTCCGTCGAACCGCTAACCTAAGATTATATAGATATGAAATAAGTAGGAGCTTACGTAAATAATAACAAACTAAACAGACATTTTATAATAAAATAAAATGAAGGAATAAGGTAGAAATGTCTTGACTTTAACCGATTAGAAGTAAACCTTATCATAACTCATTGAATGAGGATTAAACTTGTCACGACATGAATGAGCAAGTTAAAACATGGGTATGGATACGACATTTTCTTATCACAATTGTACTATTTTTTGGCGTATTGTTTAAAATAACTGCTCCTTTTTATGACGCATTAGAGTCAGCTCTACTTCTATGAGTTAGATTAAACAGAATTTCGTTTCAAATTAATAAATAATTACCTGAGTTGAAAGTTAATATCATTTAGGTAAAAAAATCAAATCTTACGAAGTTAGGGATCTTAGGAAGTTAGGGATGATGGATTTCCAGCGTGCTCAATCCTGATAATTATTACTTTTGCTTCGTCTACTTTCATCAATCTTTCAAGCATTTCGAAAATATTATTGAGATATTAATATATCTTTAATTCCTCCATAGAGATCTTAGTTAAATCTCGACATAGAGTGCAATTGCGCTCACAACAGAAAAGGTCTTTGACATGCTAATTACTCCTCCACCCGGAATTATTACAAAAAGATACAGATCTCGCATGAAATCCTATACTTTTCGCCCGCACTTTCATAAACCAAACAAACCGACAAACAAGCGGACTTTATAACCGCGTCTTTTAAGTAACTTAAGATGGCAAGATTGCGAGAAACGTGTGTTTATAAACAATTTCCGTGGTTTGTATGATAATAAAAATTAAAAATAAATATTGTAATGTCCACTTCTTTGAAAAGGCTTAAGCGACCGCATTCTTGATTTTATATTTACATTTCACTACAGCAACAATTTCATTTCGTTTAGTGAGTTTTTTTTTAAGGAAGTTCACGTGTATTTCAATCAGACGTTTTTACATTTCAACAACCAACTTTTAGAACTGGCTTAAATATCTGTTTAAATGTATTTTCAACTAGAAATCAACGATCGAAGTTAGTTTGTCATTCCGTGATAGATTACCTTTTGAATCAAGCTTTTTCACCTGTTATTGACACAGATGGCCTTTCTACGGAACCATATATCATAAAATAAATCAATGAACCAGATCATTCCATTTCCAAATTATAAATCTCACGTGCAAGTCACTTTGACAGTTGTGACGGTCGTGTGACCACCACACCCTTCAGCCATCATGTTCGCAGTATAAAAGAAAGCTATCAAAATTAAACCGATGAAAGCGGCATGCAAATCAAACGACATAGAACGATTAGACACGGTCAGAAAACTGTAGCAAATAATTTATGATATGTTTAGTTTTTAGTGGTTGTTAATGAGGATTAATACGGAATATTTGGAGTTAAGACGTGCTCGAGATTGTAATCAAAAGATGAGATAAAATAATTTATTCATAAGGTTTGATCTGAAATGCTAATGGAGAGTTGGAATCTTTGGCGTGTAATATATCAAACTTGTATTATACTACAACCCTTTGCATACATTAAAAATATATCAACAACTGTGATGTTTTGGGTTTGATTTCTAGGCCAAGTAGTCTAGTCATTCATTATGGTTAGATATTATATAACATTTTAGTTAATTTAGGCACTTAGCTGGATACAGGCAGCTTTCAACAAGTCTATGTAAAACTGTATTTGACTTACTGGATAATGTCTAGAAATATTCGGAATGAGCGCAATCACCTCTAATCATCGATTTAATTACTATTATGCCTAATATTTTATTCCACATCACACAGGTGTGGTAGAATGATAGCTAAATGATTAAAAAAGGTACACTCCTATACATTAGCTCTATTATACTATTCATTATGAATTCAAATGACTTGCATTTTTTAAAACAAGGGACTTTACTTTTTCGTTTTAGAGAAGGTTTATCTCTTATCAGTAGATGGTTATAATACACAGTGACTGATAATAAGGCAATTGTAAACAATAACTTTATCAATTGATGCGTACGTCATCGCGTCGTGATGAATTAGTGGGGCTGGAATGTTGTTTGAACGAAGTTGTAGCGAGTATCTATTTTAACCGACTTCGAGAAAAAAAGATTCTCAATTTGAATTTTCTTTGGTATTCTTCTTAATTTGACTATATATTTTTTATGATTGTTACCTCATAACTTTGCAATGAGTGAACCTTTTCTGATTATTTTATCTTTCATTGAAAGTTTGTATTTGTCTTGTGGTCCATAAAAATATGGTGAAGATCTGATGAATAGCTTCGAAGCTGGAGAGTATATCCCTCAAAACTGAGTAGTATTAAAGTGGTTCTTTTTAGTGTATACTAATTACAATAATTGAAACCTTTTAGGCCGACGTCCATTTATAGATAGAAGACTGAATAAAAGTAGAAAACAAAATATTGTTAGCGGCAGTTGTATCGTATCACATACTCATACCTCTGCCTACCCCTTCTGAAAAAAGGTGTGAGTTTTTGGATATATGTCTTTGGCGCATTCAAAAGATTAACTGAATATATAAGTACATATTATAGATATTATCTATTTTTAAAAAACATTTCCCAACACAAAAATCAAGAAAAATCCCAATATTCAAAGTACATATATCAATCAATTATCAAAATGCAAGAGGTTTACCCTCGAGCATCGTAATGCCAATTTATGTCATACCGTGATTATCGACTCAAGGAAAGATTTTCGGAATCTTTAACTACACGTAATAAGAGAGTTATTAATGTATACAGATTACAACATAGTCTTATGCAACCTTATAAATCGACTAATTTAATAAATACGAAATTGTTTGGACCTTTTATTTCTTGTAATATTCCATAAACAACAGCACAGACATGAATAGAGCCTTCATTGCACAAAAAAAATGCATACGGTCAATGTGCGGAGTTCTACCTGGGGACTCGTGTAAACCCTTGTTCAAGGAGCTCGGACTTTTACCACTACCATCCCTCTATATTTACGAAGTCTGTGTTTTCGTCTATAAAAATGAGTATCTTTTTAAAACAGCGGCTAATATCTTCCCTCGAAATATAAGAAATCCGAATAGATTAGTACTTGATGAAGTGCCTAGGTTAACTAAATATAATAAAAGTTGCCTAGCTATGTGTGTGCGTATTTACAATAAGATACCCAGCCACTTAAGAAATTTGACATGCCGGCTGTTTAAGGCAAAAATGTATGAATGGCTTGCAAATTGCAACTATTACAGCTTGCAAGAATATTTAAATAAATAGATACATATAATTATAATTATTTAGATTAAGACATATTATAATATTGCATGCTATACCTTCTAGCAGAACATGTATGTTACGACACGAATAATATAACATCTTTATACCCATGTTTTATGCATTATAAATAAATAATAAAATAAATAAATAAAATAAAATAGTTTATTTAAAGGGCTTTTATGGGATCTAAATTAAAATATAATTTTAAGCAATCACAGATAGGTACTGGTCACTTACCCGTAGGTGACCTGTTTGCTCGTTTGCCTGTACAATAAAAAAAACAACATCAATGTAGTACAACATTATAATGAAATTAAAAAAATACACACGCTAGGCCAGAGTTATAAACTAAGATTTTGCTCTGTACTGTATCAGCACATGTGAGTCCCACTGCAGGGCACGGGCCTCCTCAACAATCGACAGTACCATTGCGACTTGTAAGGCCTATTGCGAGTTTGCGGACTTTACATGGCTAACTAGGACTTTACATGGAAAAATTGCTTACTAAGCACTGGAATTTTAAATTCTAATACAAATACAAATTCGGTAGAAATTTTGAATTTAGAAAACATGAACAATGTCACATATTTTGGCATCTGTTTTGTTAACCTTGGAATTGTTTAATAACACCGTATTATTTGTGTATTCGGTGCAGGATATTCAATACCTGGACGACCTTAATGCACAGCTGTCACGAATCAGTTTGAGAAATGAGGAACGTGGCTCACGGATTAGCGGTATATTGTTATAAATCCAAACCATAAATTTTCTAAGCTAAATAATTTTCGTACATAGAGCCCAAATTTAGTCGAAACCTTTTTGGAATAATTTTAGAGTAGGTAATTGACGAATTTTTTAAAATTTTTAAAGTAGCATATATTATTGCCTGAGACTGGAATTTGGGCTGAACATGGCAGTAGGTATCATCTTTATTGTTTATTACATAGGTCCGAGAAATGATCGAACAGGTCACCCGATGGTAAGTCATGCCGTCCATGAACACCCCTAACGCTTGGATCATGGATGTGTTGCTGGTGCAATAAATCGGGGCTCAATTAAAAGTCATGTGTGTATTGACAGTCAATCACCACGCACTAAAACGGTGAAGGAAAACATCGTGAGGAAACCTGCATACCATAGCGATTTATAAGAATTTCTATGGTATGTAAGTCCGCCAACCCGCACTAGGCCAGCGTGGTGGACTATATGGCCTAACCACTCTCAATCGTACTTTCGATTGTAGAGTAGGCCCGTGCCCTGCAGTGGGACGTATATGGGCTGATACAATACAATACAATACAATACAATATAATTAAAAGAGGAACGGGAAGAAAAAAGAATAGGAAGAGGTATTGGACATCCGGCAAATGATCAAACTAACTTGACATACTATGGATGGAGCTAGTGTCACTGCGGCTTATACCTTCAGAGATGCAGACGTAATCTAATGAATTGCGCAATTGCTTTAAAGAAAAAAGCTTTTCTCAGGAAGGGCAGGCCGAGGTGCAACCAGGACGCCCACGTAATAATAAAATCATAGGATTAATAACTCTAGTTCTTCGAAACTATTCATACCTCCAAATCTGTATGTGTATATATTAGCTTGTAGTTGTTTTAATATACGTAGAAGCGACTTTTAACGACTTTTTTTTCTCTTGTTTCCCACTTGTTATACATACCCTGCGATATAAACATATCTTTTTTCCCTTCTATTAACTCCAAAAAACAAAAAAATACAAAATACAATCGCCTCTACTAACTCTACTTTCATAACCTCAAACAAAAAATCCACACTTAATACGACTTATTCTCACTCACTAACTGCCATCATCCCATCTTACATTAAAATACTACCAATACATCGCAGCCAAGTATTTGAACAGGTAATCTCGGTTAAAATATAGGTAAATTGCGCTGTTAAAGCGTTTAAGCTTTCACTTCTATCAAATAAGGCATAAGAAGACGTATTGATAGAACAAAAAGCCTTTTAGTTGGGTGCGCTTAATACACCGTAATAGGCCACTTATATAGTTAATTTTATTAAGAGAAATCTACTTAGCAGTGAGTGATGGCTTGGTTGCAGCTGGACTATCGAAATTGAGGTTGGAGGTTCGAGCGCAAAATATACCTGTTACTTCTTTAAAATGTTTACTTAAATGTTAGAAAATATAGTAAGGAGAATTGAATTCGAATTTCCATCAACCCGCATTAGGCCAACGTGATGGACTATTTGGTCTAACTACTCTCAATTGTACTCTTTGATTGTAGGGGAGGCCCGTGCCCTGCAGTGGGACGTATATGAGCTACAGGAAACTCTAACTCAAACGAATTTTGAATTCTTGATTTTTGAAATATATTTTAAAATATATATATCTCTAAAATGTCACGAAAATGTGTTATTTTATTTATTTTTGCAGAGCTTTTATAACGCAAGTGACCACAATTCCTAGACTTTCACTATAAAGCTTGACTGTGAAGATGTGCACTTGTATCCAACAGTGAATTCAAACTATCACTTTCAAAAATAAACAGATGTAATAGTGTCAATGCACTCCATGGGGTATAAAGAGATGACTGTGAAATATTGTGGATGTCAAGTATTAATGAGAAAAGAAATTAAAAACAATACTAAGGCTTGAGAAATTTTCACAAAGCCTAGATTTCTATGCTATCAGAAAAAAAGTAAAACTCACAATTATTTATCAGACATTCAAACCCAGCCCCTTAAAGTATCCATTTAAAACTCTTAAATGCGGTTATACCAACGATAAAGAATTTTAGTTGCCAATTGGATTACATCCTTCATAAATCAATATCTTCTTATATCCAATAACAAATCTAAATCCGGCGGTACAAACGTTACAGAATTTAAGTTACCAATTCTTCACGAATCAAGTCATTTGTAAATACCAAATCCACTACAAAAGAGATTAAACAAAGCAAGGATCCTAATTACACAAATCTATTCCAATATTTATGTCATATATCAAGCGAGTCTGCCTCGTCGCCAAGTTAATCCTGGTTAATCTGTGAACACACGTCCTGAAGCCTATTCGCTCGTATGCTTCGGTGTGGTCCGATGCACTACAAAGAAGCCGTAAAGTATAACCCTGTTTCACGACTGCTAAATGGGATGAAATAAGGGCTTTGTGATCGAAAGAATGAATCGAAATTAATAGAGTGATAGGGGTTTTATCTTCGGTTGAAAGGGTTAAGGTCTTTTTGTAGGTTTTTTGGGAGGGTTGGAATGTTTTAGATGTTATGCTTTTTGTTTTGAAGTTGAGAAATAATTGATAGTGATTGGTTTTTAACCAAATGTAGACGCATTATGATTGTAATCTATGTTGGTGTTATAAGTTGGATATTATTACAAACGTTTAGTCGTTTCACAATTGTATAAAGAACTTATAAAGATTCAGGACTGAAGATCGTTTTTCATCATTCATCATTTGTATATATATATATTTTTTTTCAATTAAATAAATTTATCACTTCTGATATATTCTAAAGTCATTATCTTCAAAGCACTGACATGGTTTCCTTCCTAGACTATTACTGCATAAATATCGTAGTTCGTTTTATTTTATTTATTCTGAGAGTAACGTAATTGAACGTCATATTAAACACGAGGGCTACAATTTTACAACACGTGTATTTTTAGAGATAATTTAATGAACATTAAAATCAATTGTTTAAGAAATCGCTTTAAAAAATCAATACATGACTCTGAGTAAATTAGAGTAGATGACAGGCATTCAATCCCAAAATGCAAAAAGTTCTAGGAAAACTAAAATAAAATACAAATAGTGGTTCCTAATCACTACATAGTATAAAACAAAGTCGCTTTCTTTGTCCCTATGTCCCTTTGTATGCTTAAATCTTTAAAACTACGCAACGGATTTTGATGCGGTTTTTTTTAAATAGATAGAGTGATTCGAGAGGAAGGTTTATATGTATAATACGTACATATTATTGTACAGAAATCTATTTGTACCCGGGCGAAGCTGGGCCGGGCTGCTAGTGTATAAATAAAATGTAGAATACCGCGATGCAATATAGGAGTTACTAGGAATACGTTGATGCTTTTATTAATATTGACGTCTTCAAATTACTACATGAAGCTCATGAGAAAATTGCTGCAATCTATTAACAATTATGACCAGGAATAGAAGAGCTCTTAACAATCAATTACTATGTACCATTATAAAGTAATCAGATGGATCTACATACACTGTAAAGGAATGCAGTTCTCTGTTTTGCTGTTTGGTTTGTTGCTACGCCAGAAATACAGTGGTTGTCACCAAGATTCCATACAACTAAGTTGTTGGAAATTGTTTATCAATTTTTTGATGCACGTGGATAAAGTATTCCACTGCATTTGATGGTTGATTCCATTCGAAATATAAATACAAATCAAACTATATTTGTGCTAGATCGTACCAATGCAATGGTGGACAGACAATTACAAATATAAGGAAATATATGCATAAATATATGCGAGAGGTCGTTTGGGGAGGCAATTTCTATTCTTCCCGCCAAACAACTGTGTAAATGCACTGTTATGTTTCGGATTGCAGGGCATTGTAGCCAGAGTAACTACTGGACATATGGAGACTTTACACCTTATGTCCCAGGATGGCGAGTGCAATGGAGTGCATTGCTTTGTAATTCAAGGTGTAGTTGGGTTTTGCTATTGTATATGAGCGGTCGTATCGCTTACCGAACGGCATGCTCGTCTCGCCATTTAGGGCATTAAAAGAAAAAAAAATGCGCCAGTGGATAATTCATATGGGCTGAACAATACTTCCATCTGGCGTATTTTAATCACTTTGTAGTACTGATATGTCTTTCTAATTACGTTCCTTTTTTATAAATAAATCCTTAAAGATAAAATTCCTCATCACAATTAATGGTAGATCTCGAACTTTGTTCAGCTGGTCCGGTATTTGTAAGGACCGAAACCAGTTCACTGTGTTTCTTCAATCGTTAAGCTAACAGATGTAAGACAATACTTTACTCAGACACACTAAACAATCGTTCCGTCGATGCCCTCTGTACCTTGAAAGTCGGGCTGACCCTCAACGAGAAATGAAAGGACTTGTATAAATTTTACTCTTAATCTTTGTGGTAAAATTCGAAGAATTAAAATATAATTAAAATTTTAAAATGTGTATTTTTTTTGTCATTCATCAGTTTTTTAAACTTACTATCGTCTGACTATGATTCCTACATTTCCGAATACTACGAGTTTAATATAAAATTGAGTATAAGTAAAGGGTTGTTATAGACCAACATTTCCAAAAAAAAAACGCTGCTAGTTTAAAATACTTTAAATACATGTTTTTTTTTACTATTTTACGCTCTTTTATATTTTTGCTAATTTAAAAATATTACATTTATTGTTCAATTTGGTACTTCAAATATACAAAATAATACCAAAATCTTTTAGACGCCGAACCCTGACAATGGTAGGCCATGTTACAACCTAAATAAACGAAACGTACCCCGCGTTTCTGAAGACATACTAATTTGTATCAATATTTGTTCAGCTTTTCCTTGTATGATAATGGATACGAGTGTTTTGAGAAATACAAGGTACTGTTTTAGACGATTTATGCATTGGAACAAAGGTATTCATAATAATCATTTTTATCAACTCTTCATAGTTACACGCCATAGGTATTTTAAAACCATTTAGTAAATTTGATGACATAGAAACAACAATTACCTGAGGTATTATCAATACTACAGCAAAGCAAAAAAAATCCATACTACGTCTAAATTGAAATCTATAATCCCAAATGCATTAATGTTTAATGTCACTCTGCTTTCAAATTATAAAAAGAAACAGTATGTACCATGGCTCCAATCAAGAAAGCCCAAGCGTAGTTGTAAAATTAATTGCAATTACCTATATGCTTGTCAATTATTTTCTCTCGCAGCTTAATGACTTACCAGTCCTTATTAACTAAAGCCAGCACCGAATAAACCAATTTTCCCATACATTACTGTCATATGTACAACCAGTAAAATAATATGCCATATTTCAAACACTAGATACAGCTCATCCACTTTCTATTTGCATATCTCGGGGTCAATACTAAACCCCGTGACTACCTGTCCAGCATTTTGCGTGATCGAGACTCGTTCGAGATATAGTTATTATGCTGAACATACAGTGATATATTTCCAATGCTACAGAATTACATTCCTATGACGTAATTTATGGGTGAGGCTATTTCGTTTTTAGAAATAAATTTAAACCTAACAGAAACAATTACGTATACTTGTAACCACAAATTATTTCAACCTATGTTAAAGGCAGTTCAAAACTGAGGATCACTTCAGAACATAAGAGAAGAAAACTTAGAAGTATAAAACATCATAATATGTGATACCAAAAATTAGAGATCACAAAAAATAAAGAGACATAACAAAACAATGACAACATAATTACAATACGGTCTCATCGCACTAGGTAATTTCTTCCAGGCAAATTTCGATGGATTTCAAAAATAGGGAAAATAAATAAATTCATAGCTAAATTGATATAAGATTTCATTTCTTATTATATATAAATATATAGATGGTTCAACTTGAAATCACTTGTCTTCAACACCATGTCTCATCGTAACTGTTATTCTATCTAAACTCATATTATTACTTGAAGACCTTCGAACCCAATTCTGTAATATCCAGTTTATGATTTGCTTCTCCAACTTCAGTAGTGTTATTCAGTACTATAATAATCATACTACCATAAATTCCTTTACAAATAATACTGAAACCATTCAAGCAATTGACCATTAAACGTACGAAGTGTAATTAACAACATACTTCGAGAATCTGGCCAGTACTATTGTACGCAGCCTCAATTGCGTAAGCTATTTTTATACTAAGAGCAATGCACTCGGACCACGGGCATCTCATGCTAATGTAAAAAGTAAATATGATGCAGGTGGAAGAATATCCTTTTGGCGCCTTTCGAGCTTGACTGTCGTTGTTTGGCCAGTTTTTATGTCATTTGTGATGGACCTTGTTTGGACAGAGTGTAGTACTTTGGATTTTAAAATGCATTCTACGGTTGGGGTGTTCTAAGGTCAAGTAGTCCTGTTGGAATACACTTTTAAATTAGTAAGGAATATTTTATGGGAATCACAAAAAAAATATTTAGTTTCGTTTGCAGTTTATGTTAGCATTGTTTTAACGTAGAATATGTACGTCCTTATTCATAAACAGTTTATAAATGAATTTTAATAGTTCTATCTTCTTCGTTACAACTTAATTCAAAAGTCGTTGAAAAGGAACAAAATATTCGATAGCTAAAAGAGGTTAATAAAGTGGCTTTGAATACCCACACTTTTATTATATGCACAAGCATAGACAGAAACTAAAGACATTTTATGAATATTAGTACTCTTAAATTTATAGTTTATGCTATAGATCACACACCCTGCAGTAATTATGCCGCTGCAATTCAGGCTTCATTACAGATAGAAATCAAAATGGCGGAAGAAGCCGACTCAAATGCCATTCCGCCAACCGTTATGATTTTAAGTAACAATAAAAATACCGCATTACAGGATAATAAAGTTTACCATAAATATCATTAAATGAATCCATTATGCCGTAATAATCTCGTAAAACATTAAATGCTGCGTAAAACTGAATTTAATTTATGCAACATTAACCTTGTCGGTAGTTCTGTTTTTCAGTTTATAACTTGGCTAATTGAAACAAGATCTTCGAGGCAGCGGGCGGTAGGATCCCGTGGGCGAGTGAAATTAGTTTTCTCTCTCGTTCACACTTATTGTGTGCGAGTGGGACAAACTGTAGGCCATTGTAGGCAAGAGGTCGGGAGCAGGTTTAAGGATGCTAAGGTAGCGTCTGTTCATTGTAGGTGATAATATGCGATATTTTATGCATTCATATGAAATTCTTTTGTCTCTGTCCCACATACCGGTCAGGAGGTTCGAGAGACGAGGAAGTAACGTTTATTATGGACGCTATTGATATTTTTATCACGTCTCCGAAGATGTGTTGCGACGTTAAATAACAATCGATTTATTTGAGAATGTCATTGTTTATTTTTGGATTTCTTATATTCTATTCGAATTAACTGTAATGTAAGCTGTAATGGATATGATTACTGTTTTATATTACTTCGAAAATCGAATTTGGTTTATATGATCTCATTTTGGCGGGAAAGAAAGGAATAAAAATTCCATATTGATTGTTTTAAACTTAACTTTAAATCTTAAAACCGTCCCTAAATTCTAAAGATCAATTATAGTGATCTACAAAACTCATGACATGTATTATGATGTAGCTTAGTAAGTACCTGAAACTATAAAATCATTTGTTTTGTCAAGCTGTAACTGAAGGGCCATCACAGTTAGAAAGACTCGTTTGGCGCCAATTTTCTGCTAAGGGATACAAGTTATTAATATTCCTGTGTAATACCACAATAAATAACAACCAGGAAGGGCACAAAATGAGCAATTCCATCATTAGCAAACTTGAATAAATTTTAAATTCAGCGTCGAAGTTACCGATGACAAATTTGACAAGCGCATTTTATGTGACGGTTGAAAATATGATATCCCGAAAAATCAATATTCCCGGGGATAAATATATCATAAACAATGCTGGGGTAAACAATAGTTAATAAAATAAACTATTTCCTTACTTATATCACGTGTACTCGAGATTGACCGTTCAAGTACAGTCAGGAAATTAGATGCCAACAAATCAGTCATTGAAAATTCAATTCTATTTCAGTGGAGTTAAAGTTTAGTTTGAGTTAATAAGATGTTTTATTAAAATTCTGTAGCCCTTAGATTTATTACTAGAGACAATTAAGCACTGATTACATATCGCATGGGATTCGTTAAAACCGACGATAAATAACTTGAAGTCAGATTGCTCTATTAATTTTGTATTGAGGTTTATTTTCTCTGATAACACTGAGATTTATTTTGAATTTTAATTAGAAAATTTAATGATTTTAAACTTTCCTTTTGGTTCAATTTGTTTATAAACATTTACATTGAATTATAATAAATTACTTTCGGTACTGTTGCGGTATGAAAATAGTTACGTTATTATAGAATTGATGACACGAAACCTATAAAATACTTTTGACCAATGAAAAATATTCCTTTTCCAGTTTCATCAAAGCGATAAAAATGCCATCAGTTTCAGTATATTCAAGTTGCTTTTCTATCCCAAATAACATAACATCTAGCGAAGACTAAGTAATAGGTACCAACAATATTCAGATCTGAGATCTTCAGAATTCGAACCCAAATCCGTCGGTCACACGCCCCAGCTACTGAGATACCCTGCTACAAGATCTTACGGTATTTTTGTAACGATCGTGCGTGTATGTCAACAAGAACGCTGTTCAAAGAAACGCGTAACCGCTTTTAGTGTCAGTGTTAATTCACATCGTAATATGAATTTCCACGATTGTGACTTGATTTTACTGTTTTATAATTGTTATTAGGTTATTCAAGGATTTTAATTTTGTTTTAAATTGTTTTAATCAAAATAATTGGGCTTGATTTTGTTTAATTTTGCAGACTGTGTGGTATGAAATGTTGTAAGGTATTAAAAAAAGGATAAATTAAACATTAAAAAATTGTTTTGAAACTACAGAAATACAATAGGCCAAAAAAACAAAGAACAGAGGGTCTTCCATATACTTTATACTTTTCAACTTTTTGTCAAACTTTCGTAGTTGGTCGTATATTGATTGCCTTTGGGGTATCAACACTGGCTAATGTAACACATAAAAAAACATGCAGATTTTGTGAAAAACCGACCTAATCACGCACCCTTATTATCCCAATCCATGCTTTGTCAATTTGAAAGCAACCTTGACGCAATTAATTAAGAGACGGTTGTGAATATTAATTTTAGGATCGCAAATTTTGTACCATTATCTTTAGCCTAGATGATTTCAATAGCATCCATCGTTAAATTGATCTGTATCCACTCAAAAAACAAATATATAATACATACTAACTTAAGATTCCTTTAGCGACCAATGAAAAACGTCTTGCTTCCCGCCAAACTCAAATTCTGAATCACGTATAATGTTTTCCACATAATTTACATACTATCTGAGAACTGAGCAATATTTCCAATATACTATTTTCTAAGTCTTGATTATGTATATACTGTTTTCAAAATAATTTACCTGTAACAGCCCATATACGTCCCACTGCAGGGCACGGGCCTCTTCCACAATCGAGAGTACGATTGAGATGTTAAGCCATATAGTCTATAATTTACCTGCTGTCTATGAAATGATCTACCTATAGTTTCAATATGCTCTTTCTACCTATAGATGCTATAAGTACTACCTTCTAAATCCCGAGCGTTAAAACACAAGCAGTTACCATTGTCTGCGATGCCTGCAGGCTCCGGCGAATGCGTGATATCAACCATTATTTCATTTCCTCGCCCGCTGGTGAAGTTTAATATTGTTGTTAATAAATTAGTTTGTTACGAGCCTCCTTGCTGTTTATTGCTGGACACGACCTCACCGTTGTGCGGGAAAAATATTGCGTAAATTGATTTTAATTTTGCATTTTGTTTGTCTTTACGGTCTTATTCTGTAGTGATATAAATGTGTTGTATAAAAAGAACCAGTTATGGTTACGATAAGCCTAGCACAAAATTGTTAAAGTGCGTAAATTCTTAATCATACAGAGTCTATAACTTCTATAGGAAATACGAGTTCCTTGCCATCCAGTAAAGATTTTAAACAATTTTGATTTAAAAAAAAACTATAGACAAAAGCTCCTTGAATGTTTGCGTAACTGTTATGTTCCAAAATGCACCCAATATTGATCAAAATTTGTTACCGTTCGTGGGCGGTAGTATAAAGTTTCAAGTAAGTTTGCACTTATCCTTGCCATTCTTAAGCCATTCATAAAGAGGCACCCTATTATTTTCTGAATTTCATAACCAAATAATTTGTAAGCACAGTGTGGTCTTTATTTGCATAAAAGACAGCATTGTTTCAACAATTGTCTGTAGTAATGCACCAACCTTGCCATTTGTCCTTTAGCTGACTTTTAGAATTTACTATATGGAGTGATATTGTATATCAGCCATGTTCCGAAGTTAACCTTTTCTAAATGTTACTTATTTAATCAACAATTTATAAGGTTTAATTGTTATCCATACAACATATTTTAATCTATACACCAATGTTTGAATGAAAATAAAACTTCCTAATATTATATTCTCGTACGAAATATGATATCCTTAAGACGGTTTCGGAATTGCCTGTTTTCTTACTTAATTTCTATGAATATTAGAACCTACCGAAGTTTCTACCATTATTTTGTCGTTGGTTATATCTGTTAATTTCATTAAAAACAACAGAACTCACAATTTAAATCATACGACGATTACATCGAATAACTTCACTTCAGTCAAAACAAATAATCCATATTCTCCATTCCTCATTACAATAGCAAACACAATTAGGCCATTCCAACAGTCGATGGGCCGATGGAAGATACAAGTAATAAATTGGCCCTACCACCGGTCCGTCGGAACGTTCACCGTTAACTATTAATAGAATAATGCACATCGATACTACTTCCACGATTAATGAGTGAGATTTGTGGGCGGGTGTTGTATTGCGTACGTAATTACCCTTTATGTTGTCGGTGGTAAGGTAGAACACCGATACTGTTGAGGAAAAAGTTTGAGGTTTTTTTTTAGCCAAACTATATAGGAAAGTTATCTGAAGCCAAAGCTTTTTTTTCTTTTTGTGCCTTTTTTCATATAAACATTACATATCTTACTATTTTCACATGCACTTAAGTCTAAGTCCAGACAAATATTTCTACGCTATACAAACATTTATTCGTGATACACCATGAACCTAGAACCTACAACGTTGTAAACTAAATTCTATAAAATATATATTTTACCACGCCAGTCTTAAAAATACAATATACAGCAACATGAGAAATGCTATTACCTGCATTGCATAATCAATAATACTCATACCAATCCATAAAAAAATATTTACGACACAAGTCATATTTTCCTAAAATAAATTCAAAAGCAATTAAACCCAACCCAATTTCTCCTCAATGAGGATAACATTCGATACGATCTAACACATCAACATTTACTCGTGTTACGAAATCCTCCATTACTGTTGGACGTTATCTAATACTTTGATGTTTTATTTCCTGCCCTTATCTACGTGTTTCGGAGGTATTGGGTGTGCATCGGTGTTATAGATTAGTTTATTTATTATTACTGGTAGCTTAGGATATTGTAAGAGCACACTTTGATAGGTACTATCTGTATCAGCCCATATACATACGTCCCACTGCAGGGCACGGGCCTCCTCTACAATCAAGAGTACGATTGAGAGTGGTTAGGCGATATAGTCCACCACGCTGGCCTAGTGCGGGTTGGCGATATGTTTGTTGAGGTACTATGGTGTATGAAGATTATAGAGATTTACTGGGTTGATAGAACCAAACCAAAGAAAATGTATTGATAATCATCAGAAAAACTTGAATGAAATCGAAAATATGGATCATAAAACAAATATTATACCTGAACATGAAACATACTCGCTAAAAAAACAGTTAACTGGAAAAGGCATCGCGCCAAGTTGATTTTTGAAATATTTAGACTATCTCCATTCACAGAGTGATAATGAAACTGTATAAACATCAAATGCCACTAAACATCCAAGATTGAAACGAATGTTCATTTAGATGCACCGTTAATCGTTTATGGAGCACTTTCAAAGCATTGACGAGTATTTGATGATCTAATAAATAATAAACGTTGTCTTCTATTTTGCTCAAAGATATTTTTTGTATTATTACACAAAATAAAGTAATCTGAAGCTCAATTTATACTCCAATATTTATTCATGAACACATCTTGTTTGATTAGGCAGCCAAAACAAGAATATGACTCATTCTAATTTGACGGTGTTTGGGCGTCAATCGCTTCCGGCAATAGTTTTCTTAAACAAATTGATAGGAAATCCATTGTTGATTTTTATTACCATACCGTCGATACAAAGTAATGTTTTAAAAAACAAAAATCAATATTACGAAAGAGGTTAATAAGTGGTTATTAAAAAGAGAAAGCGTATTCACAACCCAAAAACAATCAAAGCCAATGATTTCTAAAAAGATCAAATGAATGGTGGTGAAATTGATAAAATGCCGGCAGTAAATTGCTCATCCTGGTTTGCTTAGGTCCAATTAAATGCATAACCTACATTTGCTTCTAGATCTAAGGCGGCGGCTACATTCACAGGCATAGCTTTGTGAAGATAAAAGGTGATACAGATAGACCTTGTAAGATTTCAATAGACTATTGAGGAACATCGTGTGAATTAGTTCTAATACAATTACACAAGAATACTTTTTTTGCTGACGACAAATGTGTAAAAGTAGTGTTAAGATTCTATATAACTACGTAAGTTATATCATCAACAGAATCAAGTTTCTTAACGAATGAGTTAATTCACTTATAATTTGGTAGTGCCAAAGTATGAATTTATAAATTATAATCGTGTGGCCCCGACTCAGCCTATTTCAGTTTTTATCATCTTATTGGAGCCTTTCAAATCGCCCCACTTTATACGCTAAAGACGAAGCGTTAGGCTGTCTAACATTAAATCACTAGGTCTAGACTTAATTGTCAGTGAGTTAAATTAGATTGAAAGTTGAATGCGCCACTCGATGCCATCAACGATGATAACAAAGTTACACGTACAAAACTCGAATTAATGAAGAATTTCTTAACTTATCTAGTAGATGAAAAAGTAGATAAAGTAGCATATTTAAAGAGAAAGCCAAATCTGATTTTATTCAGATAAAATATCAAGACCATCGTTTCAAAACAGAATGGAAATAGTTTTGAAACAAATACATTGTGTAATAGAGAACATTATTGTAGTTATATTAAGTATGAAAGCAATTACATTAAGATAAATTATTTTCATCTGTCATAAAACAAAACTATAAAATGTATCTACAACGGCCTTAATAGTGAACCAAAAACAATTGACGAGACTTAAGAGTTATTTTTTACATCCTCGTCAAAATCAAGAAAAAGTTCCGCCTTCATACCATTCACTTAATCTTATGGTAATACTAAGAATACAGATTCACGTGCACGTCTTAAAGAATTTAAAGGCTTACAATCGCATAATTCATGAGGCATTCTCTGCCATACATGGGTTTGGACGAAAGTGATCCCAAAGCTGCAACTGACCACCAAAAATGGCCACGGACCATTCCGATCCAGTTTCTAAGCGATGAGAATTCTCAACTCGCTGCGAAATGGAGATTATAACGGTGAATATTTCAGATCAAGCGAAATAGATTTGGTACGTTTTATGACATTATGTAGACATATTTAGAAAAAGGAGTGCCTACATCTACATCAATGACCATAATATTTATCTCAGTCTAGTAGGCAAAGGTTTAGGCATTGGCTGCTATGCTGACTTATTGCAAGTTGGTGAACTTCACATACCTTTGGCAATTTTAGTGCTATATTCTCAAGTAAACAAATTTTCTCTTGTTAAAGCAAGTGATGATTAACTATGAATACGCATATAACTTCAAGAGATCAAAGGTGACCTAGTGTGACCTGGGCTGCAACCTGTGACCTTACTCTCAGTCCGGTTCTTTCTCAACTAGGCTAGCGCTTACTTGCAAATAGAGTGTAAATGTATCTAATAGTAAACCCATGTGTTATTTAAAAGTCTACTTTTTCATGGACCTTATAATATTCTGAGTTTCTTAGATGATCCACCTGAGATTCAAAAGCATCTAGTTTATTAGTACTATTAAGGTGTAAGTGTCTTATAAATCTATGCTCTCATGTAATGAGTGTCGTTAATGTTGGCTAGAATGTAAACGGCATATTAAATATGTACCAGTTTGTAATAACTAAAGCAACATCATGTTCTGTTTTTATTGATTTAATTAATTTTGTTATTCAAGAGGTAGTATATTAAATAAATACACCCATACCACCAACGCTCACAGAAACATATTTTGTTTTGATTTTATAATAATAACATAATATAATATGTCTTGTTTCGGAGGTATCACAAGTGACACTTCAAATCTACAACATCTAAATCCCAAGTCTTTGATACTTGTTCACAGACAAACATTAAATAATTGTGACACTTATGAATTTTCAATTAGATGTCTGTACATTAACATAATCTTAGAGACAAATTCCCCGCTCATATTATTACACATCAAACAATGACGTAGCTAAATGTGTTTCTCACGGCTAATAGATTCCATTGCCACTATCAAATTTTGAAGCACCCTTCACGTACTTTTGTTTGCTGATAACTGTGTTTGTACTTACGTTGCTCTCACTGCGTTCATCCATCACTTTTTATAACCTCTTATCTACCTTAGATCGTTCCAAGTCAGCTTCTTAAAATCTTGTCGTGTCTGCACCATTAATATTTATGTAACAATTGATAATGTAAAGTGACCACCTGGCGTTTGCATCACAGTGATTGTCTTAATTGATACGGCTATTAAGGTCTCGTGTAAGATTATTTTATAAGTACTGTTCAGTGGAACGTAATGAGATTTTGTTAGGTTTACGATCTAAACTAAACTTCTAGTTAATTTGTTGCTTGTATCAGGGTTGTATGTTCTAAATCACTTTGAAATTATTGTGAATGTTAAATGAATTTATTCTTATATCAAGAACAGGAGCATTGAAAGTTGTATTAGTCAAATTAAATACAAATTCTACTGATAATTGATAATTGGCCCACTAAATCCTATTGATCGTGTATTAAATAACATAGTGGCACTGTACAACCCTATTTCATTACAAGCCACTAAGTTAGTGTAGGTACACCATTTGTAATTCGATTAAGAATTGGTTAGTTGAATTCAAATCTATGGTGGCATTTATGTGCTTAATTCTAGTAATGATGGTAGATGTTTAATTGTTGATAAATTGGTTCCCAAGATATTGTTCTAGTTTGAACACCAGTCGCATTTATTTAACATTTAACTGATGAATTTAAATATTCAATCAAATAAGGATCTGTGACCAGAACCAAACAAACCTGTCATGACACGAGATACTACAAGTTGCATGGTGAACCGAGGTAGGACAATCACCTAGTCTCTTTATGGTTTACAAAAAACCTTTTTTAGTTCAAAAGTTTTTTTTTCAGTGTGCTCTTGTCAATTATATTTATGCATTTCTAAACGAGATGAAACATCACTAAAGCTAGCTTCAACAAAAAAACGCCAATTCATCATATACCAATACCAAACACGGTAGACCATTTCAAAATAACGGAATATAAAATGAAACAGTAAACAAGTCGAGTCGAGGTGTTACAGAGTGCAAAGTACGTAATGTTACGTGACAACTAATGGAATTGCTATGATTATTTCATAAACAGCACATGGGAGCGTGCCGCTAGATTACTGTACATAGCTGGATAACTGGGCGGCAATTATTCTATAATTGTGAAATTGATTTTTAAGGTGTATCTGTGCCAGGAATTGGATCAAATGTTTGCTCTCGAATTTAGATTCGCAGTAATTTAAGGTGTATCAGGTATTTGTGTCGATAATTGGATCAATATTTCCTCTGACTCTAGAGCAGCAATCGTGTTTTATTGACACGACAAATTAGTTGTAATACATCTGATGGTCAGGTCAGTTGTTAAAATTCCTACTGACTTAAAGAGGTTATCTCTTGTCAATCCATACGATTATGCCGGTATGAGAGTATCCGGATTACACATACATACATACATACATGAACTCACGCCTTTTGCTCAGAAGGGGTAGGCAGCGGTGCGATCAGGACAGCCACGTTTTGCCTTGTGTGTACCGTCCCCCAATTTGATACGAGTCTATCGCCATATCGAGACCCCTAAATCACCAAATGCTGTTACTAGTCTTTATTATTATCTCGGGAACTGCTTTGCTCAACAGAGTAAGAGGTTCGGCTTCTGAATCACGCAAAGAAAATACCGTTAGCGAAAGGTAAAATTCTAACACTTCTACCTATTCCTCAGGGAATAAATGCGTGTCGGTATGTGTGTTACCTATTTACTGTTGAAGAAATGCTTATTGCTATATAAATTATGGATTATTTATTTATTGAACACTTTATTGTACACCAGATATAAAAAGTAGAGAACATGACAGAAATATTAACAAGTGGCGGTCTCAATGCTTGAAGCATTTTCTGCCAGACAAATATGAGATAGATTATCGAGAATGAAAGTTGGAGCAGTTTCAGGCGTACGAATAATTTGACATACTAATAATTACTTTATTTACTTAACTACTTAAATATTGATTTAATGGTTTTAGAGCAAATTAGTGACGTAACTAATATCATTTCCAATAAATTTGCTGTACAATTAGAAATCCGGAAAATCTTAATTGACATTTAAACCATGATTTGCTACACGGAACTAAATAATATTTAGAATTCTTTAGTATTAAGGTCTCGTAGAGAAATCTCATTCATTCGTGATTTGAAATTTCATAATCCCAGATTTAAAGATCTTGAATTAACTAAATTAAATGTTAAGATCATTGGATTAGGCGCTTGTTTATCATTATAATCTATATTTTTATGATCTTTAAGCTGCCTTGGTAGCGTAGTTATACCATGATACGATTAGAACGGCGAGGTTTGGGGTTCGAATCTTGGGTCAGACAAAGTGATTTTTTGTTAAATATCAGCCCGGAATCAGGAATGTATACCCGTTATAGCGATAGGTTGCAACTCTGCCCACCTCTTCTGGGATAAATTTGTATGCATGTATATATCTATGTAGACCGATGGTAAATGTTTATTGCAGATTTATTTATTAGTTATGTTACGCCATGTCCAGTTTAATAGATATCGTGAGGCAATGATTTTTAATGCTCTGTATATAATTTTATTACTATCAATGTTGTAGGTGGTTGAAAATGGTTACTTGTTATTATATGATTTACAGTCAATATATAATCAATAAGACAAGTTGGCTCAGAATTACGTAATAAAAATATATCGTGCTTGAAAAAATATGATATTTTACATAAGTGTGTATATTTTATATATTTCAACGCTTATAAACTTATTTGAAAAGGAATAAAAAAATATCAAAACTCCTAAATTAGGATTAGTGTTTTATTTTGTCAGTATTTTTTTACACGACTGTCCAAAAAAATATATATTTAATACTCTACATTTAATTCACATAAGCAACAATAAAAACTTTACGACTATATTTTTTCAATATCTAATCCTGACAATTACAAAACAATTAATAATATCCACCTGCGTTAAAAACAATTGCCAAGTAAGTCACGATTCGCAACAGAAAGTGGGTGATCTGAATCGAGGCCACTTCTTAATCGGTACAAAAGCTCGACGCTCATTAGTAATCAAACGCATATCAATGTCTGATGACGTAATATAAAATGCTTAGCGCCTTACATCACCACCGTGGGCGGTTGTCAATGAACTATATTGTTTTTGGAGTATTTTAAAATGATATTTTATGTAGTTTTGATACCTGTCGATGATTGTCGTCGGTTACATATATTTTTGTATATGTAACCAACTTAGCGAGATGAACAGGCCGCTCTCCTGATGGTAAGTGATACGACTGCTCATGAACAGTAGCAAAACCACGCAAATCCTTGAAATACATCGTCTCTCGCCATCCTGAGACATATGACAAGTCTTAATATGCCCAATAGTTACTCTGAATACTATATCCTTCAAACGGAAAGACAATAGTGCATTTACTTTGCTGTTTGGCGGAAGAAGTAGGTGTATTATATATACATACATATATATATCGCTACTTAAAAACGAAAGGGCCACAAAACAAAATTGTCCAAAATTACTTTTATTCAAAAAATGGGGCTAAAATCACCTTTATTTTCATATTGCACAAAGACACTAATCAAAATCGACTTATAAATGACTTATTTACACGTACGCCCTTTTGGCATTTTGACCAAAAATTCAAAAAAACTAAATAAAAATTTTCAATCTGGCCTCCTGAACAAAACTAAATTTTGATTTATGGCACTTTAGTTTTAAAGCAGCGATATATATATTAGCTAAATCATGTTTTGAATTTTTACTTATTTTTTGTCAATTTTTCATGAATATTGTAACTAATGTGCCATGTTTGTTTGTTACAGGTAAGAGAATCCAGAGTTTAAAAATGACAAATCATTTCATACTGTGTAAGTCAATGTTATACCAATTTAGTTTAATTTTATTAATTACTCGTGTTTTTTATTGTTAGAATTGACTAAGATAAAATATTAATTAAGATAAAATATTTCCTTACGTTATTGCAATAACTCCAATCCTTCAATGTTAGGAAATAAAGTTTATAAAACCCTTATATTAATACTATATCAGCCAACAAAATACATGGCAATTAAGCCTCCATAACAAGTAAAGGTTTGAGCAATTTGTCTCATTCCTAACAATTATTACCTTATATTTCTCAACGCAATTGTCAATTTGTTAAATAAATGTTTAATTACATTGCTAATAATAACGCTGGTTTCCTGATCTATATATCAAATTTGATGTTTGTGCGCAAGTTTTATCAGGTATGGCAGTACTTACTCCATTAGCCCAGTCACGTTTTTCGCGGTACAATTTAATATTATCTGTTATGAATTAAAATAAGGTGTTTACACACTGGGATAGTTACTTGCCAGAACAGTTGATAGTGTCAGTGATTTTATATTCCATTAATGAAGCTTTTATTGAGCGACTATTTCTTACAGCACACGATAAGATTACGGTCTTGCGTTAAAGCGAAAATTCAGGACATTGAATATCATTAACATTTAAAAATTAATATGTTCTTCATTTCGTTTCTTTCTGAAAATCTATGTCGAAGTTACACAGGAATATACAATTCTAATAATTATGATAAAATTTATTTTTTTGCTGTTCTATAGCTGTTTCGTATTACCCTCATATTACCCACAATGAATAATTATCGCCCCTTTAACTGATAACAGTAACCGACAAAGTAATACACACTTTTAAAAGAAATTAAATATCTGTTACACGATTATAGAGATAATGTCCTAGTCTAACTATATTAGCTAACACTGTTAAATGTATTTATTTCGGCGCCAGAAAAAGAACTAAAACACTGAAAACCTTGAACAGAACACAGGAAATTAAAATGAAGAGAATTATTATTACTGGTATGTTGAAACTGCGCTTAATGCATAAAATCAGACATATGTATATTCAAGAACCAGTTCTTACACGTGTTTTATTTATTTGTATCAAATAATTCTATTCGTCTATCTATTATTATTTGGAGCTTGTAAACTGCCCACCATTCTTTTACTTTTCTCATATCCATCTATAGGTAGTCTGTTAGAAATAGCCTAGAGCGGTAAGGCTGTACTGTTTTAAAATTTGTATTTTTTTAAAGTGTTTTTCCTTTTTGTGATAAATAAATAAAATGCGATCTGTTTTATCGGTCAAATTCTACATAGCTATACTTTTACGAGGGCCGGAGAAAACTGAGGAAAAAATATCTATAAGGTCGTCTTGAACCGAACTGTTCAATAAAGCTTCATCAAAATAAATATATTTATCTGTTAAATATCATGATCACAACAAAAAATTGCAATACGTTACAATAACATGAAATCTCTTTCTGCAAGCAAGTTACTCTCCAATCCACTGTCTCGGTTTGAACCAAACGTATTAAGAAACGGTTCATTGACAAATCTCAATATTTTGTTATCGGTTTAACCTTCCGCGTTGAACGCTGACCCCCGTTATTAAACTTTGATTGTTAAAACTCACGATTATTTTCAATAAATGTTGGTAGATCGTGTCGTCATCCGTCTGATCTCTAACAATGTTGTACAATAAGTATTGTTTGAAAGTGTGACGTATTTATGAAATTATTGTATCAAAGTAAAACACAATATGTATGTAGACAATTTATGCAACAATACGATGCCATTCATTTAAACAAAACTCGTTTGTAATGATAGTTTTGACACATTCTAGTGCAGATAAGTAGCATTAAATGAAACTTGAATAATAACACATTCATCATAATAATTTTGAATACGAAATGTTTCAATGGCTTCATAATCCATATATTCAGCCAAATTCTATCAACTGTTGAACATGGAACTCATCCAATTTTCATTTTCCTGTTCAGAACTATCTGCATCCAGCCATTTCCAACAATCTTTATCAGGTAGGTCCTCCGACTACCTCGTGGTTGGAACTTTACGAAATTGGCAATACATTTTGTAAGAGTACACTAAAGAATCCATCAGTCAAATCATTTTCTATCTAACTTCTATACGAATCACGTTCAGCGATGGTCCGCCAAGTATGTCCAAAGTAAAACATACATACATAAACTCAAGCCTTTATCTCAAAAAGGCTAGGTAGAGTCTACCACGACACCCATATTCGCCTTGTATGTTCCGTCCCATGATGTGATGGGGCGAGCCTATCGCCATGTCGGGCCCAAATTTTAAACTTCGGTCTGATACTGAATAGAAAAATCCAATGTCACTTTGCCTGACTCTAGAATTGAGGACGTCAGCTTTATAACCGTAGTAGAACTACACAGCCAAGGCAGTCCAAAGTAAGATATTCCCATAAACAACGTTCCTATAAGCCATTTTAATTTCCACGCCTGCAACGGTACCACCACATTTGATACGAGTATGCAACAATGCCACGGTATTTGAAGGCATCCGTAACAGTTATATTGACAGGCGACGCGAATGGGCCCGTTTGACGCTCGATTTGATATCTTGATAAACGCGTTCGACAATGATTTGGTAATTTTTTGGGAGTTGATATGCGTCTTCGTACTTGAGGCGTTTTAGAAGCAGCGTCCCGAAGATTCATTATCGATTTCGTAATTGAAAGTTCTTGAACTAAATAAACTCATATAAAATTTTGTTGATTCATAGTTTATTGACTGTCTTAATCTAAAGCCTAGTAGTGACAGATTCGCAAGCTATTACCACAGAGTCAATAACGATGCAAGGACATTTTAATTTGATTCTCTCAACCATTATATTATTAGGATTAATGTGAAAGCTTAATGATGATTCGATGTTTCCTCCTCGATAAAATACCAAAACATAATTTCAAAAGTTTCGTACTACTGGCTTCAATCTCCTCAACTATATTCCTACTTACTTGTCCTTTATCATTACTTACAGAAAATTATGAACGGAATACCGTCTCATCGTTTTGTAGGTTTTATCTCAAACACCCTTTCGCTAACATTAACTCCTCGCATTATAAAATTCACTTCACATCTTTCTCAGTACAACCTATCATTCCATTAATTCAAGAATAATGAGGCTCAACTTAGCAAAAAACTAGAGGCTAATACAGTGAAAGTTGCTGTTGCCAGCATGCCATCAATCTTGCGTTTATCAGTTGACTGTAATTGGTCAAGTCTAGCTGAACTTTGTATGGAAGATTTTGCTTCCGTGGTTTTTTTGCTGTTGTCATTTCCTATAGCTTTGATCTCTTATTGTGTTAGGGTTATTTTATTAGAAAGGTTTTCATTTAATGCTATTCTAATTTAGAGTTTTTTACTAATGTTTGAAGTACTAATGTCTAAAGTACAGGTGCACATAATTTGGACGTTAGTGGTCACTGTTTTGTATAGTTTGTTAATTGTAGTTGTAAATTTCCATGTTCTTTAGTTAATGTAAAATACTTTTTTTAATAAATAAAGTGATTATTATATGTATAGATTATCATCCCGAGGGTATAAATGAAAATATCTCGACATTTTTTAGTATTTTGTGCAATAGAGCGCAAATTACCAATATCCATTAATTAAACAAAAAAAGTCATTTAAAATTACGTTGTATGGACAAAGAAAGCCCCATTCGGTCAGACTAGTAAAATTATTAACACTTTAAGAGGTCCATTCGATCAGTGCCAATGATTACAGAACAAGAATCGTTTGCGTTTGCCGCAAGTTAAACGATTTTCAATTGAGTAAAAAGAAAATAACGGTTAGAAAACTGAAAAAGTTAGAAAAATTAAATGCAGCTTCTTAATGAGGATAACTGAATAGAGCTTGATTTTTAATAGGAGTGATAATAGTATAGCTGATGTCCATAAAATTAAATGAATAACTTTTTAAGTAGTACAAAGGGTGATCTAGCTGGGAAATGAAAAAAAATGAGACCAGTAAATTATTATTTGTCAAATAAGATCCTGTTTTTTGAGGCAGATAGATCGGAAGGATCCGCATGACTTCTGAAATGAAGTAACGCTTACAAAAGTTGAATATTAAAAAAAAATGGTTACGTTAACGATTATCCATATCGAAAATGATAAAAAGTCAAATAATAAAACCGGGTAACGTGGATCTTTTATTTTAATCGCTGTACATTTATAAATTGAACCCCAAAGAAGGGCTAGGTTCGGCTGTTTTGCAAAGGTTTTACATTTTAATTGAAATTTTAATTGGACTCTGTGAAAGTTACGGGTCCGAAGGTTCAAACTAACGTTATTTGATGACTTTACTCGAAATTAGATTTCAGCACCGTAAACACCTTTTAATTAGCTGTCGTGTAAGAGATTTGTTTTTTCGAGAAGTTTGGCTAATTATGAAATCTTCTAGAGATTTCTATTCCCATACACACTTTCAAAATATCCCTAAAACAAGAAAACAATAAGGTTAAACAAGTTATTTAATTAGCTTAGAAAAAAAATAGCTGGGTGCGGACTGAATCTTACATCTAGGAAACTGACATCATAATATTCTCTTCAATAGTCTCAGAACCCATACAATATAAGTATCAAAATATTTAACCCTTAGCCACCTAACCTGTTTTTGTGTTACACTACCACCTAACGGCGGTCATGGTGACCTCTTATTATTTTCTATTTTATATATGAATAATAATAATAATAATGACATAAATAAAAGATAGATCGTAACCTTTGTTATTTTTTTATTTGAATGACGTAATGAAACTTTGAAAAAGAACACTTATACATATTAATAATTATCAATGCTTATAAATAACTTAAACATTTCAGTACAAAATCTAGGCATTATAAAAAATCTGAGATCTGACAAGTAACTATAAGTAAAACCTAATAAAATCTTCTTATTTTTTGGTACTTTAATATATAAACTACTATATAAAACCATTAATGGCACAATCAAATCACTTTTTTTATAAAATTACAATGAGTAATCAGTTACAATTTTTGACGACAGTTTATGCACATCTTTTGCGAACATTCAACGCAAATGGGTTTATTACATTGAAAACACATGTGATATGTTTTGCGTTTTTTTTTAGCATCACAGGTTGAGCAAGTCTTTCTGATTTCAAACTTTTCGATGTTGGCACTTGAGGATGTGCTAGGCTCTTGGTCCATCTTCAGTATGCGGCGAATAGTGCCTTGAAGTTCTCGATGTAAACCAGGCTTGTTCATACGTCGTTCCAAATGAGGTTTTACAAGATCTTCAGCCATTTGCTTAATGAAATTGAACCTTCGCACCTTTGTCTGAGCTTGGTTCATGTTATTTACGATGTATGAATTTGCACCAGAAATGTCCAGCATTCTATAAAATATCGCCATAGGCCATCGTTGGGTTCGTCGAGCATATCTACGCCACCTTTGGTGCTGTTATAAAACATAATCATTTCCGGTTTCTGCGTGTTTGGATCAAGGGTTGGTGTGTGGTGCATATCTGGCAATTGTGGCTCATTTCTTTCATTTTCCGTCTCTGAATCAGATATTTGTTCTAACCATCCCAAGATGTTTCGGCTTAGTCGCGCATCAGACATTATAAAGCTACAAAAACAAAAAGAATAGAATTTATTAAAAATTACGTAACCACCTAACGGCGGTCACTATGACCGCAAACAAAGTATAATTACCTGTAACTTTTGAACGCGCGAACGTGTGACGCGATCGAGCGCACAACGCGTACTGAAGTGCGGGGGGGTAAAGTAGATGAACTCACAGACGCATAGCTCGCATAATAACGAAATAATTCAAAAAACAAAAACCGCTGGAGTCACTGTGACCGCCGTTAGGTGGTTAAGGGTTAACATTGCAAAGGAAAAATAAGCCCATGTAAGACTGTCCAAGTACGGTAAAAAAGATTTTTTTAATCTATGTGTTACACAATTTTATATTCAATTAAACAGTATGTCAATAATAAAAATATATTTTTTTTGCATATCAACAACATAGCTTTTTAAAATTACGCATACACTTACGTAAACGTTGCGTACAATTTACCAGAGGCGTATTTCCTTATAACTTTAAAATTTATTGACAACGCTGTACAGTAAATAACCGTGGTATAATCATAAAACCATACAAATAACTATAAAGTTTTGTTAGTTTTACAGTGACAACAAAAAACATAAACTTCGGACATACGATCGAGTAGACGGTAGCACAGTGCGTAGGAATTTGTCCACAGGGACAAAACAATTGAACATTTTAATTTACAGACGGTTTTAAATTACTAAAATAATATAGCTTTTTATAATGACTGAGGTTGTATAACTATTAAAGTATTGCGGTGTTTAAAATAATCCGCCAACTCGCACTAGACCAACGTGCTGAACTATATGGCCTAACTATTCTCAATTATACTTTCGATTATAGAGGAGAACCGTGCCCTGCAGTAGGACATATATGGGCTGATACAGATATTTTAAATGTCATTGATATTGTTAAAATAAAAGGATTATTATCCATTTTAGTCGAATTAAAAGTGCAATACACAATAGTAAACGGTAAACATATAGGTAGTAAAAAAAAAAGTACAGTCTTAAAATATTGAAATTGATGTATCATTCTCAAAATTTTTAATGTAATCTAGCTCAACCATTTATTTCATCACGCCGCTCACTTCACAAATCGCATTAACCAGAATTACAAGTTTAAAGCTACTATCATTGCAAAAAATGACACGCCAATCTTATCAATACGCACGTGGCTAGGTTACCTGTAACCGTTTGATAGCTAATCTTAAATATACATACGTTTTTTTCTAAGTAACTGGTTGTGCTACAAAGCGTTCGACTTGATAGCAGATTGTAATGGGTAATGATTTGATAATATTCATGCCTTAACCTTATATTTATTTATTTAAATAAGATAAAAGCTCCTGACTACCACGTGAATATGTCCGATGGAAGTATATGAATTACGATTACACTAACATGGCACGATAATAATTTATACGAATAAGATGACCACTCTCTAAATCAATTTTTAAACCAATATTTCCTCCATAACTTCGTCTAAAAACTCAGGACCACGTAATACACTATAATAGGTATATCTAGTCTTTTATAATACGATCAAGTGTCCACAATAAATGGAACGGTCCGGCACAGAAGTTTCAATGGCGCGATGTTGTAACTCGCGGACCAGCGTATTTCTACATAAACTTTTCATTGATAATACGAGCGTGGGTGGACTTGTCTCAGTCCACTCCATTCATGAATTGGGTAAGCTTGGCCCACGCAGCTAACGGTGCGGATTATGTACGGCATACTAGTAAATTACCTTAATTAATACGAATTTTAAAGTAATTTTTGAGTTAACGGTAAGCGTTTAATCATTTGCCTACACGTTGTCAAATGTTTATGTTTCAAACTTGTTATTTTATCTTCATTTATTGATAGGTTCTGATGATATAAAAGCGATAGCTTTATTTACATATTTAATTACGTATTTAATCTTGAACCCACACTTTATATTGTAAACTTTATGATAAAAATATATTCGGGCGAATTGGAAACCTCCTCCTTTTTTGAAGTCGGTTAAAAATGTATGGTGATCAGTGATAATTACAAATTATATGAAAGAATATTTCTAGTTAGATACTACCTTATCGTGCTACCTAGCATCGTGAATAGGAAATGTTCAAAACTATGTTTAATCCGGTATTAATCCAGTCTTGATTCTTGAAGTCTTATGTAAACTGATTACAACTTGTAATCCCAACGCAGCATAACTTCGTTTATAAGCACGCTTGCTTAAAAGGATACAGATTATAAATGAAGGTAAGACGTTTTTAAAATTAAAAACGTAATGCTGTCTATATACAACGAAAAAATAACTATCGGAGATTGAAAATAACATTGAGTTTTTTTAGAACTCTAATTCAAAAGTAATCATTTCTTAATCAGTTTATGCAATGTATAAGCCTTCAGCTCTTGTTAGTCTCATTTATATCTAATTTAAACATGCCACTACATTGAGACTGCCGTATAAAAAATTAGAAGCCATTAAAATCCATTGATACGTTTAATTACAAAGCAAAACACAGTTCTTTCTTGTTACACCACTAATGAGCCTTCAGATCAGGTCTTCCTATGTAACAAGACACCCATCACCCACGCGACGTGAAATCAAGTGACAGTCAATGCTATTACGAATTAATTGCTTTCTCAGTCAATAAAAAAACTAGTTTTGATATTTTTTGTCCAGATGTGATATCAATCGGACCAGTGCGCGCCCTTTCGCGCGATCTCTCGTGATTTATGATCGCGGCTCGATTTTTTCTTCTTATTATTTATAGCTGCATTCAATCGATATCGACCAGTATTAATGTTTATAATTATCGACTGTCGATAAACGTTCCACGATAAACGCAATGCGACACTGCATTCTCCGACTTTATAGGCCGGGGTTATATGACGATTGTTAAATAATATTTATGTTGTGATGTCTCTATTAGGAGGCTAATTAGTTCCGTCGGCAATCTGATATTTAAAAACGTTATTTATTTTCATGATTTGCATGTTAATTACAGGTTTAATCGTTGTGTTTATGTACTTTACTGTATCTGTATCAGCCCATATACGTCCCACTGCAGGGCACGGGCCTCCTCTACAATCGAGAGTGCGATTGAGAGTGGTTAGGCCATATAGTCCACCACGCTGGCCTAGTGCGGGTTGGCGGACTTACATACCATAGAAATTTTATAAATCGCTATGGTATGCAGGTTTCCTCACGATGTTTTCCTTCACCGTTTTAGTGCGTGGTGATTGACTATCAATACACACATGACTCCGAAAAGTCAGAGGTGTGCCCTGGGATTCGAACCCGCGACCACCGTGAACATATTGGCAGTCGCGTCTAGTCCATTTACCAACAGGCCACCACGCACTTGTACTGTGTAATATACTTCATTGGTGATAAATTCTGAAAGATTGTCCGTGGTAAACTAAAAAGCCTTTAATGAAAAAAAGCTCATTGTTTCAATGATTTTATGATCATTTGTAAAACTTGGAAGGAATATACAATAATAGTAAATATGTTATATGTAGTATAAATCAAACCTGCTTTCTTATTGTATATTTCATACTGACCACTGAAGTGCTAAACGTGTCACAGCCGAGTAAAAAAAAGTTAACGGAGTAGGCACTAAGTACGTTCATGGCCTCTAAAACACATTGGGTAGTTGAAACAGATAAATATGGGAATTACAGGGTTAAATAAGTTCCGAAGTTGAATAGACGAAAACAGTAATTGTTATAATGTTCATATTTAATCAATATTTAATGAGGGTCAGGTAAACACAGCCAATAATAGGAACAATACGAAAGTAATCCAAATAAATACACAATATTAATAGGTTGTCTATTTTCCTAATCATTCTTCATACAGATAGAGTATTCCAAAGTAAATATCTACTAGAAGATTATACAATTTATATTGTTTCTGTAAATATTGATATAAAACATATAAATAGGCCAGCTAACATAGTAGTACCATATAAATACCTAGACGTTGTGGAGACTCTATATCAAGTTAAGAATTCAACACTAATGAGCTGATTCGGCCAAGGAGATACCAAACATTATATTAAACTTAATTAGGTAAAAATAGATATAACAGGTCTATGTGGCAATCCATGGGGGAAGCCTATGTTTAGTAGTGGACTTTCTGTAGCTGAAGAAGGAGAAAGATAGGGATAGAGAGAGAAATAGAGAGCTAAAAATATCCCACTTAGTGTTCCCTCCATCAATAAGATTTTTTGATTACATTCAAGCTCGAGACGAGTATGCCGTTCGCCTGATGGTAAGCGGTACAACCGCTCAGAACAGTAGGAAAACCAAACACTTTGAACCACAAAGCAATGTTTGGCATTCCACTGCGCTCGCCATCCTGAGACTTATATGTCAAGTCTCGATATGTAGTTACTCTGCCTACCATGTATTTCAAACCGAAACACAACAGTGCATTTTACAATATTCATTAACAACCACTTCATATCAAAACTCTGCTGTACTTTAAGCTGTCAAGCATCCTCAGGTGTTGTAAAAGTAATCACTTATAATTGCGTAAACCCCTTCTTAATATTCGAAATCTGGACATACAACTGGTTCAACATCATCATCATTATCAATAACACGATGCTCACTGCTAAATAGTCCTTCTACAAAGATTAATTGAGCCATTTGATTAACATAACCTGTGTGCAGCTAGTTCTTACGAATTTCATCCTGTCGCTTATTATACCCAGCGAATCTTCTTACATGCATACATAATTGTCACGCCTATATCCCATAGGGGTAGGCAGAGACTAAGTATCTGCACTTTACTCGATCCTATCATACCACCTTCGCCACATCCACTTTCATCAACCGCTTTTGCATCCTAAAACATTTTTTTTGTATGATCATATCTTTTGAAATCAACTAAACATAGTATTCATCTTCATCTAATTGACAAAGATCTAAATTAGGCTTCTCAAAAGATTCATCATCTTTACCATCCAAACAATCTCTGGTACCAAAACGGTCTTTTCCGTTCGACCTCGACACAATATCAATATTCCAATGTCAGTGGAACGGCTTGCGTCTTAGTGTCCGGTGCCCCATTGTCTACTGGCGGGCGATTCCATAACCTTTCAATGGACCGATGACTTAATCCTTTGAGGTCGCCAGTTTAGATAAGCAAAATAATAGTCCGTTTTTTGTTAGGATCTTTATTTTTTTTTGCTAATGACTCATGAGATGCGGCTTTTTGTCAATGATTTAAAACACGTTGACAGTAGTCATTTTAAATTTTTATTGTTTCGTGATGAATAGAAAGTACAAGACATAATAAATAGACGTACCTACTTTGTTTGTGGTTTAAAATTATTTAACGACCCTTGAATTATTTGAACCGCAATTCACGGTGGTTAGATTGTGGAAAAATAATACATTTGTATTCTTATTTCATTATTATTCATGGAGAAAAGAAACTCAGTAGTGAAAATTTTAGAATAAACGCTATCATTACCATCTGCCTACTCTCCTCAAGATACAGGCGTGAACATTGCATGCATAAATAAATAAATTACAGCAATAACCAATATGAATTTGTTTATGAGCAAACAAATGACTGTCGAATGTTTTCAAAATGCGTAAGCACTTAAGATGCTGCAATAAACAATGATATTTTGAAAAGGCCCTCTTATTTCCGCTGCCCACGCAACGAACCCTTTAGTGCTGTTTATGTCAGGTACGAAATTATTATAAATATCGAAAGACTGAGCAACTCATAATATACTTTTGAGATTAAGGCTACAACCCTGATGCAAGTAGCTATAGTTATCATTGATTGGATTAGTAATAAAATTAATAATTATTATTCTTCAAAAGCCATCAAAGTATATACGATTGTCCATATATTACAGTCTTCAGCAGAGTTGACCGTTTTCGTCAGATAAGCATCTTCTTTGTCTGCCTCTACAGACATAACAAGATCAAAATTAGCACTAAATAATACAATGAAATTACATCCTAAATTACTAATTGTATGTCTAGTAGTTACTTTTCTTCCCACATGACATAGACTACATCGCCATTTACAGTATTCCAAGAATCCAAGTTATCAAATCTTCAAAGCAGTTGTGCGTTAAAAACATCAGTATAACAGCTTGTTCGTGTCTCCAAACAGCCTCAAACAAACTAGATCAATCTTTGCTCTAGATCTAAACCTACACCAGCCCACGTTACCACATCAAAGAGCTACATCACTAAATTTTCAGTGAGATAAAATTTATCCAAAATACTTTCTTCAACTGACCCCGTTGTACGCGTGGGTTTTGCATTACGTGAACCGTAGTTATCCAATTATCGTGACTTTTATACGCATAAATAACAGCGCGACCGAATTTGGGAGGTGTGAATTGTCCAATGTTTATTTTACTTGTGACGTTTCTTAAAAATGTTCGGTTTATACTGTTAATCTTTAGGCAATCTTCGCTCTTCAACTTTTTGGTGACCCGAATGTGTGGTCAAATAATAAATATTATCTAAGTCTATTTCGTTCAATGTTGACAATAATGATGATAAGAGTAAACAGAATGGTGAAGTAAATTTGTGAAATATCAAACAATACGTGCTAATTTTTGTTTCACATCATTGACGCGGATTTGAGTTTGTATTTTGGATCAGATAATAGGTATGTTACGTGATAATACATTCGTACTAATAATAAACGACAATATTACAAAAGCGACGAACAATAATGAGACATGTGATTGATCAAGCAAATATTTATATTGCACTTGGATATTAAAGAATTAAAACGTCCTTCGCAACTTCACTATTAGACTTTATCACTATGAAAATATATAATGTTTAATTCAATTTGGTTATAGTTCACGTCAATTGTTGGTAGTCTCTCATATGGCCTGGGTAGGTATCCGCAATGACTATTTCTCCTGCTAAACATCAGGGTAAATACATTGTTGTGTTTCGGTTTGAAGGACATTGAAGCCAGAGTAATTATTGAACGTATTGAGATTTAACATCCTATGTCTAAGGATGACGAATGCAGTGCAATGCAAATCATTGTTTTGTAATTCATAGTATTTGGTTTTGCTACTGTTCATGAGCGATCATCTTGCTAACCATCATGCGAATGGCACACTCATCTATCAAGACATTGCAATAAAAAAACACCTTCTCGGTCATTTTATTTTATTTGCCGCATTACACTACTTTCACAGATTAAACCCACAGTAGTAATTTGTCCATTGACTATTAAATATATCGAAAACTGATTACTTTTATTTAACGCAAAATCCCTACTTGTTGTATCAGCCCATATACGTCCCACTGCAAGGCATGGGCCTCCTCTACAATCGAGAGTACGATTGAAATTCCTACTTAAAAAATGTCTGCTTACACAAAAGAAAATATTACAAACCCAAAGTAGAAAAACCGCTCGGTCTGGATTCGCTGAAAACTTTTTGCATCACACACTCATTAAACTTCTGACATTTCAAACGAGACTGCGATGTCGCAACGCCATTACATCGGCTTTAATTTTTGCGAATGTCATAAATGCCGACATAATATTTTCATTCATAATTTTTCGCAACGCGTGAAGGTTTTTTTCTTGGCGGAGTGATAATAATTGTATGTGCCAATGATAAATGTACGCGACAGTCGCTTAAAAGCTCGGTAATACTGTACAATACTTTCGCAAATCAAAATCTGCTAGTTTCCGCTCTTAAATCACAATAAGGTAATTATTTTTTGTGTCAGTGAAAGTTAAAAGTTGTGCTCAAAAACGATAGCTTCTTGTTTTCAGGAACTAGATTTACAGATTATTTTATTGCAATTAATGGCGAGACGAGCATGCCCTTCGCCTGATGGTAAGCAATACGACCGCCCATGAACAGTAGCAAAATCAAACAACGTCTTAAATTACAAAGCAATGCTTGTGATTTCACAAATTTTTGTCACTCTTTTTTCTGTATCTGTATCAGCCCATACACGTCCCACTGCAGGGCACGGGCCTCCTCTACAATCGACAGTACGATTGAGAGTGGTTAGGCCATATAGTCCACCACGCTGGCCTAGTGCGGGTTGGCGGACTTACATACCATAGATTTTTTTTATAAATCGCTATGGTATGCAGGTTTCCTCACGATGTTTTCCTTCACCGTTTTACCCTTTTATCAACGATATTTTAAAACTAAGTTAGAAAGTCATTGAGATATGCCCTAGGGTCTCTAGTTAAGCTATTCGGACACAAACTAAGACACTTCAAATCGTATTTTAACAGGAACATAATTTACTATGATTCAAATAATCACACATTGTATTACGACATATTAACGAGCTTATAATGTTTGTTTTACTTAAAAATAATCGTAATGTGCAAATGGCCGGAGATCAAGGATGAGTCATTGTATTTGATGATAAATAATGTGCTTTGCACTTGTGTGGTCCGAGACATCTTTATATCAGATTTAAAGTATTACATACATATTTTAGTATTGTAAGCAGAGGGCTTATGTTCATTTACGGGCAAAAATGCTGAAAATTTATTTAATTTAATTCCTAAGGGTCGTGTGATTTTTGTTGTACACAATAACAGTAATAAATATGTAGGCATTAAAAATTTTGCTTTTATTAAAGCTGACATTTGTTTCTAGTAGTTAGAATGTTATAGTAATGAAAGTCAAGCTTGTTTTCATACACTTGATAGTAACATCAAACATCAAACTGCAAAAAATCAGCCATTTTTCTGCTTAAAATGTGCTTAAACAATGATCCCGGTTATTTTAAAGGTTAGTGTTTTAAACGTCAGTCTATGAAAAACCTTTTACAGACAGCTCATATTAATGTTATTTGAAAACTGCGTTAAGTCCTTATGAATAAGGGGGTATAAATCTTATTATTTATACAACCTACAATAACTCTAAATCGTGACATGACTCAGAACCTCTGGGAGACAAGCCCAAATGATGGAGCCATAAAACCTAGGTTTCACAACATGTGCCCAAATGTAAAGTACGTTGACCTCACAATTTAAACAACTACATGAGAGTGGCCGAGCTGTATTTGCACATGTGTCTACTGTTGCAAGTTGGGTCTGATTAAATAAATTGATAGAATGGGTATCTGTGTCAACAAACAAAATGCCATGATAATTGATTTCATAGCGTTTTGTGCTGGTTTGTCTGGGTTACACTTGGTTATAATCAATGCTGCAGTATACATACAAATATTGATATCAGGGAAAAAAATTTTAGCTCGTGGAGACGAAATAATATGACTTTTAAATTGCTTCTTTCTTTCATAGTAACACTTGAAATATCTAAGGATTTACTGAGGAATAGTAAAAATAACGTACATGACAGTTTAACTTGGAATAAATAAAAACGTACCAAGGCAAATTTACTTTTCATAATTTTTACATAATTCACTCTAGGTAGCGCGAACTGATCTTAGAGTTATCATTATTTATGTAACAAGGAAGAACTTTACCACAATTTCTTACTAAGTTGAAAGGTCTGTCTTACAACCAAAAGACCAACTTTCTGGTCTTTTGCACTTTTAAATTGCTTTTTTTAGATAAATTTCAAGAACTTTGATTTCATTTTCTACATTCGTTTGCAAAAAAAAAATATCACCAAACTGCTTAAGACATATTCATTAATTGCATTCAGTCTAAACACTGTTTAAATCCTGACATGAAACGAGGACGTAAAAATTCAAAGACTGTACTAGCTACTGATGTAATTAATCCTAATAATACAATTGACATTCACACCAAACATACTAATGAAGCCATCGACACTCAAAACAACTGTGTTGTCCGTTATATTGGTCCCTGCGACGTATAGTCGTCACCAAAAACCGTTATTTTTTTACTATTATACTTACATTTTAAGTCCTCAACTTATGGCTCTAGCAGTTTTCGGTGATCGTTTATTATGAATTCCAGAGTTTGTCCTGATATAAAATTGTTTTATGCAAGACTAGTGATCAGACCGGGCGCCTTCACATTTCGAACAAAAATGAAACTAGAATAACCACCCATCAGACCACGATACACGAGTAAAATTTCCTTGTATTTGCTAGATTTTTTTTTACTTCATCCCTCCTATAGAACATAGTGCGAGTATATACAGCCTATAGCATTCCTCGATAAATTAACTATGCTACACAAAAATATTTTTTTCAATTTGAACCAATAGTTCCTGAGATTAAAGGTAACAAACAAACTCTTCAGCTTTATATTTTAGGATAGTTTTACAATTGGAAAATTATATATTAGAAATTTTGGAGGCTAAGTAACATTATATATGAAAGCTTCTTGCGAATTTGAGATGTGTAATAAACTGATACATAAATATTGTAGAAACTCGCGGGGTACAGGCTGACTGCCTTTTTCTTTGCTGTTTTCATACATAATTTAATGAACAAAAACACAAAGCTCTGAATCCAATTATCCATTTAGCTATTTATAGCATTTCGTATAATTAACTGCATCCGAGAAACACCAAAGTCTGAGAAGTTTTACGAGCACTTTTATTTCCGTTCAGACTCGTCTGGTGGCTACAGTTGGAACAGGAAGGAAGTTACTCATATGCAATGAACGATCATCTGCGTTGAAATGTTAAAAAAAAGATTACCTATTTTGGATCGGAACGGATTCAACCGAGGTTACAGGCAATTGCACATCTCCGAGGTTTCAGTTTCATGTGTGTTTATAATTATTTATAAGCCGCTTTAATGGCGAATGTATTGTTAAAAAAACCTACAAGTTCTCTACATGAATTTTTCAAGTATATGAAGTCTGCATACCCGCATTAAGCCATAAGCCAACGTCTTCACTCAAACAATGAATAACTTAAAAAAATCCTTTTCGTAACATAGTTATAAATTTAATAAACTATAAACTACCGATAACCAAATAAATGTGACATGAATAAGTTATACTTAATATTTTGTAGAGATTATATGCTGTGTATAGACTTTCAGAAGCTATTTAATTGTCCACGGGACCAATAAATAAATTTCATTACCACAATGGAACGGTTGACGTCAGGCAGATGGGAAGTCCTTTTATTACACAAGTAAAATAATTCAGCAACATGACGTCTTCACATTATGCTACTTAAACATCTACAAGGAGTCAGGCGAATTTATTTTTGTAATGAATTCAATTTTGCGTTCGTAGCCCGAAATGGATGCATTATTCGAAAAAATATATGTACATTGTATCACAAAGTTCTCGCAAATAGACGTAGCACCCAAATAAAGGTCGATAGCGATCTTTCAAAGGGCCATAGCATGCGTGTTGCGCCGTGTAAGGGCCCACAATGGGCACAAATCACAGATTATGCCAACACTCAGCGCTCGACGTACTCAGAACAAAGGAACTTCTATTAAACATGGCTGTGTTAACACCGTTGGACTGTCAAGAAATATTATTTTATTATACATACGTAAAATGGTAGTTTGGCCAGAAAACAGAAACATAAAGCCATGTACCACCAAAAAAAAAACCTTGTCTTTTTTCTAAAATACCAAATTAAGTTTTAGTCCTTCGAGTCGTATCAAACCCAGCCATCTTTCTCAGACCTCTGTCTCGGTTCAACAGATTCCTTCACAAAGATCAAGTAATATCCGTCGAGCATCGGTAACAGGTGGTTCTATAAAGCAGTTTTATCACACTTCCTATGGTCTGAGTTCGGTGCCCTAGCGTCATATCGCTCCGACTTTATTGCACTGGTTTTTGCTTTGAACTGGTCCCAGTCGTCTCGATGTTTAATGTCTTATAAGTATTGATAAATAGGGACTCTGAATGAGATGTTGGGTTTTTTTATGAATATGATTCAATAAATTACTGATCCTTTTAGACCTTCATCTTTCAATTGTAAACAAAGAACTACTAAGGCATAATGCTCGTCTATATTGAGAACAAATAAACAAATATTAAAATATTCCACAACCGACTACAGCCCAAATGTTAAACAAAATGGCACCCATCCGTTTCTAAAATAGTTATCCCTCTACACAATAATATAGGGGTCAAAACAACCCCTGCGTTAACCCTTAGCATATTTATTCTCAAGCCAAAATCAACAATAAATTGTGCAGCCGGTACGCAGTGCCTTAACTTGACCCCACTGCCGATCTTATCTTATCAAACTAACAGATAAGATATCGGCACCTACACAAGTGCTGTGTTGCTACATGAAAATAATTCCCTGGAAATCTGGTAAATATTATTTGGCTATTGTTTGTAATATTTTTTTTTTTATTTTTATGTTACTCGCAATGTAACATAAATAAAGCTTTAAACAGATGAAACGAAATATACTAAATTATTACTACATCAGACCATAAATAATGTCTTACTACAGAGCAAGGCTCTTCTTTTGATTGTAAGGGATTTGGACCTTAGCCTAGTCTGTGATGTTGAACTTCATATATTTTTTTATACATTTTGTAAATTTTGGTTTGCATTTGTATTTAAATTTTAAATAGGGATACTGGACCAGGGTATTGCCACTTTTACCGAAAACCGCCTTGATGAAATAGATTTGCCATTATTCTGCAAGTGAGATTATCGGAGTCTACCCTACTAAAAAAAAAACAACTACATTTATCAGTTGTCTTACCAAGCGGACTATTCGATAATTTGGATCTTATAAGATTAAAATAAAATATGTATATAATTACCTTGCAACACCGGATACGCAACGAAATTTTAGAAGCAGTTGAATTGTAATCTATTGAATATTTGCTCAATACAAACAGAGAATTGACAAACATCTAGCTAAATGTAAACAAGTCCTAAATTCGGTTAACACCTCGGCTAGTGGTTAATTAATGTTTAAGTAATAAATAGTCCATAAGTTGTATCCTGTTTTGGCAAGGCCGGCATAATTGTGTCCACCGGATAGATATTTTAATTCAAGCAAAGCATTTAAACTTCTATAGAGAAATTAAAGAAACTTTTGGTTTGTGTCGATCTGAATTTGTATCCGATAATCACCTTAACCCAGAAACTTAAATTCAAATAAATTATAAGAAAAATAACGCCTTAATTGGCACACATCAAGCAAGAATACGCCGTATATTAAAATAACAATACAAATTGCACACAACAACCATACAAAACTGAACTTCATTGTAATCACAATCAATTTTCAGAAACGTTTCGCACGCAGCGTAATTTATTGCTATTATCATTATAATATTTTTTGGCAACTACCTTCATTGCAAATTCAACCTTCTACACAAGTGATAAAGTTTGTTATTGGTTTTGTTGAATGGTTCTCAGAGAAAATTATGACAATTTGAACTGCAACGTATTTTTTTGGGTTAATTATGTATTTGTGTCTTGTGAGTTGTGGTTTATGACTTATACATTTGTTTCAAATTATCTATAATAGATCAAGCTGTATTAAAATATCAGCCACTAATAGTTTTCATTTATATTAAGGATTAACACGATATTTTATTTATCAAAACAGATAATATGATGATATTTAACTTACAAGCGATTCACTTTAAATCATGTGATAAGTACTATCATAAATTTAACCTTTTTTTCAAGGTTCCTGTTTTACCCAATACAAAATAGCACAAAAGAGAACTAAATACAGTAATTTAGCAAATACAAATTAGTGAAATAACTCCATAAATAAGACTACATCTAGAATTCCATCAGACACAATGCAAAAACACCTAACAATAATTCCAGTGATGACACATCACCTATCTGCGGTATGACATTGTTCAGAGGTAACCTTGCATGGAATCCACAGGATGTAGCCACAATGACGGATGTACGCCTTTTGTGTGCTATTACTGTTTTGTAGCACGCTTTGTAATGTGGTGTCGGAAATGATGGGAGGAATCACTTAACCGTGGCTGATGACGAATTGATACAAGCAATTAATGTCAGATATTAAAATTTGTAGGGTTTGATTGCATCTACAGATGTTCTAAGTAGATTAATTTTGAATTAAGAGAAAGACTTTGAGGTAAATACTGCGCTTGAACAAGAAAATATAAGAAAAATTTAAGAATTCAGTTGCCTACTTTTATTATAGTTGACATTGATCTTCTATAGTCCTGCAATGCTGACTATCATGGTTTGTAGAGGAATTGAATCTCAAATTATTGTAGTAACAACAAAGCAAGCCGCATTAATACATTCCTTATTGGACATATCAATGCAGTTATCTCGGAAACAGTTTAATTAACTGTGGTTCCTAACCTCACCCAATTTCTATCTTCGTTACAATATGTAATAGTCCAAATATGTCACTTTTCACTAATTACGTGACTCATAAATGATAAAGATTCATTCTATGAAGGCAATACACATCTGTCAGTAGGAATTTGTTATGATATCATAGCATGATGCCATAGTTGATAACGACCCGACGTGACATGAATAATGGATGTCTGAGGACCCTATTCACAAAGTTGAGGCTTTTAGGATATCTAGATGAAAGACAATAGACGTACTAGTAGAATAGCAAGTAGATTTGCAGCGGTGAAAAATTGAGTAGAATCTATAATTGGCATAATGATCTATGGATACAAAGTGCATCATGGATATAATATTAGATCAATAAGTGGAACTCTATTAAGATTAATTGAAATAAATGGCTGAATGAAAACCATGAACATCTAAAACTTAGCCATAAATCTAATTGTTTTTACTTACAATTTAATGAAATATTTCATAATTTTTGTTTATTATGAAGCCCTTATATTCAGAATCCTGAGCACGAGTCGTGCTTTCCATTCACATATCCTTGCGAACCACGTAAAGATTGAAATCTATATCCTAGAAAGTTGTTTTCGCGTTCGTTTTTGGTCCGAGTGTGCCTAATCAAGACATCAGGAGCGTCGGCGAGTGAGACGTACGATTCGTATCGAAAGCCCCGTTCACGCGAGCAACTGTTATGGTTGATTAAGTTACATCATTGTATCAGCCAGATCTAGAGCGGTTTGAGATGAATCTGTTTCCTTTTTAGAAAATATTGCGTGTTCATTTCGAATTACTTGGAATAAGCTCGTCGATATTACTATATTTGTAGCGACAGGTATTAGATAAATTGAAAGCATCGACGGAATACGGGAGTCTGATATTTAATACAAACCTCGACTACTTAACCTATGTATTTATTAAAGTAATGTTAGGTGATAAAAAGTCCTACATTGCAGAAACATGTTTAAATTATGGCAGTGAAATATTCATGTCATATTATTACTAAAATAGTATAAAATTTTATATTTACTGCGGTAATACTGAGAATAACAAGATACCATCGCTGGCGATAACATTAACTCAAATTTTGCGAATATGCGATGTATAGTAGATAGTCTTTTAAAAAAAATGTTTATCCTCGTTGTTTTAATTGCAATTTCAAATCGCAACCATCTGACCTATTTAAAAATGTCTGTGATATATTGTTTATATGCAAGATGACTCTTACACGTGTTATTAATAACGCATTTGTTAATTTAAAGAAAACACAAAGGAACTCATAGGATAATACGATGGAAAATTTCTAAACTCAATCAGAAGACCTTTGGCAGCTGACCCTAATTTTAATTGTGTTCTGTAAACATAGAAAGTAGATGTTACAATCAATATTCCACATTATCTAACAATATTAATAGAGTAATTCGAAATTTAAGTTCTTCCTGCACCGCACGATATCATCGCAAAACGCGCAATCCATTATCGACAATCTTCGACTAGTTGAACATCTGTCGATGCAAATGCAGAAATGGTGTTTAAATAATTTTCACACTTGATTAGCGGATGCTGGGGAGTTATCGCATACGCTCGGTCACACGAATAGTCGTAACTAATGAATGAAACATAAATTAATAAGAAAGATGCAATCGTTTGCCGAGATGGCGATAATTTGCCAATACTATCTAACTATAAACATAGAGTTTATACTGAAGGATATATGCAATCCACAACCAATTAAATTCAAATTAGAAAAGTTTAAACAACTTTTAATAAAATCCTTATTACAAAACCAGCACGTGTATCTAATCCATAAAAGACATAAAGGTAAATTTATTCTCATAGATTAAAACTTCGATGCTTCGTTCCAAAGTAAACTTGAAATTAAATCAAAACACGTCCTAAGGCAAAAGATCTGAAACAAAAACTATAAACAAGCAACCAGGGGAGATAGAACAAATGATCCAACATCATATGAAATCAATGCAAAAACAACCTTATTTCAAATCAATAAAGTCGAATTCAAAACAAAAGAGGACACGTAAGGAGGCAATAATTCTAATTTGTCTTGGTTAGTATATCACAGAGGTATACTTGTATAACACATTGATTTAATTAACCGATAGCCGAATCCATTTTAATTTATGTAATCAGTGTTTGTTTACCATTACATTAACCTTCATTTATATTGATTTGTATACAATTAATGTCGTTATTTAATTTAGTAGAAAAAACATAGTTAAGAATTACCAAAAGTTTAAATCAAGTAAAATATATCACCAAGCTATCCAATTTCAGTACGTAATCTCGGCATAGTAAAAATGTAAATTTTAAACGAATCGACATATCCGATGACCCTTTTTATTGGTTGGCTAATTATCTTCTTCTGATAGGATCATGCTGTTAGATAAATTAAGCTTCATTAGTACGAGTATAATAATATTGATTTCAAAAGTACGTTAAAACCGTGCAATTGACAATCTTGGTTCATCTTCTAAGCACAGTAATAATTTCCAAATCACAGTAGTGTTTATTTATAATAAATTATATTCTGAAATGTATTAAATAACGTGAATAAAATTCAGATAAAATACCTAGATAATTTATTTTAATGTTGATTAATCGAATTGGACAAAATTAAAACCTCGACCATAAATTTCTTGAATTCTATTTATTTACACAACGATTCCCATCTCTCACATTTCAGAAATGATCAAAATGGTTGGTAATCTAGATATTTTCCGTCCATCCTTAATACCAGCAAGGACATTACCCTTCTCAACTTGTTAATAAAGGAAACCCAAGTCTCCTATAGCCTTACATACAATCAGTACCAATCACACCAATATTGTGGCTTGTAAACAGCTTTTATTGGTGCCCACACATTCAGTTTCCTGGCTCCATATGGCATGGACAAACGCATACAAGCCGTTTTATGCCTTTACATTGTTTCTTGTTGTTTAAAATGCCTATAAATTAATTCCTTCTATAAAAGGAATTGTATTTATACGACGACAAATATTTTCGTCATTTATTACTTGTAAATATTTCTGACTAACATGAGCCTTACTTTTTATTATCATTTCGTAGACAGTATTAGCTTTTACGCATATCTTGGTTAGTTAAAAGACGTCCATTAACAGGTTTCTTTAAAAAACGTTGATTTTATCAAACTTAAAGTCTACATAATACTATGCATCCCACCTTCAGATTCACCAACTTCAACCTTTCTATCTGCTTGTCCTTTAGTTTCTTCATTAAATCTTCTAGAACCTTCTATATTATGTTCTCATTTGCTTGTACTACAACCAACACTTCAACATGCCCAGACAGTATTACGTCACTAATCCCCAATTATAATCAATTTGCCTTCGAATCAAGTGAGCCGTCAGAGAATCTAGGAAACACTTTACGCAATTCAGTGAAGATAAGCCATATCTGTGTTTACAGATAAAATTGGTATTATTGCTTCAAAGAACAGATAATCGTGACCTCGTTTGATAAAGCCATGGATTTAGCCTTTGTTTCGAAATCTAGACATCTGCAGCTGAATGTATCCTTGAGATATATGCAAGTAATAACAAAGCATTGATGGAGGCGGACGCTAGTGGAGCGTTACTGAAAATAGTCGTCCTCGACGATTTTGAAATCTTCTTGTATTATGACAGAATGTTTAATAAAAATAAAAATAAAAATATTTTCACCGTTAAGACGAACTGCATTACATTAAGTTAATTTGCGTTTTGTTTTTTCCCGGTCATCTTTTTGAAACTCCAAATGTAGAAGGGCTTGTCCTTAGTTTTAAAAGTTACAAAAGTACTTTAGGCCTATATTCAGCAGTGGACTTCCTGTGGCTGAAAAGTGAGAAAGGAATGTACTTTATCCTTTTTCAGATACATATATGTAAGTATGTTGATGACCAACGGTTAGAATCGTTGAACTGCATTTCAAAAAGATTGTCACAAAGAATATGATGACGGAATCAACATCTATCGGCAATGATCGAACTATCTGTAATCGGTCTAGCTCTAAGACTGACTCCGAAAACAGAACTAGACATTGAAAAACATTATCTATACAAGACACTAAATTATATCAATATTACTAATAAAAGTATAAAAGACGCCGACGGAAATAAAATTGCTCGAATTTTTATGGCTTTGCTCAATAAAACAATCCTAGCATAGCAATACCGATCGCTCATTTATCTTTACTCTTTACCTTATTGATAAAGATAAGAAAGATACAATATATAAATTTATCATCGCCGTTTGGCGGTCAGTCTGAGCTCTGGCGCCGGTTATTTTTCATACTAAAATATTGTTTCTTATTAAGATAATTTATTATAATCTGGCTGAGATAAGGGCTTGATTGATATTTTTGGTTTAATCTGTGTGAATAAAATCATATTTTGTTGTTATAATGTGATCGTTTTAAGCTGGAGTATTGTTTAGTAACAAAATTAAACTGCTGAATCTACATTCAAAAAAACATCAATTCATTCATACAAATAGCTATCTAGTAGCTATTTTGTCAAACCTTACCATTTTCACCTTTTATACCAAAGATTATATAACCCAAAACGCTTGTTGTTATTACTGTCAGACTAGAGGTTCTAACATCATAATTCAACTATACAACATGATATATGAAAACCTAATTGAATCCATACCCATGTACAGGTAATAAACTAGAAACACCAACCAAAGGGATCAAAAACCTGACACCAATGACTTCATACCTGCAACTACCAAAGAATCGGTCTTTAAGGTCGCATAAGGTATCCTTCATCCGCTTGGCAACTCTACACCACTTATGACACCTGGAAACCTGCCAAAACCCAGCTCGCCTCTAAGTCTAGCCGTTAGGAAAGATTCCAGGCACATCTATTCTCTGCTCACGACGTCCAATAATAGCACTCTAATAATTAATATTACCTCGTAAACAGATATCCTGTAGCGCCCAATTAATTATATGTCAGCATACATACTCCTTACATTCACAATAAAAAAGCCCTTAACTTAATAAAAATAGAGACTATAATAGTTTGTTAAATCATTCGCAGGTCGGTGCATTAAAGTTGTCAGAGGAACCTTAGTGGAATCACTAATATGTCGCTTTTTTAAAACGTGTCTTTAAGTCACTAGAGATAGGGTATAGATTAGAATGCATAGGTAATTTTCAAGTGTAGAAATGACGTTGTTCTCGTAATGTTTTCTTAAGACATTCCTGTCCATAAATAGTATGAGAATAATGTACGGCGCGACCGGCGCCTGCTGTATATAAATATGTAATTTAATATACAAGAAACGGTATATGATATGATAACAATCAAAGTAGGTTTTTCTGTTAAATTAAAATACATGAGGTCTAGTTATATCTGTCATTGCAGTCTTTCATTACACGACTGTCCAAGGTTTTTATGACTAACCTTCATTTTATGAGACGTTCTTTATGCAGAAACATAAACTAAAATGATATTAGCAGTGCACGTATCCTACAGACGTTTAAAACGTTAGTGTATTAATTTTGTTTAACGTTGAGAAAAAACAAAATGTAGCAGGATCAAGACTGATTTTATTATTGAAAAATCGACAGATAGTAATTCAAAAGTTTCTCCTATATGAAATGACATATCATACGACAAAGCCGAAGAATTTAACTTATGAAGATTTCAACTAGTATCTCACGGATTATGTGGTATAATTGCACTAAAACGCCATAATTTTAAGAACCCACCACAAAATACTTTAAAATCCCTACATAGCTAAAACCTGGTCTTTACTCTTATAGTAAACCATAACATAAAAAGACATAATACCATACATAGAAACTCAAGCCAAGGTTAACAAAGTTATGGTGACCACATACCATACACGTTTATCATTATTATCACCTTGTAACAAAACATGACACCACACAATGGCGCTTGAGACAACCATTATGTTCTAAAACATTTTTGTAATACATTTTCTAAGGACGATGTTACCTTTTAAAATACTTCCAAAGACATATTCGATTGCTAACATTGAGACTCAAGTTTCAAGTATAGCAAAATATAAAATATCTATAAGTTTATACTACGTTCAACATGAGATGGTAATCCTTAAATTAAATATACAATAAATATATAATTGACATCGGTCACAGAAGTTTACCAAGTTAATCGAAATCTTGAACTCATTTTAGGCATCCATCAATTCAATCAGAAATAGGAAGAGTTGAATACAAATAGATATGGATGAGAAAATCAAGGATCATTCTCATTTCCAGCGTCTAAAATCTAAATCGAATAATAGGCAATTTTAGGTCGTTGACGACAATGACCATACACCAACAGTAAATATTATTCCTATAGCACATTTTTGGCCTAAAGTGTCCGAAACTGGTTTCCAGATAACCAAATCCGAGTACGAGTGGCGCCAGGACTATACGATATGAAATCAGAGAAACACGGTAAAAACACCGTTCTTTTCGAGACAAAGAACTCTTTATCAGTTACGCAAGCGCATGTTAAATCACCGGCGCATAGTAATGTGTGCGCTGTTTAGATCTGAACTCATGCATTTATCGGTCAGGTTACATGAGATGTTTTTATTACAGCTTTCTTTACAAATATGTGAGGAACTGTGGGTTTATCAACATCATACTTATGTAACATCTGGTGTATGACACTTCACATATCCCGTACTATAATACAAAAGTTATTAGAGTACGGGATATGATCTAGAGATTTGATGATGACATAGTTAAAAGGGACAAATAAGCCGCAAAAAATTAAAAGTCTAGATTCTACTGGTCTTTTACAAGTCTCTTATATTACAGAAGCCGCCTGGGTAGATACAACAGCATTGTCTATTTCTCCCGCCAAACAGCAGTGGAAATGCACTCTTGTGTTCCGTTTGAAGGACATTGTACCCTAATAACTAGTGGACATATTGAGGATAAAGATGTTAGGTCTCAGAATGGCAAGCGCAGTGGAATGCCTATCATTGCTTTGTAATTTATGCTGTTTAGGTTTTGTTACTGTACTTGTGCGGTCGTCTTGCGTACCATCTGGCGAATGGCATACTCGTCTCGCCATTTATTGCAATAAAAATAATGTTTTCTATTGTAAAAGATAGTGTGGACTTAACAAAGGCACGCTTATAAGCTGTAACAGCAAATTAAACAAAGACTATAAATATTATATCATTGATACCACCGCAGTAATAAAACCTACAACACAATATGAGATTAATTTCTTGATGGGGACAGTCGTACCTATTCACTCAATTGTCAGTAACAATTATATGAGTGAAGACCCTGACAATGAAACGGTTATCTCTGCGACGCAATTAGACTGGTCTAGTTTATCATCCTTCACTCTTAGATAAATAAAGCCAATGACGTACATTTATACTAGCGGTCATTTTTTTTTTTTTTTTTTTATTGCATTGAATGGCGAGACGAGCATGCCGTTCGCCTGATGGTAAGCGATACGACCGCTCATAAACAGTAGAAACATTCCACTGCGCTCGCCATCCTGAGACATAAGATGTTAAGTCTCAATATGTCCAGTAGTTGCTCTGGCTACAATGTCCTTCAATCCGAAACACAACAGTGCATTTAAGCAGTGTTGTTTCACGGGAGAAATAGACATTGCGGTGGTACCTACCCAGATGGCCTCGCACATATGAGAGACCTGCCACCAGTAAAATCATACTCAGGTCATAATCATACTCCGTTTTAAAACCTATGCTTTCGAATCTTTTGTCCCTTTCAAACGACTTTTGAAAACAATTTGAGCGAAGAAGACAAAATATTCTATAGCTACAATGGATTTAAAACCTAAGCCGTAGATTTTTGTAATAGTCCGCACTATTCATAACAATAAAATTATAAATATACCCGACAGGCACATAGTACCGACCACACACTAAGATCGAGTCTTGTATCAGTAACAATGAGAGACTTTGCGCTCTCACAAACTCCTAGACAGGTCTACAGGTGATATTTGTTTCCTGAAACAAATACCTGTGGATCACTCAAATATTTTTCTTGGTGCGGTGATCGAACCCGCGGCCTCTCGTTTCATAGCCGACGTCTACACAAGTATAGCGCGGAGGCTGTCAAATTAAATAAAAAAGAATAATTAAATAAATAAGCAATTTTACACCAGGATCAAAAAAAAATTAAAAAATGAATAACCTCTAAACTAGAAAACTTAGAAATACCATTTCATTAATATTAATATTTTAAAATAAAACCTTACATTTTCACAAGGAAATTCAATGCGGTATTTTTTTATGAATTAAATTATATACAAAACACACATACGCATTTTTTGAGATACGATAAAATCGCTTCCCTGCGTCGATATATATTTAAGTAAGTCTATTAAACCATAGTAGATTAGGCTTATCCGAAGTTATATAAGCGTGTGAGGTGAAAAGAAGGGATTACGTTGGATAATCTGCTATAAATATATAACGCTTTCGATTTTCTAAACCCATTTACCAATTTCCTGCCTTATTTTGGCGAAAATCAAACACATCAGTTTGTCATTTAATTAGCATGCGGGTGTGAATTGGTTTCACTATTTAAGTTATCGCAAGAGATCTTACAAGAACGACACAGTTTCAAAGAGGTGTGAGTGTGACCTTCTTTGTATAGGCTTTGTTGTGAAGACGGTAATGACGTCACATCATCGGTCTATTAGAACAAATATGGACTGTAGACTAGATTACAAACTGAATTATAAAGTAGAGTTGCATTCGATTTGACTGAATTTAAGTTTTTAGACAAACAATTAAGAAATCCACGCTCTTCATACCGTGAAAATGTAGAGGTAAAAATCGTCTTTACTTAAACCGATTTAAATTAAGTTTTGGACAAAGTAGAAAAACGCGCTTTAAATAGTCTCACAATAAAGAGGGTAAAACAAGAGCTGATTATAAAAAGCAGAAACATTCTAGTTAATAAAATGAAATGTAAAATACAATCCAAATATTTTCAATTCTAAGAGACATTTTAACGATCATACGTAAACCTATTATGAATGTAAGTGCCAAGGTCCGGAGACCAACACAGTTCAAACACTTCAAAAATGTCTGCAGAAACCTCTCACGCGCATTCTGACTCATAATAATTTCAAAGTAATATGTAAAGTTTGCAGAATTTATTTTCTAGTCACAAAATCCTTTGTTCTCCGCGTTGCAGAAATACTTTTTTACCGTTCAATCGTGATCGTAATTTGTAATCAAAGTGATTGTTGTGCCTACTGGTTTACTGAGAAACCCTTACTGTGTGTTCTCTGATATTATTTATTATTCGATCGTAAGTATAGTAAACTCTTCTATAACAACTATCGATTCACCCTTCAAGTAATTAGTTCTCGTCACTATGAAAACGAAAGCGATAAACGTAATGAAGAAACATCTCATGAGCTTGCATCATGAAAACATGATCAAGTTTTTCCTAACTGGACATAATGGATAAAAAAATACTAAAAATTAATTCATGTAATAATCCATGATAATTATTCATAGAATAAGTGTAAATCATAAATTTCAGCCCGATACCTAATTTGATGCGGCTTAAATTCAAAATTATAAAATAAATAAGAATCTCAGCATAGACTGAGATGCAAAAAAAAAAACATAAATTTACTCAATAAGCTTCTTTTTAATAACATATTCTGCTATCGTGCGTTAATATGCGCCGAGCGTCATCTATCATAAACTTGTCATATTATCGGACGCCTACTCCAAGCATTACAAGTCGTTTATATTCTAATCACTACAAGTTTCAATATATTACACTATTCCGTTATACATAAACACCTACAATAACAGCATAATTAACGGTATTAAAATTTATTGTTTTGCAAAATTTTAAAAACCTAATTTAAAATTGCAATGCAAAACTTATCATTTTCAGATCATTTGCATTTATTAATTTGCGGTTAATTTGGCGAATAATTTGCATAATGAAAACTATGGGAGCCGTAGTTAAACGCAATTGATATGGTAGTGGTTATGTTACTGTGAATTAACTCTGTTTTACATAAATATATTCATTATCTCCATTTATCGGTAGGCATATTGAATTCTTTTAGCATTGATCGCTTCTCGGTTTCTTGTTGCTTTTAAAGTTGATCAATAAACACCATTTTATGCGACACACTTCATCAGTCAGTCAATAAATCTCTATCTCCTGATTCTACAGCATTACAGCAATGCAGATTGGAATTCGGAATAGCAATGGAAGTAATTCTCAAGCCTATGACCCCCGTTTGTACCTCAAGAAATTTTGTTATTAGATTCCTCTTGATTTTATTCAAATATAAAGAAAGCACTTGGTAAACAAATGGTAGAGGAACTACAAAAGGCATTTAAACTGGTACCTTTTGAAAACCATCGATCTTCTAGTGACATCATGCTTTATTAACAACTTCATTTATACTTTCCCAATTGCTCTTAGAATTTGCCCCTTCAATATGTATAAGTGCTCCAGTTAACTGCGTGCCAACTAACTTTATTTTTTTCTTGTTTCAGGTAAGATATTGTAAAGTGGTCGACAATTTACAACGTAGCACAACTCGTTCGGATTGTTCAAGCCGGTTGGTAAATAAATTATGTATTTAACTTTATCTTTAGCTACTTTATTTACATGCCCTACTGCATTAAGTGACCACACAGCTCAAATCTGCTTCAACTAGCCTAGATTTTAAGCCAGTTTTAAGCAGACGATCTGATATAACTAGCTTAAAACTTGGTCCTGTTACATTATTTTTTACGAGCGCTACGACCCGACTGAAGTAGATACAATTTTTTGAAAATATTCTGTCGCTTATTTTCATCAGGGACAATGTAGGATTCCATGGTGAAAGAATTTGGCAAATCGGTCCAATAGTTTCAGAGCCTATTCAATACAAATAATTAAATCTTTACTCTTTATAATATCGGTATAGATGGAAATTGACCAAAGTTGGAAGTTTGGTAATTGCTTAACCTTCAGGTGTCACGTGCATTTTGCATTTAAAAGTAATATTTCTTTCTTAGTCATAAATCTCATTTATGTCATCACTCAACCAATCCATCCATCTTGTTTCATCTTTTTCCTTGCCGTTCAAAAACATTCCATATTTACTCTTTAGGTCATGAGCATTTTGCGCGTCCCTATTACGAATAAGTATATTACGCGCAGCAAGCCAAATGCATAATCTTTACTACAATAACATACTTGAGATTCTTATCAACAACATTACATCAAATTGAAATTCCTCACAACCCTATGATAACTGTTGACACCAATTCACCAATTGCCAATTAATAAATCAAATTCCTCCACGTTTCTCTAGGGTTGCCAACTATGGAAAACGACACTGTACTGTAAACAAGTATTGTATGGGCCGATAGTCACCCAAAACCGAAAGGAAGAAATAAAAGGAGACCTCTACAATCAAAAGTTCGATTGAGAGGGGCCATAGTCTCCCATGCTCACCTAGAGCTTTGAGGCAACACAATATATGTGCCATAAGAAAATCTTCTTAGGACCTCTTTGGTTAGTAGGTTTCCTCAATGTATTGTCTTTCACCGTTAAAATACATGCTTATTGACTAACACATAGCTGAAAAGTCTAAATTGTACACATTGAGATTCTAACCCGTAACTACAGTCTCGGCAGCCAGCAATTCGTAACCAAGAGGTCATCACGCACTAACACACCCGTTAGTTAAACAGAAAATTATTTAATCCTACCGAACATGGTGTTAATGTTCCCCGCTATTTGTCTTGGAATTAGCTCTCACGATGTTATCTGAAATACAAGCTCTCAGAAACGAGTTGTTTAGACTTCGTTTGAGCTTCATTATCACTCCTGCCTCTTTTATGGGAAATGTTGAAGCAGGAAGGACCAAAATCGTACGGCATTTTAGGAAACATAAATGTTTGACAGTGATAAGTTAATTTTATTATTTATTTTAATTTTTAAACACGTGTCTTGGTTGTTTTTGTATGTAGAAATAATAGACCAATGTGGATAACGATAGCACGCTTTGGAAATTCTTCAAAGGTAAGGGCTTATGATATAGAAGTACCCTTTCTATTTTATATAACCCATTAGGGATTTGCTAAATTATAACCTACATTTATTTGATACTAAAGATGAGTAAAAAAAACAACTTTATTCAACCTATTTCTATTAAGTAATCAAAAAATGGTATACCCCCATCTCGCGACTAAAGCTGGAACTAAGAAACCCTCGGTAAAAAATACAAAAAGCAATAATTGCCCATCTCAGTCGATCATTTATAATTATATTGCGGCATCGATTCCGCACAATAAATCCAGCGTTGGGCTCTGTGAACAGAATTCGTGACCGTAATGCCGTCTACGGGGATGTACTCTGTTATTTATTATCCAGGCTTACACGTTAATTGTCTGGTCATGTTACCTCACGCTTAGGAGCCGCGGAAATGTATCGATCATCATTAAATGGACTTTGGCGGGACTTTCTATTCCTCTCTGAACTTTGAGATCGGATTTTACCAGATTGTTAGACCATGAGATGGTGAGGTGATTGTTCTTAGCGTGTCATTGAGAGTGGAGAGGATTGTTTGAAAATTTAAAAAAGTGTCCTAAAAGTTACTACTATTAAAATAAATATACCCGTTTATCACCAAGCGAATACTTGATACATATTGGATTGTAAAGCTGCTTCTTCTGACGTTGAAACGAATGCAGGATGAGTTAATAAATCACTGAAATATTGCGGCTCTTTGATCTACTGAATATCTGTTAAGCGGACAGTAGTATACATAGATTCTATATCGTCAGATTTCACCAAGTGAAATTATCGTAAGTAACATAAGTACGTGAACACAAAAAGATAGAAGCAATAATTATCTGGCAAACGCATTGAGCAGCGGTTATTATAATATCACCAACTCTCTCCTCATTGCTTGGAAGATTCTCACAAACATCCAATTAAACAGAACCATATTTCAAGTACATGTAAAAGTTGCACACCTCTATTTGGTAGGGAGGAAGTAATAGTAGAAAAACGTCCTAACAAATCTGTTATGGAAAGTGGATGTGAGATCAACTATCAGAAGGAATGTATTTGCATGCGTACCGGATTATTCCCGATGCATATGTTACGAGTAGAGGGACTGCCATATTGAAAAGTCTAGTACAAAAATGATGTCCAAAGCAGAAGAGTTTGTAACAGTTAGCTCCATCTATGCGTAACAGGAACTAAACTGAAAAGATTACAGTGAAAATATTTAAACTAGTACCTATGAACAATTATAAAGATATCAAAGGAACCCCATTCCCAGATTTTGCGTTTACCGAAGATTACACACTTGACCAGAACTCTGTGGTAAGATCTATGTCTTGTATCTTACATATCAGGAATTTGTCAACAATTCAATTACAAGATATCCTCTAGTTTCATAATAACTACACTTAAATATTTGTTGATCAAATAAATTTGTATCGAATCTGGATCAAAGCCACGACCTCGGCTACAACCGGCTTTTCCCCCACTGGCCTAGTGAGGCTGTTCCAATCTATTCAATTACTGTGGTTTCAGTTAATAAATTCAAATCATGCTTCAGATAGCGGAATTCACAGAAAACGGCAACTGGTAAACCAAGTAATACCAATTTTACAAAATTAATTCAAAATCTAGCAACGTTATTCAAGATTTTCAGTCACAAAGCCACAAATCACAAGAATATAAATGATTATCTAAATTAAAATCATTGACCGAAAGTAAAAACCCAAAGAAATAATCAATACACATCAAATATCGACGAAGTGACGACACTATCTAAAATAAAGAACAGTTGTTCACGCAATGTTGGCGCTAGACAATAGTATCGAATATGTCGATACCTCAGCCTATTCGCATAGAAAGTTTAATGACCTTAGCAATAAATCATTATACGACAGCTTTCTTTGTCGTATCAGTACATAAATCAATTAACTTTAGAAACTGAAAGTGACGGTGTTCCGCCGGTACAAATTGTTCTCATTAGTTGCTCATGTTAGAATTATTTTAATGGAACGCAACCATTTTAGTTCCTAACTTTGACATGTGTGGCGCTGCTCTCTCTTGTCTATACTTCCTTTGTAAGAAATTGATCTCGCAATAAATCGATAAGTTGATTTAATAAAATATTTCATTTCTATACCACAACCACGTATAATCCTACATGGTAGCAGAGCGTGGTTCGGGCTGGTATAGTAAGAAATATCAGAAAAGTTATAATACAACTTCAGTTTGTGAAATAAGTGTTGAGATTCAATTTGAGGTTATACGTACAACGTGATTCTCGTAAAAAATTGTAAGAACCGAACTCTCAGTCAAAATGAGCTCGAGTAATATGTTCAATATTGAAAAATTAGTAGGAAGAGAAAACTTCGCTACCTGGAAATTTAGTATGAAGACATATTTACAGCACGAGAATCTGTGGAGTTGTATTGAGCCCGGCAACAATGACCCGATAGATCCTAACAAGGATATTAAGGCAAAGGCAAAGCTAATCCTGCTTCTTGATACACAAAATTACGTTCACGTCCAGGACTGCATAACAGCGAAAGAAGTGTGGCACAATTTACACCAAGCTTTTGATGACAATGGACTTACTCGAAGAGTTGGCCTACTCAAAGATTTAATAAACACGACTCTGGAATCTTGCATTAGTGTTGAGGAGTATGTAAGTAAGATTATGAACACTGCTCATAAACTACGTAATATAGGATTCAATGTCGATGATGAGTGGCTCGGGACATTAATGCTGGCTGGATTACCAGACGAATACAAGCCCATGATTATGGGGCTCGAGAGCTCGGGTATCAAAATTAATGCAGACTCAGTTAAGAGCAAGCTTATTCAAGAAGTTAACACCTCAAAGTCTGCTGCTTTCTTCACTAAATCAAAGAAAACTTCAAACAACAAAAATTTTATTCCATCAAGTAAACCGAAGGGGCCAAGATGTTTCAAATGTAACAAGTATGGTCATTTTGCCAAGTACTGCAAACAATCAAAGGGGACATCTAGTAAAGAAGAAAGCTCCAGTTATGTAGCTGCATTTTCAGCGACTGTTGAACAAAATGTGTGTGATAAATGGCTAATAGACTCCGGTGCATCCATGCACATGACAAGCAGAGATGACTGGCTGTACAATGTCACAGAGCCATCTGTAAAGAGTGTTACAGTTGCAAATAGGGCACCACTAGCTGTAAAGGGAGTTGGTTATGTTGATATACCCATTAACCAGAAGGATAAAATCCAAGTGAAGAATGTTTTGTTTGTCCCCGGGTTAGCTGCAAATCTCCTTTCTGTCAGCACTATTGTGAAGAGTGGGTATAAAGTTTTATTTAACAACAAAGGATGTGATATTCAGAATGATATAGGACAAGTAATATGTACTGCAGTATTGAACAACAACTTGTATATCATGAACCCTGGTCAAGAAATGGTTCATCTGACATCAAGTCCAGTGAATTCGAATGACACTTATTTGTGGCATCTGCGAATGGGACACTTGAATGTATCAGATATAAGAAAGTTGCCAAGCTGTGTAGATGGTGTGACTTTGACTCTGGAAAAAGGTAATAATGAAATTTCATGTATTCATTGTTTTGAAGGAAAGCATAGCAGGATGCCGTTTAAAAATGTAGGCTCAAGAGCAGTAAGACCACTTGAGCTGATACATTCAGACTTATGCGGCCCTATGGAGAATCTATCATATGGAGGTATGAAATACTTTATAACTTTCACCGATGATTTCACTCGAATGATACATGTGTATTTTCTCAAAGATAAAATGAATGTTCTAGAGACCTTTAAAGATTTTAAATCCAGAGTAGAGAATGAGTTGAATAATAAGATTAAAATACTACGCACTGATAACGGTAAAGAATACTGCAATCACAATTTTGAAAACTTTTTATCTAAACATGGTATTGTTCACCAGACGTCCACTCCATATACTCCGGAGCACAACGGCATGGCAGAGCGGATGAACAGGACGCTAGTGGAGCGCGCCAGATGCATGCTGTTTTATGCCAATTTGGAGAAGAGATTATGGGCTGAGGCTATTGCAACTGCTGCATATATTATTAATAGATCGCCCACCAAGTCATTAGAAGGTAAAACACCGTACGAGCTATGGACAGGTAAAAAACCTAATCTATCTCATATGAAAATATTTGGCTCTGTTGTTATGGTACATGTACCAAATCAAAAACGTCAAAAATGGGATAAAAAAGTCAATTAAAATGATAATGGTAGGTTATTGTGAAAATACGAAAGGATATCGTCTAATGGACCCTGTAACACATAAAATAATAAAGAGTAGAGATGTCGCTTTCTTTGAAAAGTACAATCACAATGTCAGTTTGCCCATTCCAAGCGGTGATGTTACAGATAAGGGGAATCAGTCAGTCAGTGACAGCGCTGCTACACCTGCTAACAGTGAGACACCTGGAAGTGCATCTGCTACTAAAAATCAGGAAATACACACTCAGGAGTCTTGGAAAAAAGAATTGAACATGGAAACAAGTAAAGATGAAGACTCAAGTGAATATGACACAGATTATGGTGACCTAGATGAAACTTTCCATCCACCTAGTTATGTGAAGCAAAACTATGACACCAATGTAACAGTGAGGTCCCTCCGGCCACGTCGTGATAAGAATAATGAAAATAAGGAAAGTTTTATGTGCTTCTTTACTGAACTGACTGATCCAGAGACTGTCGAAGAAGCATTGTCATCAGCACAAGCTACTGAATGGAAAACTGCCATGCATGAGGAGTATAGTTCATTAATTAAAAACAAAACATGGAGTTTAACAGACCTTCCACTGGGCAAAAAGGCTTTACCTTGTAAATGGGTATTTAAAACAAAGACAAATCAGCAAGGAAATATTGTCCGCTACAAAGCAAGGCTGGTAATAAAGGGCTATGCTCAAAGGAGGGGTGCTGACTATGAAGAAACTTACTCGCCAGTTGTCAGATATACAACTATCCGTTATTTATTTGCTTTGGCAGCCAAATATGACTTACAAATAGACCAGATGGACGCAGTATCTGCCTTTTTGCAGGGAGAAATTGATAAAGAAATTTACATGCAGCAACCAGAACAGTTTAGACAAGGATCTCAGGTGTGCAAACTACATAAATCCATATATGGCCTCAAACAAGCCAGCAGATTATGGAACACCAAACTCAAGAATGTTTTACATGAGCTAGGAATGCTACAATCAAAAACAGATCCCTGTGTCTACTATAATGCTGAGAAAAATACATTTATAGCTGTCTGGGTTGATGATTTAATATTATTTACTGCTAAAGAGTCAATTAAAATCTTATTGAAGGAAAAACTAAAACAGTACTTTGATATGAAAGATATTGGCCCGGCAAGTGAATGTGTGGGTTTGCATATTACAAAAGATGGGCAGAAAATAATTATTGATCAGGAAAAATATATCAAAGAAATCTTAGCACGGTTCAGAATGTCTGACTGTAAACCTGTGAAAACACCATTTGAAGCTGGTATGAAGTTTCATAAAAATGAGAAAGAAGAAAATTTTGATGGTCCCTATCAACAAGCAATAGGATGTCTGCTCTATGTGGCTCAAGTCACACGTCCAGATATATGTTTTGCTGTCAATACGCTAAGCAGATTTAACAAAAACCCAAGCACTGAACACTGGTCCGCAGTGAAAAGAGTTTTCAGATATCTGCAGGGTACAAAAGATATGAAGTTGGTATACACCAAAGATGGTAATGAAGAGACAATTGGATATTGTGACGCCGACTGGGCCAGTGATGTCCGCGACAGAAAGTCGTGCACCGGTTATTTATTTCTGTTACAGGGTGGAGCTATTTCGTGGCGGTCACACAAGCAGCAGACCGTCGCCCTGTCGACCGCTGAAGCGGAGTACATGGCTATGTGTTCCGCTGCGCAGGAAGCGCTGTGGCTGCAGCAGCTTCACGGCGAGCTCGGGCAGCAGCTAAAGAATCCGCTTATCATCTTCAGTGATAACCAGAGTGCAATCAAGCTAACTACCAATGATTGTTATTTGCCTCGATCTAAACATATAGATATTCGTTACCATTTTCTAAAGAGTCATGTTAATAATTTAAGACTTAAGTTTTTGTATGTTAAGGGTGAAGAAATGATAGCAGATAACTTAACTAAGGGTACCACTAGTGATAAACATTTGTATTGTGCAACAAAAATGGGGTTGCGTTCCAAGGGAGGGTGTTAGAATTATTTTAATGGAACGCAACCATTTTAGTTCCTAACTTTGACATGTGTGGCGCTGCTCTCTCTTGTCTATACTTCCTTTGTAAGAAATTGATCTCGCAATAAATCGATAAGTTGATTTAATAAAATATTTCATTTCTATACCACAACCACGTATAATCCTACAGCTCACTATCGACATTTAATTGGATGAAAGTACTTCCCTATTTGTTTTTTTTTTTTTGTTGCCATTATTTTTTGCTTAAATTGCTTTAAGCGTTCTTTTATCTTTGTTATTAACGGTAATGCACTTAAATGTCGAAATTATAGACGCAGTTACAATAATTGTAATGACGCTAAAATTATACGAACTGTGATAGTAAATTGATAGTACGTCATCATTGGTTAATGGACTATTGACTGTATGCACTGCTTATAAATTGGTTCGGTTGCCAAGCTAACTATTCCTTCGACTTAAATATAATTTTGGTTTTGGAGGGTTGATTTCAAAAACTATCGTCGAAAAATCGAAAGACCACTGGACAATTGTAAAGATGTTTACTCTTACTCTTCATATTAATTAAGTAAAGTAGACTAAATCTTTACTGTTATAATCAGTTACAAATTAAAATCTAATTTCGCTTTCACACACAGGTCAAACTTTGCCAACCTAAAATGAATAACAAAACTCGTTCTTTTTAAATCAAGCAGATTGGGTGCTTCATTTGATCACCGATCGTTATCTTTATCTTAAAGTCCCATTAGCTTATCATTAAAGAGGTTTAGCTGCTATGCGCCACCGTTTCATTTCAAGTTAACCTCGCCGTTGACTTTATTATGTACATTCATTCACTCAGCTGAGAATTCATGAATTATTTTAATCATTGCACAAACTGTGACAATAAATGGATCGTTAAATTCCTTAATTTTAGTACGCCATTACTTAAAGGTAACCAATCAGTCTGCTGGGTAATTTATGCGTTGCGATCAGCAGTAAGGATAATGAATTTACTCCTAAGGGCTAAATTTAATTTAGTACGTTGATGGGAATTGAACTTAATTCCACAATATAGACCTGGCCAATGGTTACATATATGTACAATACATACCACTTTTAGTTATCAATTGGAGTAGGTTCCTTTTCAGTTATTTTTTTAATTTTGAAATTTTCTACTCGTGAGTTTGGTAAACGGTGTTCAAACCACATAAAGGCTTTTAAATCTATCTTCAATTTATTTCTTTACATAATATGTTCTCATGGAAATCACACAGCAGCAACATAACCACATGTTTGCATTTCGCAAACAACTCGCATCGGTCACGCAAACTCACGAGGTCACGGAAGCGTCTCGATCGAGAAACGTGACTAATCCGCCATTGACCGTTAAGCTGATATCTAAATTATACATTGTATTGGTCTTGTACAACGGAACGGCTGTTTTTCGATTTCTCCAGCGCACGTCCCGCCGCCACGCCCGATGCGTCCGATGACATTTACCCGGCTCAGATATTGTTTGTGCCCCGCCATTTTCGCATTGACAATCCGCGATCAGATATAAACAACATACCGTATTGCTTTCGATTGAATTTATGCGGAATCACGTCGGTACGATTTTGTTTATCGGTTATGTTTCGAGTTGCCGGTGAAAGCGGGGTAAATGGTAGGGCTTTGTGCAGATCACTTAAATCTTGCTTAGTTTCACATTAAATATGACGGTTTACGCACTGTTTCTTTGCCGTTTAAAACAAGACATTCTGTGAAGCCAATTTCCATAAATCAATGTAAATAATGAATAAAATAATATATCAATATATGTATTTAAAGTAGCAGACAGAGACTCCACGAGTGCCAGTTGAAAATTGCAATCCCAAGCAAAAAATGAAGATTTTATGAACAGAAATATTCACATAGTGGTTCCGACCCAGAAGCCAAATCCAATATCCCAATTTACAGCCAATACATTATCTTATCTTGTGAGTAAGTACTACAAAACGATGGTCCAAAAAAATTCAAGTAATTGAAAAATTTTCGTACAAATAATCTTTTCAAGCTCAGATCTCAGTGACCATCCATTATCCAACATAACAGAGCGAAAGTCTTCGCTATAAACTACAGTAGGCACGGGACCAATAGAATGGCTGCTTCGTAAATGTAAATGGTTCGTTTTATTTATGACCCGTGGTATTCAATCATTTCTGTACGTTGTAACCGCTTTGAGTAATTGCTGACCTTTTGACAGCAGATTCTGAAGCTATTCGTTTTTAAAAAGAACTAATGGTAACATTTTTGCATAGAGAAAAATAAAACGAGACTTGCTAATTAGTTGTCTACTTAATGTTGCTAGTTTGGTCTATGTTATGAACTAATCGCCTCTAGTAATTACTGGACATAATGATACTTAAAATCTTGTCTCAGGAAAGCGACACAGTGAAATGCCAAGCATTGCTTTGTAATTCATGGTGTCATTTAGTTTTACTACTGTCCATGAGCGGTCGTATCGCTTACTATCAGACTCGCCATTCAGCGAAATAAAAAGGATAAAAATTTGCGTGAAATGAAGTATCCTTTCCGGAAATTTGGTAATGTTATTTCAATTAGAAAAAATGCTTTAAAGCTTTAGTCTGTGCTAAATAACATTTAGCATCTTCACTCAATTTATGCTAGCAAATAGATGTTATGAGTCGTGATGCCATGAGTTCGATTATCAAGTTGGGTACTTGATTGTGTACTTTATTTATATTCTTTATTGTTCACCAGGACCAGACATACAGAACATAACTACATTTTAAATACATTAGCCTTATGGTACAAGACAATCTCTTCCAGGCAATCCTTGGATAGAAATAAAAGAAAGGAAAAAGAGCAATCCAGGTTGTATAGGTACTTTGTGCGACACTAGTGTCTACCGACAGGCCAAAAGCTTCTGTACTGTACTGTATCAGCCCATATACGTCCCCTGCAGGGCACAAGCCTACTCTACAATCGAGAGTTCCAATGAGAGTGGTTAGGCCATATAGTCCACCACCACCACTTAGCCTAGTGTGGGTTGACAAAAAATTCATTCTATTACAAAATATGTTAAAATGCGTCATAAAAAACAATTCCCAAGCAATATCACGTCTCAAAAACATGTAGACATGACTTCTCACACCGATACAGTTAGAAAGCGAAATATCATAGTTATCAGTACATCAGAGTAACGACTGCCATAAAACACAACCGGAATATATTAAGGTGATGTACCGGACTGTTTTTGAGCGCAATGCAGTCACGAGGTATAGTAAATCTTTGTACTGATATCAGGGTTATAAAATTTATTGAGAATTTTGTTGATCAACCCTTTCCTTCGTTTCTTAGAACCCTATCAATACGTTTAGATATTACTAGCGGTTCAGCCGGAGACTTCAAGGCAGGTATTTTTTGGACTAAGACTAACTTTTTACACTTAGGAAACGCAGGAATAATTTTGCGTGATAATTGTTTTAAATATTTAAACTCAACGTGACCCATCCCATTCATTTGAGTTTGAAAGATCATCGAATATGTTTCAATTCCGTGTACATCGAGTGTATGCATTTTTTGGGTGTAGCCTATTTGTTAATCCAGGGTATCAGTGCCAGGGTGTGGTCATGTGGTTTGAGCGTGAACAGGTGACAAACAGACAAATTTTCGCATTTATAATACGAATAGGATGAGATTTATACCAAACTGCTATCATCAAGTATTGTTTCTGGTTGTGATCATTCAACTGGTTTATTCAACTTCATTATAAAATTGTCAAGACAAATGTATGATTTTACATATTTAGCACAACGCCAAGCTTACACAAATTCTTTCACCAATCTATTCAATCCTAGCTAAACCCCATTCGAAATTCAAAAACAATTCCCATTGCTCTAACCTAGAATCGAATCTGTAGATTGCACTTCAATAGAATTTCTCGCCACCACTAACCCTAAGCACATATTAATGACATCAACCAGATGACAGAACTAAATCACCACAACCCAAGGACGTTTACAGATGACGTTCTTAATAAAATATAAATCAAAGATGTTTACTCATATCTCATGTTTTACGAGCTGAATACGCCACTTACAGGCACCGCTACCGGTTGTGCAGTGCTCTACATTCGAGCCACTTATTAGGTTCATTAGTGTTGCCAGCTTTTAACAAGGATACGGTGGGTAGGCTTTTTCTGGGCTTTGTTGTACGTGTTTTAATTTTACGGTTATTGTTTATCAGTATCATTATACAACGAGCTTTAATTGATATGTGTCCCTGCGTGTGTGATTGGAGATTTTTTATCGAGCTGACCCAATAAGAAATTATTAAGCATAATTGATGTCCAAATATCCATCTCATAGGAACCGAGAAAATTATAAAACTTAAAAGACGGCCTCAGGTTTAGTTAGTCTGGTGTGATTTAGTTACGAATGATACTTAAAAATTGGCTTGTATTTTAGAAATTTGCTAGGCTTATGTTTTCCAAATTATTTGAAATCGATGAGTTACAACAGGTTTTAACAAACCTGGAAATTGGGACACAGCGTAACATACTTAATGCTAATAGCATATCTAATATTTCAGTAGTAAGTTTTGCTGTAGAATACGTATTCTCAAAGGCCAAAGCTATAGCAACACTACATAACGTTACTTAATGACGTTAACAGTAAAAAACTACTCTAATACTTATATGGACTTCCAGGTATCCACACAGCCTTATGTTACGCAATTTGTTGCATGTTTCACATTTACATACAATTCTATACAATGTTAATAGTCGAGTTATAAATTGTCTATACTGACCATGATTTTAGTTAAATTCTTTAACGATTGCAAAAGTATTTCAAAAGATTTGCAAATACCGGGTATTTCCAGACTGCGAAAACGAAGCGTGGTGGTAGTTTCAGTAACTTCAGACACAATGCAAAAATAAATTCGCAAAAAAAAGCGATCTTGATGCCCTAGTTTGGGCTATTATTCGCTTTATTTTTTGGCATGGTTTTAATTCATAACTAAGATGATAATATTTTGTGTTATAAGTGCCGACACTGAAGATTTTTTGTCCATAACAAATTTCATTGCATCGAACATAACTGGTCGGTCCATAGCTAGTATGTCCCTCACTACAATGTAAATACAATAATACCTCAGCTGCCCGGTGGCGTTATTGTACCAGGGTACGGTTACAAAGTTGAGGTCTCGGGTTCAAGTCCCGGGTTGGGCAAAGTGATATTGGATTTTTCTATTCATTATCAGCCCAGAGTCAGGAATTTGTGCCCGATATGGCGATAGGCTCGCCACCTATCACATCATGAGACGGAACATACAAGGCGAAATGTGTGTATCCTGGCACCTCCGCCTACCCCTTCTGGGAAAAAGGCCTGAGTTTATGTATGTGCCTCAGCTAATTTCTCCCTACACCATAAATACCCTCAAAATATCTCATAGCCATTGCATAATTCACCCACAACATTATACAATGTTTACTAGTCACAGAAAGCAACAGTAATGCAACAATGTTGAGGAATATCGAGAAGCCTGAGTAATGAAGGGTCACGTGGGCTTATCAAAAATCTAGTGCCACCCGGCCGTTCAGACATAGATGAGCGCGGAGAAAGCCTGGAGACTAGGGACAATACTCAGGTATAAATTGAATTATAGTTTTGTTATGTTATAGTACACATTATTGGATTGTAAAGTAATTGTACACGGATGGAATTTAGATGAATTTTCCTATTTGAATGACTCGAATTAAATTAGAAATTGATTGTTATTAGCCTGTTTCTTATTTATTTAGATTTATCCTTGTAACGTACACACAAACTTTAAATTTTCAAACTTTAAATTTTCAGAAATTCGTCTTTATTTTTACTTATGACAATTTCGACAAGCAAATCACCCTAATACGTCCATTACACATTTTTTTTTCGAATTATACGGCCTATAAAATTACAAAAATATAATCAATAAAGCTGAATTCACACTACCCTGGGAAAGCCTTCTCGGACCCGACTAGCCGGTACTACGTACAAAATGAGTCATAATTACCGTGCAATTACGATGGGCTCGATCAATGTCAGGGTTCATTAGATGTTTAATTAAAGACCCGAGTACCGTTAGTACGCGGATACGGTAACAGATATCGGATACACAGATTGATTGTAAACTCGCCTTTACCTACATGTCGTATTTTATGCTTAATTATATTCTATCACGTTTGGCTATCTTTCAATTTTGATGAAATCTCTTCGATCTTTTGAATGTTTGGTCGGATAATGTTTACCTCCTTATTCCCTTTCATCTGCTAACACGGCAATTATTACTTACTAATATAATCTAAAGGTTGATAAAACAAGTTATCTTTTTTTATATATCTTAGTAGGTATGTTTACTACTCAATCAAGCTATCAATTCCTCTCTCTCTCTCTTTTTACCTTAATTTAGAAAAAGAAAACACTGCAATACCTCAACACCATTCATTTGGTCTCCTTGGTCTGCCAAACCATTAATACCTATCCAAAGCATTTCAATCCATTTCACATGATTCAAAGCCTTTAAATTATAAAAGATCTTCAACAAAAGTCAGCAACATTGTACAGCAACATACTCCATACCGTTATCCATTGCTTCAGAAGACATCCGTACATTGCGGTATAGTTTACAAGAGCCATTAACATCACCGTTGGTCCAGGCGTCCCACAGGATTATCCGGTTCCCGACGGGACGCGTAACTCAATACCTGTGGTTATGTGAGTAATTATCTACGTGTCTCTAGACTTGGGCACTGAAATAGCGTGTTATTAAAATGGACATGGGGTTTTCTAAAACTTGAATAACATGCAAAGACTTTGTATTTGTTGATACTTGATTCTCAAGATAAAAGAAAATCTACATTACATTAAGGTATTCTTTCGAATGCTGGACTCGTGTCCCCATACCATAAAGAGTTTCTGTTTTATACCACTTTACAGTTAATAGCAATAGCTCGTCCCATAATTTTGGAAAGGCACTTAACTCGGTAAAGTGTCACTGAGGACATCTTTGTCTGCCCTTCACATAAATGGTCTTGTGCGTATGTGCATGCTAATTCAAAGATTAAGTAAAATCAAGGCATGTTCTATTGATAATGTTGGACTAACTTTAGCATTTAGATCAATTAATAAAACTATCAATATATGAAGATCTAAAAGGATTAGTTTACAGAACACAAACATTGCATCTTTCTTAATGTTATTCTATTTTCGTACAAGAAAAAAAAGCATTCACATCAAATGCCTCAGCTGTTGCAATAAACTGACTGCCATACTTTATCGATTTTTTATCATATTTCACATTCTACGAAGACCTAGTTGTATTTATAAAAACCCACATATCCACCTCCATGTGGCATACCATGACAACCGCTGCCAATTAAAAAACAAAAAGATTTACGCAGTTGCCCTCTTTTCATCCAAATAAGTCAAAATTGCTGCTATACTAACAACCGGATATTTTATCTCCCTCTAACACATGACGGGAAAACGAGAAACAAGATCTAATTTTAGGGTTAGCTTGAAAGATAGAACATCAGAGGAACAAAACGATCGATAACTCGTTTTTGCTCATCCGAACTCCGAAAATAACTCAGACGTACAAAAAGCAAAAATGAAGGATGTTGCCGAGACACAGAAGGGTATGTTTACGTTGATGCGCCAACGCAACGTTTTTGCAGACGTCACTTAAATGTTTAGATTTGTGCAACAAAGCTTTGACTCATTGGTTCTACGAAAAATTATATTTGATCTTGTATCATAGGGTTGCATTGTGTATTCTTGTCACTATTTATGTGCTTCCGAAATGAATTATGCTTTGTTTTCAAAATTACCAGTGACTTTGTAGATTTTGACTTAGGCGGCTTATTTGTCAAAAACGATTTAAGTTTTATGCTTTCAAACATTGAAATTAAAAAGATTATCCCAATATAACATTGATCAAAGGCTGGGTTTTAGTCCTTTGCATGTATCCTTAGAAAAAGGTGATAATGATGATCCACTCTTTGTAAATTAGATGCCCATGCTCCGGCGAAATCCATTAATGAACTATCACCACAGCAAAAGGTTTTAATCAATTGCTGTTCACCTCTGCCTGGCAATGTAAACCGTGGCGAGTTATTAGCGTTTTGTGTTAATCTAGATAACCTTTACTACCGTTGCTGTAATCTCGTTTTGCAACCGCTCTACATGAAAGGTTGAGTTACCAGCCTTTCCTAGGAACCGTACATAGCCAGTAAATTATTAATTCCAGTCTTAAATATTGCTGAAACTGCTCGTATATAAGAGAATGTATTGGAATTGATATCAATAGATTGTGAACGATGGTATTTGGCTTACAAGACTTTGTGTATCCGACAAACGTGTTTTATGGTAGCTGGAATCTTATAAACATTATTATACTATACCTTTTACTGATACACGCAAATATTTAGAACCAGACAAATCATATCTGTAACCCGTAATATATTTCGGTACATATCGAAATTATTAACCTCCATCGCATATAGCAAGCTTTTATCTGCTACACTTCTTTGTCTATATTTTATTAGTGCTTCATTAACGAACTCCATATACCTACTGTAATTTGATCTATAAAGACAGATTTACCATCCTACTTACCAATAACTTGATCCCATAATTTGTACCTCTCTCTCCCCTTACATTCGCGTGACATTATTTACATTTATACCCCCATCAATATCAATTCAAACTAGCATTACCATGGGAATTATGAGTACAACTTCATTGAACAAGTTGGCTTAATTGACCCATACCAACCTTTCATTTACCAGCTTTCACATGATAATGTGTGCACCGATAGCCAAGACAGATTTACGGGGCCTTATCAGCCGTAATTCCTAATGGACCTACTTCAATATGCTCACGTTTAAATGTGGGTAAATATTGATTAGAAGTTGTGGGTAAAATTTATACTTAGAATGTTTTCAGATAATTCTTGCTTAAATACGTCTCAAACTTACTGAGTCCCGACGAAATAGTAAAATGCTCTATGTTCCGGGTATTCGACACAATGAAGGGTAAGTCACACAATATCTGTAAGGAATGAATATTTCTGGATCACACAACCACTTCTCTCATTTCTTTAATCATTTGATAGACACCGCCAACATTTTCCTTACAGTGTATCAAATACATATTATTAAACCAATCATGTCTCAACAATCTAAATTGTGATAAGAAATCTTCAAACACGATGGCATCAAGGAAGCCAAAAAAATGCCACAAATCCTACTACAGTAAAAGTAGCTACCGTAGAACCCCAAATTTCAGATACATCAATCTTCCCATCCTTTACCATAGGAAGCATGTTATCAGTGTAATAAAAAAGTACTCAAAGTAAACGCGGAGCAAAGACACCGACGGTCACTGATACCAACTTGACATGGAACTGAATAAACATAAAATAAGTATGGGTACTTAGATGTTGAGTGCGCTTTTAATGTTATGTTTTTAAGTACTTATATTTGAGGTTGAGTGTTAGTTCCGGATGAAGCTTAGTGTATTAAATCGGACTGTATTAGAAATGTAATAGGAAAAGAGGTTTGGGAATAAAGGTTCTTGTATTTTCTAATACCACTTTAAAAAACATATTTCATGAATTCATAGATAGGGATGACTGTATCTCAAGGACAAGTTTTAACTAATAGTATGTCTTCTCTATCCTAAAGCAGCAACACCTTTTGTGTCATGAATATAGGTGCGTTACGTAGGCTTTTACTACTAGATGAAGTAAAAAGAAATAGTGAGGACCTTTTTTGCGATTTCTGTTACCGGAGTGAAAGCGTCAGTACAACTGTTACTTCAGGACAATTTTCTCTAAGACATCGATTAAGCTTATCGATTTATCCTGCTCCAAAGTTAGGAAGGCTCTAGTTGTATAATTACTCCATTCCACAAATAAGTACGAAGCGATCAACAACCGCCCACGAAGTCCCTTCCCGTTTCTTTCCAAGTATAAAGTTTGATTTATTCGTTGGCTCACCATGATTCTAATAAGAAATCACGGAACGGCTCCCGAATAACGGCCGGCAAGATTTATTGTAGTTAATAAACCGATCAAACTGATGTATTATAATGCTGCATTGATCAATCACGCATATTTCAACCAGATGTATAATTACGCCAGTTTCTGCCCACGTTGCTGGTGGAATAAGATCGAATTTGGCATGGTAAGATATTTTTTGGAATACAGAAACTATATTTAAGTAATATAATCGCAGAATTACTTAATACTGTAAGAAGATCAAGTCCTATCACTAACACAAAAAACTAAACAATCAGAGTGCGTTTACGAACCTGGAAGAGCTTAACATTCGTGTTTTCATCCCCAAAAGCATTAATGCAATATGTAGTACTTAGAATCAAATGTTTGGCGATCCGAACAGACAAAACGTTTCTATCCAGTACACCTACGCATACCTTACCTCACCAACAGGAATTACTATGAAACCTTTTAATAAAGGCTTTATGTTGCATCGAGCAATATCCTTCAAAGTTTGGCTGTCCACCATAACTTAGTTCTGTAATGATCTTAGTTCTTTTCAAATACTAAAAAAATACTTTTCAAGACCAATTCCACCAAAGGTAAACAAATATTGCGTGTACAAACTTTCAACGGTATTGTGTGTCATGTGTCGATTGTGAACAAATAAAAGCGAAAGGAACCTGCCATCGGCGCGGGTAACTTTTACCTCGTGATAACGCCTAAAATGGTATGATAAAGTGGCATAAAATGACCTTAATGTTATATTAAAGATTTTACATAATCAGACCTGATTAAAATATTATATTTCCATTTTTATGTGAGGTGTTTTGGAAAGCCTACCAGAAGCCAGATCATGGAAAGATAAGCTTGAAGATAATCTAATTTTCGAAGCAATAGATGCTTTTTAATTGTTTGTGGCTGTTATTTTCACTGTCCAATAAACATCACACTCAAACACAATTCAAGTGATAGATATACTTAGAAGTAAATAATTAGTTGTCATCTGGACTATCTCGATTACAGGGGTAATAATATATTTACTTGTTTATTATAATAACTGGTAATAATTCACAAATAGAAATAGGGAGGAAATTAACAAAGGAACATCGTATCACGAAGTCCTCGATTCAGTTGAATATTATGGACATTTCGGTTTGCACAACTCGATGGCGCCAGTAATACGCTATCAATCAGTCCTTACCGTTCAATGAAGCTGAATTTTGTAATTCCTTTGTGATTCTTCGAGTTAAATAGCTTGGGTGAGGGAAAGATGAGACGAAGCACGATTCTGGTACTGAAAGCGTCGGATTGATTACAAATGTTTTGTTGATCAAGAACATGTTTCAAAACTGCCTCGGTGGCATGTAGTTGTACAACGGAACGATTATAAAGCTGAGGTTCCGGGTTTGAATCTCCGGTCGGGCAAAGTGATATTGGATTTTTCTATTATCCCGAATGTATATCCCGAAGTCAGGAATTTGTGCCCGATATGGCGATAGACTTGCCCCCTATCACATTGTGGGACAGATCAAACAAGGCGAAATGTGCTGGTGGCACTATTGCTTAACCCTTTTGGATAAAAAGCGTGAATTTATGTATGTATGTTATTTAATTATGTATTTTCGGAGTCATGTGTGTATTGATAGTCAATCACCACGCACTAAAACGGTGAAGGAAAACATCGTGAGGAAACCTGCATACCGTAGCGGTTTATAAGAATTTCTATGGTATGTAAGTCCGCCAACCCGCACTAGGCCAGCGTGGTGGATTATATGGCCCAACCACTCTCAATCGTACTCTCGGTTGTAGAGTAGGCCCGTGCCCTGCAGTGGGACGTATATGGGCTGATACATACATACATATTATTTAAATAAATATTTAAAATGTGAATTCTAAATTATTATAAAATTTTAATTTATACACGATACAAATACTACGCACAATGCAGTGTGCTAATCTACAATACTAGTGTGTCCAAGGAAAATTATTATTGTACATACATCATTATAAAATTGCACGCAAACCTTGCTTATAGATTTGACTTGTATCTCCAACCATTCTTAACCACATTTCAAAATTCCTGTGCAAGAAATAAAAATTCTTATAATACATGATCACACACCTGAAGTAAAAATACCCAAATTTCCCCGTAAAACTCAGTCAAAACCCAGAAAAATCTTCACAAAGCACATACATCTGATTGGTCGCAAAGTAATAGAACACGACGATCGGTATTCATCTCATTGTACGACTCAATAGAGTCAATTAGGTGTGAGCGCGCAGCCACTTACTCCAATCATATTTTGCAATCCAATCGATTCGAGGAACGTTTGCCATCAATGACACTGTTTCTTTATAGAATTGCTGTAACGGGTGTTTCTATTGGATAAAAGTATAGGCCTGCTATTTTCACAAGAATTCTATATTTTTTTGCGTTGGATGTTACAAAAAAATCGAGTGGATTAGCTTTTTTATTTAAAAAATGTAAGAGCAGTATCCCGCAAATGAATTATTTCTCAATGAACAGAGATGAAGGAACCTGTGATTTGAATAGATTTATTTAACAAAAATTCGCCAAACATCTAAATTGTTTAACAAATAAACGATAACCTCCACATTAGTTGAAATTTTGATGCGGTCTATAAAAATGTATGTCTATAAAAATGAAAATAAACTGGCCCAAATAAACAAACATCTACACTAAACATCAAAATAATTTAAATCCCCCTACTGTCACTCAAAAATTGAACATAATCTATGATCAATACCGATTTGCATCATCTCCAAAACCCATCAGCAGATTTCATAATTCCCTCACAGAGTCCATCAACGAAGCTCGTCAAACGCCTGGGGCCCTACTATATTCATCGAACGAACGAACGAACGAACGAAGGACCCTACTATATTCAACGAAACGAAGTTCGAAACTTCGGACAAACGAAGTTTTTTATACGATACGAATGTATATATATAACGTACACCGTAACTATAAGTCTATGGTTACGACCATAAATCAATAACGACCATAAGTTTTATGTAGGTACATTCGTATCGTATATAAACTTTGATCATCCGAAGTTTCGAACTTCGTTTCGTTGAATATAGTAGGGTCCTTCGTTCGTTCGTTCGTTCGTTCGATGAATATAGTAGGGCCCCTGAAGCCACTTTCTCAATCTATCCATCCTGACGACACGTACGTGGCACAAAGCCCATACAAAATAGCCCTTCCATTGCGTTGAACAAAGGGCTGCATGTGTTGATAGTGAAAGGCAGGCGAGCAGTGAAAGCGATGATATTTTGTTTTTAAAATAAATTGCTTCTGTTTATGAATGAGAGAGCCTGGAGCGTAAATACTTATTGGAAAGGAGTTCTTTTTTTAAATATTTAAATGTGTTATTCATATTTTGTGAACAGATGGGGTAAAAGAGTAAAAGGCTCATATAAAGAGCCTATCCAACCATATTCCGCATAAAATATAATATGTAAAATCAAGGCAATTGGAGATACATTGATGAACATAAGAACATAAGATCAAACAATTTAACTCTACAAAAACAGGAGTTTCTAAGCTATATGACTTAGATTGAATAAAAAAAATTGAAACTGAAAAAATCTAATTAAACAACAAATTAAATTTATAAAAAACAGAGGGTTTCTATTACGATTTTATACAAAAAAAAATACAAGCTTAAACAAAATCAAATATTTTTGCACGAGCACCTGATGTTCTAGAAACTAAAACTTCTAACTTAGAAATATAGTAAAAATCATAAAAATACTATCAAAAAAATAATCCCAAGCGATGTTAAAATATCATCACGCTTCCCATACACGCCCACCTTAATAAAGCACGTATCACGTTACGAAAGAATAATGTTTGTCTTGCCTATCTTTGATGTAAGACGTTCATACAGTTTACGAACCTGCTATTAAAGTGCAGTGCTGCAACGATGCTTTGGGTTTAAAAATAGCTATATTTAGGCGGATATTTCCATTAATATTCAAATCTGATGTATTGCAGAAGCTGGTATGTATATAAGTCGGATACTCCATTAAACAGTTCTGCTGTTATCAGACACATCACAGTAAAGTAGATTTGTTGATTGGAAATATAAATATAGTTTTTTTTTTTATTGCAATGAATAGTGGGACGAGCATTTCATTCTCCTTATGGTGAGCGATATGACCGCTCATGAACCATACAACGCACTGAATTTCAAAGCAATGCTTGGCATTTTATTGTGCTCGCCATCCTGAGGCATAAGATTTTTTGTCTCAATATGTCCAGAAATTACTCGACTACAATGTCCTTCAAACCGAAACACAACAGTGTATTTACACTGCTGGTCGGCGGGAGAAATATACATATATGATATTAACAGCCTCCGTGGCGCAGTGGGTTAGACGCCGGCTGTGAAACAATAGGCCGCGGGTTTGATCTCCGCACCGAAACAAATATTTGAGTGAACCGCAGGTATTTGTTTCCTGTCTGGGTGTTTGTGACACCGAAAAGTCTCTCGTAGTCCCTCATATCCACGGCATAAGATGCGATTTTAGTGTGGGGTCAGGATTATGCATGTAACTGTTGGGTGTACTTATATATATTTTGTTTAGCTCTATCATTATTTGAAATTAATTTTACTTAATTTTTTATTTTGCCAATTTCTCATAAATATTATAACTAATATGCCGTGTTTGTTTGTTACAGGTAAGGGAATCCAGAATTTGACCGTGCATATCGACTGCTGGTTAGCAGTTTAAATAAAATATAATAAAAGACAACCATAATTTTGTCTACATCTTGGGTCTGTTCTCACATGTGAATTGAAACTTAGTTCCACACTAGTCCAAATTAATTATTAAGGATCGATTTGTTACATCAGATGTAAGTATTTTTGTTCGTTTCCTATTTCTGTCCATGCCTTAAGTTCTCGCTGATATCAAAACCTACAACAATCCAATCCTATCTAATCATAATTTGACAACCCTAAGCCCGTAAAATTCGAAGTTTCAACTAATCATTCAACATTAGCATCCAACCATAATTACATACATTAATAAATTCACGCCTTTTCTTAGAAGAGATAGGCAGGGGTTCTACGTGGACACCCACATTTCCCCTTGTATTCTGTATCAACCCATATACGTCCCACTGCAGGTCACGGGCCTCCTCTACAATCGACAGTACGATTGAGAGTGGTTAGGCCATATAGTCCACCATGCTGGCCTTTCCCCTTGTATGTTCCCTCCCAAAATGTTATAGGGAGCTAGCCTATCGCCATATCGGGCACCAGTACCTGACTCCGCGCTGATAGTGAATAAAAAATCCAATATCACTTTGCCCGTATATAATTGACGTCAGTAAATCAAATGGAAAGTAATAAACTGTCAAGACGTAATATCTGAGGTATTTATAAGCTTCTGTAATAAATATCAATGAATGCAATAAGATCACGCGGTACAAAGTGCGCTGAGCAATTGTCACAGGAATGGCGAAGGTCGATAGTGTAAAGAATTTTTAGTGATTCTAGTGTACTGATTGATCTTAGATAGAATTTAATGTGCCAAATGCTGAGTTAGAAAACATCGTGGTCTTTTATTTCCCTGTTACTGTAGTAAGCTCTACTGTAGTCGCCTTGGATAGGAAAATTCTGGTGGAAAGCAAAACAAATACATTATGTAATAATATGATAGACATTATATAGCTAATTCGTTCACCAATATTTTGCATTTGGGGCTTTTGCAAGAGCACATGGTCTATATAAGCTATTTCGGATTACTAATCCACCGCAAAATAGAAACCAGACTAAAATTATGTTTTTCATACTCGACATCTTTCAATTTAGTACATTTCCAGACAATGATTAGGCAAGGTACAATACCCTGAGTCTCAAAACCTCAAATTTAGAAACACAACTATTACGAAAACCAAGGCTCGAGTGTCAAAAGCCAAATCTTTCATCAACTACCTAGCTAGCTCATCACGCCATTAAAGTTCCCATCACGATCGCTTTGCGTATGTCATGCATTATCTGCCAAACGCATCTGGCAACGTGAACATACGATTGCCAGATAACAGCTTCTGGCGGGAAGTTTCCATGTTGCATTAAAATACAGAAGTGGTTGACGTCTAGAACCTGCCAACGATCATAGTTTAATTTCAAAGCTAATTCTTGCGATGGAAAAATAATCACTGAATTATGAAAAATTGTGTCGCTTAAATACAATTATTTATATTTTTAATTCCTTCCATTGAAGATTTTAAATTAATACTTCCATCACATTAAAGGTAAAAATAGAAATTCAAGTATATACTTTATCATGTAATAAATTCTTAGAATAGTCGGATCATTTGAAACATCCAACGCTTTTCAATAAACATACCGTACGATAACTAATTGTCCACATTGTACGCTTTCTATATTACTTCTAAATCCACAGACGCCATTCATTTCATCTCAGATAAAGCTGAGTTATGGGCCAATAGCACACAACGCTATACATCAAACAAATAATATTACGGCTTACGCATACTAGCGATATTTTGTCCATTGATTTATAGTTTGTCATTGAATTTAAATGTTGTCTATTTGTTTGAAGAGCTCAGAATGTGTGGCCTAGTAAAAATTAAATAATGAATCAATTTCCAATGAATTTTGTTTATATTGAGCCGATTAATTAATTTAGCATCGAGTTTTTATGGTTTCGTATTAATATAAAAACTTTGAATTAACTAGAAATATAAGGTAGTACAACTAATCTTAGTATTCTTATAAGTTGACAATAATAAAATTGATTAATATCAAAACAACCATGAGTGTGATTTTAATACTATTAGCCTCAAATATAAGGAACTTGATGCAAGTAGAAAAAATATACGTCAAGGCTATACAAAGACTGAAAATTTGAATGCAGAAGATGCACTGATAAAGCACAACACACAACCTTCTCAACAAAAATTGCACCACAAAAACGAAGCTCGACAAAAAGTCGCTCGACTAAAAGTTGCAAGTGTACCCAAAGGGCTCTTGAGTAGGGATACCATTCATTACATCATACGTTACGCCTTAATTACAACTTCAAATTAAAACGTTAAAACATTGCTGCACCATAATTAATGGAGTTCTGACAATCGCTTCTATGTTGAGAGATGTACCAATAAGGGATTAGGGACTTTTTGAATAACAAAAAGTTTAATTTATGAGTGCGCTTGGATTGTGTAATGAAGATTGGTGGATATATTTTTGTATTCATTATGGGGTTGTTTTGATAATAGATTGAATAGCGAGCCGGTATTAATAATGAGATATAACAGAAAAATATTGTAATGGCTTGATACCATGAAATAAAAAAGTGGGATAGCCATGGATAAGATAAGGGTTAATTTTAACAATAAATGAAATTGTTAAAAAGAAAATATTTAAAAAAATATTACTAATCATTTTTTTGTAATCTTCGCTAAAAATATATCATACGCTACCTGCCTTCAACACACAAATAAATATAATAAATCATCTCATAAATATGTGTATAAAAATTCTGAAAAAGATTATCTATTTGACTTCAGCAATACAGTTCTCTTTTTGGGTTCGAAGTATTCTTCAAACTAAGCGTCTTTAAGTTTAGTTTTTTGTGGTTAAAAGTAATTGTTTTACGAGACCACCTCAGTATTAATCCAATACAATTTGTCACAGCCTTTTTATAGAACTTCGATTTAACGTGAACGTTAAAGTAATTACCGAAAATCACCGTAAAAGGCCTTTGTTTTTATTGTATTCTAAAATAACTATTAGACTTGAGCAAAACTAACATTGAATTATTTGACATTTCATTAGAAAATCCTGCTAAAATATGTATACTTATTTCACTATGTTGTCATTTAGCTTTTGCATTAGTCCTCGTACAGAATATAAGAACTAACCAGTTATTTAAACACCCTGACTTCGGATTAATATCTGGTTTTCAATACTTTGTCTATTCTGTAAGTTATATTAATTCAGCACAGTGTAGCATTCCTTAGATCATATAAGGAAATGAGTAGGCCGTCATTATTTTTTTTTTTTGCACATACAGAGCTACATTATACTTTGTAGCTAATTATTCAGCACAATAATGTATATAGACTAGCTGTATCAGCGACTTCGTCCGCGTGGAATTTAACAAAAACATTATTTTTCTAAAATAAATGTAGCCTAAGTTACTCTTTATTATATCAGCCACCTGGCAATAAAAGTCCCGTCAAAATCCGTCCAGCCATTTCAGAGATTAGCCGGAACAAACAGACAGACAGACAGACAAAAAAATCTAAGATCATTTTTGTCATAGGTATCGTGTATATAACGATATGTAGTTGGCCATTTTCTTTAATTTTCACTTTACAAACAAACATTTAAATTTTATTTATATGTATAGATTAGTAAATACAAGTGTTATTCATATTATTTAAAACCTAAGCTCGTAAAGCATACATAAAATGTAGGTAATTAAAATGGATTTATACTCCGGACGAACAAATTGAGTTGAAGGCACCTGGAAGGCAAGATGCTATCTCTGATAAATCATTCCTAGTCTGTACTAGTCTTGCATGTAATGTTAAATATCAAAGGCGGCGCGGAAATAATTCTTTAACGCATTTACATGTTTTTTAACTTAGTTACTTGGTTTCTGTATCAGCCCATATACGTCCCACTGCAGGGCACGGGCCTCCTCTACAATCGAGAGTACGATTGAGAGTGGTTAGGCCATATAGTCCACCACGCTGGCCTAGTGCGGGTTGGCGGACGTACATACCATAGAAATTTTATAAATCGCTATGATATTCAGGTTTCCTGACAATGTTTTCCTTCACCTTATGTATTACAATATATAAAACTCAATATGAAAGTTAAATATCATAAAAATCATATTGTGAAATAAATCAAGAGTATTCGATTTGTGAAAATATATTCATATTTTCCCTGAGAGTTAAGACCAGGTAGGCGACTAGTAATGATAGCCCATAAAAATACTAGACCAATTGATCAATATTAACACATTCAATCGTGTCAGAAGCTTACAAATCCTTGGTTATTTATATATTTACATATTCATATATAGCGGTTTTTATTAACCGTAAGATGAGTTGCCTTTCCTTTGCCATCAGCATTAAATTTAAAAAAAGCAAGTATTATTTTATTAATAAACTAAAAGCGTAACCAAATACAAGGAAAACGAGTTCCGTACATTACTCACGCATTAAGACTTCTTATTATCAATTTTAGTGAAAGTAGATAAATATACACAATAATTTAATCGGTAATAAAGAAAAGTTAAACACGAAGAGGTATTTTCATCAGCTTAAAAGTAAATGAATCGGCACTAACTTTGTCCTCTTCGACTTGTGGTAACCGTCTGCCAAATTATTTATTAATCCTACAATATAATTTTTTACTATACCTAGATATTTGTATATTATTGTGTAACTTGGGAGCAAAGAAGCTTAATAATTTTCTTCTAAAAATGATCCATATTAAGATGTCTCATGCATTGTTAAATATTTTGTTAATCTACATTTTTCACACACGTTACCAAACTCCAGAAGTATCATCATTCATTTTTTTCCGTGCAAGCATTGAACTCAGTGAAAACCATATTTTTAACACTTTTGTTTAACTTGAATTTAATATTGTTCTAATATACATTATTTAAAATACAACAAATCATATGCAATAGGATTAGTAATTCAATGTCAGAATGTATTTATTTTGGTTTTAATTTTTTTTAAGTTTTGGTAAATGATACGACCGCTTATAAACAGTAGGAAAATCAAAAAACACCTTGAATTACAAATCAATACTTAGCATTCCACTGAGCTCGCCATCCTGAGACATAAGATGTTAAATCTTAATATCTACAGTAGTTACTCTAGCTACAAAATCCTTCAATTCTAAACACAACAGTGCATTTACACTTCTGTTTCGCGAGAGAAATAGACATTCCAGTGGTACATACCCAGGCGACCTACATGATAGACCTACCACCAGCACTAATCTAATAAATAAATAAAAAATAGACATTTACATTTGGAAAGTCACAAATAAATTCCTTCAACACTCCACACAGCTGATTTTAAATATGCGAGTGTCGGCTACCATACCGCTACATGTGGATTTTTGCACGCGCCCCGGCCGTGTATGGGCAGGCGCCAATGACTCATGCAGGTTGGATGCAAATCTGTGTCATACTGTATTATACACATTACCAAAAGATGTACATGGTCAATGGTGTAATTTTTTATGCCCCTGTTTTTGTTTGGATACAATTGTAGCACCATGGTGTGTCCATAAATGTATTTGACAGAATCTAGAAATTCACATATTTTTTGTTGCAATGAATGGCGAGACGAACATGCCGTTCACCTGAATATAAGCGATAAAACCGCTCATAAAAAGTAGTAAAACTATACCTTGAATTACAAAGCAATGCTTGGCATTCCACTGCGCTTCATCCTGAGACGTATGCTAAGTCTCAATATGTCCAGTATTTACTCTGGCTGCTCTCCTTCACACCGAAACACAACAGTACACTTACACTGCTGTTTGGATAAATAGACATTGCGGTGGTACCTACCCATGTTTTTCACATACGAGAAACCTACTACCAAGTTAACTACTTAATTTTCATCCGCATTTTGACCTACATAAAGAATACCTATAGGAATGCATACCATCCTTAATACCCTACCATATATAGCGCACGCAGAAACACAATGTCATTTTTTAAGCCGTTTCTCGACATCCTACCATATAAACTACACTACACAATCAAGCACAGTGTATATAGTTGGAATACACGAGCTGGATACAAGTTTGACACCCACGCATTTGTTCCGAATTCGAGGCGTGTGCGGAAATCATTATTTTTATTAGCGTGTGACACTTACCATTCGGCTGTGGTTGCAGTGTCAGCGGAAGCGTAATTCAAAAGATTCCTGATTATTGGCCTCGGTTTAAATTCTTGTAACTAAACGAATGTTTTATCAAATAAAATAAAATGCTTTCTTTTTGTTCATACCGAATTTAACCTAACCATGTGACCTTTGAACTAAATATCAATCTAGCGAATTTATTATTCTAACAACATATACAATGAATGGTCCTTTTGGATAAATTTTGAATCCATTTTGAAGAAGACAAATCCTTCGGTAACTAAAATAGGTTTTAAAACTATGAAGAAGGATGTAAAACTTTAACCAAATAGCGAGTAATTTAAATTAAACCGCTTGCAAACCGACCCCGTCCTTACCCACCTGTCTAAGACATAACAATTGAAAAATTAGCAAGTGGGCGTACCTCCCGCGCACTCTTGCTTTCAACACTAGTACTACAAGTATGACCTCACCGACCTAGAACTGGCAAAAACTAGGATAGGTATTTAATTGTTTGACATTTGATTTATTATTCCAAGGTTATTAAAGATTGATTTAAATGTGTACGACGGTTCGCTTTATTTTTTATTTAATATTTTTGTTAGAATATGTTTGTTAGTTCGACATCTTAAGCCTAGTTGTCAGTGGAATCCCAAGCATTGCTTTGTAATTCAAGGCGTTGTTTGGTTTTGCATCAGGCGAAAGGCTTGCTCGCCTCGTCATTCATTTAAAAAAAAATTACATATATTTAACTAAATATTTTACTTTAACAAATACATAGTCCTGACCCCACACTAAGATCGAGTCTTGTATGCTGGGTATCAGGAACTACGAGACTTTGCGCCTCCAAAATCACCCAGACCAAAAAAGTACCTGTGGATCACACAAATATTTATTTTTCTACAACAAAATCCTTCACAAAAAACAACGTTTTATTAACCCATAAAAATGTTAATAAAATCTTGTAGAGCATACAAAACACGGTATAAAGCTTAAATATGCTGACCACGAATTTGGGTGTATTTTTACAACTTTTTTAAATGAGTAAATGGCGTCTGCATTTCTGCGTGAATCATAATGCAATAAAATGAATCATGAGAATGCGGGCCGATGGTTCACTCGAGAACTGCCTCCGGGTAGGTGCAGGTTCGAACTTGTCGATTTTTTATACACCTGCTGCTAATAATAGGGTATTGGGTTATATTCTGACCACCTACCTATATCTACCACATACTATATTTATTAAATATTATTACGAGCAACATGATTTTCTTGATCAATAAAAAAAAATAAAGCACTATACATATAACATGGCCTAACCCCTCTCAATCGTACTCTCAGTTGTAGAGAAGGCCCGTGCCCTGCCGTGTGTCGTATATGGGCTGATACAGATACTATAGAAAATAACCAGTGGATGACGAAACAATAGTTGCCAACGATCTAAAGAAATTCACACTACGATCCCAGCTCTGTCATTTTAAGCTGTCTTTTATCGGATAGATGTCGGAATACTGAAACGCAAGGTAAACATTATGTTACACTTAACTACGTAAATCCCGCTTAAATGTATTGGCTAAGTGCGCTGTTAAGAGCAACTTATTTGAATGGCGTTCGAGTATGGGTTAAGACCCTTAATTCCCCCTTTAAATGGCTCAGTATTTTAAAACACCCGCTTTAATAAAACTTAAACTTACGTCACTTATACAAAGTGTGTGAAGATGTTAGTTCCACATTGCACCATCCAGAGAATACGTCAATAGCTCCACGCACTATGATTAGCAACCGATTGCGAGTCGCAATTATTTTTACAACTTTTGTGCCGTGTAATTATGTGCTATGAATTTACTTGGCATTTCGAAGTAGCTTGGTGTTTTGGATTTCGAAAGTAGTTTTGTGTTTATATAATTTAAAAAAGTAATACATGGATAATTAATGGATTAACAATTAGAAAAGTTGAATTAAAAGAGTTTATTAAATTTTGTTTAATTAATTAAATTATGAATTAAATGAAAATCAATATATTTTTAATATTAATTTTGCTCTAATTCTTCCCCCCTCCGTGCTCACGAATTGAGAACAAATCAGATCTTTTAATTTTTCTGGCTATTCCCTTGGACTATTTTGGATACTTTTAATCTAACAAACCACACCTGGCTATCAAACTTTGGACCACAAGTTTTACAATCTGTATAACCTACTAAACCAACGAGACATTAAAAACGGTGATCATTTTTTTTTAAGTCTGCAGTTTCTGCCAGATGTCAGATGCATAATTTAATAATACAATCAATTACATTCAATTAAAGAAATTTATGTTAACGAATTTAAAAAATGCCACATAAACTTTACTTTAATAACCCCATAATCGGTTTATAAACGAATATCACGTTTATCAATCAAATTAATGTATCTTACTTCCTAATTGTGACAATAATAATCAAATTTTATCGATTAATAACTTCATTTTCAACAAAAGATATTGCACAAAATTCGAAATAAATCTTGTATTTATTTATATTGCATTAATTAATTGTCATTAGTGTTATGATTACGGATATTTTCACTTTGCAAGTGTTAAATTATTGTAATTTTTTATGGCATATTGTGTTATTTAAAATTGAATTTTATTTCATGTAACCGGTCACCAGAAATGGGAACGCAGTTAAATATGTAACTTACGATAATTTGATAGTGTCGATTTAAAAATTACTTGCTGTTTTATTTCCAGTTATTGTGTACCAGAAATAAGTAATTTATTTATTTTTGCCCTTATAAGTGAAAAAAAAATATTTTACTTGTACATTTTAACACTCGACATTCCCAACGCTCTAAAATCATATCAAGGATTTTCTTGCAAATGCCTATTATTTTATTGACTCGTTTTACATCGCATCAATGGCAATCAAATTAATATCCTTACATTCTTAAAATCACATAATTGACCCGATAACCCATATTTATATCCACAAATCCCTATTTCAGTTTCTACATTACCAGTTAAACACTTCAGTCGTACAAATTCCATACTGCAGCCGACTTACCTGTAATATTTGAGTACAAAAGCTGGGAAAACAATGTTAGGCCGTTAAACTGTTGTCCAAACACGTGATCAGCGGGGAAGTGATAATTGCTCACCTGAGTACATAATGCAAGGGAAGGCTCGGTAATATTGTTTGTTTGTAACGTTTTTATGAGAAAAATACTGAAGCTGTTGTAGTGAAATTTGACAGGGTTGAAGGTTGGGATTTGTAGAGGGATATAGAATGGTTTATTTAATTAATTGAAGGGAGAGGAGAGATATACGTACACCCAATTGTCCCACAAGAATTGTGTCCCAAAATTTAATCATTTTGTGTGCCGTGGCACGTTTAAACTATAATTGAATTTTTGGTGTTCGCCCATTGAGATAATATACCTCAATGTGTTCGCCAAACCACAACAGTAACACCCATATGACACAAGTGAAAATTGTATTAGCTCCGAAATCGTTTATTGTTTAGTTTGAACCACCTAGAACACAATACAGATAAAAATCACAATGAGATATATCGGCAGAAATATTAGGTTTTTATAACTTTTATTGATTTTGTCACCTACTCACACATTCCGTGTTTTGAAAACTTATTCAACACATATTGAAAGGTATCTTCGTAATAAAATATTGACACCGTTCGTAACTTAATGGGCGAAGAGTTAGGGTTATTTACAAAGAGAAATATTAACAAAAAAGAGAAATTATCCACAAAAACTCAGCTGCTAAATCTTGACCTTCAAAACACCCAGCGCGACCTTACATGAGTAACCTGCATCCAAAAACCTCATATTCACGACTCCACCATTAAAATATTTCTACAAAATAAATCATTTTAATACCACAATAAATTTAAATTAACATTCACAATGCATCGTTCAACAGTCCGCAGAAATTTATTTTTATACAAATATGTTTTGTATGCTAAACTAAATTTTATTCGTTCCTTTGTAAGGGTGTAATTTATAAACGTATATAACACAAATCGCCGCAAATGTTCGTGTCCCTTTTATATTTGAAATTTATTTTAAATTCACAGCTTTAACACGCCAATAAAAATGTATTTTAAAGCTTGCGGTATTGTGAAAAAATTACATATGTATGTATTTTTTTTACAACTCTTTTTCCCGGTTACTAATAGACATATGTAGGCAACTATGTTTCGCAATATGTGTTCTTCGATGATATGAGCGGGCGAGCCTATTGCCATATTGGGCACAAGTTCCTGTTAATAATATAATTAATTGAAAAAATTCAAATATCATTTTCGCCGACCCGAGAGTCGAACCCGAGACAACGTTGTCGTACTGCAACAGTGCCACCAAGACAGGCAGTTTTCAATGCACCGTAAACAATTTGTTTCAACTACAACCAAATTATATCTTAATCTACACCAAGCGAACAAAGCAATTAGCCGAGCTAGCATTATAATAACAGTAGATTAATTATGATAAATTGCTTGACATTCTTTGGACTACATTGTATTTTCCATCTGCAACGGTAATACATTTTTTCTTTCATTTGAAAGAGGCAAAACCACAGCGTACGTTATTGTTGTAACCTCATATCTATCTTCACATTCTTCTATTTAATCTTAAACAGTTCGTGTACGTACATAATATGCTTTAAATTTAGATATTTTTACAATAATATTTTGTTTTTTTATAACTAGCACGGCAAAATTATTGTGCACTCTATCTGATGGTATGCGCAATATTGTCTATTACGAACAAAAATGTAATAAAAATAGAAAATCATTTTTATTTATTTATCTATTATTAAATTCTTTTTTAAATACCACATACAATAATAAGACAAAAAAAAAGAAAACCGGTTTAAATAAAGGTGCCAATTGGTCTTATCGCTTACCGCGATTTCTTCCAGACAACAATTAGATGGACTGGATTAATTATTTATTTATTTTTAGGCCCTGCGCAGACGACAGACTATCCGTGACGCACTTTTTAGTCTGTGAAAATAGAACCTATGCAATTATATGCAGTAACGCACACGACGCGCAAAAAGTCCGGCGCACAAAAAATCCGTGTAATTCGGGCAGACCGCACCGCGCCATGGCGCGCCGCTCCGCACAAAAAGTGTGTGAAAAAAATTGAAGGTTTGCTTCAACGCGCGCTAACGCAGACGGCGCACTCTTTAGTCGGCAATCTGCATTTGCTAGGGGTGGGTGGACGTAACGCACGCGATCTATTATCATGGCGCCTTCTGGACCAATGCACCTCCCATTGTTGTTTCTGAATGAGTCAAAGCAGGTCTCAAAATAAATAGCAACTCATCAAATGTAGGAACAGACATTTTATTAAATTTGAAAAAAATTGCCGGATGTTGTTTCAGAATTGAATGTTTAGTATGGAACTGTCCCTTCAGTAATCTTTCCGAAAGTAAAGGATGTACCCAAAATTCTCTATTTCTTCTTCTTCTTCTGTACTTCATGTACAAAATAATACTTCGCGATATCTGCACGATTTCCATAGCGTCTACGTCCCTACAGCTCTGCCGACAAAATGATCGAAGATGTGCGTCGTGTGCGTTGAGTCTGTGAAAAATCCGCGACCGACTTTTTGCGCGCCATGCAGACTTTTTGTGCGCCGCAGACTCGATCGCACAAAAAGTGTGCCGTCTGCGCAGGGCCTTATAAATACTTTATTATACACCACACAAATTAACAGATATTTACACAAAGCGGTTGTTCTTTTACATTTTTTGCCTAAATTTCGTAACTTCATTCAGAGATTTCTTCTGCTAATATGGACACAATGGAGACTTGTAACTCAAACAATGCTGCCACGGCTCAACGCGCTGGGCACACTGCGCCAGCTGGCATGGGCCGTTAACTTGGACATCGACTTCAATGACACCATTCGCTCGTTATTTTAACAATTACTATTGATTTTTGTGAGTTTTCAAGTTCTTTATTGACAAAAATACAATAAAAACTTAATGTGTCACTGATATCTATTTATTCAGCAGTGTAATCCCAGCTCACATGTTAATATGAAAAATTATCTTAAATATTTTTTACGCCACAAATGCTTTTATTGATATTACTTCATGTTGTATGCCTAAATATTAATAATCTTCTATTTTGTTTCAGGTAATGATCTAATTCACACCATTCACTAAAAGTAGGTCGTAAAATATCACCCGTATCTACATTGGTTGTTTTACCTCACACGTTATCTAGATTAAGCTGGGATAATTTACATCATAAGTCACAGTTTCTCAAACTTGTCGCTCCAAGCATCCTTAAAGACTTTCTAAACATTGAGAAACTTCTCAAAATCTATTGAAAACTGTAACTGTATCAGCCCGTATACACCGGTCTGCAGATGCAACCCAGTGGTCAATATAAAAATAATCATTTCGGCAACAAGGACCCGCTCTTGTTGCTCGCAGACATGGTGGCGGCATGTCGACGACGCAAACGCTAAGCTTAGTTGCCCGACACTCAACGACGTCATAAAAATGTTCTTCATGTCGTGTCGAGCCGCCGACATGTCGCCGACAAAGTTATCCCGCTTGCAATAAGTGAAGCCGCCAAATAGCTTGCTAGAAAAAAATTCCGACATAGGCTGATCCGCGACTTTGGTGTGTATAGTTACAGTTTGAGAAACTCTGTCATAACCGAACGTTGTCTCATTACCAAACATAAACATTGGTACAGAGAACTAGTTCGTTTTGCGTTCTTCATTAGCATGCTTGATTATCTCGGGTATAGTGATCATTTGAGGTTTATTAAATGGTTAAGTCTCTAGCTTTTGCAAACAGTTTTGACTGTATTAATTAAATCGAAGTTGTTACTATAAGTATAAACTGTAGAACAGAAAGTTTTGATTTGTATATAGTCGACTCATATGTTGTTTCTTTGCAACCAATTCATTGTCGTTTACTCTTAATCATCATTAATATTATCTTCAGGGTTTTGTGGTCCACTGCTGGACATAAGCCACTTCCAAATTGCGCCATTTCATCCTGCCTTCGGCTTGTAGCATTCAATCACTCCACCTAGCAAGAGGGCGTCCTACACTACGCTTGCCAAGACGCGGTCTCCACTCAAAAACAAATTCACCCCAACGGTTATCGGTTCTTCGACAAATGTGGTCAGCCCATTGCTACTTCAGCTTGCTAATCCTTTACTCTTATTCCATACATATTCTTTTCTACGCTTAAAATCCCAAAATGCACCTATTTTTTTTCCAACATTGTATTTAGGGCAACCAAGACATATAATTCGCCATGTCCTATAAATATTACACATTGCCAGTTGAATCACGAACTCTGAACAAAAAAAGATTCCACTCACATTAAAAAAAATAATTTTACTGCTAAATCAAGTAATCCATCAAATAGCGACACACAAAAAACTTAAAAAATATTCCTATCATGTACCCACCTTAATATAATATTCCATTTCTTAGCAGTTACAAGGATTAAGTACAGAATATAATATAAACGCGACAGCACAGCGGCCTTGTTCGTACCTCTCAAATTTAATCTACAGTTTAACATTTAAATTACTAGTTGGCCAGACGGAGCGACGACCGGGTTTAGTTACTGAGTTTGGGTCAAAAATTTAAATAAATACATGTAACGGTCTACTATTTTCGCTTAGAAATTAGTGTCAAATTATACAAGTTGAAAGTGAATCTTATAATCCCAATTTTTTATATTTGATTTTGTGCGTCTGCGAATGTCCTCTTTTCTGATTCAAAACACATACTTTAATTCAAGGTTTGGAAAATTGATGACTGCTTGGAGTATTAAAAATAAAAATTCAACTGCAGAAATACTTAAGTTCAATTTATATATATTATTTAAAAAAACGAATGCACTCGATTTGGCCGACATAATTAACTATACTCTGATTTTAAATCCACAAAAGCGAGTAGACAACAGCCAAGTAAAAACTAGACGCATAACAATATTCTTTATCAGCCCATATACGTCCCACTGCAGGGCACGGGCCTCCTCTACAATCGAGACTACGATTGAGAGTGGTTAGGCCATATAGTCCACCACGCTGGCCTAGTGCGGGTTGGCGGACTTACATACCATAGATTTTTTTTTTTTATAAATCACTATGGTATGCAGGTTTTCTCACGATGTTTTCCTTCACCGTTTTAGTGCGTGGTGATTGAATATCAATACACACATGACTCCGAAAAGTCAGAGGTGTGCCCTGGGATTCGAACCCGCAACCACCGTGAACATGTTGGCAGTCGCGTCTAGTCCGTTTACCAACAGGCCACCACGCACTTTATAACATAACAATATGCACAACTGAAAATACCCCACAGCAAGCCCATATTAATTCGCAGGCAATACATCAGATCCACAATGCAGCTTTCTACTTGACAATGGCACCTGCATGACAGCCTATCTGTTGTGCAACGTTTCCGCCTTTCAGTCTCTCACCAGCTAAATTATTCCAGCTTTGTCTTAGCGTTCAGTTATCTGATAAGGTTAATCCAATATTAAACTTGGTTATTTTAACCTGTCTATTTGATTGTAATTGATTAAGTGTTGTGGAGTAAGGTATTAGTGATTTTCCTGGGGTATATATTTCATTCGTAAGGACTTTGCGTTTCAACGTATTATTTCAAATTGGCTTTGGTTGGCTTCAAAATGAGTACCTAAATTGAAATAAAACTATTATTTACGGATTTTATCGCGAATTTAGTTTGATTTTTACATTTTTGACTTCCCGACGTTTCGATTACTTTACAGCTTTCGTGGTCACGGGGCGGACTGGGCGGAGTCCGTGGATAAAATCCGTAAATAATAGTTTTATTTCAATGTGTAACATTCGCGTAAACCTAAGAAACCATTATAAGTACCTAAATGTCACAAAAAATCCATAGTGCATCCATAGTATTCTGTATCAGCCCATATACGTCCCACTGCAGGGCACGGGCCTACTCTACAATCGAAAGTACGATTGAGAGTGGTTAGGCCATATAGTCCACCACGCTGGCCTAGTGCGGGTTGGTCCATAGTATTATGCAAGTCAATTTCATTTTGTTAATTAAAGCTTTTTAAATTAATTTTACGCACTACTACTCGTATCTATTATAATTTATGACTTAGAGATTTAAATAGATTAGGAATAATTTGAATAATATTTTCCACCAAAATGACATGTTCCCACACCAAAATAAAAGAAAGCATTTCTTTTAGTTTGAAGCTAATTAGTTCTTTTTAATTGTTTTATAAACGATGAAAGCTTATTTCTGTACAGCCCATTCATAACGCACATTGCAAATTACAATTGTCAACAATAACTTGAATCCAATTCAATATTACAAATGGGTTATAACAAATCTGTGCTTATTGCCAATACCAGTTGTTCACAACGACAGCAGATTTAATGTTCAGTAATGGAAATACAAGGATTATGATGTTTATGAATAGTAAATGTATTTTCAAACGTCAATAATAGGTTGTTTGATATTTACTGCTTGCATATTTGAATTTGGTGTAGGCTGGATCTTACATAATATGTCAATGTAGGTACAATGTTCTGAAGCTGAAAGGTTGAAGAAAATTTGAATGCAGATGATAGGCGTCTCACAAATGGGAATATGTTTGATTAGGTAGCATTCTGTCTATACAATCAAACAGATTCAGTGGCTCAGTTGGTTAGACGCCGGCTGTCGAACGAAAGGCTACGAGTTATTATTATATTTACCTATTGAGCCGTTTTCTTCATTATTCTTAAAGAAACTTTATCAAACAACAATAAAATACTCCAGGTGTCATAGACCATTACACGAGCCACTGTTTTGACGACTTAAGTTAGAAAAAACGACATAAATATACAACCCACGACATTAATTAAGTTGTACCTACAAACCAACGACAACCGGTCCCAAATATTATGTGGCATTTCGCTAATTTTATTTATATGCGAAAATAACTTTTGCATCTCATTTAGCATTTCATTGACATTGTCATAAAGTAAATTAACTGCTATAATAACACAACCGTTATTTAATAAGTTTTTTATTCGTTTGGCGGTTAAAGTTGACCTCGGATGACCTTTACAGTTTTAATAAAATTGCATGATGATAAAAACTGTTAGAAGCGAGGTCATTTGACTAGAAAAATTTGTGAATTGTCTAAGAACAACTGAGAACTGAATAATAACTTAAACGACTTTATAATTTCAACATTTATTGTATCTTATACATTTTATACATACATACATACATAAACTCACGCCGTTTTCCCAGAAGGGGTAGGCAGAGGTACCCACATTTCGCCTTGTATGTTCCGTCCCACGATGTGATAGGTGGCAAGCCTATCGCCATATCGGGCACAAATTCCTGACTCTGGACTGATAATGAATAGAAAAATCCAATATCACTTTGCCCCACCCGGGATTCGAACCCGAGACCTCAGCTTTGTAACCGTACCGTAGTACAACTACGCAACCGAGGCAGTCAATCCAACCCAATAACACAGAAATTATAACATCTGCTTGAGCTGTAAAAAATCAAGCTAAAGCTTTTGAAATTAGCTGTTCATGCTACGTGCTAAATAGCAAAGCTATAGGATAAGGATGTGTAACAGTTTTTACTGACGAGCTGGCAACCTCTTTTTACGCTCAACTCATATTCCTAGAAATAATAAACCGAGCTGATAAGTGCGATCTTGTTTAGTTTTTCTTGATGTAAGGCTGCGGTTATGGCTTGAGAATCGCTGGGTTTGACGAGTTTTTAACGGCTGATGTGGCGATGAAATTGATGTTTCTGATAATGTAATTTTTATACTGAATTATCTTTTTATTTTGTGTAGTTGCGGATTTTGTAATCGCCATATTATCAACAACTGTGATTTACATAAGGTTTTTGTAAATGTAACGAGTCACACAAAGTCATAATCTTCTGAAGTCTGTTTCATTCCAAACCTGGTTATTAAATGTATCTAGATATTATAGGACGCTATGTTCAGAAGTGGACATCCAATGGCTGAAGAGAGAGAAAGAGATGTACTTAGGTGAAATAGTTTAGAATAACTTTCATATTATGGACTTTTATGAATTTATTGCAAAGATATTACTGATCTTAATGGGACACCTGGTAAATCTAAAAAAGTAAATGGCACCCAGTAATCTCTGTTTACACATAATTCTAAAAACGACTGACCTACAACGAATTCAAACATAATCCCGCCATAAAACATTAATGACTAACATTCCCACAGCTGAAATGGGCGTTCACAGAACTGCGTTTTTTGGCGCGTGGTGACCGCACCTCTACTCTATACAGTAGGATGTTTATCTAGAGTAATGTGATACAAAGGAAATCTTTTAACAGTTGTGAAATAAGAATCCGCGGGCCACACGTACTTCATTGTTCCTGGTTACTTTTCTTGGGCGTTGCTCTAATTTTATAGAAGACCAATGAGTGAATTTACTGGTAAAGATAAATAATTACAAAATTGTACACTTATCACAATATAAAAACTAGATGCTTTGAAGGCTGTTGAGGATAGAGATGGGGTAGAAAAGGAAAATTTTAGAACTCCAAATGTAATGTGCAAAGTTTATGAGGTTGTAGTTTGTCTATTCCTTTACGTTAAAAAACTAAATTCTTAATTTCTTGGCTAGCTTCAGAAGCTGAAAAAATTAATAAAAAATATATACCCATATTAAAATAGCGCACAGACAATCAATTCGGTAACCACGTTGATGAACCAAATATCAATTATTGTTACATGAGAAGAGCGGTGAATTCCAAGCATTCAAACGAAGATATAAGAATCAGGAAACTAAGAACTACTCTCCATACATGTTTGCGACTTAAGCAAACGGAAGTTCATCAGCCTTAACTCAAAAACTGTTTCCTGCCAACTGGTCTTGTAGGTTTAATCGATAAAATGTAAGTAAATGAGCTCATTAAGTTATTTTTTCAGTAGCTCTCAAGTAGTTAAGAGATACCCTGCCCAGTCACTCTCTACAAAGTACTGGACCGGTATTAGTTTTTGCCCGAGCACTCTAGTAAACGATCGTCAGTACTCACCGTTGGAAGGAGCAGCTAACTTAATAGATGTATTCGATATTAAAGACAATTTATTTAAAAAGGAAAAGTGCATGTGCTGATGACAAACACAAATTATTAAAATATACTGTACTGTAGTGTATCAACCCATATACGTCCCACTGCAGGGCACGGGCCTCCTCAACAATCGAGAGTACGATTGATACATTTCTGTACCACTGTTTTGTATTGTAATCTATGAAAACATAGTGGAATGTACAATGATTATCTATTTATTTATTTATTATTTATTATTAATGATAAATATATATTTTTTCTTAGTTTGTAAGTTATAATTTATCTACATTTGTTTGTTTTCACCCAACAGTCAATATATCATTATTGAACAATCATTATAAGACCAAGTCGTGAGTATCAGAAACTATGAGAGACTTTTCGATCTCACAATTGTTATTCTCTTATGTTGCATTGCTGGAAACAAGCCTTCTCTACGATTGTGTGGGTTTAAACTTTAAAGAAATTCTTGATGGAATTCTCATAAATTGTCTTATTTATGTTTTTTTCCGTCTTTAAACAGATGATATGGCGTAAGTACATTAATAGTAATGATGGAAATAGAAGTAGTCTATCTGTGGCTAAAGTGAGGGAGAGCGGAATAAGAGCGTTTAACATATATTCACCCAAATAGTACAGACTATACACTATACTATACAGTAAATTGTAATATTCATTCTCACAACGCTCAACCAAACTAAAAACAAATGTCTTTATTACATAACCATCTATCACTTTGCGTGAGGTATTCCCTAACTACGAAAACAAAATTGAAATATTTCTTCTCCAAAGTTCCCCATTGTCATCAATTTATTAGTATGTCTCAAGATCCCATTAAAATACTTACCACGACAATTAAAATTCCATTCGATCGATTGAAAAAAAATACCAACTAAAAAATTCTCCAAATACGTTAATGAATTGTATTTGATGCTATTTAAAACGATATCCGTGTAACCAAAACACGTCGTTAATTTCCCGCATAGCCAACGTGTTTACTTAAAAAGTTTTTCAAACAGTTGGCGGGTCTTTACGACCGTGTGTCACTCATAAAACGGTGTAAGGAATGCTCGTTGCCCTTAACGACGCGTTTTTGTTGTAAGCCTGTATCTTTGGCTCGTTTATGGCCTTACTCTAGTATAGCTCGAAATTTGTCTAATTTGTTGCTTTCTGAAATGATATCTTACGTAAAAAGTTTTACGTAGCAACATTTGTATCAAGTGCGCTTAGAAGAATATAAGTAGGGACGTTGAACTGAGATGTACAGTTATTTAACTGACATTAGTATTTTTGAAGGGATAGGCAAAGATGAGAGTAATGCTACAAAAATTGTGTAACTTACTTCCACCCCAAACAAAATTGGAGAAGAATGTAAAATAATGCTGGGCACAAATAGTCCTGGGCAACTAATATGACATTTGAGCCGAAAACCTCAATAAAATGGATTCACTAATCATGGATTCGAAACCAAGTTTTTTTGGTTCACAATTCATATTGCCACTAGTTCAGTTTAGCAACAATAAAATTTATCCGCGACAGTCTTTATTACTTTATAAACAGGTGTTTAAATTGTAATAGAAGAAATCTGCATGTTTTGCTATTATTTTAGCGTGCAATATATTATTAAAACTTAACCTAGGTATCATTTTTATATATTTTTTATTTATATTGCAATGAATGGCGCGACGAGCATGCCGTTCGCCTGATGGTAAGCGCTACGTCTACTCATGAACAGCAGCAAAACCAAACAATACCTTGAATAACAAAACAATGCGTATGCTTCCACAGCGCTCGCCATCCTGATACATAAGATGTTAATGTTGTCTCAATATGTCCAGTAGTTAACCTGGATACAATATCCTTCTAACCGAAACACTACAGTGCATTTACTATACTGTTATATGCTTACCAAGCCATATATATATATATATTTTTTAAACACTGTTTTTAAAATCCTTTAATTGGCTTAGCACATATTTTATTCCAACATGACAAATTAACCCAAAGAACTCAAGCCTACCTGATTGACAATTCAAAATCCGGGAGCTTGCTGATAAATTATCATTGTCAAATGCAAATGATTGGCCACTTAATACGATCTGTGTACACTGCATATTGAAATAAAGTGTTATTTATTAGGACCCGTTTAGACGAGCGGCCTGCGGATAATTGCGCCCGTGGTGGGGTCAAAGAAATGTGTCTGCGGTAATTAATCAATTTTATGAAAGTCGTAAATAATTTTCTGTGATTTATTAGACGGGACGTGATAAGTGCAATGTGTGCGGATGTTTTTTATCGAAGTAATTGTGAGGTACTATTTACGCTACATGTTTACATATAATTATCCATGTGAAGAGAAATGAGAAAAATCTTTAGTTGCGACAGTTTTTGTTTTGACCCGTGTGGTATGGTGAGCAATCACAGGATAGCAAATAACGTAATTAAAACTTTATTTAGTTAGCACAAGTACATAATTATAGTGCGCCGGTTCTGATCAGGGTTTAAATAACAAATTTATTAGTCAAATTCATATGTTCACATCAGTAGCATACTTAAGAAAAACGTTCCAAATTCAAAAGATCATAATTCTACATATTTTAATACGCACATAAGTCTTTTAAATATTGAATTCAGTTCCCACACATTAGGGTACATCATAACTCATCGACCGCACCACTGAAACTCGTCCATTGAATGCAAAAGCGTTAAGATTGTGTCTAACCGCAGATTTGAAATTATCTGTTAAGTCCACATACAATTGTCGTGTTAGACCGCGAATAGAGAGCAGGAAGACCTAATAATACCCGTCTGGCCGCTAGTGACGGGACTGCATCGATAAATCGCGAAAGTCGATAACGTATTTGCGAAATATTGTACGTATGTTTTGTACGTCGATTTAACTACTAGATTTATGTTTGGTCATCAGCTTGATGTAGATGTTCTAGGGCGTATTAGTGTAAACATTTTTCGTGATTCGATTCACGCCACGAGACAATTTTTTCCTGCTCAATGTCGGTCTTATCGATTATTGTTATAGCTTCTTTGACGACATCAAGCCAGGGATTATTGGTCGATTTCAAAGTGACATTTTTTTACCTTAAACACAAGATACAACATTTCGTGAAGATTCTCGACAGTGAAATGTAATTACTCATTTAATGATAGGTCAACCCATTTGACAAACGAGGCCTGACAGGACATAAAAGAAAATAATTAATCTCCGAAAGAATTAACACGGCAGGATCACATTGTTTTATTTTCATCATAAACAATCGTATCTGAGAAATAAATCCAAAGCCGTATAATATATTTACGGCTTCGTAAAAATTCAAAGTGATCCATAAATTGGTGATTTGACCATCAATCTTCCTCATCGGGTGCATTATCTATTTTATTGATGTCTGCGGTAGGTAGTTTCATGCTTGCATGGGATACCGATAACTTAAAGGTACTTTATTCTCAACGCGAAGTCAGGCATATATGTTAGCCTCCTTGGTACGTTGAGATAAAAGGCAAAAAATGAAACGCCGCGGTTAAATCCTTACAATATTTTATTATGAAAATTATTGGTTTCATTTGACGTACTCATACATGTCTTGATTTATTTCTATTCCTCAGACAAAATATTACTGCAAATTTTCCACAGTGTCACTATCTTTATAGCAAAAAGCGTGCGGCTTTAATAGAAAATTATCGTATTCTAACACGCAATTGTTGCAACGTGTGTGTACTCTTAGCTAAACGTTTTATTATCCTCAAAATTATTAACCAATCCTTAACAATACTGATTTCTAACAATACAAAAGTAACATAAACAAAATAGACGTCCAAATATATTTTCCCATTATCGATACTTGCCCATCACTAGAAGTGTGTAGTTACGACCGGTTGTCCGGGATCGGTGCGTTGTGATTCGCGCGGTATCTTCTCGGTACGTTTACCATGTACCCGTGATTCGTGGAAGCCCAAATGGACATTATATTTTTTGACATGTCCCGGTCTTTGCGTTTGTTGTTAATGTAATTCTGTGTATGTAGCCCGATTTTTAACGTCCTGTGTTTTGGACATTGAAGATTTGGTTTTGTAAGATTTCATTAATGTAGAGAGTATCTAAAGGCTTAATAATAGGGTGTAATTATATTGCTTAAAAAAATGTCTGGTTGGATAGAAAATAAGAACAGTACATAAATAAATAAGAACATACTAATTCTAAGTAAGACAATATAAAAACCACCAGAAATATTTTGCTTTAACAAATAAAAATACCATAATCAAATAACTATGGATTTCATAAGCATTTAACTCGGTGCGGAGATCGAACCCGCGGCCACCCATTTCACAAATGACTTCCTATTACACAGCAGTAATCAAATAAAATATTCCGTAAAGGCTCAATCTAAACAGAATGCTTTGAATAAACGATTCCAACTGTACTGTACAATATCAATCATAGTTTCTTTTGTGTCCATAATAGATCCCAATATGGTAATATTGATGCGTTTTCGAATACGCTGTTTATGGCATGTATTATGGTAATCCCTTCCCGATTTTTTATAAATAGAAATTAAGTTTTAAGGTTCCGCATACTGGAACAATATTAAGAGGAAGACCAAAAACAACATGGACGTGCTGTAACGAGACATAATAGCATAAAGCATGCAATGTTTCTGATGACGAGGTGATGAATTGGGTGAAGTGGAACAACCACCACTATTTGGGATTAATAGTCGGGAAGAGACACGTTCATGGTGGTCTCGGGTTCGAATCCCAGGGCACACCTCTGACTTTTCGGAGTTATGTGTGTATTGATAGTCAATCACCACGCACTAAAACGGTGAAGGAAAACATCGTGAGTTTCCTCACGTATACCATACAATAACAATGACAACAAATAATAACAACTCTTAATCATACAGCATACTTACAATTGTAGAGGAGGCCCGTGCCCTGCAGTGGGACGTATATGGGCTGATACAAGAAGTGAGAGGTTTTAAGGTACCGTATTCTGGGTTCGATCCCTTCTGATGTTGGGTAACGGGAAGAAGCCACCGACAATGCAGTCGCTTAATTGTTTCTTTTATGTTTGAAGCGGTATTACTCCGGGGAAGCCCGTAAACCTAATGTATGAATGAATATGATACGAATGCGAAAGAATTATTTGAAATCATGGACTGATAAATAATTGTTACATTTAATTACTAGAATATTGAATTTTTGGGACTCATGTTTTTTGCCATTGTGGTAGACACTCTGTAAAACAAGAGGCCGCGGGTTCGATTCCAGACTGAGTGGAATATTTGTGTGGTCCACAGGTACTTCTTTTGTGTCTAGGTGATTGTGCGAACCCGGAGTCTCGTAGTGTCTGATACCCACGCCATAAGACTAAACCTAAGTGTAGGGTCAGAACTATGTATGTGACTGTTGGGTGGATTTATTTATTTACTCATATCAATCTTTATACGTCACTGGTTGGATAAATAATTGGGCTTTCACTCTTCATTATTCATAGAATAGAAATGGCAAACGAGAAATAGATTAACTGAATGGAAAGTGTCTGTTGCCGTTTATAAACATTCACAAACTTCAGAGAATTCTATATTTATTTTTGCTATTTAAACAGTTGAAGTTATGGTTGGTTTTTTTTTTTGGTTTATAAGCTCATAATCATTCTAGTATCAGAAACACCGAATAACTTGTAAAATAAGCAATATTTTTTGTTTCTATATTAGTAATGCCCGTGCCCTTAAAAGAAAATCTGCTGAGTGGATCTAATAAAACGAAAACCGAAAATGCTTATTAATATTTCTGTAAATAGAATTAAATACACGTGAATTAAGCTACGGAACCCTCAAAAAATTGGTTGTTCTCCCGCTTCCAAAGTTCAAACGATGCGTTTATATTTTAATATTCTTTTTACAACTCTGATAAACTTATTTACATAAACACACAAGTTATGACTGAACAGACTTAACAACGGTTTTTATGATGTTGGTTTAGGCATGTGATACTGTTCAATCAGAGAGATCTTATCTAAATATGAAGGAGCGAGCGTTGAAAACTGTCACTCATGCAGCCAACCCATCTCACTATTTTCGCCAAAATACCGATTGAGGGTTTAAGATCTGTTTATTTATTAATCTTTATTGTTCACTAAAACAACATTACAGCATAAAGAAGAAAAAATACAAAAATACAAAAGGCGTCCGACGCTACTGAGCGATCTCTGCACGATGGATATACATAGGGAAGGAGAAAAAGGACAGTTTAAGTATAAAGAATAAATGCTCATAAATATATATTTTATTTGAATTGTTAAGTCGGAATAGAATAACATCACATAACAGAAATTTCACAACATTAGGAGCATATTGTATTAGATGATACTGACGGGACTAACTTATTACCTAAATAATATTTGCTTAGTCTAGACTCTAGATGCTGCCATAAAATTTAATGTTTTTATAGAATAGTATTTATTTTTGCAGGTTAAGCATAAATGTTAAAACAAATATATTCGCCTGACTGCCAGGTATACTTGTATCAGGCCAATGTTACATTTACTATAAGAATATTATTTAAAGTGTACTGTTAGTGTAACAAATATAATACAAAATATATAAATATCTTTGTTGCCCATCCATCTTACAATACCACCTACGTATATCTAAAAGAAATTTCTCATTTCTGCACGTGCCCTATTTTGTATAAGGTAATAAAATTCAGCGTTCAATAGCCGCCAGCGAGCGATAGCATCTTGATAATGCAGTTAAATATAATAATAGTTTTATATTTTTCCACTATGTTATTACAAACATTATTGCCTCGGGTCATAGAAGAGTACATGTTTGACTTATTGCGCTATTTTTATATTGCTATAAAATAAATTATAATTACTAGTTGATATTGGATCGTTTCTATGACATACTAGCAAAAGATGGCTGTAAAACGACAGGCAAGGAAATTGATTTCTGTACATGATCTTTTGGTGATTAAGAAGGATTTGTCTTGAGTCTTTTTTATTTTTTGCTAAGTCTCAATATATCCAGCAGTTTCTCTGGCTCTGTTAGCTACAATGTCCTTCAATCCGAAACACAAAAGTGCATTTACACTGCTGTTTGGCGGGAGAAATAGACATTGCGGTCGTACCTATCCAGGCGGCCTCTCTCATATGTAAGGTCTAGTTTTCAATAATTAAATCTAGAAGAAGAAATAGTTTTATACTTTAATAGTTTTTCCAAACTACCTATATATTTCTAACGGCTTCCTTCCGTGTAACGTTAGTATCGATCTACATTCTACATGCATTTTAGAAGGAGCGGCGAGAGGTTTTGGGATTAACAATCTATATAATATGTTGGTGAACATACTAGTCGAATATATAACTAAATATTATTTCTTTCTTTGTTACAGGTACATATCCATCTATCTCTATGGACATCACAAATCTGAGTATAAATTTACATATTTTTTAAGTCTTGTAACTATAATACAGAAAGGAAAACAATCATTTATAATCATTTCTTACATATCTTTCCTGATTTTACCACAATAAAGTCAGTAAAACGAAATTTCTTTTCATACGTATGAGAAATTTCTTTTCATCGCTTTTGGATTTACACACGTATTTTAAATCAATATCTCATAACCCTTATGAGGCAGAGTATATCCACATAATTTTATCAACCTCTTCATGAATATTTTAGCCTCAAAATATCGTTACAAGACAATATGTTCGACCATGTGTTTCTTCGCCATTCTTAAGACGTATGTGAAACAATTTTTAAAATAAAAAAAAAACAGTTCCCATAACTGTACAGATTTCAGCAGCCGTTTTCACACATTTTAAATTTGACTGAGCCACGGTTATGTCATCGGGTGCTTTGACCTCAGGTTTCTAACCTTGGACCTTGTACTCTTGCGTTTCGGTAAAAAAATAATAGCTTTGCAAACATGTGCTTGTCGTCACGCGATCAATCGTGGCGTATTGTGTTCTCGTCTTGATTGGTAATTGTGTAATTATCTGTGCAATTTGTTTGTTTACCTTTTTATTTTTATGAATATGATGATGGGAGAGATTGATAATTTCCTTGATCATTCTATTACACTATTGTGGCGTGATGGCCTGTTGGTAAACGGACTAGACGCGGCTGCCAACATGTTCACGGTGGTCGCGGGTTTGAACCCCAGGGCACACCTCTGACTTTTCGGAGACATGTGTGTATTGATAGTCAATCACCACGCACTGAAACGGTAAAGGAAAACATCGTGAGGCAACCTGCATACCATAGCGATTCATAAGAATTTCTATGGTATGTAAGTCCGCCAACCCGCACTAGTCCAGCGTGGTGGACTATATGACCTAACCACTCTCAATCGTATTCTCGATTGTAGAGTAGGCCCGTGCTCTGCAGTGGGACGTATATGGGCTGATACATACATACATACATACATACATTCTATTACACTAGCCTTCATGATAGCCTCCGTGGTGCAGTCACACGCCGGCTATGAAACGAAAGGCCTCCACGCCGGTTCGATCCCCACAGTGACACAAATAGTAGTGTGAACCACAGGTATTTGTCTCAATCCTCAGGTCTGGATGTTAGACCGAAAAGTCTCTCGTAGTTTCTGATAGGACGCAACACTCAATCTAAGTGTGGCTTCAGGACTATGTATGTGACTGTTGGGTGTGTTTATTTATTATTCTCTAACGGCATCTGCTGACGAACGTTTTCCCAACATTTATCTTAGTATACGGTAATTTTAAATATGCTGTCTTCAAGATATAATAATATAAAAAATAACTTCACTGAAAGCCTAAGATCGAATTTTAATGAGACGTGAACTATGGTTAATGATTATATCGGAGCGTTAGGCTTTGTACATTTTCTACCTAATACTACAAGGCAGACATTATTTACATAATTGTTTTCTAATAAATTCCATTGAAATATCATATCTTTCAACATGGAAATTTAACAAACAGAATATCTTACGGGCTATAAACAATCGTATTTTAACTTTCCAAAGCATTTCACTTGAGTCTGAGCGAACCACAGCGACGATTTAACCCACTGTTACGCTAACAGCGTTTATTTCAACTATAAAACTATATTTAATATATAAAGCTTAAGAGTTTGTTTGTTACCTCTAATCACAGGAACTACTGGTTCAAATTGAAAAATTATGTTGTGTTGTATAACTCATTTATCGAGGAATACTATAAGCTAAATAGTATCACGCTATGACCTATAGAAGTGAAGCAGTAGTGAACAATCTAGCACGAAGGAATTTTATTCATTTTTCGTGGTCTGTATTGTCGATTTTCTAAATTTATAGTCGGTATTGAACATTTTGGCTGCCACTTTGAAAAGTGTTTATGCATGCGGGCGGAGTATTTTGTTTAAGGATGTGAAGTATTTTTAGACTTAAGTTTTAGAGGTCCATTTTTATAGCTGTTTTGCTGCGCTGCACTGGTACAAAAAACTAAACAATTTCATTATTTAAATAACAACACTGGAATGAATTACTGCTAGACTTAGATGTTCTATAAAAGGAAACCAAAACCAATCTACAAAATCTAATTATTATTCATGTTATTAACACAGGTAGCTGTTCTCGTTTAAACTAATAATGAGTTAGTAATAAACGGTTACAAATACATCATAAATCATGCATCGGCTGATCTTAAACGGTTCGCCGAAAATTCCACCAGACTGGTTCCTGCTACTTGTCTTAATACAGTATCAGTGCTCATAAACAGTAGCAAAACCAAACAATACCTTGAATTACAAAACAATGCTTGGCATTCCGCTCACCATCCTGAGATATAAGATATTAAGTCTCAAAATGTCCAGCAGTTACTCTGGCTACAATATCCTTCAATCCGAAACACAACAGTGCATTAACACTGTTTGGTGGGACCAATAGACATTGCAGTGGGACCTACCCAGGCAGCCGCTCATATATGAGAGACCTACCACCAGTGAATAATATATGTGTATCTATATTTTAACGACAACTTGGTGCAATGTCTTAAGAGTTTCCTGCTAAATTACGCATCGACTGGACATCAATGTGCAAATGATGACTGTAAATCGCATTTGCAATGTCTGTTTTGCAACTTGCAAAACACATTTTGAAAAACCTGTAAATGAACGTTGCTAAATACATTATATTCTAATTTCCCACGTCCATTACTCTAAATACCTTTACTGAGGCTGTTACAAAAATATTCGCCCGAGACGACTCGGAATGGCGGCCGAGATACCAGCACAAACTATGCATTGTTCCTATGATTCATACATGCCTTGACTTTTATAGAGTAATTTGGTTAATGTAGGGTGTGTATACCACATTAATCTAGCACAGGGGTCGGCAACTTTTTGAGTCGGAAGAGCCAATAATTACAATTTAAAATAATTCTAAGTTTTTAAAGAGCCACAATTTTTTTCTGAATATTGTAACGACGCGACGCCTGTCACGGGGGAGGGGTGCGATAAAAATCGAGGACAAGTGGTTGAGAGATAGAAATGGTGCCTAATCCTCATTAATTGATTCGTAATATTTTTTAGTTAGTTTTTTTTTTTTTTAATATATTGTAGCTTGTGCTTATGTGTTAATAGCTTTACATCCAAAGAGCCGCATGTGACTCGCAACTCGCAAGCCGCAAGTTGCCGACCCCTAATCTGCTGGCCTAGCAGGGTGAGAACCAAAACATCTTTTAGGACTCAATCAAGCAATTCACTTGTATGTTTTCCAATCTCAGAAATATTTTTCTCAGCTCCTTTTATAGATATATTAATGAAAACTGAGCATTTTTAAATGTTACGGTCACGAGGGATCATTTGACATTTTTTTTGTTTTGCCATTGACCACCCAGTTGATGGTCTAGTTTGGTTGTTTCATGTTTGTTAATATAGTAACAGCTTTTTGCAGCAGTTAGACAGCCTCCGTGGCGCAGTTGGTTAGACGCCGCCTGTGAAACGAGAGGCCGGGGGTTCGATCCCCGCACCGAGATAAATGTTTGTGCGACCCACAAATATTTCTTTCGGGTCTGGGTGTTTGTAAGACCGAAAAGTCTCTCGTAGTTTCTGATACCCATGACACAAGACTCGATCTTAGTGTGGGGTCAGGTCTATGTATGTTACTGTTGGGTGTTATTTATTTTATTATAGTAACGAAATGTAAATAAATAAAGTGTCTTTCCATCTATTTTTAAATTGGAAAATTATGTTAAGGATGGTCTTGGGATGTATCCGCAGACAAATGGGGATGCTTCCTGGAACCATGACTGGTCTACGGACCATCGCTCAAGAACCACAGGTCTACAAACTTCATCAATGGATTTTTAAATTTTATCATTTTCTAACATTTATTTCCATTTATCCCGTTTAAAACTGGTTACATAAGTTACTCATATATTTCCAAGTGCTAAGTCGTGTTAATGAAAGTAATTAAATAAAATGCCTTATAATTAGTCTATGAGTAATCGCATGTATAGTATAAAATAAAAGAGATAACTAAAACGCGGAACAGTTTATTATACCTAGTGTTAGGAATAAATGTCGGAATTAATTACTAGTATTGACTACTATTGTTGTGTTAGTGATGTTACGTGCTGATTCTGATTCTATATCGATTCTATGCTTTATTAAAAACGTTGCTTACTTTTATAATACTTAAGATTTTATTAATTTTTCAGCAAGTTATAGATTTGATGACATTATTTTTAAATTCAAAATCTTTTTAATTACTTTTACGTTCTAAATATGAAATTGGTTTGAAAATGGAACGCAGAATATCAAGATTTATTATTCACACTGCTACTGGACCAATATGGTGACTAAAGTATACAGTATACACACGCTATCAATATCCGTATAGCTAAAATTAAAAAAAAATATGTCGTTTCAACTATAGTTTGTTCACGATCCAACTTGCTAACCGAAAGTGCTGTCGTACAAAGTTATAAGAATAGTTTTTCTCTCATATTCATATTATGTACTTCACGTATAGCTCTTACTTTTCGACTATAAATACTCGTTATATGTATCACGAAAGTATATAGCAAACAATGCTTAAAACATACATTTTTAATTTTATTTGTATTTCCGAATTTTAGATAATGGTGTATTTCAATTTAAAAAAAAGGAGCGCTATATGAACAAATGTAGAATTGGATTCATCTGATTCCGATTCCACCACTAGACCACAGAATACTAAACTAGAAGTTGCATCACTTAAAACATAAATGCAAAGTCTATGCATTTATGTTAATCTATAATGATATCCTTTCAACTGAGCCGTATATGGAAATCCTGCTTTGTGAACATTCATTTAACAACGTTTATATGAAAAATCGTTGGGTTGTTACAATTGCAAATGAATGTAAGCAATATTGCACTAATGATGTAAATATGTGTAAAGTGCGTGGTGGCCTGTTGGTAAAACGGACCAGACGCGGCTGCCATCATGTTCACGGTGGTCGCGGGTTCAAATCCCAGGGCACACCTCTGACTTTTCGGACTCATGTGTGTATTGATAGTCAATCACCACGCACTAAAACGGTGAAGGAAAACATCGTGAGGAAACCTGCATACCATAGCGATTCATAAGAATTTATATGGTATGTAAGTCCGCCAACCCGCACTAGGCCAGCGTGGTGGACTATATGGCCTAACCACTCTCAATCGTACTTACGATTGTAGAGTAGGCCCGTGCCCTGCAGTGGGACGTATATGGGCTGATCCAGATCCAGATCCAGATGTAAATATGAAAAAATTAAATATGTTAGAATAGAAGGTATGGTACATAAATGAATACACCCAACAGTCACATACATAGTCCTGAACCCACACTAAGATCGAGCCTTGCGTCGTGGGTATCAGGAACTATGAGAGACTTATCGGTCTCTCAAACACCCAGATCCGATATAATACTTGTGGTTCACACATTTTTTTTTCGGTGGTGGCGTCGAACATACGGCCTCACAGCAGTGTAAACGCACTGTTGTGTTCCGGTTTGAAGGACATTGTTGTCAAAGTAACTACTGGGGATATTGAAACTTAACATCTTATGTCTCATGATAGCGCAGTGAAATGCCAAGTAATAATAATAAATAATAAATAACACCCAACAGTCACATACATAGTCCTGACCCCACACTAAGATCGAGTCTTGTGTCGTGGGTATCAGGAACTACAAGAGACTTTTCGGTCTCACAAACACCCAGACCCGGAAGAAATATTTGTGGGCCGCACAAACATTTCTCTCGGTGCGGGGATCGAACCCGCGACCTCTCGTTTCACAGGCGGCGTCTAACCAACTGCGCCACGGAGGCTGTCGAAGTCGAAAGTATTACTACTGTACATAAGCGGTCGTATCGCTTACCATCAGCCGAATGACATGCTCATCTCGCCGTTCATAACAGTAAAAAAATGAAGCACCTTTTCACGGATCATACAAACAACTAACCTTTAAAAGATCTGCTTTTCATGGTGTCCTTTTTGGAACTAATTTCGACAGTTTATCGAACGGTTCCATATTTGTTTTGCCAAACATATGTACTCAAATACCGACTTAATGATGCCTCATTTTGCCATCTTCAGTCAAACATCGGGGGGTACGTAATGGTCACGAAGGCATATAATATTATTTTTATTAATACTGTGACGGTTATTTTATGAATATTCAGCATTATTTTATACTGAATGGAATGCAACAAAGATTGTATCTTATGAAGTTAAAAAGTTGTAATGCAATAAAACCTTTGTTTTGTGACGTCGAAAAGTTCAGCAAATCTTGATATTTTACTTTTATTTATGCTAATTGAAATATGTTAGAAAAATTGCTTTATATTTGTTAAAATTATAATGAAATACATAAATATCGGTCATAAAATTGAAAAAAAAAGTGGTCATCTGTAACAATGCTTCATGTACAACGTAATTGTCACTAAAAGCTACAAAATCAATATGTTTGCTTTGGATTCGATCCTACTGCCTCCAAATTAGCAGTACAGTGTGCTCTTAACCATACCACAACTATAATCCTCTTTACAAAGTCGGTATCCATGGCGAAAGTCAACGAGCAAAATTACGTGCATTTGAGGTTGACAACGCATTTAACCGTTCGAGATGTCACGGAATAAGGCCGACTGCAGTCACGTTTGGTCTATTCCACAAACGGTTAATGTTTTAATATCTCACAGTTTTGTCAACATTATTATAAAAGTACGGTGAACGTTGTGGCTTGGTTTGAAAGGGGTCAGTGGAAATAATAAGCTATGGTACGACGAAGATTTTCTGTACATACTTTTTTATAAATGCACTGCAATATTATGATAATCTGTATGGGAATTTTTACTTTTATTCCTGGACTTTCTGTCATAGAAATAGAGGCCAAGACCTGATGACTCGCAAATTGTATGTAAGATTTAAATCTAAGATCATTTTTCCTTCTTTTTGTAATATCGCAAAATAATTGACTGCTCCTCTCTCTATCAATAATAATTTAATTGACAACCTCATATGAGGCATACACACACAAAAAACAGAGCTAAACTGATCTCAATATTAAAAGGGTCGCGCTTAAAAAACACATTTCAATGGTCGAACTACCTGCGAAGTTCCGAGTGTCGGTTTTTGAACACAAACTCGTATATTTAATACGGAAAGTGATAAGAGCGCGTGTGGTCCGGCCCTTTATGAAATTGCTTCCATCAATTTAAAACATAAATTAAATAGGCGCCTGAATTCTGAGATAAATACCGTAACACAACTTTCATATTTGGCAGCGAAAGTTGAGTCTTAAGGAGCAAGATGTGATGTATTGGTGAGGGGAGATCAGACGTTTTAAAATTGAGAACGTAATAAAACTATAATTAATTAATCTAGCAGTCATGAATTCTTGCCTTCATGCTAAGAAGGAAGACTGACGGCAGGTCTCATAAGTGTAAAATGGAAAGCATTGCTTCGTAATTCATAATGTTGTTTGGTTTTGCTACTATCCACGAGCGATAGCATCGCCTACCATCAGGCGTATGCAATGCTCGTCTCGCCATTCTTTGCATTAAAAAATGTGGGATTCATAAACTACGACGAATTTTGGATCCCACAATAAATTCTTCAACAAAATATTGTTGACTCCACAAACTTTGCCTACTAAAAATAACTAGTCCAGTATTTATTATCCATATATTTGCACAACGGTATTCCATCTAGAAGCTGACTGTGTATAGAAGTCATATGAATTAATTCGTTTACATATTTTCTTTTCGCCAAGCGTACACCAACCTTTTTCTCAAGAACCTGGACTCTATAATCTGTTTCTTATTCCCCCAATCGACTCACAATTGCCACCCTTCGAGGTTACCTCCAACTAGTATCGGTACATAATGATAGTGATTACTGCTAGAATTGTTCATTGAAATTAACGCTAATTTACTCTCTGTGATGTGTTTATTACCACTATCGTTTCCTCGTATTCAAAGAGGGATCTGCGATTTAAATTCCAAATTGTTTAATCCAATAATATGACTAAAGTAGACTGCGGATTCTAGATTCGATGTCAGCGTTTGAAACATTGGTAAAGACAGGGTAGCCTGTGGATCATGAGAATTTGTATTCGATGTCCAGGTCAGTCAATCCACAATATGTGGTCAAAATTATACCGGTGTGCTTAAAACCGGATAAATCCAGGTTGAACCAAATCGATACTCTTCTTAGGGTCACCATCATTTACGATGATCATTTCGGATACAAATATTTTACCACAAGCTCGAAGATTCTGGGTTCGTTTCCCAGATCAAGCATCTAAATATAAATATCAAATTACTCATACATGATCTGATATTCGATTTCTGCCTTTTATGGTGATAATCTCTCCCTTAAATCAAACTCCCCAGCATTTTCAAATCAATTATACAATTTGCCGCGAATGAACCAATAACTCAAAGCGATAAATATGACATAGGGTGCGTGTTAATATTAAATAATAGAATAGGGGTAGTCAAACAGAGGGTAGATATAAATTTAAATAGTACGTGACAAGAATTGAATTCGGCGGAAACTGTCAATTTCCAATAGGGGTGAAAAAATTACGATTGAGGGTGTGAACCATCCCCTAAATGCAACCCACGCAATTATGTTGTTTGGTATACAATTTAATTTATAACTGCTTTCTATCGTCCCAGATGGTTATCGTATAAGTCCAACCCGCCTTAATCTTCGCGCTAGTGTGCCGAATATAGGTAGGTACCACCGCAATGTCTAGTTCTCCCGCCAAACAGCAGGATAAATGCACTGATGTGTTCCGCTTCGAAAAACATTGTTGCCAGAGTAACTACTGGACATATTGAGACTTAACATCTTATGTCTCATGATGGCGAGCGCAGTGAAATGCCGAGCAATGCTTTTTAATTTATGATGTTGTTTAGTTTTGCTATTGTTCATTAGCGGTCGTATCACATTCACAATATTCACATAGTGAAATAGTATAAGTCGTTTCCTTTTAAGCATATTATAGTATACTTGTGTTAAGAGAGCCCATATCAAAATATTAATCTTCGAAAAACACGAATAAATTAATGGATTGATAATTAAATTTTAAAAACATTCAATAATCAAAATAAAGTATTAAATGAATACAAGATAATTTTTATTCGCCGCTACAGCTGCGAGTCCCACGCGTAGAAACTCTGTTCCCGCCATTACACTGGCTTAGGGTTGGCACTATTAGGATTTATGCAGGCAAAAAAATACTAGATACATAAATTTAAAGGACTTTTGAGAAATTTAATATGGGCTTAATCATCTCACAACGGTGGGGCACTTTTTTCCAATTAATAATTAAGATTTTCAATGCTGTAAATAATAGTCTTACAGTCACGAGACACGTTTACTTTAGTTCCACGGGCACAAATAAAAATAGTCTGAGTGAAGGCAAAATATTACTTCAATAAACAACCTATAAACAGGTGTAAACAATGAGGCCCTTAAACTTATTACGATTTGAGTAAATGTCATAATTTCTATATCTCTATTTATTTCAATTAAAATTAATCTGGCCTTTGCCCAGCAGTGGAAAATGATGTGAAATTAACCAGAATGGTATAAAACTGAAACTGGACATTTAGTAAGGCGAAAGCATAATATTCCACATCTTACTGCAACATTCAGTATAGGAAAAGTTAAAATATTTTACTGACGATATCAATATTTTAATGTAAGTTGGCAACCCTACATTCGACAAGCGGTTGAAGTTAAAGCAACCTGTTTGTATACTTTCGTGTTAAATGTTTTCTAATATCACTTTGTATTGATAACGTAAGTGCTTGTACATTTAAATGTACCGTCTAATTTATTTATTGGAAATGGAAGGTGGCGCAACCAACCTGCCGGGGAAATTTCTGAAACTCTTATGTGAAAGGCCGCCTGGGTAGGTTACACCGCAATGCCTATTTCTCCCGCTATACAGCAGTGTAAATGCACTGTTGTGCTTCGGTTTGAAGAATATTGTAGCCAGAGTAACTACGGACATATGAAACTTAAAATCTTCACATCTTTTGTCTCAGGATGGGGAGCGCAATGGATTGCGAAGCATTGATTTGTAAATCAATGTGTTATTTGGTTTTGCTACTGTTCATAAGCAGCCGTAACGCTTACCATCAGCCGATCGGCATGATTGTCTCACCATTCATTGCAATAAAAAATGTATTTTCTTGACCACTCGATTTAAGTTAGTTTTCTGGTAATAGAAAAAAACAAACGATGATTTCGGTGCAACCCTATGCAATTTTAATGTTATAAGGTGTTTTAGTTTCCTTCAATAAATTAGTCGTATATTAGATTGAACGAAAAAGCCTTTCAAAATTGTCTTTCACAAAACACAGGCGACAATCGTGCTAGAATGAGCAAATAAGAATTTGTATAGTTGAATAGGATTTTAGACAATCTCATTCACAAAATGAAAGGCGACAGGCTGGCTAGTACATTGGTATACAAGGAATTGGTACGGCCCGGTCCTAGACCGTTCATTCACACGTTACTCAATTCTAAACTTGTTTTATCAATTCAAAACAATCTATTAATTTTTTCATCAAGTAAGTTAACATATTTTTTATTCGTCTTCCTCTGCCACATGAAGTCCAATTAACATAGAAAATTTATTTATTAATGACATCAAATTGAGCGTGGTGGCGGGTGGACTATATGGCCTAACCATTCTCAATCGTACTCTCATTTGCATAAGATGCCCGAGCCCTGCAGTGGGAGGTATGGGCTAATACAGATACACCAAATTATCCATCAACTACACATCTAAACGATGAAGAAATCAAAAACATGAGATTTATTACACCCAGCAGCCATACATTACCGCGTCCCTAATAACCACCATTAATACCCAATGATCAAAATACAAGACTTTGATTTAATACTTGAACCCGTCGAAGAAATCCCCTATAAATCTTCGTGGCGTGCACTGATAATCAGGCCCTGGGGTCATTAACCAACCAAAAATAAAAGCAAGTACATGAAAGTAATTGAACGGTCCTTGACCTATTTTTGTGTCAGGTCGAGTTTAGATATGGATGCTGTATACATATGTTAGTTTTTTTATCACGTAATATAGTGTGAATCTCCAACCTTGGGTAAGAAACTGAAAGGTTATAGAATAGCAGGAGTGACTTTTATTATTTAAGAGCATTCATGGGTCCTATGTATTTGTTTATAGTATCAAGCAATGAAATATAAATGAAATGATTTCTGAGATATAAATAACAAATTAGGACCATGCCACACTTCATACAAACGCATACACGAAACAAATACGAAAGAGTTTATTTACCAAATTATAATTTTGTTCTCTCTGATTAATCTTTAAACAAGTCTGTAAATACTCATTATAAAAGCAAATTTAATAATAAATGTGACACATAAACCGCAAGAAAATAATAACTTCTCAAAAATACTCCAGTAACCGCTTCTTAAGGCTACAAAATGGCGATAATTAAACCAACAAAACATTTTACACACCGAACCAATAAAAGAAATCATTACTCCGATTTAAGTGTAAATCGCACGCCGAACAATCTCTGACAGTTATTTTATTGTCGCTAAAAACTCGACTGAACATTAAGAGCGTTTATACCCTGCACGCGCTTTTTGGCTTAAAAACAGGACTTTTCAAATGAGTTAATAGCCACCAATAAACAATTTAAAGGAAAAATAATTATTACTAATTTTAGAAAAGGATGTCATCTAGGGATTTTGGTGGAAAACATTATAGATTGATGGATAATTTGTGAGTACTATACGGATTACTGAACACAAGTTTCGTTATTTAGGATTTAAATGGCAATTTAGAAGCTTAAGATATCCAAAACCACTAAATATAAGATGAAAATAAAAATATTATCAGACTAATAAGACCCTTATGGAGGGATTTTGCTGAGATAAATAATCTTTTTGTGTTTAGTTCCTGAAAAATAAAAATTTTAACAATGCGAAATTATTCAGAAACTCTCGTCAAGAACATATTTTTTTTTACCAACTTATCGTACATAATTTTTTATAACAATAGCATATTATAATAGAAGAACATCTTATCAATAAATTACCATTTTTATATTTCAACAAAATTAGTTTTCATGTTTTCTACAAATATTTTAAAAACCACTATAAAACACGCTGTCCGACGTGGATCAAATCAGACCGCCGCAAGGCCTTCTAGAGGGAGGACGTATCGCTCGTCGCTCCGGCCTGGCTGCAGTCGATTATTCCGCGCGTAGTAAAAATAGCCACGCGCGGAATGCGATTACCACATCTTAGTACTTTGGTAGTAAAATATTTAATTATTTTTATTACCTACAATGATTTTGTAGTGAGTATAAATTATGTTTCAGGTAATATAATGGGACGTAATTCCGAGGCTAAATTATGTTATGTATTGTAATATAAAATTAAATATATTTCGTAATTGTAAGGAGTTGTAAGGCCCCTAACACTATTTATGTGTTCGAACACGAAATGATTAATAAAACGTCCGTAGTGTCTACTGATTGAACACTGATTTGAATGCAACTTAACAATGTAATAATAACGAAAATATGATTAGTATCCAAAATTTGTATTATTCTTTGCTTGCACAGTAATATTTGTCTACTTATAATGCAAATAAAATATTTTTATGATATTATATTACAGTTACATTTCAATTGAATATTTGAAGCGCACGGATCAAAGTTGTTTGAGCCGATTGTATAGCGAGCCGACGCGGCAGCTCTACGCACACAGCTTTGGTCGCTTATGTGTGCGTGAAATTAACGAAGAAATACCTATAGTTGACTTTGCGCGCAAGGTGTATACGCTCTTAAGCGGAATTTCTTAACAGGCGATATTTGTAGCATTATACTGGATCCCTTATAATTGGTAAACAAGTATGTGTATTTATGTGCGTAAGCAGTTATATTTATTTTTAAGACCAAAATAATTTTATCACGAAATTTCCAATGATCTTTTATTTACCAGTGTAATTTAAAACACATACACACATGTATATTTATGAATACATTTTTTTTTATCTTCATAAATATAAAACACGTGTTTTGACAAACAGTTGCAGCTACCTTCATCATGTCGCTTTTTGGATGTCGGTGTCATTGTAATACAATTAAGTACTCATACTTTTTCCAAACGCGCCAAAAGAAGTAAAACTTAAATATATTAATATATTATTACAAAGTACACACTTCTCGAAAGTTCTACAAGAAAGTTGGTAAATATTGCACAACTTTACAATGTTTCATAATAATTAATTTTGGAGCGTAAACTTTATATTACGTAAAAATATGTTTTTGTTGCGAACTGTCAATAATTTAAGTAAGTAATTTAATGTTTACAGATTATATTATGAAGTCAATTATTTTAACAAAACAGTAATCTATAATTTACATTAACATTCAATTCGTGTGACAAAGCGATTGCAACGCAACTGAATTGGGGTGTAATGCAGGTCAAATAGAGACCTAACATACAGGATTAAGAGTCAATCGTGTAAGTCGCCACAATTATGACGGCTTTCCATGAAACTTTAAAATTACAGGTTTGAAGATGTATCCAGACTGTGACCGGAAATATTGAGACTTAACATCCTATGTCTCAAAATGGCGAGCGTAGTCGAATATCACGCATTGCTTTATAATTCAAGGTGTTGTTTGGTTTTGCTGCTGTTCATGAGCGGTCGTATCGCTTACCATCGGGGGAAAGATATGCTCGTCCGCCATTCATTACAATAAAAAAACTCGCCGAAGACTCCAAAACAGTTAACCGCATCACCAAGTTGTATTGACTCGATAATATTACAATTTTAACAAGCTATAACAAGGCTGTAACACTTCCATATTCTCCATCCTATAGATTTCCTAACTAAACCTTCATTTAAAGTTAGTCTATCATTACATGCAAAACACGATATTTTAATGACTAAATTAATAAATTACGTCGAAAGCCGTCGTCTCGGCAGTGTGTCCCGCTGACACAATTAATTGATAAACGCATAAGTTCTCTATCCATTACATCGAGCGATGCTATTGCTATGAATAGTTCAGAGAATAAACATTTTTGTATAAATTGATATGAAACATAACCGCCGATAACAGAACGATTTAAGAAGCAGCGCCTCTTATCTAATTAACAATTTTGAATATAGAAAAAAAAATGGCAGAGCCTACTTCATAAATACTTTAAAAAGTATATGTAATAAAGAGAGAACACTTCAAAAACTTAGATAAAAATAGTTTTGGGCCACACTTTTCTGCACTCTTATTGAATGATACTCGACAGATTGTCCAAGATGCACGAAGTACTTGAAAAAGGAATATAAAAATAAATAGTTTGGGCTATTGAATAACACAAAAAAGGATCTCGTATTAAAAGGATAAAAGCGAAATATACTTAATTTAATTTATATTAAGTGTGGTAATTATTTCACATTAATTGAGCCGATTGTTGGGTTGCCACACCTATGCAATAAATTAAATAATATTAGCTGTCTGATGCCTTTATAGTACGGTCATGAAAGCTACGTTGTAGTGTACACAACCCTTAATCGATAAACATTTATACACCGACCGGAGTTTTCTTTAACTGGAGTTTTTATAACTGGCCCTTGTCACGGCATGTGTAATCGCGTTAATTGTTTAACTGCGCTTTTAAACGCAGTTTAATTATGATAATTTTATAGAAAAGTGTGAGATTTTACTTATCTGCATCAAGTCGCTTTCACGTTTTCCCGTCGCGGTAGTTTTCCCATTTACAGAGATGAGAAAATAAGATTTTAATTAAAGAAGAAAGTTACAAATTTCTTTACGTATAAAATACAACATCTCTCTATTTGTGTGATCTCATAATTCGAAAACTAATGCTCATATATATGGTTTTTTTTTCATAAAAATTGCTATTAAGTAGCCTGGCCATTTGAAAGGCGTTATTATTTTTGGGGAAATATTCAATCCCTTAATTGGGAAATCGTATAAGTCAACTTGAGAATGGAACTGAGAATCTCACAGTTCGCAAATCTTACACAACATAACTATGCAATGAGACCTTCACTCACTCCCATGTCCAAAGATATTACGCAACTAAAAACAATCCAAAAACTTAATCTAGATAAGCTAAATCACAATAATCCCATTATCAGATCGAATTAATTGAACACAGACCATGTTAAAGTTAACAAAAATGGCGCTTAAGGAACATAACAATAAATATTCTCGCAAAAACTTAATTTCAAAATTCGCCTCCGGGATCAAACCTGTGTTCTTACGGTATTACGCAACGCTAACCACCGCGCCATAAAGGGAACGCCGGTTCATCGACTCTGACATTTAAATTTTAATGCCTCAAACACGAACTATGTAACTGAGCATTTCATTTTAGCCCTTTTGAATGAGAGTTTGTCAAGGTACAGATTAACATTGGCTTACATTAAAATGCTGTACTGTACTTGTCTATATTAGTTATCTGCTCGGCATGAGGCTTAAGCCAAATTCCACCTCGCTGGCCTATTCCTGGTTTACTGACTTCACTTTTTTCAACAACAATTCTTCCTTTTCTAAAGCTTTTTCTTTTATTTTAGATTTGAAACATAGTCCATCAGACGTAAATTATTGCGGTTCGTAAACTTAATAACATCTTCGATTTTCTTGCATAAAACATGGTTCTATACAAGATTGATTGCTATATTTTCATTTGATTTTAAGACTACTGATATATTATTAGCTGTAACTGTATAATCAATTTCCGAATACATATCCATCGTAACTCCGATCCTGGGGTGTTACTGTGCAAACAAAACGAAAGACTAATATTCAAACGTCGGACTTCCGATGTAAGTAATAAATTTTCCACATTTAGATTCAAACATTATATGAATTACCTAGGCAAATTCGTATAGTTTTAAATTCAACGTTCGAAAATTCGATTTTCATTTTGGATCATGGAATAATCCACCTAGCACAATATCGCATTTTTTTCTCCTCCCTAACAAGAATACCCGGTCAGTGATCACAGTATCTAAATTTCAATGCTCTGAGATTAAATCAATATTTCTATAACCGTTAATGAAAATGGAAAAGTATGAAAGACATCTCATCTATTAGTTGATTATGCTATTGTGTTCTCGCATCATACATCATCAGTAACAACGAGCTAATGACGATAAATACGATTTGGAAGAAGCATGGCGTGATTAAACATCGGATGTTGTGTGATACCAATATTGATATGATATCTGTCGACCATATCGATATGAAAGAAAACATGCATACGATGAAGCTTTTAATCGAGCTTTGCAAGAACCTACTGGTGGTAGGTCTCTCATATATGAGAGGCCGCCTCAATAGCTACCACCGCAATGTCTACACTGTTGCATGTGTGCACTGTTGTGTTGTGTGCAATGTGTGCACTGTTGTATTTCGATTAGAAGGACTTTGTAACCAGAGTAACTACTGGACATATTGAGACTCTAAGGATGGCGACCACAATGGAATGCCGATTGCTTTGTAATTCATGATGTTGTTTGGTTTTTCTACTATCCATAAGCGGTCATATCGCTTACCATCAGGCGAATGGCATGATCGTCTTGCTGCTCATTGAAATAATAAATAAAAAAGGATCTGATAGCTAACATAAGAAGGTGTTAACGCAATCTTGAAACCGTGCAGGATTTCAAAGGTTTTACTTAGCTTAGGATCCGGCAGTTTCACTCCTAGCTTCGACAGTACGATCATGTATAAAAACTGTTCATATGATTTTGTATAATATACAGCCACTAGTCAATAAACTCTTCTAAGGAATTATCTAATTACCGTAAAGTTTTCAACATTTAAACGTAGCTAGGTCAGAACTTTACAGTTCAAGACTTATCAAACCGTCCAAACTAATAAGATCTGTAAGTAGTCGGTATAAATGAATCCAAAACACAAAAACAGAGCGTTAATGGCGACGCCACAAGCCAGGAAGCGAGTAGTTGTCACCGTGGGGTCTGGGAGGTCCCACTTTTTATTTGTTGTGCTCAAGCTTAACTAATAACTTCCTTTGTAAGTGTTACGAGAGATCCGGCGCTGTGCCTAGCCAGGCCCAAATATTCATGGAGTTTCACGCCTTAGAAATAATTGCTTGTAGTTACTAGAGTTGTATTAGTTTCCACCTTCTCCCTTTTTCTGCTTTCATTTCATTTCTGATTTCGCCATCTAATATTGGGTAAGGTGATGTTTCAGGGCATTACAGAGCAAATTGGGTACTGTGTTATTAACGTCTATACAGGTATCTGTTTTTTTTTTCATCTAGCTACTGACTATTATTCTTAAAGAAAAAATTATATTTACCAAGCTTTATGGGTTAATATTCATAATTATACAAAGGAAAAAGGCTTAAGGGGTAATAATGGAACATATCGAGCCCTTACTGCCAAATTATCGTAAGCGACACTTTTGTCAAAAATGCGTTTTTTATCGAAAGTAGTATTTTAAGCCACAACGGACCCAAACCTGCCCAAACCTGTGGAAGAATTAGATATAAATGTATAAAAATAATTAATGTATATAAAATTTCAATTGAATTACACATTTATTTTTAAAAATATTTAACAAAAACCTTCTCCTGTAAAATTTGTTTTTTGTCGGTTGCGCTAAAATGGCGGTAAAGGCTCGATATAGGCTGATAACCCAATGACCCTGATAGGTGTTATTGACCTAAATACTTGTTCAAACTACCCAAAGATTAATTATCAATTCGATCAGTTGTACTTTATATTTCCCACGCAATAAAGGTAATTTCAACATTATTCTACATGTTTTGTAAGCAGGACATATGCTTGTATAGATCGATATCTGTCCTTACCTTCTCACCTTCAGCCAAATGTCACAAGATGGTACTTGTCATGTTTCTAATTAACTATTAGTCGCTTCGGCCATAATGCCTTTTATGTATCGTGTTTTTGAACAGGATAAGACATGAGCTAATCGGTTTTTGTAATCAAATTCTAACGACACGGGGAATTTAATTACGAGATAATGATAGGTGTGAATCAAAAATGTCTACATTTGACTTCAACAAATCCTATGACTGTCTAGGGGATTTTATGTTCAGCAGTAGACTTTCTAGGGCTGATAATGCTGATGATGATGCCAGAAAATAATTCGCCCGTCTTTTGCATACCATAAACTCATGCCTTTTCCCAGTAGAGGTAGGCAGAGGTGCCAGGACACCCACATATCGTCTTGCATGTTCCGTCCCACGATGTGATAGGAGGGTAGCCTACCGCCATATCAGGGACAAATAACTGACTCCCGGCTGATAATGAATAAACAAATCCAATATCCTTTTACCCAACCCGGGATTCAGACCCAAAACCTCAGCTGTGTAACCATACCGTAGTCAACTACGCAAGAGGCAGCTTTTGGCTTTCTCGAAATCCTTGCCCATTTGAAAGGCCTTCCTATAACTAATCGTGTTTATAAACACCCATGCGTATATATCTTTAGCTAGCTAATTTCTCGAACTCATACAATTAAAAAAGAAACCGTTACCCCTACCACGATTTCCACATTCAAGTTAAACGAGTCCCCTACCTTAACATAATCGTGGAAACTTTAATGTCGGCGTATTTGACGGGCGGTAGTGTCTAATTGGATAGTAACTGGCCGATCGGTTTCACTTCGTCCACCTGTTTTATTTAAAACTAAATTGTATGCTCGTTAGGGTGGTTAAGCACTATAACATTCGACTACAATAATTAATATGTAGTTAACTCGGACTGATTTTGAACTTCGATAATGCGATCTCCAATCCAAAACCAATGTAATGTGAAGTTTGGATTTTTCAATGCCTCATAATATTTTGATTAATAAGGTTTTAAAATAGCTTTAAGACCTTCGATCAAATATGCACTAGATTGCACGTAACGGCCTAAAAAACGACAAGATAAAGATTTAAAAAAATAAGTGTCCTGATTCGAAATGCTTTTTGGCAAAAAAAAAAAAGTTCGGGTTCCTTTCTAGGCTTTCCTTAGTATTTTCAAGGATGCAAATGAGATGTAGTGAGAAAACCCCCATACTCTGCAAATAAATGTCACGATCTGTGCTGCGACCGGACAGAAAGTACTTATTAATTTAGTAATTTTCGAAACATAAGAGGAAAACTATAAATTATATAATTAGTTTTTATATACATACATAAACTCACCCAATTTCCCCAGAAGGGGTAGGCATAGGTACCACGTCACCGATGCAACAATTTAAAAACATATTAATATGTTTAGTGACAATTATGATGGGAATTTTGAAGTCATACTAACGTTGACTAGGTTTGTTCCTAGGTTGAACTTTGTATTTGATTGAAGTCAATATCGTCTTGTAGCGGTTAAATGCTCAGTCTTACGTACCGCGTATATGTAATCAGAAAATAATATTTTAGAATAATCTGCCTCACGTATTCCTAAACTTTCAAAACAAGTTCTTAGCTTTCCAAAGTTACTCAATTCTTTGTAGTAAATCACTTGTTATGTTATTAATTACACTATTAAATAACAATACAACAAACCATTTAATAACAAAAATAAATAAGATAACAACAAAAGTATAATTGTTTTACAACCGTGAAAAGCCGGTTATTTCCTTTGTCCAATTAAAATTGTACAAAAAACATATAATGAATGTTATTTTAGTCGAACGTCAGTTGATTGAACACAATCATTGTGTTATACCGTACCATCTCAATTGTAGACCAATCATGGTTAATTATACTAAGGGCATAGAACGAGACATCTTTATGCAACGTAGACTAAGATTGAAAGGGACAGAATATTTCCTAAGGTAAGTTCAAGTCTGAGTATGGTAATGAGGATAAAGCATTCTGAAATATAGAAGAATAAATATTATGGGATAATTGATATATCAAGGCAAACATCTTGGAGAATAATTAGTTACTGATACGTACGTGCTCGTCTTAAACAGAGCTTTGACCTCATTGTGTATTGACTCACAAAAATTCAGTAGGAAGAAAACTTTTTATTGACCAGTTAGAAGGATAATATTCACTACCTTTTCCAACATCCTCCACGCAATTTGATATCCTCAAAAGCTACAAAACGTACCAGCAACACCAGGGTTTTTGAATAATCTAGTGTTGGTAAAATCAAATATGGCACACTCCAAGCGAAGTTCTTGCTTAAGTGGGCTTCCAAGTCAACTTTACCAAATAAATCGGACCAAGACGATGACGAAAGCAGAAAAACGGATTGATTTACCATCCAACTATTGAAGCACATCATAAAAATATAAATCAGGTCGCACGTTCATTTTTGATAACGTGTCACGAAATCCAAAGCGATAACCGAACGCCAATAAGACAGTTCGATACATATCGGTCCTATCTGTCGATCGCTGACACCATCGATTCGACAGCCGGCATGGCGCAACAGTGCGCGCGAAAACTTACGAATTTGTTGTCACGATCGGACTCTAGATTGGAATCTTCTTGGGAATTGTCGGCTTTGCAGTACTATTGGTTTCAAAATGTCTCTAGTTACGAGTAGTTCACTGCAGTGTTTGAAAAACATTTAAGAGGAATATTTAGTCCTGTTGGATGAATCGTGTCGAAAATTATAAGAGACTTTCCGGACCCACAATACCAAATTTCGTGACAAAAAAGTGTTACTATTACAAATATCAAATCCATCTACATAGATATATGTATATCCATATTATTTCTACAGTTCCTGTTTAAAAAGCGTACAAATAGAGAACGAAATACTGTTTTAAAAAATATTTTTATATTCCATTTCTAACCTCCCAGAAAATACTATCAACAGAAAAAGTTCAAACAACTGTTTCTAAAGCAAAAAACCGGATACACGATTTTTGCATCAGACTTAGCTTTTAAAAAGCGGTAAGTCATTTAAAATGTGCATGCATTATTTCCCCCTCGCATACGGAATTCACCCTAATTTTCTTTTTATGACTAATTAATAACATTGAATTAGTAACAATAACCAAAAGATGGAGAGACGAAGTGGTAACAGTTGGAGGAAGTCATTCAAACAATATATACAGTAAATATAATTTAAACATTAATTTTCATCAATTACATATAAACGAAATTATGAATATTGTAGGATGTCAGATGCAGGCCGTATTTGAATTCTTGAATGCGAAACCTACGTTTAGATTATATATTTTTTATTATAGACTTCTCGTGGCTATAATGATGGTAATATTTTAGTATTAGTTATTTTTGACTAGAAAAGTAATTCTACTCAGCACCTGTTGTGTTTCCAAGTACATTTCTGCCCACATAGAGCGTTGACGACGACAAACAATTATCTTTCGCATGCGACATAATTATTACAATTGCTTCTTCACGCTCCGATTAAAGGACTCAAGGTTATTGGAGAGAATACGTGGGTTGGCCAACTGTTCCACGAATTGACGATGTTATTACATTATTTAAGTTTAAATATGAAGCGTTTAAGAGACATCATTTCAGAAACTAAAACAAACTCAAAGAAACTGCTAATAATGCTAGAAAAACGTGCGGTTCACAAAATAAATGTACTTCTATTTCAAAATCCATCAAAAAACCTATTCACTGAATGCGAGTACAAGATCAAGACGCTTCTTGTCTTAACTTACCAGTTTTATAAAATAAAGTAATGCTTAGCATATACATTTCCAAATTAAAACAAAAAAATCCTAAACCCAAAGACACATGTCCCGCTTGTCAAACTATTCACCTGTCAACTCAACTGTCAACATGACAGTTCGTTAAAGAATTGTCAAGTGACAGTTTCAAAATCGATACAACTCGATGCCAATTAAACACATGTCACTTGGTACTCGAACCGACTGCCATCGAGTGACAATGGTAAACAAATCGAATAGTGGAATGGTAGTCACGAAAAGTGGTCCCACAAAGTTACGGTTATAGATTCAGTTACCGTGAGTTATTATGGGCTATTAAAACGGACAGGTCTGCAATGTAATCCAACACTTTCACCACGCCGCATCGCTTACAGTGTTTATCTGCAGGATAAATTACAATAAGTTTGTGTAGCTAGTGTACATGGTACATATTAACCTATATTATACAGAATATATCCAGATTGCGACCGAAATTGAAGCCAGATGGTTTAAGTGACTTCAGACACAATAAAACAAGAAACTTTGCAAAAATAATATTAATACAAAGATTAATATCAAACTCTCAAAATACTCAAAGATCCGCAAGGTGGATTTTGTTGACTACAATTTTTAGGCAGTCTAAAGTCCGAATGAATTAGTTTCTTACTTTCCTTAATTTCCAAATCAAATTCTTTAAGTACCTAATGGTTCCAAAAAAACTCAATATTGTTATTTATTTTTCAATTCCCATTATGGTACCTTAACTAACCTCAATAGCCCAAACTGTGCAAACAAACCCACAAGTGAAGTAAAACGGACGCACTTAACAAAGCAAATCAATAAACACTACGACATTGTTTCCCTAACTTTCAACTTTCTATGCACATTATCACTTAATGTTACCGTTTTTAAATTGTACATAATTGTACTGATACTGCTGATGATGTGTTAAAGAACCTAGAATTGTATGAAAACTATACTTTAAGGTGCAACTGCAGGGTTCCATTCAAAACAGATGTTGCTGGTTTGTATTTCCTATGGCACGTAAAAATACAAATAAATACAACATGAGGAGGAAGTATTTTTATTTATTTATTTAATTTCTTATTAGTATTTTATTTAAAGCATTAATTACTAGTCTATGGTAAAATGTTTTCAAAGAAATGCATAATTTAGTTTAATTAGTTTAATCAAAATTAGTGAACCATGAGCATTATTGAAAGGGCGCGCAGCAATTTATTGCTACCACTGAATCTAACGCGGCTCTTCCTGAGAAGACCCGGCGAAACGATGGGCTTACACTAGCACTGGAAACAACGGGACGCGACCCAGTTCTGATTACCAGCGAATAAGACTCAGTAGGCTTGTTTTGGGTCCAACTTCTTATGATATGAAAGCGTAACCATCGGCTACCTCAATTCTTGTGATGCAGTGGTCATTACTAACTTCATTACTACAGCATTTAACTTGGATAGAGATAGTAAAGTAGTAGAGCCATATTAAGATATGGCTCTACTACTTTACTATCTCTATCCACCCCAACAAATCACAAGCGTTAGTTTATGTATGTCAGTACTTAACTAATACGAGTGGTGGACATCATGTCGATACGTTCGGGCAATCAAAATATAATTAGAAACATGTTTTTCCCACGAGCTACGGTCGAAAGTTGTGATAGGTTTCGAAACGGTGCTGCGTTTAGTCCACTCTACGATGTCAATTAGTATTGACTATTATTTTAGCTATTAATTTAACCATAAACACGTACAATTTATTATAAATCATGTTTATGTAAACATTATACGTGCTTGAAAGTTGGGTCTTGTCGAGTTTGGACTGGAAAAAAAATAGTGGAAACTTTTAAATTCAGCTATGAACTGTAAAACTGTTTCCTGTATTAACAGTAGTTCCAGTATTCGGGCGTTAAAGGTCAAAACCAAAATTCGTTTTACTCCCACGAAACCGGGCTTCGGTTTGATCTATTTTTTCTCAATCTTAATACTGACCACTTCCTGCCAGTAAAACCCTTGTATCAGCTGACATTATCATTATATCAGAAACATCGTGAATTAATATCGGTTACCTTGTAAAGTGTTCATTTGTATGCAAATTTATGTCGGGTATTATTAGTTGCGTAATATAAGTGGTCAATAAACTAAAGACATGCACCCATACTTCCTCGTTATCGGTCCACTTAGCCCCTCTTGAATAATTAAAACTCGCGATACAATCTCCTTGTTCAGTAAGCATTTCCTTGAGGTTTTATGGTTACATAATTACATTTTGAGATTTTTTTACGAATATATCCTTAAACATTACACCTCTCAAATCTCATGTTCGTAAGGTTTGAAATGACAAAGAGCAATAAGATATTTTATTTCCACCTTTGTTTCACTGAAATATGAGTTTTGAACGTAAATTAAACCTAATACTTCCTCTCACACATGTCTTGTCACCCATTCCTCTTTTATATTCATAATTTAGTGTAATACAACAATCATAAAAAATCAAAATCAGAGTGAACTCACAAGAAATGCAGGGTAATGTAATAATCATATAAATTCAAGCCTACTTTATTGATTTACAAAACATTCTAATTTTAAAATAATACTCAACCCCAAGAGTTACTCGATCAAGCAACTCTCCACTTGTAAGCAAGCACAAACCCGGACCAAATTACATCGATATGCGTTCAAAATGAGTGCACGCGTCACTCGTCACTCGCCCACGCACTGTCATTTTGTTTTTTGTTTCCATCTGTTAAAATCACTCGGGTATCACTGGGCCTATTTGAAGACCTTTGACTTTGGGTAATTGATTTTGAGATTTCGATGAGGTTGGTAGGTTCTGTCGTGCATTTATATTGTTGGTAGTTTCAATCGTCTAACAACAGGCTATGAATATTGTCTCTTCTATTAAAAACAACGGTGCTTGTAGAAGATAAAAGATGCTAGATTTTATGGTAGATATACAACATTTTCGCGAGTGGTAATAATACCCTACTATTGCAAAATATTCAATCACGACGCACTATAAGGTTGAAGGAAAACATCGCGAAGAAATCTGCATACTATAGCGATTTGTAAAGAGTTTTTAAGGTTTGTCCAACAAAGTACAACCCGCACTACTCACTAATACACACTCCAAATAGTTTTCTCATTTGTAGTGTAGAACGGTGCCCTGCAGTGTGTGGCCCTGCAATGTATGGATTGTATGAATGTATGGATTGATAAAATACAATAGAATGCAATAAAAAAATCAATTAATCAAAATGAATAACAAATTTTTGAACCTATGTTGGTTAAACGATACTAGTTACTACGGATTCACTGACATCTTAAAAACCTAAATAAAATATATATACAGAAAAAAAATAAAACGAGCCGAAGGTATTACAAGAGCTCAATTGGAGTAACAAAGACGAGGCCTTTGTCCAGCATTGGGACACAATATAGGCTATAAAAAAATAGTATACATATCAATTTAGATATCCTCAATTACTCATATAAATAATTTAATTATCAACATTTCACCCGCGTAATCCTAGATCATAAAAGCACTACCAGACCCAGTTAGGTTAGTCAAGTGTCGTGATATACGAGCCGGGTTTAAACGTTTATATTTATGAATATGATACGTTATAATTACAGAACGGGTTGCAAGTGGGCCGCAGGTCACAGTGGCTGCCTACATTGAGACCTAGGTACCCAGGGTCAACACCTGCATGAGCACTGACCTGTGGAAAATAGGGCGAAATGTAGCTAATTGGCGAAGGATCATTATGATACATCGGTATTTTATTACAATATATACATACATAGTTATTTGTACAAAAATGTATGTTGTGTGCGTTATGTATAATATGTTGTCCGTTTTGACAAATTAAATGTATTTGGAACAAATCTTAGGAGGACATGAACTGCCATAATGGCAGTTTTGCTCTCTGTGTGGACAAATTAAATGCATTTGAAATAAATCTTGGGAGTTCATGCCACAATTGCAGATTTTTTTTTACTGAAGTAGCACTTACTGTGATTCTTCAAATAATGTAACCCGGATTTCACCAATAGAACCATTCATAATGATTATGATGAGTGATTAAGATATTATAGTAAAGTCTTGGTAAAATACAAATATTGAAATAAAACTATTATTTACGGATTTTATCGTAGATTTAGTTTTTTTTTATATAAAAATAAGTAACTGTCTATTTTTATGCAGAAAACTTCGACTACACTTTCATTCATCAACCTTAGCAACGACTATTTTGAGAAATTATCTTATCTCGACTATATCCAACGAAGCCAAAGCTTTAGTCTATCCTGTTTCTAAAAAATCTATAGCTGAAATAAGCAACTTTCGTGGCGCAGTTGGTTAGACGCCGTGCTTTAAACGAGAGTCCGTGGGTTCGATCCTCGCCCCGAGAAAATATTTGTGTGACCCACAGGTATTTGTTTCGGTTCCGTGAGACCGTAAAGTCTCGCGTAGTTTTTGAAACTCACGACAGAAGTCTAGATCTTCATTTGGGGTCAGAACTACGTATGTGCTTATTGGGCGTATTCATTATTTATGTCTAATATACGGTCCATGTACGATACCGCTACAAAGATCACGCCTAGACATTTACTAAAATTTAATATCCACACAGAGAAAGCATTAGTTCTAGAACTTTCAAAACTCGTCCCGCTATCCATCACCGCGAACGGTTAGGAAAGCGATTTTCATTTGCGATTGTAGTCAAGCGTGGCAACCGCAGATGTATAAATCTTCCCAATTCTATAGCGCCATAGATCACGCGGAGAAACTGCAACTAAGCATTTGCATGTGTCAAAACTCAGATTAAAGATACACCAGTTGAGAGATATAATGGTCCTTAGTAAAAAAAATTAAAATTACAAAAAAATATTAATGAACTGCTCTGATTTAAATTGTAAACTGGTTTTGAAAAGAGCAACACTAGAGTTTCCTGCACATTCTTCTGTAATGAAAACCGCTAAATCTGTGTCGAAATCCTGTGTGCTATGTCTATAACGTTGGTTCTCTTCCGGATAAGCTCATTACGGATGCCATTCTTCAAAGATGCCACTTTATTTATTTAAAAATATATAATGCATGAAATATATAATGAACTTATCTTACTAAACTTGAGGTCTCTGAGGACATAGGATCGAAAATGATTAGTTGATATTTTTACAATAAATTTTTATGCGGATTATTCATTGTAAAAGCTGATTATGAGAACAGAGAACTAAGGCTTTATAAAAGTATTATTCATTTTAAATATGTTTAACAACCAAATCGTATAAATATTTTACGAATTTACTCTAAATCCTTTTTTTATTTTCTCTAGGTACCTACCACACAGTGAAACACAGATCTGCGTAGTTCGTGAGTTTTTCATATATAAGATAAACCCTGATTAATTGCTTGGGTCTTATCCCTAAGGAATTGGGATCTGATGACCTCTCCCCAATAATATGGTTTGTGGGTACCATAACAACTTTGTATATATTGACAAATTAGCTTATTTACGAAATCCTAAATATATTAAATAAATTAACCCTTTATAGCTATAAATACCAAATAGTCACATATAATTTTACGATAAGAATACCATAAACAGTAATGGGTTTGTCATAAACGTCTTCTCACTAATAACAATCCATTAAAAACATAATCAGTAATGACATAAAACAGCAAGAGTCTATCATAGAACACATTAATGAAATTAAATCAAAATTTGTATAAATTTTCATAAGACTAAACCGGCAAGGAAAATATCAGTTACTAATAATATTTCATAACTATAAAGAATAAGTGACACAAGAAAATGTCCGCAAACAATACATAAAACTACAATAAGCTACAACACATTTCGACGAAATGACCTTTTTTTTACTTCAATGAATGGCGACGAGCTTGCTGTTCGCCTGGTGGTAACCGATACAATCGCTCATAAACAGTGACAAATCCAAACAAAACCTTGAATTATAAAGCAATGCTTGGCATTCCACTGCGCCATCCTGAGACATAAGATGTTAAGTATATGAGAGACCTACCAGTAATCCTTTTTACCAACAAGATAATCAGAAATACACCGGCAAACAAAATGCCTAAAGAGAATTCTAACGCTCTGACTAACACATGACGTCATAACCAAGAGCTTACCGCTTAATTAAAAGCGACTTAAACCAAAGGTTAATTGGTCACATAGCTTCTATGTAAGATGGACGAAATATCAACAAGATTATGATATAACTTAAAATTCTTGTGACAAACTCTGCTTATGCATGACGGGGTCAGCTAAGTTCAAGATTTTAGAGGCAGATATACTACAGTAAATAATGAAATTGAATCCCACAGTATTGATTTCTTGGTTAATTAGGCTTGTGTCATAATTTTCAAGGCTTCATACGACAAATTAATATGAAATATAAGGCCTACTGCCAGTAATCTTTAAAGCATTCTTGGACTTATAACTTTCGGCATTGAATATATATATATATATTACAAATCAAAGATAATTTTATGTTTTGATACAGTCATGCTAAAGTATTATAAATTCTATTCACCCTATTTTGATATACAATTATTTCTGACCTTTGAATATAGCAATTTTTTCCAATGCCGATTAAGACTTGTGTCTTGTTGCTTCGCTTCAAAAAGGCTAGTAACTACTAGCAAATGCCCAAAGCAGTTGCCTAAGGAATACCGTAAAATTAAACACTGTAAAATACAGTGTGAAAGAGTAACAATAATAAAACCTATCATTAACTAAACAAATATTAATTTCACAAAATTACGGTATAAAATAACAGTTATTTATAACAACTTGAAATATGTTATTGCGTTGTTATATTGAAATATCCGTTATAATTGTTTTATAAGTTCTGAGGAATCTAGCTTTTGATACACGTATATAATTGATAGCATTTTTCGTGCCTAATATATTTTTAACAACGTTTTGGCTATTTGACAGCCTCCGTGGCGCTGGCGGTTAGACGCCGCTTGTGAAATATTTCTTTCGGGTCTGGGTGTTTGTGAGACCGAAAAGTCTCTTGTAGTTCCGAATACCCACGACACAAGACTCGATCTTAGTGTGGGGTCAGGACTATGTATGTGACTGTTGGGTGTTATTTATTTTATTTATTTATTTCCATTATTTAGTCATACCCAGTTATAAAACAGTTATTTTATTTATTTTAGAATTCTTATATCTTGGAATTCAAATAGTAACGTAATTTATAATTTATTTGCATAGTCTACTGCTAGTCACGAGAAAAAAACAAGTTTCATAGTATTAAGATCACCTTGAGAAGTCAAGTGCATTGAGTCATCCATCCGCTTTTAAAGCGGGTTAAATGACATTTAAGTAACGTCAAACCCATAAAAAACGTTAAAACAGTTACTATCGTATGTGCTTTATCACTTTTTCACGCAAACCAACTAGTAATCTTAGATTTAAAAATCCACATTTATTACAATAAAAAAAACAATTGTAGTTATATTTGATATTGAATATCCTAAAACATGAAAAGAACTTTCATATCTAAAAAAGCGTTCCGCCTCAACCAATAAAGTCTTTTATGAATAGTCGGCAAAAAATACATAACGACTACAAAATTGATGAGTTCTTTTACCGAAAATTACTATAATGTCCATCTAACGCTCACCGAAACCTGTTCCAAATTCAAACAACGATATGCTTGCGACTGTGTTGCCAGATGACGATCAAAAATCTACCATAACCCACCAAAATACTACCAAATGTTTTTACCATGGCGGAATAAAAGTGTTCGCTATTTTAACACCTGCGAATTATTTTTTACCGGTGTGTGATTCAGCAACTGTCTGTATCTTGGCAATTTTAATAGGAAACGGTGTCGAGTATCTTCTTAATATTAATGTGAATTGGCTAAAAAATTGGCTACATAGCGCAAGTTTTTATTGCATGTTTGATTAGATTCATCAATTTTATTTTAATGTATAATCATGCTATTTAATCCAAAAGTGGAAAGAAATCTTTGCATTGGAATGATTTTGATTGAATTTCTTACCGCTAATAAACCACTAGAAATAGAGTCGAAAACATATTACAATATTAACGATTTTAGCGCCCTCTATCTATTTTTTGAAAGTACAGTCAGCAACATAAGTCGCTGAAGACTTCACCTTTTTTGATAACCTTTTTATAAATTAAAATTTATACGTACAAATCCGTAGTCGTAAAATATAACCGAGTAAAGTCATCTAAGCCGAGATGTGCCATACGATATTGAAAATAATTATTATTTTGGATGATAACACAATTCCAAATCTCGTGACTGTGTAGCAACTTATGTTGCTAACTGTACATACATAAATTTCATGCAAATTATTAATATTTCAATGTTTTACTTAATAAAATATATCAACACATTTCCTAAGAGCCTAGAAATCACAAATAACTATTAATTTAGCCAATAAAAATAACTCCCAATCGATTATACATGATCGATACGAATTACAATCGATATAAAAAATGTCGTAATAAATATCGTACGGTTTTCGTCCACTGCGTAATGTCATTAAGTTGTTTATTTGTAATGGTCGTTTAAAGGTCGCCGTGGAAAGTGTACGGCGCCTCCCTTACATAAAACTTCATTTACATACGGTCTTATAATTTTCTTCCATTAATTACTACAGCCATATACAAGACTGGGTATTAATAAATCACTTCGTAACTGACTATACATATGGTGGTAGGTTGTATGAGGAACTTTTAAAACCGTCATCGTGTTCATTGGAAACAGTAATTTTGTACGGGAAAAGGTAAAAAAGCGTAAATTAGGTAGATTGATTTGATAAGACTGCTGTCGAGTCTTATCTATAGCCATACATATGACTTAAGGAGCGATTTAAAGAATGATATTGTGAAATGATAACTACCGGAACAGACAACTTAACGCGGTCTACAAAAAATTACCATATTTGACGACAATCCGTGGAATATTGGACCTCTATTACTTTCAAAACTCGAAATGTAGGTTAATCTTGAACCCTCATATCACAAAAACGTAATACTACTCTGGCAACGTATACATATTACACCAATGAGGCATTACAATTATATGAAAAACGAATCAATAAATGCATATATATACATACAGAATATTTAAGAAATAACTTGTTCACGGAAATTCTATTTCATTATTTTTGGCAATAATGTTATCCGCCGAGATAGCTCTGTTGGGAGACGTTAGACTGAAGTTTTTTCTTTTGCAATAAATTGAATCAATTTTTATGCCTTTCTTTTGGAATCATTTTTATTTGTTTTATATTGCACTTTTTCTACATCAGGCATTCTAATATAAATTTTACAACATGAAATATTAATAAAAATAGAATCTATTTGTTTACGCGAATATTTAAAGTATTCATCTCGTAATCAGATTCCACAAACAAAATAAATAAAGTAAATGAACCCTTAACTATAATAAATAAAATAGTCCCTCTAAAGAAATGTATTGATAAAACTTAAAATAACCTGTGATGATGATTAAAAAGTCATTAATCCTGCGAATGTATTTTGCCATCGCCCATCGGAATGAAGCGACATTAAAACCTCCGATAATGCCAGGGAAGATCCAACGATGTGCCATAATACAAGCTAAGAATGTCGTTAACGAAACATAAAGAAGTAATTTACAGGAATCTTGGATAGAGCTCATAAAGATACTAAAAATAAGACTGTATTACTTCGTAATAGCAACAGAATCTCACTAAAGATCTTAATGGATCTCAAAAACAGTGATTACAACTCATACTTATAGCCAATAATCAATGTTGATTGGTAGAAACAATTTCACAGCAAAAGAACTCCCGAGGATAATGATAAAAAATAAAACAAAAATATGCGAGACGCCGCTCAATCTTCACATAATGACATTTGTCGGCTCTCAGGACTCATCTGTCGAACTTGCAGAAAGAGAAAAAAATATACCAAACAAAGCAGGATAGACAAGGACTGCAACATTGTTTCAAAACCAGACAGAGATAGACGTAACATTAAGCTGTAAAAAAGAGACGGGGAACATTCGAAATATCAAGTCGTGAGGTAACGTTCGAATTTAATTACGGCGCTCGCAGACACTTGATTTACGTATCTCTTAATACGAAAGTGTTGATATAAGTATAGAAAGGGAAGAATTATTCTGAAGTTATAATGACAGCTGTTGATAAAACATGTGTTTTAAAAAACTGTCTACAAATGAAAGATTTAATGAGAGATGCTGTTGATGTAAATCACGCTTCTTCATGTCGTTTATCACTTTAAAGGTGAACTTTATTTGTGGGCTACAAATTGGCTGGGGAAAGAGGGGAGGTAAAGAACGAGCGAACTCAATCCAGATTGTAAAATAAGGTATTATAAACATGGAAATTGAGAAATGCATATATTTTATCATCAGGATGGCATAATGATATTGAAATGTATAATATCCAAACACTGCTCTTTATATTGTAGTTATACCGTAACAAAACAATAACTCGCAAAATGTTCGCACATAATACTTAGCAGTATTCCAATTAATTAAATAAAAGAAGACGACAAATGATACTGCTCAATTTACTATTTTTTAAAGAACTTTACTGCATGGGTAGTTATTGAAATCCATACTAGGTGATGCAAAAAGGCAATGACTTCGGAGGTAGCAACTGTATCACGCTACACAGAAGCCGTGTAACTGAGGTAAAAAGAACAAAACATGCCGTAAAGGACAAATTATGGACCGGAGTTAAGGCTTCAACGAAGCAAAAAATAGATGTAAACGTTGAAGTTTATTTTTGTGGATATTCCAAAAGGTTACACGGTACTTAAACAAAGGGATAAGTTAACAAAGCTGTAGAAAACTTAAATATTGTAATTTAGTTTATAATTTCTATTTTAGTTAATATTTCCTGCCCAACCCGAATTATAACCATAATTTCAACTGTCATTGTTTTAAAGGTATTATCACAATCAACACATGTATTTATTTAAATATCTAGATTATTTGCTCATCACACTATTTAATTTAATAACAGCTCTACATTTCAATCTACCTCATTTTTTTTTTCTTTTTGAGTAATCCATTTTATCAACACCAACAAAAATACTTACACCAATTATTCCACTGCAACTGTCGCTTTCGTATTTCAAATCGTCATACCTCCCCGATGTCATAACCCCATTAAAATTCCATACGAACATCCTCATACATTAAATTTGTTATGACGCGCCGCGAGAATTACATCATTATCCTGTGCAACGCCGAGGTTCATTACTACTAATCGATTATCGTGGTGTGCTATGTACCTGTAGGGATAAGATCTAAGTTTACTTTAACCCTAGGTTAGAACTAGTTTGGTCGGTAATTTAGCATATCACATGAGAAAAATAAATGACAAACTGTATCTTGAGTCTAGATTTGGAATTCAAACTTTCGGTTGGATAATACCAAAATATGTATGTACGTCAAAATCAATTTAAAGTCTGGAAGGTATAAAAAACCAATTTTAAGGATTTTTTAAAAACAATTCGTCTTCATCACTGAAATTCCACCAACTATGATTTGTGGAATTGAGATTAAAATTCTATTACGCATTGTGTTTATTGTCATCATCGCGTCATCCTGAACAATATTTTTAACCGAATTCAAAAAAAGGAGGAGGTTCTCAATTCGACTGTATGTTCCTTTTATTTTTATGTTTGTTACCTCGTTTCTCTGTACTGCGATTTCGATCATTCTTTCTTTAATTGAAAGCTGGTGCTTGTCGTTTGGTCCCATAATCGAGGCTCATTACTACTAATCGATTATCTTAGTGATATTACGTACCTGATGGTAAATATTATTCCTTTAAACCTAGGTTAGAAGTTCATAGTTTTAGTCCTTAGTTTAGTTTTTTAAGTATATTTTTACGTACTAGTATTAAGGAAAAGGTAAAATCATTCAGACTTTATGATAAAATACTGTTTCTAAATTACAAACTATAACTTGTGCACCTGAGACCCAAATGCTATTATGCTCTCAGTTTCAAACAATAAATGTCCTTTTAAGACTTAATCTAATCGAGATAACAAAAACTCTTCTGAACTGATCAAGAGATAGGAATAATAAAACGATTCCAGTTCTAGATCGCGATACTGGAATGTATCCTTTACTAAGAGCTTTGGCCGAATAATTATGCGTAGATAAATTGCAGCTTATTGAGTCCCATAAATGGACTATTAAAACTAATAATACTGCACTAAACAAGATCCTACGACAGAAGCCATTATGGAAAACACTAAGAAAGGTGTCTAAATATAATTTCTCATTCCGATTAAGGTAAACTATACAAAATTAATTCAAAATTGTGTCGCCGTGTGGAAATTATGTGAAAGGAAAATAAACCTTATTAGCATGAATACTTATTCCTCTCAACTATTCGCAATCTCGAAGGTTTAAGGCAACAAATCGCTGACGTCACTAATGCTAAAGTTTCTAAACGCTGATTGGTGGCAGCGCTATCGGCTCTACTCTCCCACACGACAAAATAACAGCTAAACCACTAAACTGTCACATCTCTACACGTTCCACTTAACTAAACGATAAATATACTTTGTTACAGACTTGGCGGCGATAAGGCAGTTACTGGACAGTGAAACTGGCGCCACAACTTGCCCCAGTTGTAACATGCCCTTTGATAAAGGCAAAAAGAGAAAGCTGATCGACACTTGCGGGCATGAGCGCTGCTACTCCTGCATGTTCAGGAACGAGGCGTGCCCGCTGTGCGCTCGCAGCAGCCAGGCCAGACGCCCAGCGATGGACAGGTACACGCCTTCGCCACAACGCCAGGACGACTGGCAGTCGCCCATGAGGCTGCCCAAGCCACCCAAACAGCCCACCAACCTGGTCCAGAGCTGTCCCACCCCGCCACACACGCGCAGAAGATTCTTCCTCAGCCCGAAATCACTGCGAAGTCCCTTCGGCCAACGCGCTCGCCATTCACATGACAATCATGTGCCTCTCTCCGGTGAGTATTTGCATATCTGTGGGTCGCGTGCCATATTTACATGATTGCGCAAAGTGCCAGCGCAAACCGCTTCTCTCATTGATGCCTTGTTGGGTAAAGCGATCCCATTGACGTGCGCAATGCGCTCGAGGTTTTCGTAAACCGAGGATCCATGCGTCGTAAATATTAGTGAGTGACAGTTGCGCCACGGGTCGCCCACGCGCCTCCCGCCGGATGTACGTAGGGGTTCCGCGGGACCGGTTGTCTGTCTAGCGTATTTATTAGTCGAACACAAATTCTTTTGCAACAGCAGACAGTCAGGCTGCGAACATTATCTAAGGATCAGCAACGTTTCCTATAATTATTAATCATTCCGGTCCAGCCGATTTCTTGAGTAATTGAAATATACACTTCGCAGCTGTGCTTACTGAATAATCTATTAGATACAATTCGCAACGGCAACACATTCACGTTTGTACTTAATCTGTCTGCTGGTATTAATGTTTTTATTAATGTTATTATTATACGATTTTTCAATTATGAATCGATTATATTGCAATCGATTTTATCGTCTAAATTGATCGGTACACTGTTAAGTCAGCTTGCATCACTGTCTTCATTAGGCGTTCGATGTTATCCTACAGGGCTACCAGAGGAAGGTCCGCGGAGTGCTGCGTGGCACAGTCTGGTCTTCAATAAGATCAGGTCGCTCTGGACGGCACATTCGTCCGTACCACAAGGCCTCAACCAACTGACAGGCACGGATCTCAAATTTGTCGGAATGTGGACTGTATTCGGTGCCTTCTACGGACGGTGTCAAATTAATTTTGATTTATAGCACCGACTCTGCTAATGCGACGTTAAAATTCTAAAATTACTATTGATTAACGTGAGATCTCTATCGATGCTTATTAATAGTCTGTTCGCTACCCACTTCGTATTAAGGCTAAAGCAAAACATTGCAGTGGAGCCGTTTTAATTTTATGTAGAGATGTGACATTCCGTTCGATAATTACAAATCGATACACATTGTGTTCGATCGTTGCCCCCTCGAAGGAAGCATCGGTATTCAGTCCACATTCTTTTGCATTCGATTCAGCACGGATGTCGCTCGATTCCTGCACATCTTATTGCCTGTTTGCATACATCTTGCAGTTGTCTCCATCCGACACACTGCTATGTTTGATTGTCGTTTTTTTGCATTTGTGTGTTTGTTTTCGTATGTTTGAATAACTCGATGGTTTTTATTTGTCGATTTATTTCGTGTTTATGAATGATGTGTGGTTTTTGCTTTTTTTTAATTGATTTCTTTTTCATTTTATGCTAATTTTAATATTTCAGTTGCGTGTTCGTAACATTTCTTTCAATACAAAACCAAATTTAGAAGTGAATCGGAGTAATTTCAATAAATCACGAGTTCACATATCCCTCTTAGCTTCGATGTTATTTATAGCATTGCTTAAAGTCGAACAACATGTCGTAATGTTTGCCACATTTCAATGTATCTGTTTGTATTCGATGTAGCAACTATGAAATTTTATGGTTAAGTTGAACAAAAGATCGAATGATTCGTAACAATGCATGTCACACAATTACATATCATGCACATTAATGTATAATCGATTATATTCACATGGAATCGGTAACATACCATCGATAATCTAACCTACACTACCATCACTTACAATTTATGTAAATTCATACTTCAAATTGGACTCTGCATGCGTTTTTACGATTCATTACATAATGTCATATTCTTTGGTTCGGATTTAAATTAAAAGTTTTAATTACTGACTACAATGTGATATGTAATTAATTGGACACGTTAATTAAAACCAAGAATTGATTCTTCCATATTTGGAAATTATTAATAACTAAAATCACGTTAAGTAATTCACCTACTTGTCAATGCATGCGCGCACAATTAAAATAATTTTATTGCAGGATTTAAAAACTTCCACTCTTAAAAAAATCCGAGGCAGTATTTTTCGCCAGTGCGAAGCATTTTTTTGGAATGCATTAATACTTCCCTGTATTATTTTAAACATTACTATTCATAGACCAACCATACAAAATTCAAGCTTCTACCGGTACTTTGATAATTGTATAAACTATTTAGTCTTACAGATTTTCATCATCGCTTAGTTACTACAGTAATATCCAAGTAATCAGTTTCATCAAAAAACTATGTCCGTCAACACAGCAATTTATGTTAGCCAGAAGCAACCTCATACAAATTCAAGCTTCGAGCAGTAGTCGCTTTTATAAATCATAAAATGTCACTGTAATTTATCATTACTATGTCACTACAAGATTATCATACTATCTATATGTCTATCATAATCAAAATAAAAATAAAAGTACCTAGACACTACACAACACATGCCAGCTGGATAAATAACATACGGCAAACTGCATTCAGCTAACCTGAATACAAAAATATTTATTTGTAGTACAAAGGCAGCTAAACTTCTAGACTATGTACGACTATTATTAACAGTAATCAGTTACAAAATTTCACCAGAAACAAATCAGATAGTAGAAATAAATTTTGAAAGTAAAGTTTAAAGACATTGTAGCTAGCGTAACTACTGGACATATTGAGACTTAAAAGATGTTATGTCTCAGGATGGCAAGCGCAGTAGAATGCCAAGCATTGTAGTTCATGGTGTTTATAGGTTTATTTTTGATCTGACTGATCATGAGCGGTCATATCGCTCACCATCAGGCGATGGGCATGCTCTCGCCATTCATGCTATAAAAAAGGGTTTAGACTTTAGAGGAAGGCTATACCAATCGTGCAGAGAAAGAAATACCTCTAGACAATAAGTAAACTGTAAACAAAGCAGCCAACATAAACCACATTACAGATATTAATATTAAACGAAATGCATTTACGTGGAAGCCAATGCAAACGGAATTAATTCATTGACAACAAACCTTAGTAGTGCGGATTGTAGGAGTTCCAAGGCCGTCTGAACTCGTATTGTCTGTTGACACTTGGAAATGGGCACAAGGCGAAAGCCGCCCTCGGTCACTTGCTGTAACTTAATGCCTAGAATCAGTGTAGATTCATTGCTCTAGCTAAGGCTTAGAGCATATAAACTTGATGGTCCGTATTAATAAACTCAGGGATTAACGTTAGCCCAAGGCTTTAGATTTAGAATTCACTCGATTATTTTGATGATTTATGTCTTTATTAACAAACACGGATGTTCTTCGGCCTAACATGACAATCCTCTTATGGCAATCCACTGATTTTAAAAGTAAAAACAATGAACAAAATAATCGAGTCTATTTTAAAGTCTTGGACTAATACTACGGTCAATCGAATAAGACCCTAGAGCAACCTTGAGTCTTAGTTACATATATGCTGGAAAATATAAAGACGATATGTATAAGATTTATAATAATAACCGAAGGAAATTTGAAAAGCAGAGCTACAGATGATAGAATGAGGTTTGAGGATGATGATAAAACTTCTAGAGGTGAAAGTTTGATAATTTGCCATCAATATAGGTAATAAAAGGAAATAGTAACCAGACACTTTGTTTGATTTCAATAATCAATGAAATCTGTCATACATGGGCTGTGAATATTCTGCTCCAAGAAATTTACACACAAAACGAAAAACCAAAACTCTTAAAACTTAATATCTTTAAAATATCAGCAATAATATGAGAAAGCAATATCACAATCTCGCAACTAATTTAAATTCTAAAACATAATAAATTGCTTTAAATACACAACTACAAATTACGCTCTTATCAAAAATAAAAACACAAAGATCAACGTACTTATAAAACTATATTGGCGCAGCTTCCTCGACCATTAAGTAGCTATTAAACGAAAATGAAAAAAAACTCTCGTAAAAACTTTAATTTTATTATTGTGAGCCTCTTGTTCAGTTTTTATTGCTTATAGACTTTTTAATGCAGCATTTAAAAGGTTGTTTCAATACTTTTTTTATTGATATTACTTTACGAACAAAACTGTAGATAATATTGCACATAGGGAATACAAATTGACACTAATCATTTTTTTATTATTTTTCCTATGGTTGATTTTATGCGTTTAATAGCTACATTATATGAAACGATATGAAAGTTACCTTTCATAAGTTTTACTTGCGTTATAAATTTACTAGTATCGTAATATTTATTCGTTTAAGCTGTAAGTGCCGAGTTCTTATAAGCTTACAAGAAAACGTAACGTAACGTAAGCGTCATATCGCATTAGGTCTACCTGTAAGATATTAGATACTGTTGAAAATAAATCAAATAAAATAAAAAGTAACCAAAGCAAATGTATTCCAAAAACACGTAATACTCTCCAAATCACTATACGACTCGTGTTTAGAGACATGTACTTGCATATATCAGAATCTGTAAAGAAATCTTTAGTCCTACAAAGAACGAATAAAATATTATAAGGTGCAATATATTTTGCAGTAAGCTTCACATTCGTCCACCCTCTTATTTTGATTTTTACATAGATGCATATCAACTATCTCTTGATTTATTATATCGCCATATATTCCGTCTTTTAAAATCCAGTTGACATCTTCTACTCCCAAAAAAGGTTTGGTATGACAGTCGTGCCCATACAAACCGACTTTCGCAAAATACGGATGGTAATTACCGTATCCCGGAAGTATAGTGAGGTTGGTAAAATCAATTTCCTGTGTGCAGAAACAATAAGTCTGCTTAAACCAGTTCTTATAGCGTGGGGGGCGACGGTTTTGCGGTTTAAGCTTCTTCCACCAGTAAACGTTACAAGATGGCATTTACTATGGTATCTAAAAATAAAAGGAAGGAATCATAGGTCTGAAGCATTCTAATGCCGACCTGAATTTATATATTCATAGAATCCTGTCAGTAAACACATAATTTATTTCTTTTTAGTTGTGCACTGGCAGTAAACTATCAATAATTTAGCTTATGACACTAAGTTAACAACATCATCATTATCAGCCCGTTGCAGTACCCTGCTGGACATAGGACTCTCCCAAAGAAACCACAGAGCCCAGTCTGCTACTTTATGCATCCAGTCGCTGCCAGCCCAAGTTCACAGCGAACCCTGCTAATTCTCTCGCCACCTTCTATACTACTGTATCAGCCCATATACGTCCATCTGGAAGGCATGAGCCTCCTCTAGAATCGAGAGTATGAATTAGAGTCATATAGTCCACCACGCTGGCCTAGTGCGGATTGGAGGACTTTACATACCATGGAAATTCTTACAAATTCGCTATAGTATGTAAGGTTTCGTCATGATGTTTTCCTTCACCGTTAAAGTGCCTCACTGCCTATTTATGTATAAATACACAGCCCTTAATTTCTATGTCTATGTATACGAATTTTTAATCTTAATATACTCTTTAAAATCTATTTTACAATAGTTGATTTTAAATTTACCTCTGTTGCTCGGGACTCATTGCCTGACATCCTGTATTAACATTGATAAATACAAGTTTTTTACTTGATAATACCATATCGTTATAGTCTACTTGAAATGAGAACAATATAAATCATTCATGTAGAAGTCAATGTACCATGAATCTTATGGGCTTTTTTACAACTATAAATGACAGGGTCCCACGGGAAGCCTATACCCTACGTGTCATAAAACCTATCCAGATAAGTTTTAATTACTGGGATAAATTGTTGCTGTCATGTGAATGTATCGCGTATACAATGATTCATCAGAATATCTTCGGGTGACTGATTCAATTTGCTATGGACTTCCTGTATTATCTACATTGTTTATTTAGATATGTTGCTTAGAAATGTGTACGATATTTTCAAAAGCAAATATTTATAGCTTAATTAAAACCAAGTAGCTGTTTATTTATTCGTGCGTGGTGGCCTGTTGGTAATGGACTAGACGCGGCTGCCAACATGTTCACGGTGGTCGAAAGTTCGATTTCCACAACTTTTTGGAGTTATGTGTGTATTCATAGCCATACAATACTAAAACGGTGAAGAAAAACATCGTGAGGAAACCTGCATACCATGGCGATTTACAAGAATTAATATGGTATGCAAAGCCCGCCAACCCGCAATAGGCCAGCGTGGTGGTCTATATGACCTAACCCAATCTCTTTCAATCGTATTCTCGATTGCAGTGGACGTATATTAAAACAATTTTAATTCCGCATATAGAATAATACGATAATAAATAAAAATACCATTCTCTATAATTATGTCTATGTTTTAAGTTTCTAAACTCTATGTTAAGATATTCATATTTTGCTAACGCTAATGAAATCTAATGCAGAGATAAGCTTAATCCAGTAGAATAGATAGATAAGTGTATCTAGTAGAAATTCAATAAACGTCTATGTAAGCATGACCGCTTTCCAAGTTTTGTTACAGAGACAATAGTATCTTTCCCGGAATGCTTTGTATCAAGAACGGTAATTCAAACGAATTCACTAACAATAGATCTTTGTCCACTCCAAACTTAAGGCTATGAAATGAGCGTTTGCAGTCGTAATTGACAATTTATAATGTGTTTTAAAAACATTTTCTACTGGTGGTATTCATAATATGTGAGAGGCCGCTTGGGTAGGTATCACCGCAATGTCTATTTTTCCCGCCAAATAGCAATGTAAATGCACTGTTTGGTATCGGTATCAAGGATATTGCAGCCTGAGTAACTACTGGACATATTGAGACTTTGCATATTATGTCTCAGTGTGGCGAGCGCAATATAATACCAAGCATTACTTTGGAATTCAAGCTGTTGTTGGTTTGCTACTGTCTATGAGCGGTCACCTCCACATAGTACTAATACTTTAAATATTGTTGTTAGTATCTCCCGTTCTTCAATGTCTGATTAATTATTGATTTTGCGCAGAAAAAACAACGCGTAAAACATTAAATTACATTTAAGTCAGTTTTAAAGCCTTACTTTTGCCAAACCCAAAACAAAGATGAAATGTCCATCTTAGTTCCTTCACACGACACCAACAGCACAAGACTTTTTTCTAATATCTTACACGACGTATTCCGGTGTATTCGTTTTAATTAAAAAATCTAGAATCGCTATGTGAGTCCGTGGCGCAGGTGGTTAGACGCTGCCTGTGAATCGAGGGGCCTCGGGTTCGAACCCCGCACCGAGAAAAAAATTTGTGCGGCCCACAAATATTTCTTTCGGGTCTGGGTGTTTGTGAGATCGAAAAGTCGTAGTTCCTGATACCCACGATACGAGACTCGATCTTGGTGTGGGGTCAGGACTGTGTATGTGACTGTTGGGTGTTATTTATTAAAAATAAAACTTAGTCGCTAGTTTATTAGCCACATAGCACCCAGTATCACGTTAAAGTCGCGGAACAGTTTTGATTCCCACGCCGTGGCTTCCGCAGGTGGTTCGATCTCGTCTTACACCACAGACCTTTGCGGTTGCCTTCCCGGGCTTCTGCGTCTTAACCTTCGTGTGTGCCTAGATCGTGTTCCTAGGTGTTATCTGAGTGTTGTAAATATAAGTTGTAACAGCCTTTTTGAGGCAGAAGGTTAGGAATCAAGAGGCCATAAGTTTTTTTTTTTCAGTAATAATTGGTTATGATGTTATTAAAATTATATTATAATGTTTGATAATCATGGAATAAGATGATACCTCTTTTAGAGACGCTGGCAATCAAAATCCACCCTTCCGTTATTTCCAAATATGAATTCATTTGTTTATACAGTTTAAAATTGTATTTACTATTAAAATAGGTCTGCCTTAAAACAATTGTGCCAAATTAAGTTCTACACATTTTTTGATAGACAACGTATCTTCCCCCAACCGTTATCACAAAAATTGTCCATGTAGTCCAGACAGGCGACATTGAGTAACCATGTGTCGTTTTTTAATTGCCTTAACTAATTACCCCGTGGGACTTGCATCACATTAATTTCGCTTAATTAATTCCCTTCCCGTCACAGCGTAAAAATGTAATTTCTAATTTACCATACAATGCCACAGACATCTCATACCATAGACAATTTAAAAACCAAATATGGTGGTGTGCAAAAACTATGGTTTGTTTTCCCATGAAAACTTTCTTGTTGTAACAATGAAGAATAGTTAATGAGTATGTAGGTTGTAATTTATGGCGATTTTGTTTTTTGAATATGGAATTACCGTGGAGTATTGTACTCTTGATTCTGTACAATTATTTTGTAACAATTTCAAAATGTAGGTCATCAATTGGAATGTTATTTTTATTGAAAATATGAATATTGTGCTGAAATTACTGTTCTTAAACGAGCTATCGCAGGAATTGTTCCTGTCCCGAGTTTAAGTAATTCATGGATATTTACAACACAAAGTTTTAATACTTTTCCGTAACGCAATTATCAAAATACCCGTGGGTAAACATGTTTATAATAGGTATTTATAAATGAGCATGATAGTATCACAAATATTGTAAAATTATAAGGTAATTGTTGGTGATAGTTACAATTATTGTAGATAGACCCAATTTTCTCGTTTTTGGTGTGTGTGACAATGCATGGATGATTTTGCATGCATGCGTTCCGTGTGGTGTTTATATAAAATATACCATTTTGTAGTATTATAAGAATATTTTGCTTCCTTTAGCATACAAAATCAATGTTGTTTTTAGTGTATGGGTGTCAGTTATAGTGAAAAACTTTAGCGTTTAGATTTGTATTTTTGTCATGTATGGCCTTATCATAAAGTTTAAAACACAACAATTACATAACAGCAAATTAAAATAGTATCCGAAAAGGTACTAAGAGACATTCAACTAAAAATATTTTAAAGCAAAGGAAGGTTTAAAAAAATCTACCCTACAATTTTCTTCGATATTCAAAATTAACGTTCCTTTTCCGTATCACCAGATTTTTTTGTTTAATTTCAGTTTTATTCGACCAGTCACAATTATTTCATGTGCCATCTGTCAAAAGCTAGGATTTTATTGGTTTCCTTTGCCTTACAGACGACGAAGGAGGTCACATAAAGCAAGGCTACGAGTCCCGCCGGCAGAATGACTTGTACATGCGTCTTGGTCTACTCCTGGGGGAACGTCGAGGGTCCAGGAGTAAGGCGCGGGATAGCTGCACGTCACTCGCGTCATTGGATGCTCACACCCTGGCTTCGCACAATACTAGCCCGGTAAGCGGTGTTTTTGTATGTATTGTCCACTTATTGCAGCTAATACGATACATATTCTAGTAAGGTAATGCCAACACCCTATGTACTGCGCAGATCGCCATGTATTATTGAGAATAGTTTGTTTTGGCAATGAATGGCGAGATGAGCATGCCCTTCGTCTGATGGTAAGCGATGCGACTGCTCATGAACAGCACCTTGAATTACAAAGCAATGCTTGGCATTCCACTGCGCTCGCCATCCTGAGATGAGATGAAAATTATTAGGAACAATATTGTTAACTGCTGGAATACTTGCCATAATAAGATACTCTCAAACCACATATTCCGAAATTATTTTACCATATTTATTTTCATCAGGTGTCAACACTCACCGGTTCTTCGGAGGTGGACGCCACCACGCCCCTGGGCAGGGATTCCCTCGGCTCCCTGGCTTCCATGAGTTTGTCAGCAGCCAGCAACTGCTCATCTTCAAGCCCTGGTAGTAGACGACATTCAGTTAACGGTAAGTTTTATGGAATATTTCTTTATTTGCTAGACAAGTCATATGTTTTACAAGATTATTAGTTACATTTTGAACAAGAATAAAAAGAGATGCAGCATGTATAGATAATATGAGGCAACTTTAGTTTTACATAAAAGGTAATGTCCATATAATATCAAAGAGAAAACACTACTAACATTGCTTTAACTATCATTAATCTAATCAAATCAATATAACTCCAACAGCCCTATTGATTCATAGATTTAAAATCAACTTTAGTTATCAGATGTTTCGTCTCTCTCAAACGACTTTTGAATTCAACTTGAGCGAGGAAGACGAAACATTGGATAGCTAATATTTTATAAATTTATTCATAAATAGGCCAAACTAAAGAAAATAAGAAAAAAAAGAAAATTCTTCAGTTCAGATTGTTATACGACTATTTGATTAACGTAAATTCTTTTTTTTTTTAACTAATTACCATAAATTAGTTATAACTAATACTTTAAATAAAATACCAATAAAAAATTAAATAAATAAAAATAATTATACATAAATAAAGTAAGAAATAAAATTAATCATGGTATGGTAATAGACTTGTCATAAGAGATCTTTCCTTACCTACATGTCCAATAATATATTTCACTCTCTATTTCAGCATTACAAAGCGGCAGGTCCGATGAACTAACTCGGATGTCGAGCGGTTTCTTCAAGGGAAGAAAGACAGCGGCGCGACGATCCGCCAGGGTCAGCAGTAAACAGTCTTCTACTACTTCTGAGATCAAAAAAGGTGATATATCTTTTGGTGAATGTATTATGTTCTGTTGATGATACTTGATAGAAAGTTTTTTGATGATCTTTGGTGAGTTATTTGTGTTATTAGGTCCATTTGATTATTCGTATTGAAATCAGACATAATTGAACATGTATGCAAACTTTTCACACCCAGTTGCTTTTAAGGACGGACGTACAAATCGAATTAAAAGAACGAAGCTTTATTAAAAATACGCTAAGACGAGGGCGTATATTCCGATGAAGGATTTTTTTTTTGCAAAGTCAAATACCTAACACAATGCACTAGTTAACAAGTTTTTTTTTTTTGCAAATAGAGACAAAACATCTACACCCAGACTAACCCAGATGGTAGTTAGTTATTTATAAATGTTTACCATTTCAGTCCACCCCGCGCCACAACTGACGTTACGGCCGCTGTTCTTCGAAGTGCCATCAACAGACAATCGTGGCCATTTCTCTGGACGCCATTGGCTTATCAGAGATATGGAGAAAGCTTTGGAATCTAGCTCATCGGGTAAGAGATTGTAATTCACTGTTACAATTTATTGTGGTAAACTCCTAAACTACTTGAGAATATAGATATGTTAAATGCGACGTCAAAGTCAATCTATTTTACTTGAATATAAAAGTTTTTTTATTATTGTAATGGTTACTATTATGGTTATTAAAAACGGTGAAGGAAAACATCGTGAGGAAACCTGCATACCATAGCGATTTACAAAAATTTCTATGGTATGTAAGTCCGCCAACCCGCACTAGGCCAGCGTGGTGGACTATATGGCCTAACCACTCTCAATCGTACTCTCGATTGTAGAGGAGGCCCGTGCCCTGCAGTGGGACGTATATGGGCTGATACAGAATGGTTACTATTAGACACCTCAAAAGACACAAGACCATAAGTAGGGACTGAATTAATTAACCGACGCACGAAGTGGTGTGATCCACACCACTTTTTATGATACTGAACTGAATTACAAGACTTAGGTTTTTTACAAGTTTTGTTTCCGATGGGATTAATATTTTTACTTATCAATCAAATTTCGATGAAAAAAATATATATAGAAGTTGGGAAAATAAAACATAAAATTTCGTTTGAGTTTTTCTTTTTTCATTTCGTATTCAGTTTTATTCAGGCCGCTTTCATTAAAATACCTACCTAGCAGCAGCGTCTGGTCCGTTTACCAACAGGCCACCACGCACTAGTAATATATTTATGATATTAGGTACTAACCTTCAATATTCCCAACAGGTATCCTAGTATCAGGCTGCCCGGGTACAGGTAAAACAGCACTAATCCTCCAACTAGTGGAATACTCCTGCTTTGGTCGCAAGAGGAACTACGAATACGAAGAGTTAAGAGAGCAATCGGACATCAGGGAAATGTTGCCTGAAGAGATGACAGCTGGATTGTTCACCCACCTGGCTTCACATGTCGTTGCGTATCATTTCTGTCAGGTAAGTTAAATCCTTCAAATTAATGTAGAAAATTCTAGAAGATCCCCGTAGTTGGAAGAGCCTTCAATAATGCTTTTTGTTGAAAATGCTAGGAGATTCCTAATTAAAACGTAATGTGCTGGATTGGTTGGCTTATTCATGGAACTTCTAAAACCTCTTTAAAAGTTTACAAGAGCCTTCAAGTAATTCTTTATGTTGAAAATGCTGGGCGATCCCCTCTTTAAACGTTATTACTGGATTTGTATTGAAAGCCCTAAGATGATTTGATTTGCTTTTGGAAGGAAGTATGGGACCAAAATGAAGATGCCGAAGCTACTTTTTGTTGCATTTAGTTGTCTGAAAGGGATGGCTAATATAAGATCACCAGTTATTTCATTATATCAACATTGTTTACTGTATTCTTGAATAACAGTAGTGAACAATAAAGTGGTATTTAATCTATTTTCTCTAATGGTATTGGTTCATTCTGTTCATAATCAGCCCGAAATCAGAAAACAGTCAGGAATTGTTTCCTGATATGGCTATAGGCTCGCCCCCTACCACAGTATGGAACGGAACTCACAAAGCGAAATGTGGGTGTCCTGGAAATACCTCTGCCTATCCCTTTTAGTAAAAGGTTTGAGTTTATGTATGTAACTATTTAAACTTTGTTTTCAGGCCGATAACAACAGTACTTGCCTGGTGGGTGAATTCGTCCATTCCCTTGCCGCACAATTATGTCAAGCTCCAAGACTGCAAGCGTACAGAGAATACTTACTCAGCGAACCACATCTCCTTGGATGCTTGTCTTTGAAGGAATGTATAGCTGATGCTGATCTCGCCTTTATGAGAGGAATCATCGAGCCTCTCATCTTCTTGAGGAGGAATGGAAGCATAGACTCCACGAATAGCATCATTCTTGTTGATGGCCTTTGTGAAGCTGAGTATCACAGGCCAGATCATGGTCACACAATAGCTTCATTCCTAGCAAGACATGTAGCTGAAATGCCCTCATGGTTAAAGGTTGTCGCGACAGTTCGTACACAATTCATAGACTTGACAAAACAACTGCCCTACTCAAGACTTAGTCTAGATGAGTCAGATAATGTCAATAAAGATTTGCTGGAGTATTTCAATACAAGAGTCCAAGCAGCGCCGATCATAGAGACTAATATCAAGTCGTCAACTGGAAAGTTAGAAGGGGTGCACAACTCAGTGATGAAGTTCGCGCAATATGTCCTCCATTTGAGCCAAGGCTCGTTTTTGTTCCTAAAATTAATATTAGATTTGTTAGAGAGGAGTCATATTGTGGTTAAGTCGACGAATTACAAAGTGGTGCCGATATCTTTGGCGCAGATATTCTTGCTGCAGTTCAATTTGCGTTTCCCAACAGTGCAATCCTTTGAGAAGGTCACACACATTCTGAGCGTGTGTTTAGCCGCATTATACCCACTTACCTTGGTGGAGATTTACTACTCAGTAAATTCTTTGTTAGTAAACACGTTTTTGCCTTGGGATGAGTTTTGCCATCGATTTGACAGCCTTACAGACTTCCTCGTGAAGAGAATCGACAACACCTACATGTTTTTCCATCCATCGTTCAGGGAATGGTTAATACGCAGAGATGACAATGAAAGTCCCAAATTTCTTTGTGACTTACGAGCAGGACACTGCGGTATTGCCTTCAGACTGTCAAGAGTTCAGGCACCTTTGGATTCTGAAAAATCGATGGAGTTAGGTCATCATATCCTGAAAGCCCATATGTACAGGAACTTAGGACCTGCTCAGTTGGGCCTTTGTCCAAGAGATTTGCAAGCCATGATGGTGGCAACCAGTTCAGCAAATGTCGGAGAAGCCATTGCTAATTTGAGGAATATCTACACACCCAATGTGAAAGTCTCTCGCCTAATGTTATTGGCTGGTGGATCTCCGAACCAAATCACAGAGTGCCTTGGAAGCGCCCCGTTGCTTTGTATGTACTCATACCAAGGCATTTTGTCAATGGTCGGACTATTGATAGAGTTCGGAGCTGATCTGGAAATGACGAATTCACAAGGATGTACGGCATTGTCGCTGGCGTGTCAACGGGGACATACTGATGTTGCTAGAAGACTTATAGCTGCAGGTAATTATAGTTATACACTAATAAGTTTATTTTTAGCTAGTTTATTCATTTCACAAAATTATTTCATCATCTCTGAAACAAATTTACTTCAGTCACCCGTCGTCACATTTTGGTACGTTAATAACCTTACATTTTTCTAATGTATTGTTATGTTGTGAATTTCTTCCCCTCGTTAATTATAGTGGCGTAGTAGCCCGATGGTATAATCATACCCTATTATAATCATAAGGCTAAGGTCTCAGGTTCGAATCCCGGGTCGGACGAAGCGAAAGTGAATTTGGATTTTCAATTAATTATCAGCCAGAAATTTGGAATTCTCGCCCCTCCATCACGACGTGGTACTGGTTGCTGCCTGCACCTCTGCCTACCCTTTCTGGAAAAGAGGTTGAGTTTATGGATATATGTTAATTATAAAGAAGTAACTACAGTAGACTCGATGAGAGCATACCACCATTATTCCAATTAATATCATTATCGCCAACTAAATGCATATTCACATATCATTTTATAAAATAGATAGAAATAACAAAGAAAGAAGGTAACAGGTCGAATTTGATGAAGAGTTTAAACTACTTAATTCACTTGCAGGTGCCTCACTAAGTCACACAGACACAGCGGAACAAACGCCATTAGTCCACGCAGCAAAAAACGGGCATCGGGATACAGTCATCTATCTTCTGGGTTGTCAGACTGGCAGGGACGATAGAAACTCCATAGAAATAGACGAGGGAAGTATAGAACAACTCGTGCCAGGATCAAGACATGCCTTGATAGCCGCAGCGCAGAATGGACACTTGGATATCGTGGAGTATTTGCTGGATACTGCTGAGTTAATTGTAAGTACAAATGTATGTTTTTGAGGCTTAAGAGCGTATACACCTTGCGCGCAAAGTCAACTATAGGTATTTCTTCGTTAATTTCACGCACACATAAGCGACCAAAGCTGTGTGCGTAGAGCTGCCGCGTCGGCTCGCTATACAATCGGCTCAAACAACTTTGATCCGTGCGCTTCAAATATTCAATTGAAATGTAACTGTAATATAATATCATAAAAATATTTTATTTGCATTATAAGTAGACAAATATTACTGAGCAAGCAAAGAATAATACAAATTTAGATACTAATCATATTTTAGTTATTATTACATTGTTAAGTTGCATTCAAATCAGTGTTCAATCAGTAGACACTACGGACGTTTTATTAATCATTTCGTGTTCGAACACATAAATAGTGTTAGGGTCCTTACAACCCCTTACAATTACGAAATATATTTAATTTTATATTACAATACATAACATAATTTAGCCTCGGAATTACATCCCATTATATTAGCTGAGACATAATTTATACTCACTACAAAATCATTGTAGGTAATAAAAATAATTAAATATTTTACTACCAAAGTACTAAGATGTGGTAATCACAGTCCGCGCGTGGCAATTTTTACTACGTACGGCAAAATCGACTGCAGCTAGGCCGGAGCGACGAGCGATATGTCCTCCCTCTAAAAGGCCTTGCGGCGGTCTGATTTGATCCACGTCGGACAGCGTGTTTTATAGTGGTTTTTAAAATATTTGTAGAAAACATGAAAACTAACTTTGTTAAAATATAAAAATGGTAATTTATTGATAAGATGTTCTTCTATTATAATATGCAATTGCTATAAAAAATTATGTGCGATAAGTTGGTGAAAAAAAATATGTTCTTGACGAGAGTTTCTGAATAATTTCGCATTGTTTAAATTTTTATTTTTCAGGAACTAAACACAAAAAGATTATTTTTCTTAGCAAAATCCCTCCATAAGGGTCTTATTAGTCTGATAATATTTTTATTTTCATCTTATATTTAGTGGTTTCGGATATCTTAAGCTTCTAAATTGCCATTTAAAGCCTAAATAACGAAACTTGTGTTCAGTAATGCTTATAGTACTCACAAATTATCCATCAATCTATAATGTTTTCTACCAAAATCCCTAGATGAAAACCTTTTCTAAAATTAGTAATAATTATTTTTCCTTTAAATTGTTTATTGGTGGCTATTAACTCATTTGAAAAGTCCTGTTTTTAAGCCAAAAAGCGCGTGCAGGGTATAAACGCTCTTAAATAATCTCTTTTTTTTTACAGTCTTTTAATTAGATTTTTTTCAAATCATGTTATTTTTAAAATATTGTTTAATTGTTCCTGGAGTGTATTGTACTAAATTATTGTATGTCACCCATTACTTCTTAGAAGTCAAGAAACCTTATTTTAAGCTTTATTCATAGACAATATAAAAACCTATTTTAGTTAGTATCGAATGTTCCGTCCCTTTTGAACGATTTCACATTCAGATTGACCGAAGAAGACAGAATATTCGATAACTTAAATAGGTGTGTAAACTGTCTATGAATAAGCACTTTCTGGTTAAAGAGAAAAATATTAACAGTGTGGTGAGAATTAATGTCTTTTTCGAAAATATATATCATGCATTATTATTAAGTGTTTAATTAAAAACTATTACCAAAATTTAATTTATACTGTTAGCCTGGGACTTATCAATGTTAAAAGCTATAACATCAACAATTTTCTTCCAGCCTGACGGTATCTGCCCGGTAACAGGAGAAACAGCGCTTACAGCGGCTTGTTCCACTGGCAATGCAGCCATAGCCAACGCTTTACTAATCAGAGGGGCCACTCCATACTCCTTGAACGCCCGACAGATGTCGCCTCTAGCGCTTGCAGCGAAAAACGGTAGAACTGCACTGGTGTTGAGACTCCTGGATTCAGGAGCTGATGTGATGGGATCTAATGGCAAGAGCCCATTGATATTGGCAGCAGCTGAAGGACATTCTGATGTTGTTGAGATGCTTTTGGATCATGGTGAGTTATTTTTATTCAAGTTCATTGAATACATTTGAATCATCTTTTTTGTTGTATTTATCAAAAAGAAGACATATCCAAAAAGCAAACAAAGAATTTATCTATTCACAATTAAAGAATTGAGAAATGTTTTAAATCTTGTAATGGGAGTAAATCAAAAGGGATACAAATTAAGACTAGTGACGTCATTAGTCTTCATTTGCATTACAGTGTGTGAGTGTGAAAGAGAAGGAAAGATGTCCTCAGTACGCTTTCATTTAAAATATTAATATTTGTGCATTTTACAAGCTACTTTGTTACTATTTTAACTGAATTGTTTAATTTAAAATATTTGATTACAATTTACATAACTTTAATTTATGCTGCTTTAGTAGATTTCACTTCACGTAAAGGTAAGTTTGGTGTAGTCCAGATTTGCTATCGTTCTACCAGTTTTTTATCATCACTTGGCATTATAACACAAGTTCGCTCGATGCTACTTTAAACTCCACTTAATTTCATATAAAAATGCTTGGCTATAAGAAGTCTATTCCTCAACCTAATATGCCTCAAGGTGAAAATTGAAAAAAAATATTTCAAAACTGAGTACATACGACATAACATATAGCGAAAGAGTATTCGAAGTTTCCTGTTACATATACATTATAGCATATGTGTTGGAAATTAGTTATATAATGTTATGTGTACGTATTTTGCCATACAATATTCTCAGGTTTTCTTAAATTAAATTTAATACTATAAGTGTCAGCCAAAGAAGTCAGTCTACATACAACATCTACCTGGAACCTTCATATTCTTATAATAACTGTTATTTTAATGCTTCCCGTTGTTTCCCAGGTGCTGATCCCGACGCTGTAGATTCCGACGGAGTGTCTCCCCTGGGCTGGGCGTGCCTGCGCTCCAGGGTACCTACTGTGATAACATTGCTAGATAAAGGAGCAACTATTGGTAAGTTTATTTTAAATCTATTTACTATTACCAGATATTAAGCATGATTCCTGATTCCTTAATTAAATTGGTTACAAAAAACTGAAAAAATTACATTAAAATTCCAACATTGATCTCGATACCTGAGTTTAATTGAAATGCAGTGTGATCTCCAACAGATATTGAGCATCTAATTCCTTCATTAATTGGTTGCACAAAGCTTTAAAAAATTCATTAAAATTCCAACATTAATATGATAAAATTCTTCATATTGGACTACTATATTTTGGTCCAGGTCTACCTATTGGAACGAAGTTCCTTATCGCACGTTGACAAAACATAAACATTTGACAAAATTAAGTAGGAAACGTTGCGACAATTTCTAATTTTCATCAAATGTCATAAATCAAATTAATTATGCAAATTAATTAAGTTATTTTTAATTATGCATATTTTTGTAATAGTACCTAATATTATGTTAAACTAAGTCAAATACAACACACACACACACACACACACACACACACACACACACACACACACACACACACATGCACACAAATTATTATTATCTTAATTCATTATTATTATTATGAGTTAATTGATATATTTTTGTTGCTTTAATTACATAATTGCGAACATTATTGTATTGCTTGTTGATTTGATACTGATAACCACGGCACAGGCTGAGCCTAGTGTGGCTATCACAGTTAACTATAAGCTTTGTATTTTGGAATAATAAATAAATAAATAATAAATTGGTACAAAAGAAACATAAATTGCATAAATATGTGAAAAAAAAAAACATAATGATGGTGATACCCAAATGATTCTTTTGATGATGACATATAATTGAAATTACATAATAAAACCGTAATACATTGATTTTCGATCCTCCTTAATAAATTTATTATTATTTACAATTTTAGTTTGTTATCCTGCTGTCAATCATCAACCCTTCATTTGACTATGTATCTTTGCCAATTATTACTAAAATTTAGCTTACTGATTAAGTTTATATAACATTATATTTGTTAATAATTAAAGGTATTATTTTTATAACTAAATTTTTTTTTACAATTCCTTCACTAATTAATGGAAAAGAAACTTCGTTCCATTCGGGTGTCCCTTGACACCTCTCAAGCTTTTTTTTACCTTTTCGTACCCCTCATTTACGAGGAGTCAGTATGCCATACTTACTTATGTTGCAGTAGGTTCAAGCTGTTCAATTCTTCTTTTTAAATATTGTATTGACTTCTCGTGAAATTGTGTAAATTATTACTATAAGCTACCAATATTTTTTGGTCTAGGTCTACCTATTTTTTACCTTTTCGTACCTCTCATTTACAAGGATGCATACTTACTTCAATTGCAGAAGGTTCAAGCTCTTCAATTCTTCTTTTTAAATATTGTATTGACATCTCGTGAAATTATGTGTAGATTATTTTTTAAAACTATATTTCTCTATCCTTCAGATCAACCAGACGCGAACGGCAGAACACCCCTAGGCCTCGCATGCGGTGGTTCTTCAGACCTAGTAGAAATACTGCTAGAACGAGGAGCTTCACTAGAGCGGGTGGACCACAGTGGCCTGAGACCTCTAGACCGGGCCATCGGACAGCGGAATATACCCATCGTCAACTGCTTTCTGAGGAAGGGCGCCAAGCTAGGGCCTACCACGTGGGTTATGGCGTCAGGCAAACCAGAATTCATGTAAGTTTTTGGAAAATTACGAAATTTGCATTTTGATAGCTTTGGTACGTTTTATATCTCAAAGAACACTCTTGTCGGTCAATTTTTATAAGAAAATATATAATATTTGTTAAAATATAATTTATCAATGTTGTTCATCATAATGTACTACAGAAAGTTTTGCGATATTTGACCAGTTGAAGCCAGAATACCAGAATAACTACTGGACATATTGAGACTTAAAATCTTATGTCTAAGGATGGCGAGCGCAGTGGAGTGCCAAGTATTGCTTTATAATTCTATGTGTCTTGTGGTTTTGCTATTGTTCATGAACAGTTTCGCTTACCATCAGATGAAAGGCATGCTTGTCTCGCCATTCAATGCAGTAAAAAAACCATCCATTGCAGTGTAAATCATGTCTCATCAAAGCTGATTCTCTAAATTATAGACTAAAATTTCGCATTTTGTTTATTCTAATAGAAGAGAAGGAATCACCTGGATTCTCTATATTATAGACTAAATTTTTGTTTGTAACTATAAGAAGAAAAAAGGCCCTATATACTCTACTATTCTATACTCCTTTAAGGTTAAGGTCTCCAGGATTCTCTGTATTATAGACTAAAATTGTGCACTTTATTTTCTTTTAATATAAGACAAGGTTTTCCTATGATGAAGTAACATTATCTTGGCTCTCGCTTCACTATGTACCCTTACGCACGCACAATACGCAGACGGCAGAGATTTTCTTCCCGATGTCCGCTCTAGTATAATACCTCAATGTTACACACACTACAACATTTTTTTTTTTCATTGCTAAGAAATTAAATTCTACCTTATATCCACAGGCTAATCGTTTAGAAAAACATTTTTTTTCAATGCCAAGAAATTAAATTCCACCTCACCCCACAGGCTAATCCTCCTCAACAAGCTACTAGAAGACGGCAACATGTTGTACCGCAAGAACCGTCCATCAGAAGCGGCGCACCGCTACCAGTACGCCTTGAAGAAGATCAGCCCGCTCATCAGCGACGACGCCGCGCCCGCGCCCGCGCCCGTGCCGCACGAGCACGTCGCCGCGTTCGTGCAGCTCAAGACTAACTTGCTGCTCAACTTGTCGCGCTGCAAGAGGAAGTTGAATGTAAGTGACGATTCTGGAATGTTCTGTTTATAGTTTGGGAGGAAATTAAATGTAAGTGTCTCATATATACAGGGTGATATGAACATATTGTATTTAATTTAAACCACATGTTCCTAACCCCCATAGGTAATATTTTACCGAGTTTGAACAAATACCGCTTGATAATTTTGTCAATAACCGCGATTTTAGGTTTCAAGGCTTTTGATCAACCCCTGTAGATACAGAGTCTTTTGACGGCTCAGGTAAGTTTCCGAACCGAACTGAAGTTCAGCTAAGCAATAAAATATTCGTATTTATATGAGATGCCCAAATATCGTGAAAACTAAAATCACGACTTTTGTCAAAAATTCTTCTCACATTTTTGTCATATTCAAATTATGTACAATGTCACCTGTAGTAATGAGAACCATATGGGTTAAATAATTATACAACGTTGATGCGAGCGATGGGCGTTTCTTTAAACTGCATATACTAGGTACCATTTGGAAGCTCTGTACTAAAAATCAATTAAATAGGAGCAGTAGTTTAGTCATAAATAATTTTGTAAGTTTTTGCCCCATTTGAACATGATGTAGCTTTTCTAACAGCTGATTACGCCTAACGCATGGTCATTCACCTTAAAACGATAGATCGTACTAAAATCTGCGCGTTGTTGCCGCTCTTACACAAGCCACACAATAATAAGTACACGACAATAACACGCGCCGCGCGCGACGTTGCCAATTTGTTATTTATTCGTATCTACAGGTCAATGAAATTTATTTACACAGGATGGTTGCGTTTTACTTTTATTTGGAAGCTATTTAGTTTGTTTGAAACAAACAAAATCACATTTTTGCTATTATTAATTTTTGTGCTGCGCCGAATTAATACCAAGGACGTATAGCATACATAGTGTAATTTAATGCCCATCGGTCGCATCAACGTTGTATACATCCAAACTGCTACTGAAAACGAAGTCCAGTGATAGTGAAATAAAACTATAATTTACGGATCTGGTTTAATTTTTACATTTTTTAACTTCCTACTTTACAGCTTTCGTAGGCCGCCCCGTGGCGGTCTTTTATTTCAATGCTACATTCGCGTAAATCTAACAAACCTGGTGATAGTTTTAGTGGCTACAAACACAATGCAACTAAAAAATTCACAAAGTAACGACATTTTTAATGATATCATCGTGTTTGGGTGGTAAATCCATAGCTTTTGCTAAAATAATAATCTATATGTACCCTTGCGGACCATAGCGACTTAAAAAATAAAAAGGTGTATACTATTATTACTCCGCTTCATTTTCGGTAGCAGCTGTTTCTAAGGTTCTCATATCTGAACCTAATAAGACAACTGCTGTTAGTTTAATTAAGTATAGCGAAGTGAGTTGTTCAATCAAGGTACAAAGATCATTTGTCATTAAATTAATTGCTTGATAATCTTTGGAGCATATGCAGTAAAAAATCTTATAAAATACAAAAATCTTATAAAATACAAACCTGTGACACGGTTTAGTTATAATCACTTTTTGTCGGAAAATGTTGGGTCGGTCTCTGTGTTATTGTTGATCAACCAAATAAAATGAACAATTTCCATTTTCCAGGAACCATCTGAAGCACTAGACTTAGCAGCAAGGGCATCAGTTCTACGACCGAACGCATTCGAATGTGCGTACGCAATGTCGCGAGCCATACTAGCTCTAAACAAGCCATCAGAAGCATTACCTCACGCCAGAAGGGCACTACTACTAGCGCCATCTAACGATCTCTCCGCCGTCAGGACATTGAAGGCACTCCAACAAGAAATACTAACTAGGATCAATACTGGATCACACAGCCTCAACGGCGACACAAGATCCATGAGGAATTTCGACACAATCAGTCTGAATATGCCTTAAATTGTGATATTAATAATCGATTATACAATTAAATCGATAAATTAAAATATCGATTACAATATCCATCGAATCTATAAAAAAGCAATATGACCAACTTTTCTAATGATTTTATCTGTAAATCTCAAATATAAAGATATTATTATAGAAAATGTGATTATACTCAATCAAATGAAATTATTTGGTGGTGTTATGATTACTATTTTGGTGACGAACGAACGAAGTTTTAGAACGTTTATTCTTGTATGTATGCAGGTTATTGTTTTATCTGTATAAACGGGAAATACTGTTTTATTAAATAATTATAATTTCTGAATACTGAATCGATAATCGGTTATTGACGTTATCGATAATCGATATTGCATTTTACTGTTGAATATGTAAGCTTAAACATTTTTTTATTTGCGTCACATATATTAATATAGTTTCTGTAATCGTTCCATTTTCCTGTAGATATAAAGTATCGTATGAGTTTGTATTTGACTAAATGACAATTTTTATAGTGTAAATATGTAATCCACACATTAAAAGTATATGACAATGTACAGTGTCGTATTAAGGTAGATTTAAGCCTCGAATATTGTGAACAGTATAGTTTTTCGCTTGCCATTTTATAAATTTTTGAGATGCTTTAATTATTATTTTTTATTGTTACGGAATCTGCTTTTATTGAATGATTTTTTGGTATATTCAGCCAAGCTTAGGTGTTTAATAAGTTTATAAATCAAATTAGTGCCTCTTTATACAATATAAAATAGATTACTGCAATTTTGTTTGTTATTAAATAAGATATTTTGAGTTTAACTCATATGCCCATTATCTTGCTTTGTTCTAATTTATTGAATATATATTTTTTTCGAAAATATAGCATGTGGAAATTAATGATATCGTGAAGGTTTTAAAAGTTTGTTTGTTTGTGTTGGTTGTATGTATTTACATAAAATAGGCTCGTATATGAACGTATGGTTAGATAATGTATTTATTAAATTAATCGTTTTCTCAAGAAAATTCAAAAATAGTAAATTATATAAATGAATGTCCTTTTTGAAAAAATGTCTCAGCAAATTGTATTGAAGACTGAAATTGGTGACGTTGCAAATGGAAAATTATGTTTAAATCTACAACTAAGATGTTATTTTAAGTACAATAGTTACTGTGACAGTACATATTATGTTAATTAAACTTTTTTTTTCATATTGCTTCAACGTATTTCTTTTATTTTTAACCAAATTTCCTCAAAATACACGATTGAAAAAATATCAAGACAATATCCTTCCTACACAGTATAAAAAACTAGGATACAATATGTCTAAGCATCCGGCAAGATGATAAAATATAAAAAAAACAATTTACAATCACAATAAGCGAGTAATATTGTTGACAAAGTACTAGGGTGCCATACATAAGAAAGAGATATTATGATAATAATTGTTACCACAAGAACACACATTAAACTAAAAAGTACCAGAGCGACAGAAAACGCAGTAAATATTCTCTAACTTATTTTTTTTAATTTAATTCTTAACACCAGCACACATTTTAAACAAAAAGTACCAGGACGACAGAAAACGAAAGAGATATCCTCTAACCTATGTTAGAATTCTTAACACAAGAAGACATTGTGAACAAAAAGTACCAGGGCGGCAGAAAATGCAGGAGATATTATTATCTAACCTATGTTAGAATTTTTAACACAAGAACACACGGTGGTGAACAAAAAGTACTAGGGCGACAGAAAGTGAAGGAGATATTCTCTAACCTAAGTTAAAATTCTTAACACAACAACACGCCGTGAACAAAAAGTACTAGGACGACAAAGAGCGAAGGAGATATTTTATATTCTACCTTCAATGTAATATTTTTTTAATGACAAGTGTATATTATTTATATTAATTCTACCCACAATTATATTGATTTAATTTGCAAACACGAACTCACGGTGTACTAAAAAGTACCAGGGCGACAAAGAGCGAAGGAGGTGTTCTACATCCTACCTTCTATTTAATTTATTTTTTGACAACTAAAAAAGACAAGTGGATTGAGAGGTTATTTACTTTCTACCCTACATTTATTTATTTATTTAATTTACCAGCCACGAAAATATTAATTAGTTCTTGCCTCGCATAACATATCGTTCGGGTTAGGGAATAAAATAAAACTCGTTTTCCCGTATAAATATATATTTTATCACATTAACTATGAACACGAATATCTTAAAGCTCCAGAGTTAAGTTAAATATTTATTTTTTCATTCCGTAATATAAATTTTCTTTACCTATATTGTACATGGATTACAAAAATACATACAAATGTACACAAAAATCTTAAACCTACGGTAGAATCTTCTGGAAGTCGACGTCACTGTCTATCGCTGGAGAAATATTTGTATTTGGAACAATGGTGGGATTCGGCGTAGTTGGACTGACGGTGGAATTCGGAGAAACTGGTTTATTGGTGGGATTTGAATGTGCGCGCGCAATTTGATTGTGCAACCAGAATGGATTGTTTCTTAACACCCCGTTGTAGTTGTTGTAAGGATACCTTTGAAAATTATGTTGTTGTGGATATCTCATATAGACTGGGAGCAAAATCAATGGCCTTTTAGTGGGTTTGAGATCTATAATTTGGACTTTAGGTGCATACTTTGATGATAAAATTCCGTACTCGTAGATGGGGTTCTTGACGACCTTGCTGTGCTGTCTGGGCCGCTTGTGGTCGTGTGTCGTCAAAGGAGCCGGCAAAAAGACATGTTGGAAATGACTAAAGATTTGGTCGAGTTTTTCTTTAGTTATGTTTTGCTTGGTTATTGGTGCTGAATGTGTCATCTCTGTGAAAATCCGGGCGCATTGTAACGTGTTCTTTCTCCTTGTGATTGGACATGTCTGTAATAGAAATTACACAAATCTTTAATATTATTTTTATTACGTAATTCTAGTGCTAAGAAATATCTTGCCGACCTGCTCGTACAGACACCTCTATCAAACCCGAATAGCAAACCACTATGGTAGATTTCAGCTGATCGTGACATACGAATATTTGTAAATGCAAGCAATTTATCGATTGATATGGATTCAAAGACAGCTATAAAACTAGGACTCACCATAATCATAGCATCAAGAACATTCAAAAGTTTCTTTGGTGAGCTGCAATGTTCTCTATAAATAGGAATGTTGGTGAAGGCACTGGTATAGACTTCTGCAAACGGAGTCCATTCGGCGTTGTCCGATGTGAACTGACGAATGTGGTCCTTCATCTTGAAGTAATCCAAGAAGCTGTATTTGTTGAGGACTCCCATTTTGCTCATAAGGCAAGTTGTGGATGGAGTCTGGTCTTTGCACTATGGAAGAATAAAATTTTGCTTCAGATCTCGGTAAAACGGACCAAACGAAACATAGCATTACAATCGACATTTCGCATCAGTCTTCGATGAAGCAGTTCTACCAAAGCCATCTAATTTGTATCTAGTTTAGAAATCAATTTTCAAAAATACTAGCATCACTTTTGTTATATAAAACTTACAGCATATTTTGAGTGTAAGTTGTTCTTCTTAGCTCTCACAACTGGTATTTCTGGGGCCTTCTCTTCCCGGCTTAGTGAGTGTATGCCACACTCATTCAGGACTTTCTGGTTCACAATCTCTGGTAAGTAGCATATGTCTCTGCGATGCTTCTGTAAACGTAGATAGAACAACTTCAGATATCATACCGGAAATATACATCCTATTGATGGACAAGGACTTCCTCTACGGTCGACAGGGTTTAAGAGCTTAGTGCACCAAACTCGCTTAGTAGCGCGGATTGGTAAACAAACAAGAATTTTATTTAAGTTTGAATTGCTTTGGATATCTTCCCAATATATAAGTTGCGTCGCCAAGGTTTTCTTTCAATTTAAACCATACGATAAAATATGACTTATAAATCCATAAACAATTTGGCAAAGTATACGCATACGCCGGGCCCGGAGTATATTATAAAAATAAACTTACCGGACGATATTTGGAAGAACTGATTTGGCAGGGCACGTTTTCTTTTGAGTGCCTGAAAATACAAATGCAAAAACTTAAGATCGGGAGCTATTAAAAAAAATAATGAAATGTTTTGCTGAATGAGATTTGAAACCTCTAAAAAAACCGTAACCAAACAGTAAGACAGCTTCATGAAAATATTCGATACTTACTTGCATGAATCGGTTTTATTCGCCTTAGGACAGTTCTGAAACCGAACGAGAAAATATTTTAGGAGGAGATAATATTTTATTTTAGTTTAGGATTGCGGAAAATCATTTAAAGGTAGCCCGTGTTTCTTACAATAAACAAGACTATATTTTCAATGTTAAATAAATATGTTTGGATTGTTAGACTCTAGACTCTCATAACCACGACACAAACATTTTGCTGTGGATCAAATCTTTTTGTAATAAATGGTTTATCAAAATTACTCACCTCAGTAAGAACATCGAAGGTGCAAGCCAGGACCTTGTTAATCTCACAATCAGCCTCGTACTCATTCAAGGGTTTGGTAAGGCAGGTAGTCATTACCCTCGCTTTGGCTTTGGTCCACTCCGGCTGCCGGCTGGTGAAATTGTCCAGCAACTTCATAAACGCTGGCATGTCTACTGATCCCGATTCTGAGACTATCTTCAGCTTCTTAAATACACAGTTTTCTTCTTCACACTGAAAATTTAAAAGCTCTTATTTATAAGTGTATTTTAAGCATTAAAAAGCGGTAACTGCTTTGAACAGAAAAAAATTGTGTATTTTATTACTTATTATCAAGAGTTTTCTGTAATTAAGGTTAAAAATCTCATCAGATTATCAAAGAAATTGAAATGTAATTCCTTTTCTTTTTTATTGCAATCAATGGAGAGACGAATATGCCATTCGCCTGATAGTGCGCTATACGACCGCACAAAGATACCAGCAAAACCAAATAGCACCTTGATTTACGAAGCAATACTTGACATTCCGTTACGCTCGCCATCTAGAGACTAAGTGTCAAGTCTGAATTCTCATCATGTCCAGTAGTTACTCCGGCTACAATATCCTTTACTTACACGGCTATTTGGCGAGATAAATAGATTGCGGTGGTACCTACTCAGACGGCCTCTCACTTATGGAAGACTATCACTAGTATCAATTAGTCCATAAATTGCCTTTAAAAATACATTCTAATTTTCGCTCACTGAATTCATTACATGAAACAATGTATGTCTTTATATGGAACTCAAATTAGTATAGATAGACTTACAGCACTAGGCCAGCGTGGTGGACTACATGGCCTAACGACTCAAAATCATACTCTCGATTGTAGAGAAGGTCCGTGTCATGCAATGGGACGTAGATATTTGGGCTGATACTGTATACTTACAGACAATGGCATAAAGATGACATCCCTCTCTCTAGCTGGTTTCGGTGAGGTAGGAGGGGGTAATGTGGTGGTGGTAGGCTTGTTGACCACCGACAGCCTGTTCTGAACATCCCACGTCATTTCGAAGTCACACTCCGACCTCCAGGACTGTTTGATAAACTCGTCCATGTTACAGCAATCTAGAGGGTCTGAGAGGACCTGTGGAAGATATAGATAAGCGATTTATGAAGTCGATTATTTAAAAATAAAGTATAAGCAGAGTTTAAGAAAGAAATTATCAGAAAAGTCAGTAATATAGGCTTGATACAGGGTATATCCAGACTGCTACCGAAAAGGAAGCTGGGGATAGTTTTAGTGACTACAAATATATTGCAAATAAAAATTATTGTTTTATGTTGTTTAAAATATCATCGTATTTGGGTTTACCATGTTATCCATGGTTTGTGCTAAAATAATAATTTTAACACTCTCGTATCCTAGGAGTCAGTGTTCATTATTATTCTAGGAAAAGATAGAAGATAAGAAAAAAATACAATACAAAATCGTCACTTTTTCTGCAAATATTTTAGCTGCATTTTGTTTGAAGTTAAAAGTTAAAACTTATTTAGTCCAAAAAACAAATCATTGTATATTTAGATATATTCAAACTAGAAATGTCAAAATATAAAATTACCACTATTATCAACAAAAATTTAAATATTTTATGTCTACTCTTTGATAAAATGTTTTTGTTAAAAAGAAAAACATCCTGCACTTACTTCAGGTGGTGCAACATTGTTCAAACTAACAACGTCTAGCTTCATTCCATTATTGGTTGTGGTTGGGATTGCAGTAGATGGCACTGGAGTAGAAGTCACCTGTAACGTTTAGGGCATTCATCATCATTGGTCTACTACTGATTACTGGTAGACATAAGCCTTACAATTACGCGTACTAAGCATAAGTGCTGATTTCTATTATCCCAAATTCTCAAAAACTATTTACACTTTCGTCCAGGCCAACAGGCTGCTCTGACGAATCAATTTTGATACTACATAATATCCACTTTGACGCAGGTTTATACAATACTACAAAATCTTACTGTGTTCCTCACGTAATGACAAAAATAGCAGTTCTTACCTTTGAAGCTACAGCGATGTTCTCAAATTGCGGTGAATGAGTGTAATACTGCATGAAGTTAGAGAACCCACATTGTGACATGAGTGTAGTGCTGATGAACGGCGGAAGCTGACAGCACTTCGTCTTGAAGTACTGGAAAAAAACGGTAGAAAAAGTAAAAATACTGTTTTGGGCGTTGTAACCAAACCCCTCTCAAATGTACTATCGATTGTAGAGGAAGCCCGTATTGCAGTGGGACGTATATGGGCTGATACAGAAACAGAAAGATAACGACGGTAATCATGGTAATGAAATTACATTGTTTATACATATACTATCAAAGCAAAGAAATCCAACAGATGATGGTAAGTAAAAGGAGTAGCAAAAATCAAAGTTGAGTAACTGCCAGTCAACACAACTATGATGGTTTACTCCAAATTCTAAAATGAATCTCGACAATCTATTAAGCCTCATTTACACGGGGAGAGTTTCTCGCCTCGTTTATACGATTTTTGTACGGATATAAAAAGTGGCATGGATAATCTATAGCGGTAATATCATGCTATAATGACATAGAATTCTCGCCGCGAGAAAATCTCTGGGTGTAATTGGGCTATTAGTTAAACATACAACAAACATACATGCAAGAGACACTATGGTGGATTTTATACCTAGTTTACAATGAACTATATCTTTATTAAACATTACATTTACTTATAATTGTAGGTAGAATAAAAATACTGAACATATGGCTAGATTCAAATCGATAAGTATTTTATTACACGCTTTATATTAGCTTCACTTGTATGTTTGTATGTTTGTAACCGACTCCTTAAGACGCGATTTTGACCCACTTTAAACGGACAGATTTCATTCAGATTTTGCACACCTGTCAAAGACCGATGACAATACAATAATTAAAAAAAAAATAGATTTTTTGAAAAAAAAATGGATATTTTGCACGCCGCTAACTTCCTTTGAAAATACAGACGTAGATGGATGTTTTTAGTCAAAACAATTAAATAATAGTAAAAAAAAACTAAAATACACGCTTTAATAAGATATACAACTAAAAAAGTAAAAATAATTGATACTGAATTTAAGATAAGAAAATTGAGTAAAATACATATATTTTATTGTTACAAAGCGTGGGGTGCAGGAGGATAAGTAATTGTTGTAAACACCCCACGCTTTGTAACAATAAAATGTATGTTTTTTACTCCATTTTCTTATCTTAAATTCATTATCAATTATTTTTACTTTTTTAGTTGTATATCGTTGTCGTGTATTTTATTTTTTTTAACTATTATTTAATTTCTTAAGTAGAAAATAGAAATAATTTAATAAATAATAGTAATTTTGCGGAACTTACGTTTCTCAAAAACCAAGTTGGTCTACGCTCAAGTGCTATGTTTCTCTCCAAGTTTTCGTATTTACTGAAATATATGACAAAATATATTTTGATTAACTTTACAGAACACTCCTCACCTAATCAAAAAGACACTGGTCCAATATCAAAATATTAATTTCTAAAAAATAAGAATAAAATAATTATAAAATAATCATTAATTATTTTATACAAAATAATGTTAGTAAATTATTTTAACGTAGCGTAAATTAACCAGCATATAATTTTAGTAAGGAATATCGACTTTAACTGTAGGTAGATACAAATAAAAAAATATTTACTAGCTTCCTTGGGTTGTTCATACAATACCCACTTTAGAATTAGAATTCATTCATTAATCTTTACAATTCTTCATCAATTAAGTATTAAAGCCAAAAATCCCGTCCATATGATATCATAAAAAATAGCTACGTATTAATAAACGACTTATTAAAGATTACCTTTGTGAGAACATGTATTTGAGTCCGGCGAGCGAAGTGACTGGGGAACACGCGTCATCTTTGCGTAAACTATCTTCCGGACAATGCTGCAAACGTGATAAAACTGATTTATTTTTTAGTTAACATGTCTTAAAATGTACTTTTCCAATATCTCCAAGAACCAAATAAATTGACCTCTACGAATGCTTATTACGTTTGAATCCTTATCTTCTACCATCTTTCTTAATTAACTTCATAGACCGGCAATGCAACTGCTTTATAATCCGGGGCTATTTATTAAAGATGGTAACCATTTTATCAAATTTACCGGCAGGATAAAAGTCTTAACAGAAAAGAATGGAAATAGGGTAAACAAAGCTTTGCCATTCATTGGGAAAAAAGCTAAATTTACATGATTCTCTAGTTGTTCTAAAAGCCGTAGAAAATGTAATTTCATTTTCAAAATTCAACAATTTAACTCACCTCAATAAACTGATCCACCAGGCAATGCATCAGCGCCTGACCAGGACATGTGTTAGTGTATCTCCTAGTCCTGTTATTATAGCAGATATCCAGGGCAGTGTCCACCACGCCATGCCAAGAACCCTCAGGCAGAAGGCTCTTGATCACAGCAGCGTAATGTTCCACTGGGGGTAGCGAGTCTGGCAGACCCAACTTGGTGTTGATGCAGCTCCATTCGTGACACTGAAGGAAAAAGTGATTTAAGGGAAATCCAGTATATCATAATGAATTTCAAGAAGGTCTATGGTATACATTGAGATAGTATACTAGAGGGGATACTGCAAACAAAATGTAATAAAATGAACGGTACCGTACCGCTCCTTCTATTTCTGTCTCTGTCGCAGTAAGATTATCTTCGCTCTCGCTTCACTGTACCCGTGTGCAGAGATTTTGTTCCCGATGTCCGCTCTAGCATAATACCTCAATAATGGTACACGAGGGGAACAAGCTTTGTTTTGCAATTCAAGGTATTGTTTGGTTTTGCTACTGTTCATGAGCGGTGGTATCGCTTCAGGTGAACAGCATGCTCATCTCAACTATCATTAGATTTAAAAAAAACTATTGCGCTCACAATCAGGTGCTTTTTAGTAACGTTCCCGTACCAGTATGTTTCCATTACAACATTAACGATACCTTATCAACCTTCTTTAAAAGTTTCCACAATGACCTGTTGGAAATAACGTATTCTGAAACTTCTTGCAACGTTTATTAGGTCGATAATTTAACAACGAATCTAAGAAATACAAACTACATGATTAGGTTTGCTGAGTAGTTCAAGGATTGTGTATTTAGATTTTTTATTGCCATGAAAGGCGAGACGAGCTTTTCATTGACGATGGTAGGCGATTTGATCGCCCAGTGACAGTAACAAAACCAAACACCACCATGAATTAAAAAGCAAAGCCTGACGTTCCACTGTGCATGATATCTTGAGACATAGGATGAAAAGTCTCAATATGCCAAGTAATTTCTCTGGCTACAATATCATTCAAACAATTATTGTTCAATGATTTCTGTTTTCCCTTTAACCTTTTATATTTTGCAATATCGGAGGTAACGTTTGTCACTTTTAAACAAATAAGCTAATTGTTGGTTAGCTATTCTTATTCTTTATGAAAAGTCATGAGTTTTTTGCCTATATAGGTGGATTACTTAGCAAAAACATATTTATACGTACCAGCCGAGAATTTTTCAGATATGAGTGGCCGAAGCCAGGTTGCGCGAACGCCTGTGAAATAAAAACGACAATCATAACTATACATTTCTCTTCTAGTACTAATGAATTATGGAAAAAAGCAAGGTATAACTTTACCATAGTTAGAAAAGAAGTTCTCGTTTCGAAACAAATGTATCTAGTTTCAATAGTTTAATAAAGAAATTTACATTTTTCAGTTTCAAAATCGCTCTGTATATAAATTGACAATTAAAAAAAGCTTATAACAAATTGGAGCAGCAAATAGCATTTTTTTAGTTTTATACACATAATGACTTACTTACTCTTGTATATAATTTTACGACCTTAAACCTATTACCTATGTTAGCTAGGTCAAACCATTAGTTCTCATATATGACCTAATTTTAGTACTAATCGTTGCGTATGTGTTATTGATGTTTTATTTATATCATACACACATATAATAATGGAATCAGCTATAAAAAAATTAAATTGATTTCAAAACAGTTTACAATATAATAGATTGTTGTTGTTGATATTTGGTAACGATCGAGAGATATTTTCTCTTAGTAACTAATTTCAATTGTTATCACGCTTAACAAATAATTACCAAAACACTAATTAACTAGGCAGATAATGAAACAATACATTTACATGCGCATCAACAATATTTACGCCAATCAATTTATGACGACATATACCCATCTTAAATCGCAAACAAATATTCGTGACGTAAAAATGCAACGTCATAATAACCCTACACGTAATAAATTACGCATTTTACACTTTACTTTCTCACAATTACTTACTTACTATGTTTGACAAGGATATCAGATATAAACTATAACATCTAGATATAGAATTTATTTTGCATTACAAGTAATTAACCAAAAACAGTCTCAAAAAAGACTTCTTGAAAATGAGGTCTCAATTTTTACTGTTTATTTTTATTTATTTAGCGATAATGTTATGTTTACTCATTCTACACACAAAATAAATAATTAATACTTACCGTATGAAATATAAAGAATAACCACAATATTCTCATGTTGTCCACGAGAATATTCAAGAATAACTGACCACAAAACGTTGATAAGAGTTCGGCCCCTACATCTGGGGTCGAGACATCACGATAAACTTTTTATTTTGCGTTGTACCAGTAAAGACTGGTACTCATTTGTACTGCGAAATATTGCTTTCAATTGGCAGGATATTATTGAAAACGCCGTATGTGAGGCATAAAATCCACCACAGTAAATCATTTTAGTATAATATGGCTGGTTATATCTGAATTATTTCGAGCAAGGATTTTGTATGAGATAGTCACATTTACACCGAACCCATATTAACAAGGTACTAGAAACTACGAATAACTTTCGTTTCCATAATACCCTCACTGAAAAAAACATAGTGCAGGAGGCAATCAAATGAGTACCAAATTTTTCAAAAATGATTTATTATGAAACTGAAGAAACCTTACCAGGGACGGCCCAACAGTTGCTAGCAGGGTCATAACCCCTCGCTTAAAACCTTAAATGTAAAAATGACAAACCTGCTAAAGTTAAATAATTTTCCTCCTTACAAAAAATACCAGATAACCAATCAATTCCAATACCAATTCCAATCGTGATTGCTTTGGCAGTTATCAGCTTCAATGTGTCTGAAAAGATGAAAAAAAAACAAGTGTCTGAATACCATAGAAATATTTGTTTATAGCTGCATTATATTTAAAATTCAGCTTTTATACCATTACTCTGGCAAAATGACGCGTTACGATATCTTCAAACTTTAAAAAAATGTATTTATTATAAAATGACGAAAGTGGCTCTTGGCCACAACATTTCTCAAAATATAATTCTGAGAAATGTTTACCCAATGCAACTTATTTACATCCTTACGACAATCGTATCTTCGAGACGAGAAACTATTCCCGTGTAAATGGTGCTGTATGCTATATCCATCGTGTGCAATCCCCCCTTAAACATTACAAACAAGCACAAGTCATGTTATACTATGTATGTCCAAAAGTCGATAACGATCCTCTGCCAACTAGTCCATTAAACTTGTGACATTTATTCCCTGGCGCCAATTCATTTGTAACAGTTATTGAGATAAACCGTTTTGTATGGCTCACGTTGCTTCCATGTGGAATGGTATGTTTATGTTATGTCACCGTACTGCCTATTAGTAATAGATTGGCAGCATAAATAAATCAGCTCATATATTGTCATTGAATGGATGGGTTTATTCTTAGTTTCATGGTCAGTTTAAATACATTTTCATATTTCTAAGTCTATGACAAACGTTTTTTTATTGCTTTGAATGGTGTGACCAGTATGGCATTCGCCTGATGGTAAGCGATATGACCGCTCATCATGAATTCCAAAGCAATGTTTGACATTTTATTGCGCACGCCAACCTGGGACTTAAGATATTAAGTTCTAATATATGTATGTCCTCTCGTTACTCTGGCCACAATTGCCTTCAAACCGGAACGCCACAGCGCATTCACGCTGCTGTTTGGCGGGATAACACACACATGAGACACCTACCACCAGTAGCAGTAGTGTTTATAGTAAAACTAGATATGACCTTATGAACTCACAAAAAGTTAGAATATATAGACAATGGTTAAATCAGGTGTATATTCCCATGGGCCTTAATTTTAGTGTATCTTTAGGCACTGGAAGAAGTGCTAATGATATCCTGTACTATATTCTGATAAATTAACCTACTAATACGTGATACTTCTACTAGCATATAAAACACACTTCACTATTCCACCGACCCTCGGATATCCAATGCAACTCATCCAATTACGCGTGCAACCGAGCAGGTCAATGCACTGTGGCCTCAGAACTTTTATAGAGATTGTCTTTATTGCTAATAATAGATGTAGTGAGAGATTTATTTTATAGAAATAATAATAAATCTAAAATTAAATTACACGTGATGATTTTTGATGAACCGATAACTCATTGGGGGAGGCCTATGTTCAGCAGTGGACTTCCAGTGGCTGAGATGATTATCATCCATCATCCATCCATCAGCCAAAGGAAGTCCACTGCTGAACATAGGCCTCCCCCAATGATTTCCACAGAGACCTGTTGGAGGCAGCCTGCATCCAGCGACGTCCCGCGACCTTTACCAGGTCGTCTGACCCCCACGCTGCGCTTTCCGTTATGTGGCCTCCATTCGAGAACTTTCCGACCGCATCGGTCATCCGATCTCCGCGCTATGTGCCCTGCCCATTGCCACTTCAACTTGCTAATCCGGTGGGCTATGTCGGTTATTTCAGTTCTCCTACCGATCTCGTAATTTCTGATTCGATCTCGTAGGGAAACCCCGAGCATAGCCCTCTCCATAGCTCGTTGAGTGACTTTGGGCTTCCTAATAAGGCCCATAGTAAGAGGCCACGTCTCGGTGCCGTAAGTCATCACTGGCAACACACAACTATCGAAGACTTTTGATTTAAGACACTGAGGTATTTTGGACGAGAAGACGTCGCGTAGTTTCCCGAACGCTGCCCAACCGAGTTGGATTCGACGATTGACCTCTCTCTCGAAGTTGGACCTGCCTAACCGGACCACTTGTCCTAAATAGACATATTCGTCAACAACTTCAAGAGTCGAGCCCCCAACACCGATGGGGGTGGGCACAACATGGACATTCGACATGATCATCGTTTTGTCCATGTTCATTTTAAGACCCAGTAGTGCTAAGGTCTTCCAGCGATTCTGCCAAGACTACAATATCGTCGGCAAACCGAAGGTGAGTGATATACCTACTCGCCGTTGATGTTGATGCCGAATCCTTTCCACTGTAAGAGCTTGAAGGCATTTTCCAGCGCGGCAGTGAACAGTTTCGGAGATATGACATCTCCCTGTCGCACGCCTCTCTGTAGTGGAATAGCCTTCGTACTCTGATCTTATACTCGGACCGACATGGTGGGATGGGATGCCTAATATTTCCCTCTCTTTCCCCTTCTTTGAGATGCCATCAACATCTAAAAGATCATGGATTATGGTAATTATAATGAGTTTTTTCATGAGCATTTAACAACGGCTGGCTTATAAAATCCATATAATTTCAACTCGCAGTATTAGCTTTAGCGATCATGATAAAACTTTCAAAAATCCATTTTTTTTAGCAAAAAATGGCGAGACGAGTGTGCCGTTCGCTTGATGGTAAGCGATATGACCGCTCATGAACAGTAGCAAAACCAAATAACACCTTGAATTATAAAGCAATGCTTGGCATAAGGCATTCCACTGCGCTCGCCATCCTGAGACATAATATACATGGTATATCAAGACTGCTACCGAAAACGAAGCCGGGTGATAGTTTAAGCGACTTCGGACACAATGCAACAGAAAATGTTGCAAAAAAAGTTTTCCTAAAATAATAGTGTATAGTATACCCTTTTATTTATAAATACTCTAAGGTATAAAAAAGTTTCAATTATTATTTAAGCAAAAACTATGGATTTACCACCCAAAAATAACGATATTTAAGAAATCATTAAAAATAATTGTCGCGTTTCTTTGCGAAATTTTTAGTTGCATGGTGTTTGTAGTCACTAAAACTACCACCCGGCTTCGTTTTCGGTAGCAGTCTTGATATACCCGGTATTTAGTAACTCTCGTTGGTAGTCAAGGGCGGATCCAAGGGGGAGGTCATGGGGGTCATGACCCCCCCCCCCCCTGGGCTGGCCCCAGATTGTCAAAATTTATTAATTATCTTGTTGATAACATTTATAAGCACATTTAATTCTTTGTATGTCGATAAATAAAGTAAAAAGGTATGTGTGTTCACAAATCACGCCTGTAACAAACTTTAAAAAGTCATTATTACGAATTGGAGTATTGAAATCGGACCCAGTGTTCAGACATGAACTAGATGACCCCCCCCCCCCTCCCCCTGGCGTAAAAGGTAGATCCGCCCTTGTTGGTAGTAGTGTAGCTTAATATATAAAATTTGAATATCCATCACAAATGTTAAATAAAACACAACATATTAATCTAACATAATTTATTGGAGAAATCCATAAATTAAAAAAATATTACACAAATCGGCTACTTACACAAAATAAGCGAAGTGCGCGGTTTAGCAACACAGCCAGTATTACAATACAAATTTTATTCATTGTAACCATTTTAAACACCAATAACTCATTTAGTATAACAAAAAGAACATCAAAAGATTTACTAAATTCTTACATTTTTTAAATGTAAAATTAATTTTCATAATTTCATTGCCAGACTGAAAAAATCTCCCTGGAAGTGTGAAAAAGTTACCACTTACACATTGCAAAATTGACAATCTTGTATGTAATTTGCACTTGAAAAAGACAACATAAATCTACTGGTATTTGAAACACACAACTACACTGTAAATCCATTATAATGGACAAGAAAAAATACAGCTTTTCCAATTATATTCAGTAATGTCTACATACACAAACTATTTATTGGATTGATGCTTACTATAAACCTAATAATGTGAAAAGATTCTGTCAATACCTATGGAACAGACACAAAGTATTTAGATAGATTATATGAGAAACTTATTTGAAAATGTAGACTTCAGTCGTCACTATGTTAAACTATAGAGAAAAGATTAACAGTACAAAAAATTGTGTTAAAAAGAGACAAACTGAGTAGAGAGTCTTTTTCCTTATTTATAAGTAAAATTAAATTTAATTCATAATACTAGGAAATGACAATATTTAGCCGCAAGATCTATTTGTCTCTATCACACTTTCCTGTCATAATATGGGTAACATAATCTAATCACTATTTAAGCTTAAAATAGCCAGTTTAAACACGGAAAGCGAATATTTTCTTTTTCATCCATTTCGCTTCAATCATGGAATTTAAGCCTTCAGGACACCAAATAAGGTGCATTGATTAATGCATTTAACATATGTGACGACTGACGCCTTTCAATATACAAATGTTCAATAAAATGAACAGACAAAAATGGATAGCTAGCCAATTTTTAACTGTCAAGAAATGTACTAGAGGTTATAATCTAGAAAAGCAATTAGGCCAAAGCAAGTTCTAAGATTTATGAGGTACTAACAGCGGTAAACATCAATTATTGCTATATCAGAGGGATTTTTATTTGAGGTCACAAAAACTAGGGGTCCTAACGTGTGCTTATATTAAACCTAGTGTGGTATAAAAGCCTTATTTGTACATTTTTTCCTAATTTGCGAGAAACGTCAGGCAGTGTGAATTAAGTTATTATATTAAAAAATATTTGCTATATTTTTCATATACATCAGAATTTATTTGAGATTAAGCGAGCCGCTATATATATTTACTATTGGAAGCTTAAACATCAGATATATCAAATCTATCTACCACACCAGTGTTGCCGTTCCAAAATAATTGTTTAGTTAGTGTTGCCAGGTTAAAACACTCGCAGAGTCCTGCATATTGTTCGCATGTGATTGAATGTCCATTACAACACCACGGATGCGTTACAAAATGTACAGAAGAGGAACCGACAGAGGGCGCCCGGGCCCGGCGCTCGCTCCTCGGCTGCTCCGTGTAGGTTATTGGAAAAATTGAACCTGAAATTAAAATAAATTTACTGTTTATTATACCTCATTTTAATCAACACATGCTTTAGTGAGAATCTTATTTATAACTTGGCAAAAAAGAGTATGATGAGGTGACAATTGGCAAAATGGAAAACAATTAATTGTATCTATACATTTTCGTATGATTTTTGTTTGTTTTGTGATTTAAAATAAACAAAGAGATATTAACAACCATTAATAAAAATAACAAGTTATAGGGATAGGGGGCGAGGTGTTTTATTTAAATAAGTACTACGTATTTGGTTATTCGCAAAAGGACGATCGCGTTCGTGGCGAGCGAGCGGCGGCCGGCAAACACTAGGCGCCTGCGCACGTCAACCGTCAGGACCTCCGGGTCGCACACTAGTCCTGTCGGGACGCGCGTGCCCGGGCGCTGGGGCGCGGGGTGCGCGGGGACCGCCTGAGGCCCGCGGGGAGTAGGGCTGTAGGGACTCGACGCGTTCCCAAAGAGGTACGCGCTACAAAGTATTAATACATTTTCCGTCGTAGTATATCGGGTTGCCATATTAATACTAAATTCGAACTTAGCGCACTCATTAAATACAGACTCTTTTTTGCCAAGCTTTAACTATTTGAGCCTCCAATTCAAATTTTAAAAGCAACAATGCTTTTACAGTGCAGTAACCCAGGTTAAAGAATTTGAAGAGACATTAATTAACACTTTAGGGTCAACGAAAGTAGAATTACGAATTATCTTTCATTTATAATTAAAACATTTTTCTGGCTAATGATACAATGGTTTATAGATATACTACTGTATCCAAAAAATAAGGTGACTTTTGAATTTAACCTGCGCGCGTCGAATGATTTGGAGAATTATTATTTTTTTTAGTTTGGTAGTACTGTCAGTGACATCTATGTCAAATTACATGTCAAAATATTCATTTAGTGTTTGAGATACGCGTCATTTTGTGAGCTGCTAATAGTGAGTTTTTCGTTTTTTGCGATGTCGAAATTTGATGAGCAAAGAATTTGCATGAAATTTTGTTTGCGGAATCAATTTTCTGCTGCGGATACGTTAAGGATGGTGCAGAAAGCCTTTCGTGATGAGGCTATGTCTAAAAAAAATGTTTACAAGTGGTATAGTGAGTTCAAGCCGGCCGTGAACGTGTCCAAGACGAAGAGCATCCTGGGCGACCATCGACCTCAACCGACTTAGCTCACGTCCAACATATCAAAGATTTGGTGTTGAAAAACCGTCGATTAACGATAAGAGACCTTGCTGATGAGGTTGGCATATCGAAAGGCTCGGTCAATACCATTTTAAAGGATGTTTGGGCCTCAAGCGCGTCACATCTCGACTGGTACCGAAAACCACGATAATGCACCGTCCCATACTGCACTAGTAATTCGTGATAATTTCGCCTAAAACTCAATCCATATCGTTCCGCAACCACTGTATTCATCTGATCTGGTGCCGTGCGACTTCTAGCTGTTCAGCAGGCTCAAAAGACCGCTCCGGGGACACCGTTTTGATACGATAGAGGAGATTCAAGCCGCAGCGAAGACGGGACTGAAGGCCATCCCGGAAAGTGACTACAATCAGTGTTTCGAAGGTTGGAAAATCCGTTGACATAAGTGCATTGCATCGGGAGGGGATTACTTTGAAGGGGATTAAATTGATTTGGAAGAATAAATAAAGAATTATCAAAATAAATACAATGTCACCTTATTTTTTGGACACAGTAGTATGTATATTAAAATAGCAATTATAAACTTGTGCTGCACATGAAACTCACACTCAAAATATTGTAAAAGCCACAATACTTTAAGATTATCAAAACCACATTTCACACTGATTAAAATATGATGTACCTATAGGTATTGTTATGAAACACTAAAATATACTTGCTTAATGTTGTTGCAATTAGTGTTCAAAAATTATTCCATAAATTATAGCACAATAATCTGATTGAGCCATATGGTATAGAACCATAATATAATAATAATAAAGGTGTTTAAATGAGAACTACCAACATTATTTATGGCTAGAGTATTGGTATACATATAAAACTGATCTATGCGTAACCATTTCAAGTATATCAACATAATTGTATTTAGTGACCCCTTCTCAATAGAATTATATCTGGACTACATTTCAAATCAGAGACATGGTATTCATTTTTGTCATGGTATACAATAAATTACAAAACACCACTTACAATCACACGAAATAATAGCATACATACATACATACATAAACTCACGCCTATATCCCAGAAGGGGTAGGCAGAGGTGCCAGGACACCCTCATTTCGCGAAATAATAGCGAAAATTATATTTCTCAGCAAATTATATATCAGATAGACATACAAAAGTAGTATAATAATAAAAGTTTGTATAATAATTTTGTTTAAGAAAACTATTTCTTTATCCAAATTTTATATTATTTTTATGATTTTTTATGTTTATTTAATTTCTCAGAAAGTTGTTTATTTGATAGACATACAAAATATTCTTAGTATAAGAATTTTGTTTATAAAAACTATTTCTTTATTCAATTTTTAAATTCTATTATAGTTAATTGAACATTCTTATGTTTTGCTTATGTTTATTATTATAATTTAAGTTGGTGTGTTTTGTCCTTTATATTCTATGAGCATTTAATTTTGTGTAATCATACTATTCAATTTAATAAAATAAATAAATATTGCCATTTATACCTATTTTAATATGTAATAGATTTTGTATAATCATACTATTCAATTTAATTAAATAAATAAATAAATATTCCACGACTGATAAAAAAAATCCAATCCACCTAATTTCCCTACGAGTGTGCAGGGATCACAGGAACGCTCCGAATCCGAACGCCCGCTTGATGCTGTCGAAGTAGTACCGCTGCCAGTTGTCGCGAGTCTGCTCCACCTCCGACGCCGGCACCAAGTCCTGCTTCAGGGTCACCAGCGTGTGGTCGTCCTGGAGAATTAAATAAAGTATTTAGAAATATAAATAAATAACACCCAACAGTCACATACATAGTCCTGACCCTACACTAACATTGACTCTTGTGTGGTGGCTATCAAAAACTACGGGAGACTTCGGCCTCCCAAACATAGTTATTAACTTATTAAAAATAGTTAAGCAGAAGCCTAGGGAGTCACTCTAATCTCCAACACAAAAGAAGAATGCCCATTCATAGTAATGGTAAAAAATATCATTGACCCCTGTACCGATGCTGCTTGCTTAAACATTGAAAATTTCTAGAATTTTCGTACATAGGGTTAAACAATATTTGGTTTAATATTTCCCACAATAAGTCAATGCAATGCAATCATTTCCTATTGGATGTGGGCACATAATACTACTTGGAAGTACAGGAAATTCGTAACAAAACAAAAGTATAAATTGGAATTTTAAAAATTGCTGTCGCACATTCATGCACCGTATAAATGCAAATAGCATCTGTATCGGCCCATATACGTCCCACTGCAGAGCACAGGCCTACTTAACAATTTGAGAGTAGATAGGCCATATAGAGTACCACGCTGGCCTAGTGCAGGTTGGCGGACTTTACACACCATATAAATTTTACAAATCGCTATGGTATGCAGGTCTCTTCACGACGTTTTTATTACATTACAAATGCAGATAGTATACCTAATGTAATTTCTAATCAATTGATATTGTTTTCCAATATTTAAAATTCACTACAATCGACCTCAAGGTATTGAAATACCTTATGTTGGGTAGAAGCAGTCTTCATCCAAAAATTCAATTAAAAAATAATTATATTACCTTCTCTTCAATATTAAATGTGACTTCAGAGAAATGCTGATCGGGCCACTGTTTGTACCGCCAGTACTGGACAATCTTCTTGCCTGGAACTAGTTCTTTGAACTCGCCGGTAACATTGCCGCCGAAAAATGCGAATTTACCACCCTTTTCCGCATCTAGTTTGACATGACCCTGGTAAAAACAGATATTCATACATAAATAATGTGTTGATGCATCATTCTGTAATATTTTCAAGTCCTTTCGTAACAATGTTTTAGTGTCATTGCTAAAAACCTTTGTGATGTTCAGAGTTTCAAGAAAAAGCTGTTTAAACATGTTGATATACATAGTTAATTGTATCTAACAATTTAAATAAAAATCAGAATGTTTTTTAATTGAATTATTATCCAAGTCCAACATTTATGGATGTTTTTAACAGATACAATGTGGAAAAGAATCTTTTGTACACCATGCAAATAAGTTCTCAACTATTTTTTGTAAGTTACAAAAAAGTTGAATATGTACCTGTGTGAAAGCAGTGACCATCTCTATTCGAGTCATTGCATCGTAAAACTCCTGAGCCCTGCACTGGAACTTCTCAGACATTTCTATCGACTTAGTATCGAGTTTGCAGCCAATCTGTTTATTTGTCGGTGAGATAACTGGCTCCATGTTAATCTTCTTGTTGAAACCGCTTGTGATTGTTGCCACATTGTCTGGTTTGACTGGGGCCTCCCCTTTCTTGGGCAGGATGAGACCTTTTGAGAATTCTTCCTTGAGACTCCTGATGTATTCTGTGAGTTGTTTCCGTATTTCATTCTTTCCGATATTGTGCATAAACGCCTTCAATCTCTGTGCTTCATCACCACTACTCTTGATTGTAACTGTCATCTACAAATAAATGGATATTTACATTAAATAATGTCTGTATAAATAGCAGGTTTGAAGGACTTTGTAGCCAGAGTAGCTACTGATATTAAGACAACGCCTATTTCTCAGGATGGCAAGCACAATAGAATGCCAAGCATTGCTTTGTAGTTAATTGTGTTGTTTGGTTTTACTACTGTCCATGAGCAGTTATATTCTTTACTATCAGGTATATGACATGCTCACCTCACCATTCAGGTAATAAAAAAATGTGATGACTACAATTTATTGACTTTTTAACATTGTACATTGTCTGACATTGTGATTAATCATGGAAATTGTAATATGGGCATATGTAGGATAGAAATAAATGTCAAGGGTAAGTAAAGGACATGGCTTAATTTAATTTTAATGTTTTAAATATGAAGAAGTTGACCATTAGTCAAAAAATTGTGGATAAAACTATTATTTGGTCATCCTGGTTTATCACTAAAAATTAAAACTTTAAAATGTGAAAATTGTTGATTGTGTCTAATAATATGTGTATAAGCAAATAATAGAATAATTCACCAATTTGAGGCACAAGTCTTGTAACAGGGGATCAAGGATTTATTTTTCTCACAATTCACACATGTGTGAGAAATAATATTTGGGAATCCTACAAATACTTTTCTTAGAAGAGGAACTGAATGTGATACTTCCATTTCAAAGCTGATTTTTTCAAATAATTTTACAATAAATGCTATTACAGAAAATAGTCAAATGCCTACACATAGTTTTATTCAGTTTCATTCAGGAAACTTTCATAAATGAAAAACTGAAAAATTGTAAAGCCTGCTTCATATCCTAGAAAAATACATGATTTAGGTAGAACAAGGAGTATGTAGATATCACATGGTAAATACAGAAGTTCTTAGCTAATAAGACTGAATGAATAGATCATTGTTTTGATGTCACAGTTAATGTGATCAATTGCAGGACAAAGCTAGCAGAGTACTATATGCAGCCCTAGCTTTTATGAACCATTGTACAGGAGCACAATTAAAACAAGCAGCTGATCATATAAGACATGAAAGTGTTTTCATAGCTATGCTAATCTGACAAAATGAAATGGTAATTCACCAATATTATGATATCAAATGCTTGATACTACTCAAACAACAGATAAATTGCAGTATCTTAAATAATTCCTTTGTCCTAGTTTTAAGTTACTGATCATGACAAGCAATAAAACTAATTTCTAAAACATGAGGTCAAATCTAATGAATTCTCAATAAAAAGATTATATTTAAATATAGAATACTTACGTCCACCTCGCTGACGTCATTTTCCTCAGACAGATTCGGGATGTGAATTTCTCCTTTGATTTTGTCGGTTCCACCAGCCAACATACCTTCCCACTTCAACTTGATATCCCATTCATAGAAGAATATTAATTTTCCTTTCCTGTTGTTAGCTGAAGCCTCGCCATCTATCTTGTCCACCTCAACGATCTTGCATTCGATACCGTTCTGCGCGATTTTAAATTCGTTCAGTAACTCTTTCAGCCGCTCTTTCGACCACGGTCCGGCATTTTTCTCAGTCCAATGCCAGTTGTTGACATTGGTCGCGTCCGGACGTTCCTCCACAATCCATCGAGGGTCTCCTTCGCCCCATTTGGCCATTATTCAATGTCTTAAGTATATACAAGGCCTTAAAAACCAAAGATATGGACACCTGGTCGGAAAAATTAGTTTACGATGAGATACTGAATGACGGTCACCGCTGGTGTTCACAAATAATAGCCTGCACTTTATTGTAGTTGCACTTGGTCACGTTTTCTATAACAGCTCGTGTGCGATACCGCAAATTATTTGCAATTTTCGAGAAACGTCTCGCATGGAATGAAACATGCCAGAGCTGACTGACAAATGACAATTACAGTCTTGCCAATCTACTGTTAATAGTTTCCCCTCCATTCGAAATAAAGTTACAGGGAAAACTAAAAAAAAATGTTTGGAAAATGTACAATTTTAAATTATATATTATGAATTTATGCAATTTGATACATGTCACTTCCTTAAATTAAATTTAAAATTTGCTTACCAATTATGATCACGTGAAAGAAGACCTCTTAGATATCGAATTTAGATTGTCTTTGTTAATTTTACGTCTTTTTCAGTAAACCAACCTGATAACATAAACCATTGGATTAAGAAGGATATTATAGAAAACGGAAAAAAATAACTACAATTTTACCATGTTTTACGGTAGTTAATTAAACATTGGTAACATTTTAATCATTTCTGAATGTTTCTAGAAAACAGGGATACCAACTCAATAAAAGAAACATCCGGGTGTCAAAAATACGTTTCAATTTACGCTATACAATATATATATCTCTTTAGATAATATTAAAAAAAAACTGAAATATGGAATTAGTACCTATAAACATAAAAAAAATACAAAAAAAATTATGAATTATGTATGTAATAAGTCGGTGCTTCTTTCTAAGATTATACCTTGTGGTATTCATTTCTATCAGGCGATAAATATAAACTGCACCTTCGTGTAATTGCTATAACGATTTGTCTAGGCGCTTTCAAAAAATATTACAGTTCAATCTCAAAGTTATAAATGAATGTACTAATACTAATAATGAGTTCGTTGATAATTAACATGAAGATATCAGATCTACACAGTATCTATGACATACAAATCATGCATTTGTATCATGGTCAGGGACTCACAATACGGCCTTTACTTTTTAGCGCCTTGAAATAATATTTTGTGCTCTTCTAACGATTTTTGATAAATAGAGGTCTGATAAAATAAATATTAAGCTTATTGGAAATTTAATTTACTATTAGTAATGTTTAAATATAAATTAACAATCAAGCTCTCGAATACTAGGTCTTATCGAGACTACATTCTTAATAAGTTATAACAATTTAGATAATTTAAATATTTTCGACATTTCTATAATTCTTCGGATAATTATAAAAATCTAAGCGTGAACAAGGTCATATTCTTGCATTAAAAGTTTATTGAAAACCGTTCAGTGGCTAATAATTGGTCACTGTTATCTTAGTGCGAGTGAGATAACAAACCGGCCTTTTGAGAACCAGTCTTTATTCAAGTCTGTGAGCGCAGGCGCGGCACGCTTCCATCGCGCGCTATTGCAAATATAAATTTAAAAAAAATGTTCCCATTACGACGTGTAGTTGGCAGTAAGGTGCGCGGCAGTGCGTTTTTAATTCTGAAATAATCAGTACGAAGTTTATTGGTCATGTTTAAAAGTTTCGCCGGGTTTGCAGATTTTGGAGCAATGGCGTGCTCCAATTGCTGCTGGAGCGAAGGCTCAAGCGAAGACATACAGCTCGGAAGCTGCCACGCCGCGACCTTTGACCATGCTGACGGATGATGAACTTGCCATGAAAGAAACAAGTAATTATTTTTCATTTGTTTCACTACCTATCAGAATCATTTAACTTGTAATTATTCCGTGTAAACATACTGGCATGAACTAGCGAATCGTCAAGTATTTTAATTAGGGTTTGAAATAACATAAATTATACGTAATTCGTAAACAGTTTATAGAACTAGAAGCCGGTAACTTTAGCAAACGAATTCTTTTTTTTTTTTTTTCATGTTCTATATTTAAAATCGCTCAATATTTATAGTGGTGTTTCTCCTACGGAATGCAGTAGGTATGATGCACTATTTGTGTTATCGCGAAACTAGCACAGATTAAGGATTGCATAAACGAAGTATGTACATATGTATTAAATTACGTATGATAAACACAACGTAATGATCTAGTAAGTACACATATAATATATGTAATTTATTTACACGAAGTCAACTGTAATTGTGACAGTAGGGTAGACAGACAAAATGATAAAACTTATGAATTCGCATTATAGATTAGGTAATATGAGAACTTTTGTATTAACCAAAAACATCTTTGAAATATTATTCAAAGCTATGTAATTATTACATAATCGCTCTTTTCAGTATTTTTTATACTGCCACAGGTAAAATTACTATAATTTGATAAGTGCAGTACCGACTAGATCTGCCGTGCCAATCCAAAAGACTGTAAGTCGAATTACAGAGTTTTCGCTTAACAAGGCCCAATTAATATCTTGAAGTCTGTTTAGTACCCGTGATCGACTCTTTTTTCAAAATAGCCATTGAAATGAAAAAAGAGTCGTACACGGGTACTAAACAGACTTCAAGATATTAATTGGGCCTTGTTAAGCGAAAACATTGTAACTCGACTTACAGTCTTTTGGATTGGCACGGCAGAGATATGGTATTGGTCCGCGAAACAGTGTTCGAGACATTAACTAAACTGGCTTGTCCAATACCTTCATGATTATTATACCCAACAAAACGAGATATAAGATGTTAGCCAGGGGAGACTTTGAAATTGTCAATGGAATGCCAAGCATTGCTTTATAATTGATGGTGTCGTTTGGTTTTGCTACTGTCCATAGTGGCCGTATCGCTCACTATCAGGAGAATGCCATGCATGTCCCGCCACCCATTGCTATAAAAGAACGATAGCTGATAACACAGTTCTGAGTTCTCCAAGTTTTTTTTTAAAGAAAGTTGCAATTCCAAACAAATTGGACCAGTGTGGTGGACATTGATTACGTCATTTGTCAACACCATGCCCAGTTAAAGCATGCCTATGGCCTATACTAGCTGATATAAATAAATATTTCTTACACACGAGGATCGGTTTCCAAACTATTCTTTACTGTTTAAAATATCAAGTTCTAGATAATAAGTTATCTTTGGAAACTATATAACTGTCAACGTTCATATTAATAAACTAAATGCATTTAATTTACTAAATAATTCGCGAAATACATGGTGCACAACGTACGTACATGTATATATACATAAATTAGCGTTTATTTTCGAATTGTTCAATTGCTTGTAGAATCAAATGTTTTTTCGTATACTTAATTTGGCTATCAGAAACTACAAAAGACCTTTCGGCGTTATAAAGACTCAGAATCGAAAAATGCACATTATTTGTCATGGTGCAGGAATCGAATCCCAGGCCTCTTGTTTTACAGCCCGTGCCCATCCCAATGTTTCAGGAAATCTGTTAGGATTATTAACAAATAAATTGGATGATATCTTAGAGTAGGATTTTCTAAGCCCTGGCTTATTTACAACTTAAAACGCAGCAGCATAGCGACAACGACCACGATCGTTGATTTGCTAATAAACATTCAACTCACGAAATGCGTTGAAGTGATACAAAAGACGGGTCCGACATAATAATTAATAATACATACTGTTCTTAAATTGTTTTTATTTCCTGCTTAAGCAGACTAAGGGCTAACCCAGCATTTGATGCCTGCTGAGGCGAAAGTAAAATCTTGGTAAATAGAGAGTTCAAGAATGCTGTTGAATTGGCCTTTCCATTCCTAATTTTGATAATATACTACAAGGGACAGAAAAATTATATTGCCACATTATGGTTACGACTACTGATCTAGCTACCGACCCATGGTGGTCACTACGTTTAATGGACTTTGCCAATGCCATGTGTACTGTTAAACTTACCATAAAACCCCACTATATTTGACTACATTAATTAATCCCTTAAAATGTCCTCTTATCGAAATTATTTATCAGAGAATAAGATATTATAGTGATTATTTAACGTGATTTATCGTCATTTTAGATCTCTTCAGTTGATTAAACATTCCTTGGAAACAACACGCCTTGGCGTGGTGACGTACGAATTACAATTGTATTATCTTCTACAAAATCACTGGGTCTGGATTTTGTTGTCACTTGCTAAGAATGGTCGAGAGACGCTTAGTGCCAAAATCTCTGTCTGGATATATCTCAATGGTCTGGATTTTGTTGTCACTTGCTAAGAATGGTTGAGAGTTTAGACGCTTAGTGCCGTTAGTTGACAGAAGGTAATCATCTGCTGGTAATTCTTGTAGATTGATCATGATTAACGAGAAAGAATAAATGAAAAATAAAGTTGCTTCATTATTCTCGCAGTAGAGTTCAAATGCTACTTTACCTTATGTGAAAAACCATCTTTCGCCAACGAATATTTGGATTGCACATTCCTTAATATTCATTGAAGTCATTTTGCGGGGTCAGTACCTAAATAATAATAAAAAAGAACACACAGTCGAATCAAGAACCTCCTCCTTTTTCAAGTCGGTTAAAAGTGAGATGCAACTTAATAGTATCTAAGTGGCCAAAGTTTGGTGAGACAAATCGGAAGATATTTGTATGGATTTCTATTTAGAATTGGCAAAGACCTTTTTCAATGCCAATATAGCAATTTCATTTACAGAACGCGATAAGCCGTCGGTTAAGATTGTTGTCATAATATGATAAGAAGGCAAATAGTGATAAAAAGGCGCCTCTTTACTATAAAACTTTTTTAGCATTGAAGTAATATCCAAAAGTGGTGGAGCCACTCTCATGATTTTAACTCCATTTGGGAGACTTATGTAATGGCGCATCCACTGTCATTAGTTAATTGTTTAACAACGTTTCCAATAGTTACTCAGCAACATCCATTAAAAAATGTTAAATAATGTTGCCTAAGTTTTAAAACAATAAATATTTGGCGTCAATCGATAGCATTGTCAGAGAATTTTGTTGGTCTATGTTTAATTTTATTATTTTCTGTTATTAGCGGTATGAACTTGATCAGACATATTCAACAGTATTTTTAATGCTATTAATAGCGAGAAGAACTTGCCATGTTCGTTTAATGGTAAGCGATATGACTGCCCATGGACAATAACAATGCTTGGCATGCCACTGCGCTCACCATCCTAAGACATAAGATGTAAAATAGATGTGAACAAAGCATGTGTAATTCGGGTGCTTTCTTATTCCTAGGAACTTTGCTGAGTATAGTGATTTATGTCAAGTCAATTTTTAAAGATAAAACATTATTGCATTCCATACGAAAGTTGATCATAAAATTGCAGCAGGTCAATCCAAGAAAATTATTTAATAATGCAATAATTCATAACAGTATACGAAGCCATTGCACTACAAATTAATCGTTAAAAGCAAATAAAGCGCTTATTTCGTCAGAACGTTGATAAGTTATTTGTACACACTTATCTGTGCTTACGTAGGAAAACATGTTATGAAAACAAGTTTGGATGTGTCGCTTCGGACTTAAATGTGTTTAAAGCACATTATGTAATTAGCATTCATTTAAAACAAGCCCACTTTTTGTCCAATTTGGTCATCGGTTGGTGAAATATTGGATCTAAAAGGAGCACAACAGAAATATATCGAGGTCTGTGAGGAGCGCTTCATTTGATCAACAATGAAAAAGTTAGCCCTGCTTTTACACATTCGATCATAATTTGAAGCATGGACAGCATTCACCAAAACTAAAACTCTGTGAAAATGCTACTAGCATGAATGAATTATGAAGGAGATGTAGGGGAAAGTGGGGGAATTGGGAACACTTAACTTCAAATGCTCAAAAATAATAGAAAAAGTCAGAGATATAATCAAATTTTATTACAACATAAACTTTGCTCATTTATCTACTTATTAGTAAGAAAATATTTTGAAAAATCAACATTTTATAAAAGATATAAATTAAAACAAAAAACATTGTCATTCCTTTTTACCCGATACCCTATGGGGTAATTGAGATCAGCCCGCGGGGGAAATGGGAGCGGTATGGGGTAATTAGGAACGACATACTTGAATCTTTATAATGAACTACTTTTTTTTTTGGTTGGCACAAATCACACACGTAACCTCTACTAGTCTAGCCGGTAGTACATTGTTCGTGTGCCCAGAGTTTACAGATGGCGCACATGATCCAATCCTCTGTCGGTGGGGATTCATACTTTTTATTGCACAGTATACAATAAAACTCCTCTTCGTTTTCATTTCCTTGTAAAGCCTTTTTCAAATTTCTTATTCTTTTATCCTTGACTCGTGGCTTCTTTTGTATAGTTTTGGTGTTCTTTTTCGGTTCTTTTTTTTAGAAACGTATTTTTTTTTAGCTTTTCTCTCAATTTGTGTTTTCTGTTTTTCCTCGAGTTGAATTTTTATTGGCGAGCTGGATAACATCTGAGAATGCATCTTATTCTGTCGCACAGAACTGGTTCTTGTTTTAGGAACGATAGGCACATTGATAATTTGAGCAAAAGGCACAGAAGTGTGTAGAGAAGGCGTATTAATGGTAATGGTCATATCGTTAAACAGATTCACTTCGGTGGCGTTAAAAGCGGTTATTCTATTACGTGAAGTAGCTTCTAGATTCCGTAAACTGCTAGAAGGATGTCGAGACATAAAGCCATAGTACCAGTCTTTGCCTTCCAGCTGGGTTTCTTTGTTAAAACTGTGTTTTAGTTTATTAGCTTCAGCAAATCGATAAGCAATCCTACGTAGTCAACTTGGAGTTATACCATAAAAAGTCTTGCAGCAATCAATTATGTATTTTTCTAGCTAGTCTTCTTGTTCTTTGTTAAATACAGCAGACAGACCTTTTTTGTTATTTTCAATTCGTTTTGTTTCAATTGTTTGAATAATGTTGTTTTTGGAATTGAGTATTCGATTGCACGGCGAAGATCTTCAATTTTATATTTTGGTTTAGTCTTTCGTATGTAATTTCGAGGCATCTAAAACAATTTATAATATTAGAATTTTTTTAAACAATCAACCAGCCGTACTAGAGTAATTAAGAAAGAACGCAAGGGGTAATTGGGAACGTTCCCAATTACCCGCCTGACGCCGTTCCCATTTACCCAAAGTAGTTAATAAATAAATAACATGGCTGTAATTTTTAATAGTATCGTTTTTAACTTCAAATCACAAAAGGTTTATAAACAGATAGTACAAGCATGATAGTAACATATGATGGTGCCTTTGAACTTAAAAACATGATAGTTACATCTATTACAATACATGACAAAAATTATAACAGAAATGCAAGAACAATTGTTTGACTCACCGTGACAGCACGCATGCGGCGTTTTACTCTCACTGTTGCACACGTACTTAGTGGTCCTGCATGCGTCTGTTGAACAAGCCTAGGACAGTGTGGCAGAAGGGGAAGTATCATTTACCTAGCAGTTCCCAATTACCCACCGTTCTCAATTACCCCACTCTACCCTAATTGTGGGTTGGAAAATGTTGGGAGTAAAACTATGAACTTATAATTTTAAGACAATTCTATAATCTCTACAGGGTTTGGATTTAATGTAGTAGATACATAAACTCACGCCGTTTTCCCAGAAGAAACAAGAAACCACGTTTCGTCTTGTATTTGCCAGTCTATCACCATATTGGGTACAGTAAAAGCTCTTTATTCGCGGGGTATAGGTTCCGTAAATATGCCGCGAATACAGAAATCGTGAATATGGAATGGTATTTTGTATGGGATTATAGGGGAGACGTTCCTTGGTGACAAAATAAAAAAAAACAACAACATAAAAAAAAAAAACAATTTAATTGAAGTTTTTGACCATACTTATTGATTATTATCTTCAGGCGTTGGCAACGGTTTACAGAATTTTGTATTTTTTTCTTGTGTGGCAGTTTTTAAAAGCTCTTTCAGTTCAAACTGATATTCAGCAGTGGTATTAACCATTTGCCTCTTAAAAATAAGACCTCGTTCCATAGACGGATCAATTTTCATAAAGAAATCTCAAAGCTCATTTGCCATTCTTAAACCTTCTCTAAGATTATTCAGGTTAAATGTCACATTTCCAGTGTTTGTTGAAGCCTCTTCTTCAATGGGCTGTGCATTTAACATTTCCTCCAAGTCGGTTTCAGTCAAATCTTCATCTTGCGATTCAAGCAATTCTTGAATGTCACTTGATTCTATCTGTTCAAACCCATCTCGTCCTATTCCATTCGCAATTTCAGCTATTTTAGCAGCCAAAGTTTGAATTTCCATAGATTGTTGTAATAAGAGGTCTATTTTACTTTTTTATTAGTCCATTTATCGGCCCGTTTACAAAGGATTTTTGGTTGGATACATATTGGAATTATTTTTACTAATATGTACCGATTAGATCCGCGAATAAAGAAATTCCTAGCCGCGAATATAGGAATTGGGTCACAATTTTTTAATCCGCGAATAGTGAAAACGCGAATGAAGGAAGCGCGAATAAGGAGCTTTTACTGTACTTACAAATTCTTGACTCCGCGATGATTAAAAAAAAATCCAATCTACTACATACTATATGATTTAAATTATATCTATGTTTAAATAATAACTAATAATCTTACATTTTAATATACCTACAATGTTTTCGATAGTGCTAAAAATGTCTGTAGCAACCATTCGTAAATTAATCAACTGTGGAATATTAACAAACGCATATGTTTGTTCGCATGTACATATTGGTATTGTATATTATAGTGGGGATACGTTACCATTCAAATGTCGTCTGCCGACCTTGAGAATACAATGACGCGGTCGTTAAGGTTTCCTCTCGTATCAACTGAACAGAAAACAATTACATATAATATGTCTTTGACCGACTTGACGAAAACATCGAAACTTTGAGTAAATTAAATTTATTTTGGATAATTGACAATACATATTACACTCCATTGTGATAATTTTGTATCCCATTTTTAAGGATTTCCATAAGACTTATAAAAGGATGAAAAAAGTCTGCCAAGTTAGACGAGCATATAGGTGAAATCTCTCTTATATTATTGAGAAGGAATAGGATTAATAGTAGAAAAATGTGCTTATTTTACCGGTTAAGTGTAGTATAGATAGTGCTAATCGAACATTTCTTAATGAAAGAAATGAAGGTGAAAAATATGAAGATCTGTTGAATTTCTCTTCGAAACACTCTTGTCCCTTCTAGAATTTAGTAAATCTATGTCAGGCTATGAAAAATGGCAAACCTGCCTTTTTATTAAGTGTATGAAAATAATTTTTCCATTTCCTAAACCTATTACAACCTAAACGTTCAGTTGCAGAATATCTCAGATACCAGTTCATTAACCTTATAAGTTAAAATATGCCTTAAAGTGATTCTGTATCAGCCCATATACGTCCCACTGCAGGGCACGGGCCTCCTCTACAACCGACAGTACGATTGAGAGTGGTTAGGCCATATAGTCCACCACGCTGGCCTAGTGCGGGTAGGCACTTAAAGTGATTACTTACACAATATTCTAGGATCTACATTTGTAGCGATCATCGGATCTAAGTTTTTCATGCTACATTATAAAACTAAAATATACTTGGCAACAATTCTGATAAAATCGCTACTCGCTATACATTCGATACGAATACAAAATAAAGTGATAAAACAGTACATTCTAAAAACACTGCTTTGCAAACAAGGGAAATACTGCTTTGAAACGTAGAAAATAAAGTAGAAAATGCAACAGTAGATAGTGGCTGAGTAGGAGATAAAAAGTCGATTATTGTTAATTTGATAATAAAACAACCTAAATTCATCACTGCTTTAATAGTTAATTAAATAAAAGTTAGTACAATAACTTCTAGAATTATCGCTACAATCACACAAAATATTTTGGCAGTACCAAATTCTCATCATATTTACTTTATGTGGAGGAAACACACCGTAAATATTGTACCTATAGGGGTTATGACTTATAAGTAGAGTGGATTTGCAGTGCTACATAAACGCCATCCAAAATCGAAAACCTTGGATAGGTTCACCCCATCTTAAGGAGAGCGATACAAATTGCAGCGAGGAGTTTGTTATTGCAAATAAATTCAATAAACTGTAACAGTCTTTTGATCTCTTTATCTTTAGTGGCAATAATTCATGGCTTGCTATCACGAGTTTTGGATAGTTCTTATGTCGAGGAATGAGGATTGAAGGTACATAATATGTCACTTTCCAAACATTGTGAAATCATTATTTGCGAAATGATAGTAAATCCACAGTTTTTCATTAGGTATTGTAAATCTTAGTAACAATACAAAGATAGAACTGACCCTTAGATTCAGTTTTCAATTGCCCTCTGACCATTGATTGGCCATTGTCCAACCAGATAGGTAGGCAAAACAAGGATGTAATGGAGTATGTATTCAATCGTTTTTTCTTAATCAATCGTGATTTTTTTATTTCCTTTTAGGTACCCAAATTCATTAATACTACACGATAAACATTACATTCGAAATCGAGCCCCTAAGCAATATAGTCTATATTGAAAGATAAAAACAAAACGAATGTCACATACATACGAAATATCAGAGAGATAACGGCTTAATACAAAATGATAAACTATTTCATAATGTAAATGATAACAATATGTCCTTTGTGTCAATGTCAAGATACTAAACTGGTTATTACGACTTTGATGAGGCCGAAGTGTATAATGACAATGCAGACTTAGGAACTAAAATTAGGAGCTCAAGTGTACAACCACAAATATGCATAAAATGTAATAGTATAGTGTAGTATAGTGTCGGCTTTCCGTATCTGCATTTGCAGGTGTAATGTCCCTATGGCAAGTATTTCTATTTGTAAGAGCAGCAGAAATTTTAATCTGGCAATTTGTGCATCTGGAATTTTTGTTTGCGAAACGCAATCACAATGGCGGTATATTTTTAGTTCAAACAATGTTTTCTTGAAAATCCCCAGCATCCGCATCTCACTAATCCACACACAAAGCATTTTCAATGGTCATATCTCGATGAAGGACAATATGCTTTATACATTCTTGTACAGAATTCTTCTATGAACACTTTATCAAATCAATTGACCTTTGCAGTAATTTCGGAGCTAATTTTAGAAACCTCTAAGAATAATTAAAGACATGTCTAAGAAAATAATAATAAGAAATGCAATAAAATATATTAAGAATAATTAATTTATTTTCAGTCAGGAAACTTGCAACGGAACAGATAGGCCCCTTAGTTAAGAAAATGGAAGATGAGCACAAAATCGACGAAGGAATCAGACAGCTACTTTTCGACAATGGAGTAAGTAACTTAGTATAAAAAAAGCAACGAATAATTCATAGATTTACGCGAATGTTAACCATTGAAATAATACAATGAACACAATTACAAGGTGAATGAGTTTATAAAAACTAGAAGTTTCTATGTTACGTATTGTAACAGACAAGTGTTTTTAATTATACCCGTGATAATATTATCATAAACAGCAGATGTGTTAGCCGTTAGCGGCATATTTATAGACACCTATTTGCATTTTAAATACTTAATTACTTGTTGCGAGTAACATATACGTACATTCGTTATATGATTAGGTACATTCCCATTCGTAGTGTTAAAGTTCATAAAAAATATGCTGACCTGCTTAATTGCTATTTTTATGTCTGCGAAAGTCTTGTGAACGATACAACAAACTACTAGAAATTTTGATCCCAAAATACTCCGATAAAACATATCAAATATTTTCTGAAAATTAAATGTACAAATTCGCAAGCCAAAATGTAACAAAGTACCTACCTCTTCTAGTTAATGGGCATTGAAACCCCAACTGAGTACAGCGGCTCGGGGTGTGGTTTCCTCACGATGATGCTGGTAGTAGAAGAGCTGTCCAGGGTAGACCCTGCCGTGGCCGCGTACGTGGACATCCACAACACCCTCGTCAACTCCTTGTTCATGAAGCTAGGTACTGAGGAACAGAAGCAGAAGTACTTGACCAAATTATGCACGGAATATGTGAGTAGAATCTATGATTATTGTTTGTTTGTTAAGTTTAATTTATACATTAGAAAAATATCCCGTAATTAGTTATAACGGCAAAAGGTATATTCTACCTTAGCCGGAACAATGTCTTGTAGGAGATCGATGTTAAATCTAAGAATTGCCCCTTTTTGAGATCGTCCATAGTTCAGTAGATAACAAAGCCTATACTTATTCTATTCTCAGTTCTCTACCCTCAATGTAAGTAAAAACTGATACGATTTAAAATTCTCTGTAACTTTCTTCGTTGCATTCTTTGCTCAGTTCTTTAACCTCAATGTAAGTAACCACTGCTATGATATCAAAATTCTCTTTAACTTGTCTTCTTTGCATATTTGTTTTATTATAACCCCCTGTTGAATGTAATACCTACATTAAACCACTATTAATGACTTCCGATCCGACTGAAGGGTACGTGCCCTTCAGTTTCTTTAAATCTCATGAACGACGTTTATCTTCTACCACATAGAATTCACTCTTCAAATTATTTCAATATCACCATAATTTCCAGGCAGGGAGTTTCTGTTTAACCGAGCCTACGTCAGGTTCCGACGCGTTTGCTCTGAAGACCGTCGCTAAGAAGGATGGCGAGCACTACATCATCAATGGCTCCAAGATGTGGATCTCCAACTCTGACGTCGCTGGAGTGTTCTTGGTTATGGCCAATGCTGACCCAGCTAAGGTAAGAGATCTTAAACCTATAAGAAGTGTTTACTATTTTAGACGTTTTTAAATTTTAACTCTCCCGTGGAGTTTTGGTAGGTATTATAATCGCGATAGTTGGTATAGTTCATTTTTCCTTGATTTGACAACTGCCTTTCACAAAGCTGCAGCTTGCCCCGACTTCCAAAAAACCATAGGTTGGCATAGATCAGCTACCAAACTATTATAACTGTAGTAAAGAACATACAGTTTATTTCTCTTTATTTTTTTACATCCATGCTACCAAACTCTAATTACTCTATAGAATCTTTATGTTTGATTAATACTTCCAGGGTTACAAAGGCATCACCTGCTTCATCGTGGAACGCGAGACTCCAGGACTCAGCGTGGCCAAGCCAGAAAACAAGCTGGGTATCCGAGCCTCCGGTACTTGCATGGTGCACTTCGACAATGTGAAGGTGCATGAGTCCGCCATCCTTGGAGAGTATGGTAAAGGGTGAGTATCAATCTCGTAAATAAAAATAGAAAATAATACAATATCGGTAGTTGTTAAGAAAGTCGCATTTGGAACACTAGCTGTAATTACGAATGTAGTAGAATTTAAAGCTAATGAAGAATTAGAAGTGAAATTGAAGTGGCAGTGGGCTGGTCACATTTGTCAGAGAACCGACAACCTTTAGACCGCGCCTCGGCAAGCGTAGTATAGGACGCCCTCCAACGAGGTGGAGTGATGATATCCGAAAGATGGCTGGTAGCGGTTGGAGACGATGGGCTGAAGATCGAGCCCAGTGGCGTGCCATAGGAGAGGCCTTGGTTCAGCAGAGGACACGAATAGGCTGATGATGATGATGATGAAGAATTAGGGTCCAAACACTTCACAAAACATAAGATCATGAGACTCTTAGCAATAAAAGAAACACAAATGCCAAAAGAGAACAGATTTCTAAGGACAAGTTTGAAGGTCGAAATCCATGATTGATAGACGTATCTATGAGCGGTCGTATCGCTTACTATCAGGGGAACGGCATGCTCATCTAGCCATTAAATCCAAAAAAGATGTAAAAATAACAATATTTAAAAGTAGGCACTAAGTAGTAGTAGGTAATTTATATCTAAGAGCTTAAACTCCACATCCGTAGATACAAATACGCGGCGGGTTTCCTGAACGAGGGCCGTATCGGTATCGCGGCGCAGATGATCGGCTTGTGCCAGGGTTGTATGGACGCCACCATCCCCTACACGCTAGACAGGAAGCAGTTCGGGCAGAAGATTTACTCTTTCCAGGTATTTACGCATTACTTCAGCTATTACTACAGCTATTTACTCCGAGAATATTGTTCTTTGATTTTTACCGTCCCAATTTATCAATTGATATCTACAATTAGGAGCTCTTCTAGCTTTGAGTGGATTGGGACTGAGGTTCATTTTGCTATATCCAACATAACATTTAAAGCCAACGGTCAAAAACATGTACATTCAGAGTAAAAATGAGATTTCAGAGAAAACCTCAATGCTTACGTTCTCTGTAGGTTTATTATTTTTCTAATCAGTTCATAGGCGATCAAGCCATTGCCTTTAATCAGTGTAGTTATTTTGCTTAACCAGATTAGTACATGTGCTATTATTTTATAACGTCAATGTTCACACGAGTTCACCGAAATTATACCATAGCCTCAGTTTTAGTCTAAAATTGAAAAGTATAAAGTAGAAGCTAAAGTCCAGTTTACATCCCTTAGGAAATATGTCTAAACATTATTATTTTTCATTCAGGGCATAAACTACCAGATAGCGCACTTACAAACCCAGTTGGAGGCAGCTCGCCTGCTCACCTACAACGCGGCGCGTCTCAAGGAACACGGACAAGACTTCGTCAAGGAAGCTGCTATGGCTAAATACTTCGCCTCGGGTCAGTTGCTTATCTACTAACTATATATTTCTGCCTAATAGTACCTATAAAAAGTATAGGGGACATGCATTACCTAGTTGAGAGTAGTTTTCTTGGAAAAATGACTGCCTGCACCATTTTAAATAAGATTTAGTAAAATTATGAAATCGTATATTCATCTCAACGATATTAAGAAAATTTAATAAACTTCATCTTGCTCAGCAATCTGGTAAAAAATATTGAAATACGAAAACTCATCTAGGTATCATCATTCAGGATGATGATATCTGAATGAGGTATCACATATCCTCTATGTAGGTCTAGATGACTTGCCTACAGACCAATCAACGAAATGAATTACCTATAAAATTTTGCTAATAAACAGCCATTAAAATGTAGGTAATAATTCACACTATCACTATATATTCCTTACAGAAATCGCTCAAACCCTAACTTCCAAATGCATCGACTTCATGGGCGGCGTGGGCTTCACCAGAGACTTCCCTCAGGAGAAGTTCTTCCGGGACGCCAAGATCGGTACCATCTATGAGGGAACCAGCAACATGCAGCTACAGACCATCGCCAAACTTATTGAGAAGGAGTATAGCCAATAGACTTTATAAACCGACCTATAGTGGCATAACATTTATCAATTTGTCCTTTGAGTGGTGGTTGTCAAGAATTTTCAGGATGTGTTCAAATTATCGGAAACTACATGATGGGCATTGTAAGTCCATCTCAAGTTATCATATCCAAATAAATATTTGTCATATCAAGATAGGACGATTTTTTTTTAATCTGAATATTTTGTAGTTGCATTGTTATCAAATAAGATGCTCATGTTTGTGATATTTTATTTAGTATTTGCTACCAGATGTATATTAAAATCAGATTTGTTCAATGAAATAATCAATTAATATTCTTTAGTTATGCCACTAGTGTATTTTGGATAAAATAATAAGACTAACAAGCTGTTAAGACTGTATAATTGACTTATAACTGCCTACCACACACAAGAAAATAACAATGAGATCATTACTTAAGCAGATAATATATTTTCTGTTTTCGGAACATTACTATTGTCTATGCCTTGAAGATTATGACACAGGGTAAAAATATTTTGTATTGTTAATAAGTAATGGACAAAATTGTCTAGTTTATTCCTATAACACCTAAATATATAAATATATGTACAATTATTGTGTCGATTCATTTCTCCAACTGATTACAACTGCCCTATGCTAGTATTTCTCTTATCTTGTGAATTGGCAAGCATACATGGATGCAATCATTTAAAATAATATAGAAACTTAAATATTACCAAAGCTTGCTACATAAGTAACTATATGATGAATATTCTAAGAGTATTTAAATATAAATATGTATGTTTATTGTTCATACAAAATGTATGTAGCATTGTCATGGCCAGTACTTCATATCCCTATATGATAGAACCACTTACCTTAGATAGATAGATCATTTATTAAAAAACAGTAAATATACTGTACTAAAAATTAGAAAATATCATTGGTGATGAGAATAGATACTTCTGAAATCCAAATAAAACACAAATTAATTTGCATCTATCATTTATTTACAATAAATTCTAAACTATTTTATTGAATATTAAGTCATATGTACAATCAGGGTTTTGGATCATGAGGCAATTTAAATCCAACCATCCTTGCTGTATCTTCCACAGTTCGCACGCCTTTTCCTTTGAACTCTGAATTAATCTCTTTGTATACTCTCATGTGGTGAATATAATCAAAATATGTTCTTGCTCTGTAGTGCATTTCATCAACAGCCTTGCATAGTTGCTGGTCCGTTGTCTGGTATTTACGATATTGACTAAATATGAACTGGACCATTGGATTTTCAGCAAGTTTTTTCGTTGAGCTTTGTTTACGCAATTCAGATAATAACTGGCGTAATGTTACTAGTGCTGGTTTGGTGGTAATTGAAGCCATTGTTTACACCTTCAAAGAAATTAAATGTTCAGTTTCTCAATCATAAGTGATGTGATGAATTCTTCTGTGTTGTTGTATGATGGTTTCACTTGGTCATTCCAGAAATCTGACTCAATGTGCTCTAATTTGTCTTTAGGAAAGCTATGAATAGATGTATCATTAAAAATGTCTGTGAACTGAAAGTTATTTTCTAACGTAATCTCAGTTGTATATGGAAATATTTTTTTGATATATGGAACAGTTTCTGACAATATTCTATCTGGTTGACTATCTATCAATGAAGAAAAGCTATTGCAAATAACTATACAGTTACTCAAATTAATACTCCAGTTACTCCATAGGAAGTTATTAGTGAGTTGTTTAGGACAATGAGGTAGATATACCAAAGTTACCACTTTATCAGAAATTACATAACAACCCTCATTATTTTGATCAATAAGTTCAACTCCTAACTCTTTTAGCAGACTACACTCACTTTTGTAGAATATAGGATCGTGTGCTAATACTTTTTTAGGGTCACAAAGGTCTTTCAAGCATAATAAAAAGGCTAATTGATATCTCGAGATGTTACACTCTGCGACATGACCCAGACCAAAACAAACAATTTCTATGACATTTCTGGATTCTAACAGGTTACTTACAGTATTCGTAACCCCTTCGAAATATTTAGAAACCTTTAATTCCTCCACAGAAGACTGAATTCGCCTGCAACAAGACAAATGACACATAACCTCAAAATAACTAAATGTTTCGTAAAAAAAATATTGCAATATTCACCGAACAGATTTTTCAACGTCAATATCTACGTCTTCTCCTTGAAAATTGAAACTTTTAGGTGGTATTTTTGTTTGTTTGTTTTTAGAAGAACGTTTCGCTTTAATTATTTGAAATCCATCACAATCAACATTGTATTTTGACATTTTTTCTTTCCATTCGTGACTTCATAAATAGGCAAAGAAAACTAATGTATAATGTCGTATCAGTAAATTATTTATAAAAATATCTCACATCTAAATGATCAAGAAAAAAAATGTTATTTTATTTCAGATAGTAATTACAAATATATAATTACATCTAATTTTATTTACAATCTTCAGATAAATGTAAGCTTATTTAATAAAGCTCTGTGGCCTGTGTTAAGAGACGAAAGATTGCGGGTTCGAATATTCCAATATTCAAGCTCTGGTTTTATTTATTTTTGTATTTAATATTTATTGTTTTATTAAAATATTTTCTCAAATGTAAGATAGCAATGCTATGTATCTACAGATTTAATTTATTAGCCTTAAAATACTTTCTTAATAATGTTTATTTCACTATGACCTTCTAAATTGCCATTTAAGCCCGCATCATTAGTATTCAAAATATGCAATGCATCATCACCATGTACGCAGATTAAATAACTAAGGTTGTGATAACTTTATGTTGGTGAAATACACAGTCCTAAGGAGTAAAGTTAAATAACACAACAGTTCACGAAACAATAGAACACGTTTAAGATTCAAGAAATAAATATTAAAATAATCTTCACTGCCAAAATTAGAAGCTTGATATAGGTTTTCTTTTAAGTCTCAGCTAAATTGAAAATTAACTATTTTGCAGGCGCCTGATTATTTGACACAGGCAATATTACAACAAATCTAAAGCTTTTTAATGGAGATTTATTCGCACAACATCCGATGATTACGTCACATCGATCGTACGAACTGCCAACGCAATAATAGACAAGTATCTATAGCGCAAGTCAGTTTCCGACTTCCATATTGAAGTTCGCGCGAGCAGTTCGCTCGTCGATATTATCATCGCGCGAGCCCTGCCATTTTGTGTAAATAATTTGATTGTCATTTGTTCTTATTATGACGTTTGAGGAAGATTTAATTAGAGAAGTACGTGACCATCCTATTGTTTGGAATAAGCAATGTGCGGATTACAAAAACAGAACAAAAAGTGATCGGGTGTGGGGTAATATTGCGAAGAGTTTAAATAGAACAAGTAATGCCCAAATACTGGAAAGCCAATTAACTTTTAACTCCTGTTAACTAGCTCTAATGACCTGTTAAATTGATTCCAGTTAAATATAACTTCGATTAAACCACTTAAGAATTAAATATTTAATGGGGCATTATTCATCCGATTCGTATTCTCGAAAGCAACTTAAGAGTTTGACAGCTGTCAAACAGTCAAATTTTTAAGAATTTCTAGTTTTAAGCAGCCGTCGTCTTAAGGCCGCCTGCGACCACTCTTAACTATTAAATTCTACATAAAATTTACTAAAATGACTCTCGCGTCGGTTTCATCGCTGTCTGATGACGATATAGCTTCATCAAGGCGAGTCAATCAAGAAAAAAATCAATGCTTTTGACAAATACAAAGAAGAAAACATTCAAACAAAGTGAGGTTCCGCCTGAAGAAAGAAACTGTTCTGCATCTGTGTTCCTTGCTTGCTGGAGACAAAATAGAACCCACTACAAATAGAAGTCGATTGATAAAAACTTGCGACCAACTGTTACTTGCTTTATGATATTCTACGACAGGCAGTTACCAGAAGATTATTGGAGATGTATTTCATGTGGAACAGCCGACTGTACAACACAAAGTTGCAGCAGAGTTAGTTAAACTACAAAATCGTGGCATGAAAATTCCCAACTAACAACAACAATGCTATATTGCGAATAATTTCTATGAGATCGCAGGAGTGATTGAAGTTATAAATTTCATACATATAAGGATCAAATCTCCAGGTAATTTCTACTTATAATAATGTATACATAACTATTAAGCTTTTACATGTACACAAATATATGTTTTCTTATCCTATTTTAACTAAATGTGCTTCTAAAATGCCTAGCGTATTTTATATTGTGTAGTAATCATTTAGAGTATCCCTTTTTACTGTACATAATATTATATTATTAATCATAGAATAGAATAATATATTATGCACAGTATAAAGGCACACTCTAAATGATTTCTACACAATAATTTATATATATATGCTTGTTGGAATCAAAACATTTAGCAGGTAATTGGCTCTTCCCCAGCCCACTGTACCCCATATAACCAAGCTCTCTAAATAGTTGTAGGGCTAAATATATAATATAATATAATTAATCATACAATGATTTGTCCTGATTGTAGCTATTCAGTATATACTGGAACAATGTTCAACTACAATAGTAGTTTCCTATAAAGAATTCAATTTTATGAATATATTTTTTCAATTTACATAAAATTATTTGTAGTTTGAAATAAGAATATTTGCTAGAGCTCTAATTTTTATTATCTTGTTTTTAGGAGGACCACAAGCAGAAACATTTAGAAACAGAAAAGGCCATTTCTCTATAAATGTGCAAGCAGTCTGCGACCCTAACTTGAGGATAAGAAACATTATAGGCCGATGGCCAGGCGCGGTGCATGATAGTAAAAATTTCAATGATTCTCCTTTATGTGCATTTCTGGAAAGGGGAGACTGAAGAAGCTTACAATCAAGACCATACTAAAACAAGAAACCCAGTGGAGAGGGTCTTTGGTTTTACAACAAAGATCTTCTTGTCTGCAAGTTGGGCTATAAGTTTTTGAAAATTAGCTTACTATTATAGAGGCATGTGCTGTGTTACATAATATAGCATGTTCCCAGAATGATCATATATTGGAGATTGATCTTTTTGAATCATTTCCACCAGCTCCACATAGTATAACCAATGAAAATGTTGCAACAAGGAATAATATAATAAAATACATATTTTAAAACCGTACAGTGCATTTTATTGAATTACCATGGAATGAATACAAATAAAAATGAGTTATGTTTTATTGTAGTATATTTATTTTAATAACATCATTAGTACATATTATATTTTTTTAATTATCTACATTTCTTTAGATCTGTCTTACATTTATATCTATATTCCTTTATAAACACAAAATAATAACAATTATTTTAACATTAATTTAAAACTAAATTAATAAATGTACTATTAAAAATGTACAATAGAAATATAATATGACATTTTTTAACAATGAAAATAGGTGAAATAAACAATTTATTTTATGTATTACATATTAATTAAAATTCATAACATTCTTCAACTTTGATTTAAAACACTGTTTTCTGATGCAAATATTTCTTCCTTCACACAATTTGTCTCATTCTTTTTTGTATATTTTTATATTACATACTCATTTCAAAAGGGTGTGTATTGTCCAAATGATTTGTTGTATGCATGATTTCTACAGCGTTACCTGCAAAAGTGTTTAAGTTAAAGTATGTCATAATTTTATATATCTCTTTTTATTTTTCATATATATTTGTTGAGCTTACTTATTTAGTCTATAGCTGATATACATGGCACTATATATATGAGCCATATTTCTTGGACGGTCTTATTATATAGGTACACATTGAATATTTATGTACTCCACTCCAGCTCCTGAAACAAAGGATATTTATAGTTATACACATTGTACCATACTTTATTTTCCATATTTATTACATAATACTACTATATGAGGAGGAGATAATATATAGGAGGCATAATATGAGAGAAGCCTATAGGTACCCAGCAGTGGGATCCTACAGGCTGTAGATGATGATGATGATTTAAAATGTGTGAATAATCGATTCATATTATATATTAAATAGTTAATTATCGTATAAATTCGTTAAAACTTAGAGGAATACGTGTATACTTACCTGTTTATAATATCCAGCACAGCTTCTTTCTCATATCGTATTTATTTACATAGTCTTCTCCATTTGGTACTTAGGTGGTTCTGCAGCCGTTGTTTGGTATTTTATATACCTATTTATTGAAAAGATATTCCAAAAACTAACTTTCAAACCGAGTGCAATTACAACATGCAGTGTTGCCAACTGCTACCGAAGGCCTGTTGCTAGGAATTTTAGAGCAAGTTGCTAGATTGAGTAATTTGTTCGTCCTGAAAAGTAGCTAGAAATAGCTAAATTTCTCAGTAAAATTAAATGCCGTTTTACATGATTACTAGAAATCACACAGCTTTTTTTTATTAAAGGCTTTAATATTTAATGCATTTAAAATGTTATTAACAAAACAAACTATAATAGTAATATTAGACTTTACATTTTATATGACAATTTAAAAAAGAAACACAATACTCAATTAACTACTAGAGGAAGATATAGAAGGTTGTGAACACTGGGAAAATAATGATAAATCTTGTGTAACTGAATCAGCTCGTCCACTTGATTTTGAATATTTTTCTACAGTACCCATTTTGTCAAGTACGGACTTAGGAAAGACGTAGTTGTGACAGCATTGGCCGCTTTTCCTGAGTGAATTTCTTATACAGAGGATAGAATTAAGAGTTACTAAACTCATTCTATTCCTTTATTAATTTTTTATTTTAATTCATTTGGGAGAATAATCTTTCTACCTCTGCATTTGAATGTGGAAGTGAAAGACATGCTATAGCAAGTTCGCTTATATCTTCAAGTATGTTATCTCCAGAAGCATTTTTATACTTTTTAACTTCCACCCAAAACGGTATAATTTCATGCGATACCCATTTGAACTAATGAAGAATATGCCACTGTTGCATTATCTTATCTATTTTTTCTGGTGTGAATCCCAAAATTTCAAAGCAAGATTCATAATATCGTTTGTTTTCACGGGTTTTACTGCTTCTTCAGGACTTAGTAACTGCATAGATTCTAATTGTTTATAGTTATCTGGAAGTCTTTGTTGTAATTCGGTAACCAGGCGCATTAAAAGTGTGACGCAGCGTTGTCTTATGGCATTTGAAGTCTCGGAATCAAATGAATTATAATTATATTTTTCGGGTGTTCCCAGCCGGCGCGTTTTATTTTCAGCGCTCTGACCAACAACCAAAAGTTGCTAGACAATGTAGCTAAAAAGTTTAGCTACAAGTTTCAAAAAATTGTAGCTGCCTGACATCAAAAAGGTGCTAAATCTAGCTATAAAGTAGCTAAGTTGGCAACACTGACAACATGACAATAAATAAAATAAACAAACATCATAATATTTTTAATAAACTCGCTTCGGATATAGGGATTAGGGACATAAGTTTTTTCACCCACATGATTTTATTAACAGATTTTTAAAATAATAACATGGCAATATATAATATAGCTTTAAACATAATAGTAACAAAAGTAAAAACGTTACAATGATTCCTCATATTAAATATAAAGGGTTAAATTTCCAATTTTGAGAAATCATGTATGAAGAATATTGCGTCAAATGGAACGTTTATATTTATACAATAAAAATTGTAACTGAAAACAAACTTTTCGTTAATCTGTGGAAATTTAGCTGGATGTTTGCTGAGTAGACCGATTTATGAGCTAAATGGGTATCCAGTATTTCGTTTCGAAATTTAACGAAACCTCAAAATAACGTCATATCAAATGAGTCCGGTGGCTGAGTAGCAATCCAGTATTTGGGGGTAAGTGTTACAAGGATAAGTAACATAGGGGATGCTAATCGTGAGTTTTTATTACTGATGTGCGGGAAGCCCGATAGGTGCATACCTGAGATGGATTATGCTTTTCATCCGGAAATATCTTTTTCATGGATCTTTTGTATTAGGTGTGTAATACGTATCCGATGTTTTAAAGAATAAATCAATGTACAAGTAATATTTCGCTTCCATAAAATCAAACAGTATTCGTGACATTTATAGTGTAAAAACTAATTTACAAGTAGTAAGATAATAATAATAAATAAATAAATAACACCCAACAGTCACATACATAGTCCCGACCCAACACCAAGATCGAGTCTTGTGTCGTGGGTATCAGGAACTACGAGAGACTTTTCGGTCTCACAAACACCCAGACCCGAAAGAATAATTTGTGGGCCGCACAAACATTTCTCTCGGTGCGGGGATCGAACCCGCGGCCTCTCGTTTCACAGGCGGCATCTAACCATCTGCGCCACGGAGGTTGTCGTCAAGATCAAGCGCTACAAAAGTAAATAAATAATTACGAGTATAATATAATACACTTATCACAGAGTTCTTAACTACAAACTGAGTTTTTATTTTACATCAAGCATTACAAAAGTAAATAGATAATTACATTAAATACACTTAACACATTAGTTTAGAACCACAATCTTAATCCATCTCACATAGTGATATACATATAGTGGAGCCATTTACTTATAAAAGTAGGATTACACTTTTGTCGACTAAATGTGAATCTTCCTACGTCATATACGTGAATCTACGTTTATATATTTTTAACATTAGTAGTTTCTTTTGCGACCAGTGAATATTTAGAAAGAATCGAAAAGATATCCGGCTAGTTGTTTTAGTATAATCGTTTAAAAATCAACTTTTTCTTGTTTCCAGAAAATGAGGTTAAAAGCAAATGGCGAAACTTAAGAGACGTCTTTCAAAAAGAACAGAAAAAAATTCGCATGCCACTACCAGATAAGCCAAATGAAATAATATACACAGGAAAATGGGTACATTATCGTGAAATGTTATTTTTAAAGGAGGATTCAAAGCCTATATCGACCCTAAGTAATTGCTCTCAGGAGTCAATTGATAATTTTAATTACAATGATGAATCACACGAGACCAAGCAATATGTCAATGAATTGGAACAGTTAAGGTCGGATAAGATTCTCCAGGAATATGAGGATAGTAACATAGCTGGAGCATCAGGCATAATGGCTGATAGATCCGAAGCGTCATCGTCTGACGATGAGTCAATAGGCGCCCAAGCACATAATTTAACTAGCCAGAACGACAGTACATACTTTTCCGATGCTATAGACAATAGAACTGCAAAACGCCGCAGAGAAACAGATTGTACAGAATTCCATATCAGAATGCTTGAAATTGAAAAAGAAAAAATAAATGCCATTAAAGAGAGGGAACAAGATGATGAAGATATGCTATTTTTGAAATCACTAGCACCGTATTTTAAATATTTGAACCCAGTACAAAAGTTGAGATTGAAGAGCAAACTACAGAATATCATCGCTGATGAGATAACTTCGACTATTAATCAAGGCTACCAGCAGGCTGGTACAGTTACTGGTGTTAGTTGTCCTGACAGTGCTATGGACCAATGGGTTGACACCAAAGACCTTCGGCCTACAACAACACTTCCAGAGGGACTTACTTAATCGTTCAGTGAAGAGTCGTATCCAAAGAGTAGCATTTAATATTGTTAATAAGGTTTTAAGGTTTTTTTGTAGAATTCTCTCTGTTCACGGATTGGGTCCCATGCTACCAACATCGTTTAGTTGTTGTGTTCCTGTTGTTGTTTCTTAATTGTTGGTGTTATATGTATAACTGTAAAATAAATGGTAATTGTAATTTATGAACGTACATAATTTGTGTATCAGGTTACAACATATCAATCGCATGATTGAATGACATTGCATTTTCGGGTCGACGGCACATCTGCCTACCCCTTTAGATATACAGGTGTGTTTATGAGATTCTTGCAAAGGTACTAATTGTATATTTAAATCCTGTCTGAAGCAATCTCTAGACGCTAATTGCTATAATTGGGTATATTTATCTTCAAGGCCAATGTGGGCTTACTTTAGCAGATTATGTAGGTGGGTACCGTAACTACAATAAAACAACGAAGGCTAGATTTTGCTCTTACACGAGTTAATATGAAGAAATATGGAGTTAAGTTGGTTTAGATACTGGCTATGAAGCAAAAATCCACCTATACCAAAATTTCGACGGAAGAGTTACTCAAATATCAATGTGGCCATTCCACTACATAAAGACAACCGTCGTGCCTGATTTTATATTATAAATCAACAGTTCATAACCTTTCATTCATGCGGTACCATTTGACAACATTTTTGCTAACTCATTGACCACTGAGTTTGTTAACTAGTTTGGTTGTATGTTAATACAGTACTGAAATATAAATTCATGAAGAATTTTTCTATCTATCCATAAATGTAACACTCATAAAATTATTTTTAAGATTGCACCGCGGACCACTTGGAAAAGAACCACTCTCTAAGTTATCTCAGTATGAGAAGGGTTAATACGTATAATAGCGGCTTTTGGAAAGGCTGTGAAAAACAAAGAGGCGCGGCATCTCTACTTTTATGTCCTGCAATGTTTGCAGAAGTTTGTATATGAGATAGATGGCGCTACAACAATTTCGTCTTGGGCGCCAACAGTGATTGATGCTTTATGGCACTGTAAGATGTTGTAAAGTCATTAGAAAATTTAGTTCTCGGTTTATGTTTCTGGGTTTAAAATATCTTTACACTTACTCATAGGCAGTTCATAAATCTATATTAGATGCCGAATGTATTGTCTCCTTTGAATTCATTTCATTTGCACGAGTTTGTATATCAGGTAAATGGCGCTACAGTAATTACGCCTTGGGCGCCAGTAGTGCTCAAACCCGAACCCCTTTCAAACTACTTTTGAATTTAGTTGAGCTAAGATAAAATATTGAGAGAAAGGTATTTATTGCTAATCAGCAGTCAGTATTACGTCTGATCCTGCCGCTTAAATAGCATTTAAAACGCTGTCAGTTAGTCGTGAGTACACTCTTTTATTTGGCACGATATGTTGCATAAACGTCAGGTTTATTTTGCAGCATTTAAAAGCTAATTATAATGGTGTAATATTTTCTACAGGTTTGTGATAATAGAGTACAAAGCACGGTCTTTGTATTCGAAGACTCCCATTTTCAATTATAACGCGAAGAGAACTGCAAAAGAAACGACAATATTTCGGGGCTACAACCATAATCGCAGGACATAATATGCTTAAGATGTTAAATAAACACAGGAACTACGGATCAATGCTAGTGTGCGTTTTTTATAGCACAGTTACGACAAATGAGTAAATGTTTCAACTGGTGGTAAGTTATTACCCCTGCTCATGAACATCTTTCATCTACAATATACAGACCTTTTGTGCGGTACATGCCTACTACTATAGCCTCTCAAACAGTAGGGAAAGGGAAGAAAAAAGAACCGGAGGAAGAAAGACATACAGGGCTTTGGGTGATTCGTCAAATGAAATACGACTGCAAAACCATCGCTTCACCCCGATTCTCTATGAGACAGTAGTAGGTCTTCGGTCACGCCGGCCCATTTATTATCACCATTTACTCATTACTGTAGTCTGAGGCTACTACAGTGTGGTTCTATCACTAAGTAATACTATATTTGAGCGTAGTGTCAATCACGTAGTGTTCCGAAAATATAGGACAATAGTCATAAGTTGTCCTAACCTAACAAGGCAGTCATGAAGTCAATTCACCAAAACCTCGAAAATATTGTGGCATTAATGAGTAAAGGTAATCTTAACCCAGGGTTCTGACATAATAGATTTCTTGATGTATTTGGAAGGAGCAAGTTCTGAGGAATGTTCGGTTGTGACCGATGTAAGCACAAAAACAAGTAGTAGGTATAAGAAACATACTCGTAAAGTCCTAAAATAAATTCTCTCATAATTTTGTTATGTACTGTGCGGTTTTGTTTGAGATTGAATCTGCTTCAAAGGAAGAAATACTTATTTTTCGTACAAATTAAATTAGTTAAATTAGCATAGACTTAGTTTCAGTCAGTTAGATCGCTTTGTAGGGCTTGTAGTTATAGATACAAAGGCACGTTTACGACGGAATATTCCTTAAGGTTACAAATCCTATACTTTATCTATGGTGTGTCAATGATTGTCAATCAAGCTATACATAGTATCTATTAGTATACTCAATGCCCGATACTTGTTGTATTCATGCATCCAAAAGGAAAGAACTGAATAATTCATGACCCACTACTTATACGGCAGCATGAGTCAAGTACAAACGATTACTATCGCTTTAACCATTCCCCATGTAGGTCTATGCGATCTTTATCCCCGATTCCCACATAATATAAACAAGATACGTCCTTGATCAAGTATTTGGGTTAGAAAAATTGCCCACTAACATAGAGCAACAAGGGGGCCGAGTGTCCGCCGCGCATATTGAGAGCCCATTGTCCGTTGTATGGCACCAACAATCAAAACCTATGAATGCAGCATTCGAATCACGCGTCCGTATTCGTTCCAACATACCGTAACACGAATAAGGCGACAATAAGTTGTACTTACCATACGTTATTATTAACCGGGCGAGTTTAGTCACAGGACGACGTTTTCAAACGCACCTCGCTGCGAAATCGTGCTAAAATAATTTCCCGCCTTATCGGTTTCTAAATTCAAATTTCTCGCGCAATTGCCGAGCGTTCTCTTGCGCGTTCTTAATTTAAAATTTTCAAATTAAACGCGATAATTGTTTATGGTATTTTCATGTTTATTATTTTGTTTCAAATTAAAAATAAAAACTCATTCCGTGGTTTATAGTGTCATGAAAACTTTCTAAAGAGGCGTCATCGTGGAATTAGTATTAATGCACGCGTAATTAAATTCTATTCGCTTCGTTACCTTTTATATAACAAGATTTAAATGTGTTGCGGTGGTCGAGATTTGTTTTTTTAAGTGAACTTAGTTTTATTTATCACGTCCGTGGACTACACCCATCGTGTCGTAATCAAATGCGTTATACATTGCCGGTTTTGTACGGGTGATCCATGGAGACGTACACAGTGAATCGTCTATCTAAGAGGAGCAATAGCGATGGATTGTTGTCGAGATGGAAAAGGAAGTATGTAGGAGGTATCCTGAGCAGACGCAGTTGGTTCACGAGTGGATATGATTTGAATGTGAGTAGAACTTTCATATGCATGTAAAGATAACATTGTTCAGTGAGCGGTCATAGACAATGTGCTAAACAACTATCTAAACATTTTTGTTATACCTACAAAGCGACAGTGGAAATACGACGTGAAAAATAATTGTCTAGGTGTAAAAATGAAATGGTTAATACATATTCTTTCTCCTCTTATCACTTAGATTAATTTTCAATTTTCAATTTTCTTGGTCACAAAATTGAATCAAAATATTAATAATGAATTGGAGCCTATAAATGTGTGTCGAAACTACCTAATAACCGTATGAACAAAATCAAAGGAAACTAATAGTGATTAGTCTTCATAATGCATCGCATAAATATGTTAATTTATTTAAAATTCCAATAATAATAATAAATAAATAACACCCAACAGTCACATACATAGTCCTGACCCCACACTAAGATCGAGTCTTGTGTCGTGGGTATCAGGAACTACGAGAGACTTTTCGGTCTCACAAACACCCAGACCCGGAAGAAATATTTGTGGGCCGCACAAACATTTCTCTCGGTGCGGGGATCGAACCCGCGAATCTAACCAACTGCGCCACGGAGGCTGTCAATAATAAACACAAGATCTAAATGGTCAAAACCCGTTTTCATATTATTCAAATGACATTTCGTTTGTTTAAATTATGTTTTTATGGTGAATCTGCATTCACTCGTTCATATCATTTCTGTTGACAGATTCAATTATTAAAATATGCAAAATGAATTGCATTTTATTAAAATAAATAATGGAACATTACCCAAATTAGCCTATTCAAGTGATGTTGGCTTGTTGATAAAGAACCGGACGCGACCTGCCGCACCTGCGGTCACGGGTTCGCAAACCGAGTCACAATTATTTTCGGAGTTATGTGTTGTATAATTGTAAAGGCGACGCCTCGGGTTCGCATCCCGGATAAAGCAGTGATATTGGATTCGAGTCGGGAATCTGTGACCGATATGCGACAGGTAAGGCACATCGTGGGATAGAACGCACAAACGAAACCTGGGTATCCTAGTACCTCTGGGAAAAAGGCGTGAGTTTATCTATGTGTTTATTGTGAATTAATTATCATACAACAGTGAGGAAAATTGTATATCAGACAGATTTTAAATAGAATTGTTAGAAATCATAAGTCATTTAACCCGTAAAGACTAGGCATGGCGGAATAAGACCTAATTCCTGTGAATCATAGGCGAGAAGTTTGCTTATAAGAGACTAATTTCTGAAACACTTTACTAGAGATATATGTATAGTAAATGTTCTTGTAATATACATACTTTCGGGCGGTCGCTTGGAAAATTCCTCTTCACATTAATACAAATTATAAGAAGTTTACATTGCGAAAACATCCAATTCCAAAGTACAACAATTTTATAGACGTTAAGTTGGCTTGCGACAAATCTTACGCAATTCAATATTTTCACATACAGAATTAGGTAATCAGAATGATCTTGAATTACTGATCTTACACCATAAATAATAATGATGTTAATTGAAAAAATTGCATCACTAAATTACTAGCATAGTAAATTAAGCAATAAAGTAGATCAAATATAATGAATTATTGGAAATGTGACAAAAATATATTTACTTAAAAGTTTTTTAACCTGTGAACTTGAACGAGAATAAAATTATTTAAGTAAATAACTGAATAACATGACTATAATTCTACATTACCTTTTTGAGAAATTGTGATATTCTAGTGTCTACAAGACCATCTCATATTGAGGTAATAAAATCACAGGCAGTTCCTCAGTAATTTTTTAGACTTCGAAAAAAAACCTATTTACATACATATATGCGTATGTAAACTCCTGCCTTTTCCCAACATGGGAAGGGAGAGGTATTACCAGGACACCCTCGTTTGGGATTAGAGGATAACCTATCGCAATAGAGTGCACAAATTCCCGACTCCGAAAAATCCAATACCACTAACCCGACTCGGGATTGGAACCCGAGACCTCAGTGTTGTAATCGTACTATATTACACCAAGGCACTCA